>CM035414.1:176364834-176692334 GCA_020310875.1 Ceratopteris richardii
ACTAGACTTTCCTTGCCAAGAACTACATAACCCTGTAGTTGTTCCATATAGATCTCATATATAAGATCTCCATGCAAGAAATCATTTTTCACATCCATTTGGACTAGATCTAAGTCCTCCATTGCAGCGAATCTAAGCTACATGCACAAGGTAGTCATCTTGACCACTGGAGAGGAGATTTCATCGAAATCAAAACCATGTTGTTGCTTAAAACCCTTTGCAACAAGTTGTTCTTTATACTTTGGAGAAGCACTATCTGATGTGAATTTCAGCTTATATACCCATTACATGGTAAATCTTTCTTGCGCTTTGGCAAATGTACTAAATCCCAAGCACCATTCTTGTGAACAAAATCCTACTCACTCTTCATGGCACACTCCCACTTGACATGATCCTCTGCCAGCATAGCATCTTTGTAGCAAGAAGGCTCACCCGCATTTGTTAGCATAACAAAATCTAAACCTGGAACATATCTATCAGGTGGATGTGAGACATGTGTAGATCGTCTCAATGGTTGCTGAACATGAACATTTGTAGACTAATCTGATCGGATGTTCCCTTGAACATCCCTATGTGCAACATTTTTATGCATGCTAACTAGAGAACCAGTATCCTCAAACACCACTCTTCTCACTTCAACCTCCTTAATGGGATGTTTATGCATCTTAGACTCATTGAAAATGACATCACTACTTCTGATCACTGACCATGTTTCAGGATCCCATAAGCGATATCCAAATTGTCCTTCTCGACCATATCCAAAAAAAATGCATTTCTTTAACTTATGGTCCAACTTTTGTCTAAGATTCTTGGGTATATGAACATATGCTTCACACCCAAAGACATGAATATGGTCATAATATGGTGGATTCGCTATCCATAACTCTTGTCCCACTTTCAAACCTTTGGCAGTACTAGGTGAAAGGTTAATCACATGAACCGCAATCAATACTGCTTCTGCCCAAAAGCCTTGTGAAGTGTTTGCATGATGCAGCATAGAGACTACTCTATCTTGAATAGTTGTATTCATCCTTTAAGCTACACCATTCTATACTGGGGTATAAGGAGCTGTAAACTCTCTATGAATTCCTCTAGACTGGTAGAAAAGGTTGAATTCATGTGAGGTATACTCCCCCCCCCCCCCCCTTATTTGAATGTAAGGCTTTGAGCTTAGTTCCTTTTTCTGTCTCAACTGAAGCAAGCCATTTTCTAAAAGTAGGGAATACCTAGTCCTTCGATTTGATAGGATATACCCAAACTTTTCTAGTAGCATCATCTATGAAAGTGACAAAGTAAAGAGAACCAACTAATGACCTTATGGGCATAGGACCACACACATCAGTGTGAATGAGATCTAAAGGCTGAATTGAAGAGTCTATGTGCATTCTATGCACATTTCTGGTTTTCTTTCCATAATGACAATGCTCATAAAATGAAAAATCAGAGAAAGATAACACAGGTAAGTACCCAGAACAAGAAAGATTTTCCATTCCACTGCGAGATATATGGCCCAAACGACCATGCCGAATACAAGACATAGGTTGTTCAGTAATATCTAACAAGTGTCCTTTCTATGATACAAATAAAGGATAAAGTGAGCCAACTTTTATTCCTTTTGCGATAACCATATTGCCCTTTGATATAAGGGCAATAGAAGACCACCTTGTAACCAAGGTCATCAAGTTGACCAACTGGCATCAAACTACATGTGATAACTTAGGTACATGACATACATTATGCATAGTAAATTTTGAACCATCAAAGGATTGCACAAGCACATCTCCAATCCCCATAATGTCACACTGGTAAGAGTCACCAAGTCTCACAGTACCAAGGGACTTTGTTGCATAATTAGAGAACCATTCTCTATGTGGCGTCACATGGAAAGAAGCACCAGAATCTAGTAGCCATATGTGGGAAAGAGAATCAGCGATAAGAGACTCAGTTGGCACACTACTATCAAGTGTCAACACATCACCATCATCAGAAATATCATTAATGTCTTCAATCTTCACAGTCAAAGTGGATGGTGTAGGTAACTATTTAACATGCCCATCAACATTCTGTCCTTTACCTTTAACATTCTTTAATGAATAACAGTCTTTCTTCATGTGTCCTTTCTTATGACAATAATGGCATTCAATATCCCTCTTCCTTGATTTACTTCTACTCTTATTATGTTGACCATTTGTTTCCTTGTTCTTGCTCCTCCCACGTTGTTGATTCTTTCCTTGGTAAGAATCACAAAAATTATATGCATCTCCACTTTGGGAGCCAACCATAGATTTCCTACAAATCTCCTCACTCAAGTGTGCTCCACATATGTCATCATAGACTAGTTTACCACTAGGTGCACTATTGCTAATAGCTGTGCAAAATGTATCGCATGATGATAGCAAGGTGCACAACAACAAGACTGCTTTCATTTCATTATCCATATCCATTTTCTGAGCCTATAACTAGGAGAATATAACATCAAAATCATTTAGATGAGCATCAGCATTATCTGTGTCCATGCGAAGGTCATATAACTTTCTCGTTTTCATATGTATTGCATAACCTCTTCCAAAGCTCCTCTACACTTTCACAGTCTAATATTGTAAAGTAAACATTATCTACTAGGTGCAATCGAATGGTAGACCTAGCCATTTCATCTAACTCATCCCAATCATCTTCATCCATGTTAGTAGGCTTCTTTGAGATTCCATTTATTGGCTTCCATTGCCTCCTTTGAATCAGCAAATCTTTAATATGATTCTTCCATAGAGCAAAGTTTGTGCCATCAAATTTTTGGATCTCAAAATGGTCTTTGCCTTGCAAGTTATAACTCCTCCTTAGAACACTAGCACTAGACCCTAATCCACACGAGGTGCCCAAGACCTCTGATGCCATGATGGTAAACAACTAAATTAAATGATAATGGATCTAGAAGAGTCCAAACACCACTAAGGCTCAAAGAAGTATGACCAAGTGTCAGATTTTGAGAGAGAATTCAACAATATTCCCAAAAAAATGAATTAATAAACAGTAATGAACAAAAAGATTATTTGAGAACAAATGTGCTCATACTAATAAGTGTATCAAGGAGTAAATCGACCACTATATATTTGACAAAACCAAAAAATCTAGAAAACTTTTGCGAGAGTATCCCCTACAAAATGAGCATATGGCTAGTGTCAAAATCTTATAAAACTGCAAGTACTAACATGTTTACCTACATAGTGAATCACTGACTCCACTGCATATAATCAATTACCCGAAAGAAGCCAACTAGGCTCATCGATCACCTATGAATAACTATCATACATCTCCTATGGCGAGTTTGGGTGAGTCTTCCACCCACATCACCGAAGAGATCCTGACATCTGGGTCTCTCCCAGTTAAGAAAACCTCACCATGGCCCTCTTTATCAAATGTAAAAGGCTTTATGCAAAAATGTAACCGCTATATCAATGACCACATGGGCATACATAAGCGGTATCCACGAAAGCATACATAGTGTATATGTGCTCAATATAATAAAATGACACTATAAAGGTTGAATGCATAGCACAAAAAACTAGCCACCAACACCTGCAAGTGTTTGTCAACTTTGTTTTTTAGGTTCAAAAACCTACATTAATTTGCAGTGGTTGCTCCCACCACAGCTGAAAACCTTTTGAGAAACCTGTAGTTTTACGAGTGTGGCTGAAAACATGACTCCAAAGGTGAATAATTATTTCTAGAGAAGTAAAAAAAAAAGTCTTCTTCATGTTCATGAACCTATGTGAAGAGACCTATGCACAAAAGTACTCCAAAATGGCTCCAAAAATCACCCCAAAAATGCTTCAAAAACAGGCTTTGAAAGCAAAGAATGAAGCTTTGACGGACCAAAACATGTTCAAGGTAATGTTAACCTTATTCTTTCCCCTTCTTCAGACACCACAAGAGTGTAGCTTAGTGGCAAGAGATTTCCATGGTTAAGTGAGCTCCAAGGGGAACACTACTAGGATGGGTGACCTCCTGGAAGTATCGAGAACCTCTATCTTCCTTGATCATTGAGGTCCTCCCTTGCATGCAGCCAAGGACGCCAATGGTGATTTTGATTACTCGGATGACAAGGTATGCCAAGGTATATGCCTTGGTTGTTACCTTAGTTGTAAGCCTTGGGTGGGCAGGCGGGTGCTGGCTTCGCTCGCACAAAAGGAACAAAGCTTTTGAATCAAAATATTCTAATGTCAGTGAAGTACTTTGATGGAAATGCATCACAATGTGCTCTCCTTCTCGAGAGCTCCATGATGATATCTCGGAGTAGAAAATAGAGCTCCACGTGCTGCACATGGTACTCTGCATAGAGGGTGCAAAATATGTAGAAAAACATAGTACACAAGGAGCGTGAACACAGACTTCTAAGGTGTTACAAATACGGTCGAACTTACAGTCTGTGGCTGACCAAACCACTATATGTTTTATTAAAGAACATATACAAAGAAGTGTTCGGTGGCTGTTTGGCCTTTTACATGGACACCAATGATAACATTCACAAGAAGTTGACCTTGTATCACCCCCCCTGCCAACAGACAAGTTGAGAGCACCAATAAGATCCAATGTATTGTTTTGACTAAGCATGTGAGTAATAAATGTTTGGATTGGGAAAAATAGCTACATCATGCTATTTGGGCTTACAAAGTGGCCTATAAAATGGTACTCAACACTACTCGGTTTTAGATGGTGTTCGGTCAATATGTGACTCTACCCTTAGAACTCTTGATTCCTACATTGAAGGTTGCCCAAGAACATCAATGGATTTCCGATGAGCTATCTTCTAGGATCTTTGATTAAGAAGGATGAGGAGAAACGCGACTAAGAGGAGTTGTCAGGATCTATGTAGCTAATGAAAGACAAAAGGTATATTTCGATGCACATGTAAAAGATCAAGGCATGAAGGCAAGAGATATAGTCTCGGTATATACAGTGAAGCAACATGCTCAAAAATACACAGTGAACCAACATTCTCAAAAATATATGAAAGATATAGTCTTGGTATATATAGTGAAGCAACATCGAATTCTTGTTACAAGAATTCATGGTTATTCACAAGAAGTTGGCCTTGTATCCCCCCCAACCCAATGGACAAGTAGAGAGCACCAATAAGATCCAATGTCCTCTTTTGACTAAGCTTGTGAATAATAAACGTTCAGATTGGGACAAATAGCTACATCACGATGTTTGGGCTTATAGAGTGGCCTATAAAATGGTACTCAACACTACTCTCTTTAAGATGGTGTTTGGTCAGAATGTGATTCTACCCTTAGAACTCTTGATACCTACCTTGAAGGTTGCCCAAGAACATCAATGGACTTCCCATGAGTTATCTTCTAGGATCTTTGATTACGAACAATTAGGACAAGCTAGATTAAGATCAGTTGCCAGGATCTATGCAACTAATAAAAGACAAAAGGTATATTTCAATGCACATGTAAAAGATCAAGGCATGAAGGCAGGAGATCTAGTCTTGGTGTATACAGTGAAGCAACATGCTCAATAGAATAGCAACATGTGGAGTTGTTTAGTTAGCTACTTTGAATGATGATATACTACCAAGTTACATTAGCGGTTCCAGGGTGAAGCTTTACCAAGAACCATTAACAAAAGAAATGTTAAGTCAACTCAACATAACAAAAAAAACGCAAAGAAGAAGAGCAATGAATTAGAGAAGAATCCCAAGTAGAGGCCTTAGAATGTATTTGACGTATGAAATTAAGGAGATAAGGTAGAAATCAACCTAGGCAAGCAAATCATGAGGCACCAAGGCATCACATGGTGATGTGCCAAACCAAGTGTTACCCCTAATTGCACAGTTGATAGATGCCCCTTCATCACCATATAAGTAGGACAATGAATGGGTGCAAAGACTATTAAGATCTTGATTGACTGAGGGGCAACCACTAGTGATGTTAGAGCTTCTTGTTTTCATGATATGGGATTGAGCATCAATCCTATCAAAGCTTAATTCAGAGGATTTGGAGGAATTGAAACCCATTGCATGGGTGAGGTGTAACTTCCCATCTCCATTCAAGATGTTCATATGAAAGTCAAAATGCTAGTGTGTCATGATGAGGATCTTATGGAGCCTCTAATCTTGGGTCAAGATTGGATCTATGATCATGCAGTCAACTTGAACTTGAGAAGTGGATTTCTTACTTGATGGTGTTGAGATATCAAGCTCAACATGTGATGATCCAGGATGACATGTATCATTTTTTCATTTCTTTGACATGTATAGTGGTCATGCTTCATTGAGCTTTACTAGATTTATCTACTGAGAGTGATACTTCATTGAGCTTTACTAGATTTATCTACTGAGATACTTCATTGAGCTTTACTAGATTTATCTACTGAGAGTGATGGCACATTCGTTTCTTGCCAGCTAACTCATTCACTTCATTAGGATTTTCCCTCATTGATATGTCAGGGATACTTCATTGAGCTTTACTAGATTTATCTACTGAGAGTGATGGCACATTCGTTTCTTGCCAGCTAACTCATTCACATACATTAGGATTTTCCCTTATGTATTGTTTTTTATATATTGCACTTGTTGTATTGTTGTCTTTGGTCATTCTTGTACATTCTTTTTATGTAATAGAATGAGAAGAAGAAGAAGAAGATCATTATTCCTTGCCTCAATCTGTGTGTGTGCTTCTCTTTGATTGTGAGAGTGTGTGTCTGAGCTCTCTTCCTTATCTCCTTCCTCGTGACATGGTATTAGAGCTAGTGTGGTTGCAGAGAGCTCATTGAGAAGGCCGATGGTGAAGAGTACACAAGAAGGTGTGGAGAAAGTGCGATTCATAAATGACCTCAGATTGCTATGAAAATTTGCGTGAAGGTGGAAGGCCTCAAAATATTTTTGGAGCCATCTCTACCTCCGTTTCGAGCTTAGAAGGTGGGGTTCATAGAGAAACTAGGTCAGTTGACAAAATTGTAACTTGTTTCCTATTTGGCAACACTCATATATTCAAGATTGAGAATTTCAAACGATTCTGTGTAATATTGATACACGAAAATTTTGTTTTTTTGAGATCAATTTGTCAAGTCATAGTGCAACAATGTTCAAGCAGAAGTGCTCCTTGTAGTGTTTTGCAGTGTTGTGAATTGCTGCAGAAATGGCAAACACAGATGGAATGAGTTAGCTTATGAGTGATAAGCTAGACAAGAACAACTTCCATGCTTGGAGATTCAGGATGACAAAATTTCTTAATGGGAAAATTCTACTGGAAGTACATCAAAGGAGAGAACAAAAACATTTCACAGTTACCAGAGAGGAATCGGGCCAGTAAAGAGCGTATGAAGAATGGAATCAAGGAGGACGAAAGGTAATGTATTGGCTATCTATTAGCATACATGATAGCATGATTGGGCACATATAGGATGCCAAGAATCCAAAAGAGTCTTGGAAGAGTTTGGTCACATTGTATGAGACCAATACAAAGACATGAAAATTGCAACTCAAGAATGAGCTGCATACACTAGAGAAAAAGGGAATATCTTTAAGTGACTACACCCTGAAAATCAAAGCATATGTGAGTCACTTGCATCTATTGTCATGAATGTAGATGATGATGATAAGGTGGAAGTGTACCTTCATGGTTTAGAAGCTGCATATAAGTAGTTCATAACTTTTATACAGACCAGGGAAAATATTCTGAATTTTGCTGATCTGGTATCCATATTGTTTATTGAAGAAAAGAATCTTGGTGAGGACTCAAGATCCCAAGAAAGATCTAGTTCTGAGCAGGTATTCTACTCTAGTAGAGGCAGAGGTTTCACAAGTGGAGGAGGAAACAGTAACCAAGACCAAGGTCAACATTAGAATCATGTAGGAGGTAGAGGATAGTTTCGAGGCAGAGAGAGCTAAAGAGACCGTAGAAATTTCCAAAGAAATGATTCAGGTAATGACAGTAAAGGATGTTGGAATTGTGGTAAACCTAGACATTTTGAACGTGATTGCAAATTGAAGAATCAAAATAATAGAAGGCAGCAAAACAACTATGCATCCACAAGTGCAGATGATTATGAGAAGCTTTTCATGATTCAACATCATATGATGAATATGATGTCTGTTGATGTTTCAAAATCAAAGGGTAATGTCTAGTATGTTTATTCAAGTGCTTCAAATCACATGACTAGTAATGCAGAATGGTTTAGTATCTTACAGAAATTGTCAGTGCCAGGATATGTTGAAAGAGTTGATAACACATCACATCTTATCGATCATACGGGAAACATAGCACTATCTATGGAGGATGGGAAGGTAAAAGATGATGTGCTGCATGTTCCAAATATAACAAAGAATATGGTTTCTATTGGACAAATGGTTGACTAGGGATCACAAGTTAGGTTCAATGCTAATGGGTTATATGTAGAAGAGTACAAACAAGGTGGACAATTGATTGCCAAAGGAAACAAAGTGGGTAGGATGTTCACCTTAAATGTGAAAATTCTTGAAATGAATGCAGCCATGTTTGCAAAATGTGTAGGAGTTATTGCTCATATAGAGATCTAGCATAAACAAATTGGACATGCAAAATTGCATAGGCTAAAATTGATGCAGTCCAAGGAGATTGTCAATGGATTACCAAATTTCAATTCAAAAGGTATGTGAAACATGTCAATTTGGTAAACAGTCAAGAGCATCGTTTTCACATGACAAGCATGTTAGTGAGAATGTACTAGAAATAGTACATACACATGTTTGGGATCTTGCAAAGACACATCTATGGGTGGTTGCATGTTTTGTGTTACTTTCATTCATGACCATACATGGAACTTATGGGTATATTTCATGAAAGAGAAGAGTGAGGTGTTCACTCACTTCTAGAATTTTAAGACTATGGTGGAAAAGCGGACAGAAAAGTATATGCCAATATTAAGGTCTGATGGAGGAGGTGAATACATTTCAAATGAGTTCAACAAATTTCCTAAAAGTCATGGAATTCTATGTCAGTTTTCATGTAGGTACACACCACAACAGAATGGCATTGCTGAATGCAAAAATAGACATATTGCTGAAATAGCAAGAGCTTTGATGGTTGAGAAGAATATGCCTCATTGTTATTGGGCATAAGCTATGCATACTACTGTATGCATCATGAATAGAGCTCCGATTGCTGTAGTACATCAAGTTACACCTGAAGAGAAATTTATAGGTAAAAAGCCAAACTTATCACATATGAAAGTATTTGGTTGTATTGCATATGTACATGTTCTAGATGAGATGAGGAAGAAGCTTGCTCCAAAAGCAAAAAAATGTATCTTCATTGGATACTCCCTTGAGCAAAAGGGGTATAAATGTTATAACCCACTTACACGATAGGTGAAGGTAAGCAGAGATGTGGTGTTTGATGAAATGTCAAGATTTGATGTAGATGCCAAAGATGGACTTGATCTTGAACCAAATGACAAAGAAAATGTTAAAAAATCAAGTGCAAAATCTCAAGTTTTGAGTGGACCAGATGCATCACCAAGCAATAGTTCCAACTCAAATCCATGGTGGAAGATTGCGTGGAAATTTTAGTCTAGCAAATTCATCAACTTCCTCAAAGAAAGGTAAAGAAAAGCTTTCTGCTGGTAGTAAAACATCTATAGGTTTTGAAGACATTGACGGATATTCAAGTGGTTTAGAGAAGAGCCTTGATGAGGAGCCTTGATGATAGAGATTTTGTGAAGATTCCAGGAGTTAGAAATGCACATGTAGATGATACAAGGAGAAGTGACCCGAGACCAAGAAGATTTGGGAGGATGAGGAATTCTATGCAACGATTGATGTATGATAGTTATATGGCTCATCATTGTGCTTACACGACCAAGGTAATACAAGATGTTGAACCTTCTTGTTTTGAAGATGCAATTGGAAATGCAGATTTGAAAAAATCTATGGATGAGTAGATGGCTGCCCTTCATGGAAACGATACATGGAAGCTGGTTCCATTGCTGCAAGGAAAGAAATCCATAGGCTGCAAGTGGATTTACAAGGTAAAGCACAATGGTGATGGTAGCATAAGTAGGTACAAAGCACGATTGGTAGCAAAAGGATATGCACAGACATATGGCATTGATTATGAGGAAACATTCAACCTTGTAGCCAAAACGTCGATTGTTAGAACACTTGTTGCATTGGATACAACAAAAGGATGGACTTTGCATCTGATGGATGTAAAGAATGCTTTCCTGCATGCTGAGTTACAAGAAGAAGTATACATAGACCAACCACATGGATATGAAGATTCAAAGCAACCAGAATATGTTTGCAGGTTGCAAAAGGCTTTGTATCGGCTTAAACAAGCCCCGCATGCTTGGCATGCAAGGATTGCTGACTACTTAACCACCATTGAGTTTTCTATGTGTGATGCAGATCATATCAATGTAGATTATCTCTTCATTAGAGAGCAGGTATTAGCAAGTGATATTGATCTTGATTATGGGGGAATGGATGAGCAGGTTGCTAAGATTTTCACTAAAGAACTTGGATCAGAGAACTTGAAAAATTTTTGGAAGATGCTTGGATTACAAGACATGACATTGAGCTTGAGGGAGAGTGTTGAGATATTGAGCTCAACATGTGATGATTCAGGATGACACATCTCATTTTTTCATTTTTCTGACATGTATAGTGGTCACATCGATATATGTCAGGGATACTTCATTGAGCTTTACTAGATTTATCTACCAAGAGTGATGGCACATTTGTTTGTTGCCAACTCACTCATTCACGGACATTAGGATTTTCATTATGTACTGTTCTTCATATATTGCACCTATTGTATTGTTGTTTTAGGTCATTCTTGTACATTCCTTTTATGTAAAAGAAGAAGAAGAAGATCATTCTTCCTTGCTTCAATCAGTGTGTGTGCTTCCCTTTGATTGTGAGTGTGTGTGTGTGAGCTCTGTTCCTTATCTCCTTCCTCGTGACAGATGGCACACTCCCACTTGACATGATCCATTGTTTGGATAGCCTCTTTGTAGCAAGAAGGCTCACTAATATCTATTAGCATAACAAAATCCAAACTTGGAACATATCTATCAAGTGGATGCGAGGCACGTGTAGAACATCTCAATGGTTGTTGAACAGGAACATTTGTAGATTGATATGATCGAACATTCTCTTGAACATCCCTATGTGTGGCATTTCTATGCATCCTAACTGGAGGACTAGTATCCTATGTTTATGCATCTTAGACTCAATTGAAAATGACATCACTACTTCTAATCATTGATCATGTTTCAGGATCCCATAAGCAGTATCTAGATTGTCTTTTGACCATATCCAAGAAAAGTGAATTTCTTTGACTTATGGTCCAACTTTTTTCTAAGATTCTTGGGTATATGAACATATGCTTCACATCCAAAAACTCGAAGATGATTATAATATGGTGATTTTCCTATCCATAACTCTTGTGCAACTTTCAGATCTTTGATAATACTAGGTGAAAGGTTAATAATGTGAACTATAGCCAATACTGCTTCTGCGCAAAAGCTTTGTGAAAGGTTTGCATGGTGCAACACAGAAAACTACTATATCCTGAATAGTTCTATTCATCCTTTTAGCTACAACATTCTATACTAGGGTATAAGGAGCTATAAACTCTCTACAAATTCCTCTAGACTGACAAAAAAGGTTGAATTCATGTGAGATATACTCACCCCCATTATCTGAATGTAAAGCCTTAAGCTTAGTTCCTTTTTCAATCTCAATTGAAGTAAGCCATTTTTTGAAAGTAGGGAATACCTCATCCTTTGCTTTGATAGGATATATCTAGACTTTTCTAGTAGCATCATCTATGAAAGTGATAAAGTAAAGAGAATCACCTAATGGCCTTGTGGGCATAGGACCACATACATCTCTATGAATGAGATCTGAAGGCTGAATTGAAGAGTCAATGTGCATCTTTTGCACATTCCTATTTTTCTTTCCATATTGACAATGCTCACAAAATGAAAAATCAAAGAAAGATAACAGAGGTAAGTAGCCAGAATGAGAAAGATTTTCCATTTGACTACGTGATATATGGCCCAAACGGCCATGCCAAATACAAGCCATAGGCTATTCAATAACAGCTAACAAGTGTTCTTTGTATGATACAAATAAATGATAAAGTGAGCCAACTTTGCTTCCTTTTGCAATAAGCATATTGCCCTTTGATATGTGAAAGGATTGAGCATAGAAGGCCACCTTTTAACCAAGGTCATCAAGTTGACCAACTGACTTCAAACTATGTGATAACTGAGGTACATGGCATACATTATGCATAGTACATTTTGAACCATCAATGATCTACACAACCACATCTCCAATCCCCACCAAGTCACACTAGTAAGAGTCACCAAGTCTCATGATACCAAGAGACTTTGCTACATAACTAGAGAACCATTCTCTGTGTGGTGTCACATGGAAAGAAGCACCAGAATGTAGCAACCATGCATGGGAAAGAGAATCAACCATAGGAGCCTGAGTTGGCATAGTGCTATCAAGTGTCAACACATCAACATAATGAGAAATAGCATTAATCTCTTCAATCTTCACTGTCAAAGTAGATGGTGCAGGTAGTTGTTGAACGTGCCCATCAACATTCTATCCTTTACCTTTAACATTCTTTATTGCATAACAATATATCTTCATGTGGCCTTTCTTATTACAATAATGGCATTCAATATCCCTCTTCGTTGATTTATTTCTA
The DNA here is from genome assembly GCA_020310875.1 of Ceratopteris richardii. Lineage (NCBI taxonomy): Eukaryota > Viridiplantae > Streptophyta > Polypodiopsida > Polypodiales > Pteridaceae > Ceratopteris > Ceratopteris richardii. The sequence goes on from CM035414.1 coordinate 176,377,551, forward strand.
TTCTGATCCCGTTTACCATTCTTTTCCTTGTTCTTGCTCCTGCCATGTTGCTGATTCTTTCCTTGGTAAGAATCACGAACATTATATGCATCTCCACTTTGAGTGCCAACCATAGATTTTTTGTGAATCTCCTAACTCAAGAGTGCTCCACACATGTCATCATAGACTAGTTTACCACTAGGTTCACTATTGCTAATAACTATGCAAAACATATCCCATGATGATGTCAAGGTGCATAACAACAAGACTGCTTTGATTTCATTATCCATATCCATTTTTTGAGCGTCTTATTGGGAGAATATAGCATCAAACTCATTTATGTGATCAACAACACTATCTGTGTCCTTCATGCGAAGTTCATAGAACTTTCTCATCAGATACACTTAATTTGATGCCATCTCTTCATCATATGTATTGCATAACTTCTTCCAAAGCTCATCTACATTTTCATAGTCTAATACTGTAAAGTAAACATTATCTGCCAGGTGCAATTGAATGGTCGACATAGCCATTTCATCTAACTCATCCCAATCATCTTCACCCAGGTCAGCAAGCTTCTTTGAGATCATCGCTCCTACCTCACCTACCTCACCTACCTCAATCCCACTTCATCATACTACCCTCATCATCATGACCTTTGATTCTTTCTTTTCATCTCCTATTGATATTTCACCAATCCCACACACTCATCATCCTTTATGCCCTTCCTTCGTCCACTCACTTCATTTCACCTTAGTATACCTTACCTCACCTTGCATGTGCTCTTTGACCAAGTAGAGTTCATTCTCCTCTAGAGTGCCTTCTCCCCACCCCAGCCCCTATAACTTCGTGTATCCCTTGTCGGTTGAGCGTGGACCTCAACACTAAGACCTCAAACCTCATGAGTAGAAGTCAATTAGGCATCCTGATATTTCATCCATAACATGATATGTCATCCATAACAAGCAGTTCCTTGGCGAAGATGTCACCACGGTGCAATGAGAAACTCATCGAGAAGAACGACCAAGCGCGAGTGCATATTTCTTATTGCTAATATTGATAAGAGAGTTGCCATGTCGCTATCACCGCGAGGTGCACAAAAATCACCCATCACTCGAGCAGCCTGTCAATCATCGAGGTAAGCAGAGGAAACAACAAACGCACGAAGAGACACTATACTTCAATCGGTCGATCGTGTGGAGAATCGTCGTGGCTCTGATTAAGAAGGGGAACATCTCTTGGATTAAGCTCCGTATCCGGAACCAATCGCGAATAGGGCAGTATCTGAAACAGATCGCGCGTATTAGAGAGGCCAGACGATTTGTGGGGGCGCACACATCAACGATCAGCCATGTCAACGTACTCCTGAAAGAGCCTCATGGGCAGACTATTCATACAATTAGAAGTGCCGCACATTATTCCCCTATCCGGCCTTTTAATCGTGAAACTCACGATCTGACCTGATACATCACCAGATCGAAGCGTTCGTGGAACCGGTTATATCCAAATTTTGAGAGTCAAACGATTTGCCATGGCGGTGCCAGTGTTTCCTACGCGTATTAGATGGCGACTTGAACTGCCAAGTGGTTATATAATGCGCCGTTTTTCGAATGGTAATACCAGCGCTAACAATAGACGAACAGGGATGATGAGGACTTGTAAGTGGCAGCACGACCCATCAATATGCAAAATCATGGAGCAGTTTTACCTCATCGTGCACCATTTTCTGAAGCTTCATGCTAGCGTCAACAATAGATGAACAGGGATGAGGACTTGTAAATGGCAGCACGATCCATCAATGGGCAAAATCATGGAGCAGTTCGACCTCATTGTGCAGGATTGACCTCCCTAAGACAAGGCAGAACGCTCACGTATAAAACTAATCAGATTGGAAGTGCGATCTCTCTCCCTCCAGCGCAAGAAGATCTACCTTCATGAATCAAATGAAAGAGTGAACTTTGGTACATGACTACCATACACATACAAGAAGATTAGGCGCTCAAGCTCGATCACTTTAATGTGATATCAGGGATTAATCTTATCCATGGCTGAACTGGAAAGTAGACCACTGTATAAGAGAGTGCATTCTCAACGAGACCGAGAACTCGAGTGGAGTAAGAGTGGAGCTCCTTGTTGTATGCAGATCTATTTCATGATGATCATTCTGGACTGTAGTGAGTCGTCCTACAACCTCATCATAAAAGAAAGCATAAATCCTCTTCGAGCTGTACCTAAAAACTGAGTTTGTTCACCTCGTCAAAGTCGCCATAACTCAGACTGATATTCAAATAAGGCTCTAAGATCAAGAAATATTCTTTAGAAGCCATAAGATCGAGACAGGACTAGATAGCTCTCAACTCAACTCAACTCAACATATTACTCTCAACTTTGAACCCATTTTGCTTTCCCCTCTTTGTAGTCTTTCCTAATTTCCCCTCTCATCAATACTAGTGCTTTCTCACCACTACTAAGTAATAGATTACTATCTTTGGTACCACAGTCAATTGAAGGCAAGAAATACTAAGGGATTCTTAGTGTTAGCACGGTAAGAAAGGAAATGTAAGGGAGGACAAACTAGGAGTAAGGCTACCAAGTTTTGCTTTGGAGTTGAGGACCTTTATCGAAACCAATCCAAAGGAGACAGGGATGATGATAGGTATATGTTAAAACTTGGGGCATCATTGAGCTAAGCAATACATAGAAGATTACAAGGTTAAATATTTTTTCATTAGAGTGTGTTACACTAGGGCATAACTAACTAGGTAGAACCATTACTATGATTATCCTACCTCACAAGTAGCATTTATTTAAGGAAATCTCATCACCATATTGAATTGAGCCGATCGTATATGTTCATATCAGCCATCTCAATGTGGTTCTCATTTTGGTGTATTTTCTCTACTTGGAGAAATACGAGCTCAAAAATTGAGCAAGAAGGACATTTGAAAAGTTGCAAGCTATGGGATAACTCTGCATTTGCTAATTGAATTGCATGAGAAGCGGTCCTTTGTCACTTTGAAAGAGCAGCCATGTATAGTTGTATTGGTGCACATCGATTGATTTCAATGCTTTTTAGCCATCCACTTTTGAGTTCCACCCAAAATTTTGAAGACGTATGGCCTTGACGCCAATACAACAATTTCAATGAAAATTTTATATATGCACTTAAGGTTGGGAAAGACATTGATATAGAGAAGTTAAGTGAGAATACATTTGATTGTTCAAAGATGGTAATACATGCCCAATTCACTCACATGTGACAGCATCTAGTATTCAATAAGATTTTTATTTTGAGAATATGGCCACTTCTAAAGATTTGCACATGGTTCCACTCAATTTTGATCAAGTTGGTCCCTCTACTTGAAATTATCAAATTTTACAATTATAATTGCCTAGGGTCATTGTCCACCTAGATGGCCTCAATCAGTAGGTGATTAGGCTTTGAAATCCTAGCTGCTTGAATATCGCCAACTTCTCGATGGTAAAATAATGACGGTAACTATGAGGATCAGAAGGGCATTGTTTACATGCTTTTGTCAAACCTCGAACACACCAATGATATAAGTGAAATAGTGAAAGACTTTGATTCGAGTGATGATGAGGATGAATTGAAAAAAAATCCCACCCACACCTTCAGATGGAAACAATCTTAACAATGGGAACATAACATTAGAATCAAGAGATGATAGGCAAGAGATTGTTGAACCATACCCTAAGAGGGTGGATTAGGATGTGATCCTCATCCATGGTTGTTGGGGCATGATTTTAGTTCTTGGACTCCTATCTCCTCTATGGATACAATAGAGAGAGATTCCCATAGATTCCTTTATCAAAGCAAAAGCCATACCCAAGGCTATCTACCAATTGCAATACAATGTGAATAAAATTAAAGATAGATAACTTGATATCACTACTCACCTTTCCACATGATCAGATTTCTTGTGCACATGAGTGTCACAAGTAATTTCATATGGTTGGATCTGGTTTAGACACTTAAGGTCAACATTAAACTAGTCTAAGAGTACTTGATAGGCTTAAGTGGGACTCAAAACTTGTGCATCCAAGTAGTTACACTTCTTATGCATTTGGGAAAGGCCAAGTTACACATCAAGCTTTTGTTCTACGAGGATAATGATTTGATGAAATGCTTTAGTAGCCAAGGGGAGCACAAATTAGAAGCAATGAGTACACTCAAGGTTTTACTAATTGCTTCTACCTTTGGAGGGTAAGGTTTTCTTTCATGATAACCTTGTAAGTATCCTACAATGAACACTTTATTCACACCAAACAATTATTTTGCACCTTAAAAAGTTAGTCTAAAATATTAAACCTTTTCAAGATGTTTTCATAGTCATGAATATAATCAAGCACATATTTCCTACATCCATTACCACACGAAGTAATGTTTTCAACACGTCCTTTTATGTGAATGTCAACACGTCCATTCTTTTTGCTTTCAATACGTCCTTTTATGGGAATGTCATCAAAAGAAGTTAGAGTAATGTTTGGGATAAAATCATGTAAAAGGGTCTTCATGGTGTTCATCATATGAGCTATCAAATCAATAGCCCTTTGAGGTAAGGTACAAATTTTAACCAACCTCTACATTTGGTGAATGTCCCATGTATCGATTTATGGCAAAAAGGCCTTTGATTCAAGATACATTCGGTCTAATTGTGGAGTCTCTATTTCTTCTAGCTATTTGGTGGCCAGATGGTCTGAAGAAAATGCTGACATGTACTTCAGAGAATTGGGCCTATGGATTCTTGAAGCAAAGCACAAGTCAATTCGGACTAGTCTCCACTCAAATGCTATTATGTGCTCATGAATATTCCAAGTAAGTATAAGTATTTTCATGCAAGCATTTAACCCTAGCTAACACTTACACTGCCAACATAAGATATCCATTTGTAACACCCTTCTTGGGACACAAATCCAAGATCTCAATATAATTCCCCCATGCAAATGGATAGATCGAGGAGTTGAAGCTGTCATGATATAGGGAGGTAAAGCAAAGAAGGATCAAGGGCGTGAGGACCAATGGGAAAACACGTTCTATATATGGAAGCTTCTGCAGACAAATTAGACACATAGAGAGGAGAGAGAGAGAGAGAGAGAGAGAGAGAGAGAAAGGGATTGGGGGATTAAGAGTTAGGGAAGGACAAACAAGAAGGATAGAGGGAGGGTTGATGCAAAACATTGAGATATGTAGACACACTAAAACAGAGAGATATCCCAAGATAAACAAGAGCTATAGAATACTAGGACAAAGCTTCGTACATTGGAAGGTGAAAACAATATGCCATTAGCAAGAAATCATCCCACATGAAGGAAATCAAGATAGATCCAAGGTAGAATGCTTGCATAAGTTGTCCAACATACGTGAAAAATTGTAGCACATAAGAGGTGGTAGATGTAGTGGGAATGCAAAACCACAGAGTGGAGAGAGAAGACATGAAGGTAGAAGATTTCAGTATGTTCAGAGGTGAGGCTGCAAGAGGTGCAATGGAGATGATGAAGAACAAGGTGATAGGATAGTTGATGATTTTGGGTAGGATTAGAGAAGCTACCTACAGATTTGAAGATGAAGACAACCATGCAGGCAATCATTGATGAGTGCTGACTAAGAAGGATGAAGGCTGACATCTCCACAATGTGAGAAGTGGAGAATGGTTAGAAGGATGGACGAAAATTGAAGACATGGGAGTCAACATTGGTGTCGCTCTAGCACAATGATAAGTATCAATGTGAGGAGAGTCACCTCATACTTGTCAATCCGAGGAGACATGAGGGTGGTATGATGACAATGAGTAAGTGAATACACAAGTGCATGAGTGAGAAACACACTAACATGCACACACATATGCACACACATGTAAACAAGGTAAGACAAAGAGATGAACAATGGAATCTTTTAATTACATGCCCTTCATACAACGTTTCATAAAAAGATCCAGCCTAAAAAGTGAGCTCTCTAGCTCCTTTTATAGTTTTTGCCTAGTTTTGGTCTTGTTTAGATCTAGTGTCCAGCCTAATTAAAAATTAGGTTCCTAAGCTAATTTGGGATCTCAAATTATGAAATTTGATACTACTACTCTTCAAGCTCGTGGACTCCTTGGCTTGTACAAAATGGAGTTTGAATTATCAAGAAAAAGATTTACAATGGGGTTTAGTGTAAAGAATCACTGTTTTAAAGGGGCTTATCTTTAGAAAATTGATTGGCATAATTGCCAAATCTACATTGGCTTCCTTGTTGGCTCAGTCTTGCTTGGAATTCTCTTTGCCTTTGCTCCCTTTGGCTTCTTTGCCTTGAGCTTCCTTGCTATGTCAGACCACCTGGGCTGCTTCCGTGGTAGCCAACACCCCCCCCTCTCTTGCATCTACCATCCTTGATAGACCTTTGTTGTGGAGGGTGTGATATGTACTATTGGACCACATCTACACCTAGATCATGTTCTTTGAGGCAAATGCTGCATGCTAAATTTGTCCTCAGACTTTCCCAATCTATTAGACTTGGAACATGTGGATGTCACATACACAGTTGATCAGCATGCAAGGCTTGTTCCACTACAAATAGATGTAAAAGATGAGTAGGTTTAGGGATGCAGATTTTTGAATGGTACTCATAGAAGCCTATTGATAACATCTCTTTAAATGTTTTCTTGTAGCAGGCAGACATGTATTTGATTCATGCATGCCATGCATAGATGGTGTTTGCTGATGGAGTCTTGCTCATATCATAGAACACATTGAAGTTTTCTTCATTGAAGCTCGGAGTGGAGATATATGGGTTCTTGACATTTGTGAACATTTTGAAAATGACTATCATCAACTTGGAGATATGCATGCACATCTTGGTGGCAATGTTAGGTACATTCTTCAGTCTTGGGGTCTAATTTTGTATCATTCATACCATATATGCTATCATAGATCATTCTCTTGATGGAGCAAAGTATGGGTACTTGATCCAATCTACACTTGTACTCAATTTGTTTCTGTAGTGCCTCAATTTCTTGTGTAGTAGGTTGGAGGGGAAAAGCTTCTGGCACTTGGGTGCTAGTTGTGGCTAGGTGCTTCTTTAGATTATCAGGTTCCTCCTCTAACTTCTAATAAGATTATAAGAAGTTTGCATGTTCCTCCAATAATATGCGGATGTTTTTAGAAGGAATTGCTTGAAATCTTGTAGGATTGATTGTTTCTCTTGGGGTGCCTTCCATTGTTGCCTCCAAATTATCGCAATTTTTCCATTGGAGGTGTCTGTTCTCTTCCATAGCCATTGCCACGTGTCTTTGGAGAAGACCCATGTTTCATTTTAGTTAGTGTTTCTGGCCATCTGATGGTGCAACATAGTCTCCATATTCTTAATAGCTTATTGATCCACATTTTGCATTCGAGAGTCAAGTTCATTGTGGGCCATTGGAGTGTGTTGTGCTACTCTCGTAATGTGCAATTGCCTTCTTCTAGTACAATAAATCTAGCTTGTAATCGTTGTGATTTCTCCACATGATGAATATGATATTGTGTTCTTCCAACTGTTGATACCCCTATCACAACTATCTGGAGCAGTGAATTATAGTATCGTGTATACTTATAGACATGGATGCGAAATTTACAGGGGAAACATAGGGGGAAGGGAAGTGGGAATAGGAGTTGTGAATGTGGTGCATGATGGTTTTATAGGTGTTGATGAGGTTGGTGGAGGGGAAATGGGAGACAATGGGAGTGTAGGGAGAGGGGGTGGTTCCATGGGTGGTGAGATATCCATGGGGTCAGATAGTTATGTGCATGTTGGTTCTACCATATAGATGGGGATGGTAGGTGTCATGCTCATGGTGTTCGTGAACAATGATGATGTGACAATCGAGTGAGGACCCCAAGCAGATGGTGCGGGAGGGTGGTTGAAGGATTCCAAGAAGGAGACCCAAAATTGTGGTAAGGTGGCAGTAGGCTCTTGAGGTCAAGGGATGAAAGAATAGGGATGTGTCATAAAAGGAACATAGGTGTGAGGATAAGCCGAGAAACTTAGACTACCTTCCATCAGAGATGGGTTTCTGACTACTATGTGTTTGAACGGGTGACCTAGGACTAGTTCAAGAAGTTTGGACAAGATGGTGTACAATGGATTGGTGATGGAAGAAAAGAGTGTAGCCTAGGAAATAGGTGATTTAAAACTAAAGAAATGGGTGGATATGATGATTTCGATAGTGGTGATTGTAGCTTTGGTATGGACGGTGAGTTGGGAGGGGTGTAAAAGATGGGTTTTCCTAGTTGGATTGTTATTGTGATTCTGGTGGTAATGTGTACTTTGTCAGTTTGCGTGGGTATTGAGGGTGTTTAGGCACAATGGGTGAGGTCTAGACAAAGGTTTCTATAGTCAGATTGATGGTGGTGGTTGATGTTGCTTCATCAGTGGTTATTGCCTCTTGTTGTGAGATCAGTATCCAAATCTTTTTACATGGGCTTGGCCTAGTATCCATGCACCTTTGGTCATATCAAGGTTGTGGATTTTGTAACATGTATATGTAGCTTTGACTACTCCACAAAAAATTTTTCATGAGTTGGAGGGTTTCTATGAAATGAGGATCTACTCCCTCTTCTCTAATATCTAGTCAATGAGTATACGTCCGGTCTGGAATGAGCATTGGCCTCGCTCTTGAATGCTGGTAATAGTATCATATAATTTCTAGACTTGTGCCATGTATGCAAGGGCTCCTTCATGTTATTGTTCATCTTTTTCTTCCTCATCATCCTCCTAATTTTGCTCTTTGTCCAATTTTTGCTCCTCATGTCCCACTTCATGTTGCTAGTGATCACCTCCTTCCTCTTCAAATTCTAGTTTACATATCTAAGGATTTTCTCAAAGTCAACATTGCCTAACTCTTCCAAATCCAATCCTCCAAGAAATTTAAAGTCATCTGGTACGGATGGGAGGATCAATTGTGGACCACCAGTGCTGCACCTTAGCAATCTGAGTGTAAACAGGAAGCAATGCATTGTGGTGTAGGAGAGATGTCAAGCATCAGAGTAGCTCCTCGGGGTTAAGCATAAGGGATTGATCCTCTCATTTGCTTGGAGGGAGGTGTGGAGGTCTTTCTGCTCTTAAATTGTTGTACACGGTTCCATGAGAGGACCCTCTGAATTGGTTTGTCATAGGCTAGACACCTATAGATGATTCATGTAAGCACACAACATCCATGTAATATGACCTTGCACAACCACCGCTTATGAGCTTCATGAGTTTGATCTATGATCCAATGGGGAAGTTCAATAGTCGAATTTTGAGTATCTACCAAGTATAAACTGAACCGTACTTTCTTATGGGGCATAGTGAACCGATCCTATTCAAGGAAAGCAAAGTGTTGCATGCACATGCAAAGGTGGATTAGGACATTAAGTGTCATTGCTACCATGTCTTTAAGCTTATTCAAGTTCCTATTTTTCAAGTTTTTAGGGACTTGTCCATCCCTTTTTATTGCGATGTGCATACCATACATGTCCAAAGCTTCTCTCACTAGATTATTGGTCAATCTAGAACTTTTCAACTTGTTTTTGCACGTTAAAGATGGTATGACAAAAGTACTCGAAGTTCTAGGATCTTTGTTGGACTATAGATTGTTAATGAGGTAACAAAATCTCATGAATCCTGCTTGGGAAGCTTGGCATTGAAATATTTTGCTAAGCCCACTTTGTGCCATACTGGCCAAAGCTCCTCTACGTTCTGTAAGCATTCAAACTTTTTCATGCCCCATATGTTTTTATACTAAATTTCAGCCTCCCACATGTAAGTTCCTTTTTGAAAGGGCTCTTGCCATCTTGCTAAACCAATGGGAGGTTGTCTTGGCTTGTGTTGTATGGCCAACTAGGGGGTCTTGAATTGGAATCACTTGGAGGTGGCTCAGATCCTCGAGTTACTCTATGTCTACCTCTATAATAGACAAGCTCTCAATATCTATTGTTTGTTGACTCTGTCCTACCTAAGATCTAGTGCCTATTTTGTAAGCCATAATTGATGGTGGTGATTGATGGTTTTAGATCTTCTTGAAGAATAAATTACATTATTATTACATTCGAGAGATATGAGATGTTGTCCTCCTTGCAATACCAACATGATATCCATGATGCTTGGTGGGTTAATGAAGTGATGTAGTATGAGTGTGAGTGTATGTTAGGAGGTTAGTTGATTTTCCTAGATGCATACTTGGGATGTGCAATGTACTCAAAATGCATCTATCCTCATGCAAGGGAATTTACACAATAGGGTGAGCTGGTTTATTACAAGTTTTGATTCTCCAATATTTCCTTATGGGATTATGGATTTTTCTTGTGATTACACTTAAGGGTTTCATAGGTGAATCTACTTAGATTTGGGACCTTTTAGGCACCCATTTCCAAGTAACACTAGGTGGGATTCTACTTGAGTATATAGTGATAATAGATTTTCGTAGTGGTTTTGGTAGGATGTGTCTCAGTGAGCATTGATTCAAACCTAAGAGCTTATGTGTGACTAGTTGAGGATGCAAGCAGATCTTAGACAACTGGATCTATCTATGATTGTGATCAGCCTTCATTGATTGCTTAGGTATCCAAATGGAGATTATTCATTGAGGTTGACATCTTGAGTATTTGTCCCTTGGCCTCTTTGATTTCATCACATATTTTGTATCTACTGGGGGTCCTGACAAGGGAGTAGGCAGCTGCCACTCTTGCATCTCTAAATCTGCTTTCACACCATGAATCACCATGCTTTAGATAGGCCTTTGTTTCTAGGATTCGATTGTCTACTTCATCTACTTCTTGGGTTTCTTTTCTTGATTCATATTGATAGTCCTTGGAAAAGAAGGGAGTTTCATTACTCCCCTATGTTGGTGCATTTTACCCAAGCCTACATGCTTGATATATTTGATATCATCCTCATTTGTAAGTCACATGAGTAGTCATGTGAACACCTCTTGTAAAAGAGTTCATTTTTTATCTCTTGTAATTGAGAAAAAAAAGGAAAAGGATGGCTTACCTCATGCATGATGTAAAAGCAATTTCGTCGCTCTAACTACCAAAACCCACGACTTTTTGAGCTGAGGGAATATCTCCTAACTTTGGGGATCACTTTTAGGTGGAGCCATTCGAATTCGAATTCAAAACTCCCTCCAAGAATAACTATAAAAGGAGCAAGAAGGAAGAGGCGATTAGCAAGCCTTGTACGTGACCACTTCATGTCATTTTGTAGAGATTGAAGAGCTTACTCCATAGCTCTATCATTCTACTCCCATTGTGCAAAGATTCATTGCCAATGTGGTTGTAATCATATGTGAATCTATACATTTATTATCATCTACTCCTCTGTTTTGTTCTCTACTATACTCACTTAGACTAGTACCTTCAGAAGGTCATATCTCGAGTTCTACTGATCCATTTTCAGTGATTTACCTTGCGTTGGATAGCTCGTACTGTCTACTTTGTGCATATAAATTTTCAAGGGATTTATAGTTTTGGAGATATCTGCATTTTACTGCTCACTGGCCTATCTCTGCAGAGCCCCGAGAATGGTGGGCATGTTCCAGAAATTGATAAATCTTGTTCTCAGTGCTCAGGCCATCATTTGAAGTGTTTTAACTTGGAATAGCAAGCTTGTTAAGTCTATTTGCTATGCCCAAAAGGAATTTTTCTAATTCCTACCAGGTTGAGAGCACTGTTCATTTTTTCCAGCAGGTGTATGTCCAAAAATAGCAAGTTTTGGGAGCTAGTCATTTCGCAACTTGTCTGTCTTGACTTAAACTTTTGGGATACATGTTCCAAAGTACTTGGCTGATATTTTGGTGGATTTAGGAAGCTCAAAGGGTCTTTTAATCATCTCTGAAGTCTCAGTTGGCTGGTGTGAAGCTGGTTGTAGTAGCACCAACTCATCTTTGGATTGCATCCACCATCTCTCTTCACACCCTAGACAATGGTACCAAAAGTTTCATGCTTTTATGAAGTCTGAACCTTTTTTATAGTATTTTCAGCTGAAAAATGACCTCTTGTTGCTCCTGCATGTGCCATTTCAAGTATAGGAAGGTATTCTCCCTCATGCACAGATAAGCGTAATTGATTATCCTCGTATGTGATCTCAAAAAAATGACTAATGATTTACTTCATTCGGGGGCAATTGTAGAATAACATAATGATGAATGTTCATCAGGTGTATTCCCATTACATACTTGGCAATTAATTATGTGTTCATGCACATCCTTTTGCATGTCTACCCAACATACACCTAATATTTTCAGTTCTTGGTTTGTTCCACTAATACCCTTATATGTTCTCCATTTTTTTCCCTCCTCATCTTCCACACATGTTAGAAGTATTCCATTGGATTCCTTGAAGTACAAACTACCCACTACAATGTGGAGGTTTCTTGTTTGCCATAACCCTTTCTTGTTGTTCATATTGATTCTATGATGTGGTCCATGCGTGAGTATAGGTATCAATCTTTCAGCCCATTTAGGAAATACTTCCAAGTTTAATAGGTATGTGTCACGTAGTTCATCAACACTCTAGTTGGTGGTTCTCCATGAGTCATTCTTGATAGATGGTCTACTCTTACATAGGTGTTGCCTTTCTTTACTCCTACTTTGAAGGAAAAATCCATTAACAATAGAAGCCATATGTCTGGCCTTCCTTTTTTACAAGGTTTATTGACCAAGTAAAATAGAGCAATAAAGAACAAAATTTATTGGCTAGGAAGTAATGTCTAAATTTCTTTACTATGTAGACCATCCCTAAGCCTTCTCATTCAGTCATAATGTAATTTCATTTGATTTGATTTAGTTATCTGCTAGCATTGGCTATTGGGTGATCTAGCTTTCCTATGTTTCTTGGTTGTGCTAAGATACATCCAATGGTGCAATTAGATGCATCCACATGAAAATGGAAGGATTTATTCTAGTTTTTCACTTTAAATATTGGATCTAAAGTCAATCTTCTTTTTAGCTCATTAAGGTTTTTTGCACTCTTTTATTCAAACAAATTGAGTCAATAGCCCATATAATGGTTTAGCAATTATGGCATACATGTGAATGAATCGTCGGTAATATCCACAACGTCCCATAAAAGCTTGCACTTCCTTAATGTTCTTTGGTCTTGCTAATTCCAAAATAACTTTTATTTTATCTTCATCGGTTGAGATGCCATTTTTGGACAGAATATGTCCCAATATTTTACCTTGTCTAACCATGAAGACACATTTCTCTCCATTCAAACAAACTCTGTATTGTCTGCATTTGTCAAATACTTTCCTTAGTTCGGGTATGTGAGCTATGCATTGACAAGACTAAGTAGAATTCCATGCTTTTCATTAACAATTCCTTAAACACATGACACATTAATCTCTAAAAAGTTGATGGTGTGTTGGTCAAACCAAATGGCATAACCCTAAAGGCATACACTCCCCATTCAGTAGCAAATGCAATCTTATGTTGGTCCTTAGTAATGATGGCTACTTGATTGTATCCCAAGAACCCATCAAGGAAGCTATATACTTCCTTGCCTGCTACCCTTTCCAAAAGATGATCTATGATGGGTAAAGGATAACTATCACGAATGGTAGCTGTATTAACCTTTTTCAAGTTATTACAAACCCTAAGTTTTTTCATTTTTCTTTGATACTACTACCAAGGGTGAAACCCATTTGGTGTGTTCAATTTCATATATAAATCAAGCTGCTAATAACCTATCAATCTCCTCATTGATCTTGGTTGAATATACATCATTCTAGGTGTATGGTCTTTGTTTCGAGGGTTTTGCATCTGCAGTCATTGGGATCCTATGAGAACAGATAGAGGGATCCATAGCTTTGAGATCTTTATAAGTCCAAACAAACATGTATCTATATTCTAGAATCATCTCTATGAGTTCCTGCTCTTCTTCTATCAATACATCCTTACCTATATATGTGCATCCCTCTTCTCCACCTTCCATCATTACTAGCACCTTTTTAGTTTGTTCCTTATTGTCATAAGCTATTCTGTCTTGAGCCTCTCTCTTAGGCATTTGAATAGCTATTTTTCTTTCTTCAACTTCATACCTTTTGAAATGTTTAGGTACTTTAAATGATTCATGATGTGGCTCTTTTTGAACTTCGATTTTCTCCAATTCAAGTTTTTCTTGATACTTTTCTACGGCTACTACATTAGTGTTTACTTTAGTATCGTCTTTTTCCATTCCTCTTAGATATTGTTCTTTCAAATCGAATTCAAGTTCCATTTCTATGCTTTCATAATCCTCTCTCCATTTTTTTTCTACCAATTCTCCTGCTTCTACTTCTTGGAGGACTATCATGTAAAAACTTACATCATAGCCTTCCTCATCTACACATTCATTCATAGTCAATACTTCTTCATTCACACAAACATCAAGGGTGGCTAATATTTCCATCCATCCATGAGGTTTGAATGCTTCATCTGGAAATATATGTGGCATGTACGCTGGGTCTTCTATGGGTTTGTAGCTTTCATGTCCTACTAACCATGCTTGTTGTCTCTTTTCCTCTCGTTTTGCTTCTTTGCACATCCATAGTTGGGCATCCTCATTCATCCAAGATTGATCACTTGATCCCATGCTATGGATGGATACATCATCTTCTTCTTTATGTACAGGATTGCATCGTAAGGGTGGTACATATCTATATGCAAAAGTATGTAGATTTATCTTTGTTGTGGCACCTTGATATTGAAGATATAATGCATCTTGTCCCAAATTTTGTACTACCCTCAATTGTCTCATAAAGGGTCTTTTTAAGATCATCGCATAATTACTTGCTTTTCCAAACTAACTAATATCCGGCCTGTGTTCAAATTCCACTCTACAAGTAGTCAGAGTGATGTTTTCTAGAATTCCTAGAGGTCTTTCAACATGACCATCGGCCAATTGTATTTTGATTCTAGTAGGTCATAGAGTTGGTTTTCCCCATTTTTCCCATATTTCCTTGGTGGCTATCCCTACTCCCGCTTCTGTGTCTAAAATAGATTTGGTCATGTATGCACAAAATGTAATTGGGAGGCATGTATTTCCTTCATCTCCCTCGCAAAATTCTCCCACTTTGTCAACTAGAATTTTTATTCTGGGTGTAGTCTCCACTTTATCCTTTCTTGTTGATCAATTTGTCTCTTCCATATTTAAATGTTTGGCTAATTTGTTCTACAACTATGGTTTAACTTGTAGCAACTCCTCCAAGGTTAAAAAACATTAGACTTTAGTTCTTTTTAAATCGGATAATGTGTTTGATGTTTCATCTTGCAATTTCTTTCCTTTTCCCCTTATTGTGGATGTCGTGTAGTTGGGAAGTGTTGATATATTTAGGTAGTGATGTGTGAACACTGTAAGACCCTCGAGGCACTTTTTTCCCTCTTTCGAAGGTCCCTCCCATTGTATATATGCCTATAGTCCTAACAGGTCACTTATCTTTGTACATTCTCTAGTAATACATTCAATCATGTGTTGTGCTCCAAGCTTCTCCTTCTTCCTTGTGTTTTTTGTGTGCTTCCACAGACGTCTAACTCCAACAATTGATATCAGAGCAGGTTGTTGCTTCATCTAGGGCATCGTCTACACCTCTCCAGTTGTAGTCTTAGATTCGCACGAAATTTGGTGAGCATACTCAGGGTCTTTTAGAGATCAAAACTGCTTCTCTTCATGGTGCCAAAATCACGATCTGAGCTTGTTTCGGCCTCCGAATGCACTCTTGTAGTGCTTGTGCAGGCTATTTTGTCTTTTTCTGCCAAAGGTATATACCTGTTTCAGTTTGCCAGTATAAGCATCTCAAAGTGTTCTATAGGTTTAGTAGAACTCATCTGGGTAGTTCCATTCAACTTTTTGAGATACTATCAATTTTTTGCATCAAGGTATTTTAGTTCGACCATGGCTGAAAGGCATGATGTATTCCGTATGTTGGCTGTTGAGGATAAGTTGGATGGTACCAACTACCAAATATGGGCTTATATGATGCGACATGTACTGGTTGCAAAAGGACTATGGAATATTGTGCAGGGTGTTGAAAGATGTCATGTTACACCTACGAATACAGGTATTGCAAATACTGGTGCTAGAGCTGATGGAGATGGTGTCGAAGATGATGATATTCTACAGATTCATGTTTGTGTTGTTGTTTTTGTTGCACCTACTACAGAGCAAATTTGTTGGGATGGCAGAGATGCTCAGGCACATGCATTGATAGCTTTGTCTCTCAAACGTTCCATTATTGCTCACGTTCGCTCTTGCAGAATAGAAAAGGATGCTTGGGATACACTAACCACATTGTACCAGGCTAGGAATGAGGTTGCTTACCTCCGAAAACAGTTGGAAAGTGAGCACATGAATGAAGGCGATTTTTTGGATAGTTTTCTAACAAAGATCAAAGACTTGAAGGAACAGTTGATTTCTGCTGATGAGGTTATACCAGATAGCTCACTTGTGCAGTCTGTTCTGAATGGTCTTCCTGATTCATATCAAAATTTTTCTTCTACTCTTCGGTTGATGATGAAAGGCGATCGAAATACCTTGTCATTTGAGGAGTTAGTCTCTATTGTGTTGCAGGAAGCTTTCCTGTCATTATGCGTGTTGCAGATCAAGCTTTCTTGGCTAGTCAGAAGGGCAAAGGAAATGAAATGGAGCTCTTCAAGTAGTAAGCAGAAATCTACTAATTCTGCACATTCGAAAAAGGAGGACAAAGATGAGAAGAAATAAAAAAAGCGGAAATTGTTTTGCAAGTACTATAAAGGAAATGATCATATCATAAAGAACTGTCCTAAACTCGCTACAAAAGAGGCAAAGCAAAAAGAGGCTGGAATGGTTGTTGTTGAGGCCTCTACTCCAAAAATAGAGTCTGCTAACCTTGTGCAGGAAGAAGAATGGGTGTTTACAATTGTTTGCAGTTTTGACCCGTCTTCACAAGAGCAGTGCATGTCTGCAGTAGACTCAGATGTTTGGTACTTTGATAGTGGTGCAACCAAACATATTACCTCATAGTGCAGTTTCTTCTCTTCACTCGAGACTGTCCCTATAGGGAATATTGTCACATGCACCAACAACTCCTCTTATCCTGTCATGGGAGTTGGTAAGATTATTCTGACTACAGTTGATGGTAGTTCTTTCACTTTGTTAGATGATTTATTTGTGCCAGGGATCGAGAAGAATCTATTATCAATTTTTGCATTAGCCAAGATTGGCTTGGTTGTGAAATTTATTGATGGCAAATGTACAGTTCATGATCTATCAAATGGCGATGTTATTATTGCTTCTGGCTTTTTATGTTGTGGGTTGTATAAGCTCATAAACACTGAAAAATCCGTGAATGATTTGGCATGTATAGTACATGATTCTTAGGCTATGTCAGATGCAAAGCTTTGGCATGCACACTTGTTCGTCTGAACTTTGCTAGTTTGATACGCTTGCAGAAATCTAAAACGGTTTCCTCTTTGCCCAAACTTAAGGCACCCGGTAAACATGTATGTGAAGGCTGTATTTTGGGCAAAATGCAGCGTTCCTCATTTCCAAAAGATGGTTCAGTTTGGGCTACTCAAAAATTGTAGCCTGTTCATAGCGATGTTTGTGGTCCTAAGCAGATACCCTCTTTTGGAAATTATCTTTACTTCATGACTTTTATTGATGATTTTTCTAGGCATGCATGGGTATATCCACTCAAAGCAAAGTCCGAAGTGTTTATGTGCTTCAAACAGATTCTACTTTTGGCTGAAAATATGTCAGCATGTAAAATGGGCACCCTCAGTTTTGATCGAGGGGGGGAACATATGTCTTTTGCTTCTAATGCATTTCTGGCTGAACATGGGATAAAACACTAGTTTATAGTGTCGTATACACATCAACAGAATGGAGTTGCTGAACGAAAGAGCATGTCACTCATGGAGATGGTGAGGTGTACGGTCAAGAGTTAGGCCTTACCACATAGTTTCTGGTTTGAGGTTGTTATGTGTGTAGCATATGTACTTAATAGGTGTCCCACTAAAGCGCTACAGTCTATCACTTTGTTTGCATATGCATTATTGCCTGAACAACATTGTAGAAAATTGCTTTTAAGCCCTTACTTTCATGTACTAAGAAGACATATGTTAGCTCCAAAGACATGTATGATACTTTGCTGCCTCTTTTTACAGGTGGACAGTCTAGTGCTGGTCCTAATGAGGCAGCTTCTCAGCCTTTACAGGTTTCATGTGATGATGCCGATCATTCCATTTTTTATGCAGATTTACACGATGCACTTGTAGGCTCTCATAGTGCCTCTTTTGCATTAGATTGCTATGTTATGGCTACCTCTACTCTCTGTGATGAGATTGAACCTGTTTCATTTGATGAAGCACAAATTTTTGAACATTGGATGGCTGCAATGCAATCTGAATATGATGCTATAATGAAGAATGGTACTTGATCTTTATGTGTTTAGCCTCCCGACAAGAAGGCCATTGGCACAAAGTGGGTGTACAAGCTGAAGCGTAAACCTGATGGAGCAGTTGACAGGTATAAGGCTAGGCTTGTTGCAAAGCGTTATGTGCAGCAAAAAGGCATTGATTTTGATGAGACATTTGCATCTGCTTGTCGAATGACTACTGTTTGTAGCATCTGTGCACTTGCAGCTCATCATGGTTGGAATGTACATCACTTGGATATCAAAACAACATTTTTGAATGATGACTTGCAGGAAGAAGTGTATGTTTCTCAGCCCCGCGGCTTTGTGCAAAAAGGGCTAGTGTGTAGGTTAAAGAAGGCATTATATGGTTTAAAGCAAGCACCACGTGCTTGATATGAAAAGATACATGCCTATCTGATTGCACATGGTTTTGAGAACCGTCCAACTGAAAGCACCTTAAATGTTAAGCGTGCTAATGATGTACTTCTGATTTTAAGGCTTATTTGCATGCCTCATTTGAGATATCTGATTTGGGGCATTTGCATCACTATTTGGGCATTCAGTTTATGCACTTTGATGGTGGAATGGCTTTGTGTCAAACAAAATATATTGGCACATTATTGCAATGTTTTGGCCTTGAAGACTGTAAATCTTTTGCCACTCCTATGGAGACAGGTTTACGATTGAGTCTTCATGATGTTGGAGATGCATTTGATGTTGTTCTCTATCAGCAGGCTGTTGGATGCTTGATTTACTTATGCATTCTTTGGCTAGATATTCAGTTTATTGTCTCAGAGATGAGCAGGTTTATGCATTGCCCAGGTGTCAAGCATTAGAAGGCGGTTAAGCGCATCTTTCACTACTTAAGTGGTACTCGGCTACTTGGGTTGTTTTATCCCAAGGGGGGATCACTATCGCCAGATTTGCATGCTTTTTCTTACTCTAACTAGGTTGGTTGCTATGACACTCGTGTGTCCACCAGTGGTTTTTGCTTCATGCTTGGTAGCTCATGCATATCTTCGTTGAGCAAGAAGAAGCCTAATGTGGCCACTTCCAATTGTGAGGTTGAGTGTAGGGAAGCTTTCACAATGACTGTTGAGTGTGTGCCTCAGATTCCTTATGGCTGATTTGGGTGTTGGTCAGTCTTCTTCCACCACCATCTTCACTGATAGTCAGAGCGCATTGGCAATTACCAGCTTGGCATATGTGCCCACGTAGGAGAACATTGCAGACCTTTTCACAAAGGCTCTGCCTTGGGAGAAGTTTGAAGCTTTTTGCAAAGCTTTGGGCTTACTTCCTTTTGTGGAGTGATTTCCACATAGCTTGGCACTTCCTTATACATGAGTGCCAGCTCCTTGTTCACCACATCAATCCCAAGGGGGATTTGTTGATAGATTTAGGTGTGATGTCTTTGAACACTCTGGGACCACCGAGGCACTTTTTTCCCTCTTTAGGAGGTTTTTTCCCCCCGGCTTGTATATACACCTATAGCCCTAATGGGTTACTTATCTTTGTACATTATCTAGTAATACATTGAGTCTTGTGTGTTGTGCTCCAAGCTTCTCCTTCTTCCTTGTGTTGTTAACATGCTTCCGCAAACATCTAACTCCAACAGGAAGTGTCGTCAAGCTCATCCCCTCCCCTCTATTGTGGTCTAGGTTGGAGAATCCTTCATAGATCACCTTTGGTTAATGGCGATTGGCTCCTAGAGGCATCTAACTCTTCAAAAGGAGGTATTTCATTTTCATTCTTCTTCCATCGGTCTTCCTGAACTTTGGCACAAAGGTCACATGGCTAGTTAGCCTCTACTTTCAGAATTAAGGAATTTCGATCTTCATTTTCATAATGCCTCTCTTCTTTTAACACCTTGTCTTGATCATTTTTCTTTGGTAGTGGATTGAAAGATTCTACACATCCTTGAAACTTTGCTTTAGATATTCTAGTTTGTATAGATTTTTCTAATGTGGTGTGAGCAATCTCAGTTAATTTCTTACATATTTAAAGTTTTTCCTTCTCAAGGTCTCCTCTTGGGTAGATTCTTTCATGTTTCTCTTGACTAGGTCCTATCTCTATCTGGATTGATAGGCTTTCAACCACATGTTCAAATCTTCAAGCATGGGATCTGCTAGAATTGATCCTACCTCTTCCTCAATTTGTTTCCTTATCACCATATTGGTTTTCTTGTTTTCTGAATGGCTTTCTTAAAGCTCACTCTCTTTTAGTGTATTCTCTTTCTCTTCATTTCTTTTTTTAATCCATTTTCTTTTAATCTTTTCTCACCTCTCCTTCCATCTTTGAGTCTTTTTAAATTTTGAGGTATCTTCAGGTTCTTCTGAGTCTTCGAAAACTTGGTTTCCAAATCCTAGATCCTCCTCAATCTTGGGACTGTTCGTTACTTCTGTCTCCAAGAGCTCCTTATTTTTTGCCCTTGTAATGGCTTTTAGAGGCATGGTGTATTGTTTGTCACTTCCAGAGGACTCTATCACCTCGATCATGTTGATTTTTTCACTTGATGAGACCTTATTAGGATTCTTAGGGTAGTCTTTGAACAAATGTTCTTTGCCACAATCATTACAATATCCTTCCCAGACATGTGGGGGGTGGATTGTATGGCAGGGTGCCCTCCCTAATGAAATGGTCTCCACCACATCTACAGCATGGTCCTCTCAGGCTAGAGGGTCTTGTTGTGGGTCTATTTGGAATTGGGACCCTTGGAGCTGTGTACATAAGGTTAGCATATTCAGGTCCATATGAACTCGCATAACCTTCATATCCATGATAATGTTGTTCATAGGCTTGTTCATACTCCATAAGATTAGTGTCATAGGACTAGTAATCTCCTTGGGTTTGAGTCAATCCCTCGCTAACTTTTTTGTGTGTGTCAATGGAGTGGCTAGCACAGTGGCTCTCTCCAGATTTTCTTTTGGTTGAGCATACTTCACAAGCACAACATTTTGAGGATGTGGGTGTTGTTTCCCTAACATAGGTTGAGATTGATTATATCCTATGTATTCATATGGTCTTGGTACCATGGGTGGTCCTTGGTAGGGGCCATATCTAGGAACCTCTCAGCTTTGATCTTCGGGTGGGTAGCCATAAGCTTAATATTGCCCCGATGCACGGGTGGGTAGCCATAAGCTTAATATTGCCCTAATGCAAAGGGTGTAGGCTATCTATTGGAGGGGAAATTTTTTGTGCTATGATTTGTGTACTTTTGTTTAATATGACAATAGAAACTGTGTCCCTGGGCATGTTGTTGATTGTATTGATAGGGTTGTGGGGGCACCAATCCACCTCTTACTCAAGTATGAGATGGGTGGTCCCCACTACAATGCATACGCCTTCTTAGCATGGGTACCCTCAAGGGAGGATTCTAGTAGTTTTTCTATTTGTAAAGGCCTAGCTTCTTTGCCACTAAGTCCATGAGTTTTTCTACATTTCTGGTGTTAGAGGTTGCATTTCTAATCATATCCTCTTATTTTTTCATGCTCTATGGGATTTCCAAATCATCTACCAGATTATCTTCCAAATCCATGCACTCTTGTAGACAAACACTCAAGGTCTGCAAGAGTTTCACATAAACCAAGGTTCTTAAAGTCCCATTGGTTAAGCAGTCTAATAACAATGATATCATCTTCTATTGAGAGCGTCTCTCTATCACATGACACATGTCTACATATTGATTAAATCATCTGGGTACTGATTTCACGGATTCATTAGGGGTCTACTTGAAGCTATGGATCAACGAAGAGGATTTGTGCTTAATACCCCTCTTCGTGAACTTACCAATGAATTCTTGAAAGAATTGTTCAATACTTACAAAACGGTTTTGTTCCAAAGGTTGGAACTAGGTCAGTGTTGTTCCAGTAAGGATAGGCCAAAAGATTCGTATTGGAGAAAGAATTCATCCACATGTTCCGCACATAGCACTTTCTTGAATTCAACAATATGATCATATGGTTCTCAAAGAACTTCATGATGATTCCTCATGCATTTGGATACTTGAATTGGCCTTAGTCTTTTACCTAGCTCTACTGATCGAAGGACTATGGGGACAACAGGACGTACTCGTGCATTCCTGGTCCACCTTTTTGTGGTGGTCTCATTTAAAAAGGTGGCCTATTCACATTTCCACTTCCAAGGCTTGCTTGAAGTTGGGGTTGGTTCCTCGCATGGAAAAGTGCACCGATGGTCTAACTAGCACACTATTGATTGGCTTGCCCTGAGTTTAGGTTTTTCGTACTCTATTATGTCCTAAAAGGGTTCTGAGAAGTGGTTGCCTGGTCTTAGGGAGGGAATACTAGGAACCCTAAATATCTTAGTCTTGACTTGTCACAGTCATCAACAGGCCAATATCTCCTCTTATTCTGGTCTGGGTAGGTAACACTAGATGATTCTTTTGGGTCTTGCAATTCATAGACAATGGTAGGGTTGATGCCTTCTCCTTGTATAAGTGAAGTGGCTTGTAGTAATTTGTCTAGCCCACTTACCATATAAACGTCAGTCAAATCATCATTCTAAGGGATCAGATATCCTCTCTGTACATTAATGACTACTGATCTTCCCGTAGGAGTGATCACACTATCTCCACTATCACGTCTAGCAAGGTTTTTTGTTTCCTCAACTTCTCCTCTCTCCTTCGTTCTTTCTGGGTGCTTAGTCACCCTGTATGTGTGTCCTAATTTGTCCATGTAAAATCATCCTTCATATTTCACAGCTGCTCTTGGGACTATCTCAGAATCTTTGGACTTTTTCATTCTATCTACAATCTTATTGATGCCATCAAGGTAGATAGGCATTCTATGCACATTAGTGGAGATGTATTGCAGGGACATCCTATACTCCCCCTCTATTACAGGCATGAGCCCAACCAATGGCATTGACTTATGCATATCTTTTTAAGCCATCATAGGTTCTCCTTCTAAGTCACTAGATGTCTTCAAGTAGATAGAATGGATATTCTTGTGTGTAAGACTTCCCATCAAGAATATTATCCTTCTTGAACTCCCTAGCACTCGTCACGATCTTACGTTCATTCACCACTTAGTTCTTGGGTCCTCCTAGGGTGATATACCAATTCTATTGAATAACCTTGTCCACTAATTAAGCACTATAAATTTTAATTTCCTCCTTTAGAGCCCTCTGATCTCTCTTTCCTTATGCCATGATACATGATACCTATTACAAACATGATACATGATACTTTTACTGGACGATATGCGATAGGGGAATTTTGCAAAACACAACACCTCCGCCTGGAGGATACACAATATTGGACCCTCGATACAATACTAGGTTTTTTTATGATACACGATACTTTGATATGGCATAATACATGATATTCAATCTTTCACGATACGACACTTGATTCCACCATGATACATGATACAAGATTTTGCAATGACACACGATACATGATACTTATCCTCACGATACAATACCTTCCTTAGGCATAACACACGATACAAGATTTAGCATGATACAATACTTGGTTTCACATGATACACGATACTTGGATTTGTTCATGATACACGATACTTAACCTCGCGATACGATACTGACCTTCTCGCGATACACAATACTTAAGAAGTATCAGTGATACACAATGCTTGGTTGGTGATGATACTCAACCTTGTGATACACGATACCTAGGTATCACGATACACAGGGAGTATGAGGTATCAACGATACATGATACCTGCCAAGTATCATGACACACAAGAATTTTGGTATCGTGATGCCAAAGGTCATGATACTTGGACTTTGTCAAGTCCAAATTCAAAACATTTTGTGATTACGTGCTCTTTTGTGCCCTCCTTGTCACCCCTATGGGCTTGTAGGTGTAAAATCCCTTTGCAATCCCATGACACTACACTCCCAATACTTGGCATGTGTCTTCTCATGCCCTATGAGTGAGCAATCAATCTTTTGAGTTTAGCATAGATAAGTTATCACCTCAATAACTATTTCCACAAGTTCTTCCAACTAAATTATTGCTACCTCCAAATTCTCTGTGACACTCAATCAGCGATATCGGTCACCATGACCTCGCAATGATACTTGTGTTAAAAACAAGTAAGCACAATTTTGGTGATTCTTGGTTTCAGTCTCTATCTAGAACGAGAAACTCAGGGATTGAAAATGAAAATTTTGTTTTATTTTATGATTTTTTGTGAAATAAAAGACTTATCCTACATCCTTACACTCCTTCACTTCTACTTCCTAACTCTAATTCCTTCACTCTCAAACCTAACCCTAACTTATCACACACACATCATATGTATGAAGTAACAAGTGCAAGAAAAGTTTTGACGTGCCACACAACTGAAATCACTTCTTCACGCTCAGTACCTTCACACCATAGCTCTAACCATCATGTAGGAACCTTGATCAGACTTGTCCCCGACAACGGTGCCAAAAATGTATGTGCACCTAAGCTCAAAAAATCTTAGGGACTTGTGATGAATGAGACTACATCTCAAACCTCAACAAGTTCATCTAGTGGTGGATTAATACACGCTTTAATTTTATCAATCCGTGGACATATCACACAAAGTCTGCACAATCCATTTTGGCATAGTTTTTGCCTCCTCAATATCAGTTCTCTCATCAATAAGTGCATCATGTAATTCTGCATCAGAAATGGAATGATCTGCATTATCACATGAAACCTATAAAGGTTGAGAAGTTTCCTCATTAGGACCAGCCCTAGACTGTCCACCTGTAAAAAGAGGTAGCAAAGTATCATACATGTCTTTGGAGCTTATAGATGTCTCCTTAGTACATGAAAGTAATGGTTGAATAGCATCTTCCACAAAAACAACATCACAACTAACCAAAATGCTTTTAGTATGTGGATGATACAGACAATAGCCTTTGCTTTTAGAACTGTACCCAACAAAAATACATTTCATTGCTTTATCATCCAATTTTCTATGATGTTTCTCAGGCACTAATGCATATGCTAGACAACCAAAAACACATAGATGGGAAACACATGGCTTGCGAGCATGTCAAGCCTCATATGGAGTGATAGATTGCAGCGCTTTAGCGGGACACCTGTTAAGTACATACGGTGCACACATAACAACCTCAAGCCAGAAACTATGTGGTAAAGCATGACTCTTGACCATACACCTCACCATCTCCATCAGTGACATGTTGTTCCTTTCAGCAACTTCATTCTTTTGAGGTGTATACGGCAATGTGCACTGATGTTTTATCCCACATTTAGCCAAAAATGCATTAAAATTTGAAGACATATATTCCCCCCCTCGATCAGAATGGAGGGTGCCCATTTTACATGTTGACAGATTTTCAACCAGAACCAGAAACTGTTTGAAGCATATAAACACTTTGGACTTTGCGTTGAGTGGATATACCCATGCATGCTTGGAAAAATCATCAATGAAAGTCACAAAGTAAAGATAATTTCCAAAAGAGGGTGTTTGCATAGGACCACACACATCACTATGGTCAAGCTGTAATTTTTGGGTAGCTTGAACTAAACCATCTTTAGGAAACGAGGAAAGCTGCATTTTGCCCAATATACAAGCTTCACAGAATGTTTATTGGGTTCCTCAAGTTTGGGCAAAGAGGACACATTTCAGATTTCTGAAGCCGTAGCAAACTAGAAAAATTCAGGTGACCAAAGCATGCATGCCAAAGCTTTGCATCTGACATAGCCTAAGAATTATGTATTGCACATGTTGAATCATTATTAGATCTTTCATAATGTATGAGCTTATACAACCCACGACATAAAATGCCAGAAGCAATAATTGAAACTGATAATAGATTTTTCTTGATCCCTGTCACAAATAAAGCACCTGACAAAGTGAAAGAACTACCATGAACAGTAGTCAAAATTATGTTACCAACTCCCATGATAGGATAAGAGGAGTTGTTGGCACATGTGATAGCATTCCCTATAGGGTCAGGATCAAGTGAAGTGAAAAAAATATGCTGCAAGGTAATATGTTTGGTTGCCCCACTATCAAAATACCAAACATCTGAGTCTATTGTATACATACACTACTCATGAGAAGATGGTTCAAAACTGCAAACAGTAGTAAACACCCATTCTTCGTTCTGCACAAGATTAGCAAACTTTGTTTTTGGTGTAGAGGCCTCTACAACAACCATTCCAACCTCTTTCTTTTGTGCCTCTTTTGCAGCTAGTCTTGGACAATTGTTTATGACATGATCATTTACTTTACACTACTTGCAAAACAATTTTTGCTTTTCTATTTTCTTCTCGTCTTTGTCTTCCTTCTTTGACTATGCAGAATTAGCAGATTTTTTTCTCACTAGTAGAAGAGCTCCATTTACCCTTACCCTTCTAACTAGTGAGCAATGCTTGTTCTGCAACATGCATAATGGACCTATTCTGCCTGGACTGATCTTCCTGCAACAGAAAAGAGACTAACTCCTCAAATATTAAGGCATTTGGATTGCCTTTCATCATCAAATGAAGAGCAGAAGCAAAACTCTGATATGGATCAGGAAGACCATTCAGAACAGTCTGTACAAGTGAGCTATTATGCAAGACTTCATCAATAGAAATTAATTATTCCTTCAAGTCTTTGATCTTTGTTACAAAACTGTCCATAGAATCATCTTCATTCATAAGCTCACTCTCCAAATTTTTTCGGAGGTAAGCAACACGAGACTCATTCCTAGCCTGGTACAATTTGATAAGTGTATCCCAAGCATCCTTAGCTATTCTGCAAGAGCGAATGTGAGGAATAATGGCACGTTTGACAGACAAGGCTATCAATGCATGTGCATGAGTATCTCTACCATCCCAAGGAATTTTCTCTATAGTATGTGCAACAAGAACCGTGGCATGAATAGGAATTTGTAGAATATCATCATCTTTGATGCCATTTGTGTCAGCTTTACTACCTGTATTTGTAGGTGTAATAGGACATTTTTCAAAACCCTACACAATGTTCCATAGTCCTTTTGCGACCAATACATGACACATCATCTAGGCCCACAATGGGTAATTCGTACCATCCAACTTATCCTCAATAGCCAACATATGTAATACATCACTAGTTTCAACCATGGCCACTGACTAAAATACCTTGATGCAGAAAAATGATTGTATGTGAAAAAGTTGAGGAGAAATACCTTGACGAGTTCTGCCAAACTTGTAGTAGACTTTGAGATGCTTATATTAGCAAACTGAAGCGTGTATATACCTTTGGCATAAAAAGATGAAATAGCCTACACAAGCACTATGATACTACATTCGGAGGCCAAAACGAGCGTAGATCACGATTTCGGCACCACATAGTGAAGCTGTTTTGATCTCCTAATCAGCCTGAGTATGCTCACCAAATTTCATGTGATTTTGAGACTGTGACTTGAGGGGAAGCGACTACGTGCTCTGATACCAATTGTTGGAGTTAGACGTCTGCAAAAGCATGCAAACAACACAAGGAAGAAGAAGAAGCTTGGAGCACAACACACAATACTGAATGTATTACCACTAGAATGTAGAAAGGTAAATCACTCATTAGGGCAAATAGGTGTATATACAAGCCATGGAAAAAAAAACTCCTAAAGAGGGAAAAAAGTGTCGGGGCAGTACTAGTGTGTTCATACACATTACTACCTAAATATATCAACAAAAACAAAAGGTAAAGGGGTAGATAACACCTCTAGACACACATTTCAAGCATCTCACACACATACAAGCTCATGGAGAAAAAGATACACAGATGGGAAGAAGCAAATTCGAAATTTTCAGCTTGTTCATTTACAATGGCAAAAAAAGTCCTTTACAAAGCGCCACAAAGTGACTTATATACATGTGCCTTAAAATTGGTCCTTTCACATGGGAAAGCAGCACTTTTCCTATAAATCACTAAAATTCCTACTATTGTACAAGGAGAATGTTACAATGTTCAGGAATCATGCATCTAGAGGACTCCTCTAGAGCATTTACATGGCTCTTTGAAGTTTTACAAAGGATTTTGAAAGAAAATGGGCTTAAAAAATGAATAGCTTAGGGCCTCCTTTTTTCGCTTCTTTTTCTTGCTACAATGGGATAGGTGGAAAGGCACCAATACGATGGATGACGAGGTTGTACAAAAAAAACAATGAGGGAAAGGTGATGAGGAATGATCCTCGTGATGATGATGAGAGGGGAAGGGGGGGAAGTAAGGTGTGATGAGCAAAGGTGAGGCGAAGAGGGATTGAGGAAGTGAGGGGCATCAGGTAGAAAAATGAGAAAGACTCAAGTATGAGAAGAAGTATGAAAATCCACTAATAGGTAAGAGGGGATGGAAAATCTAGCACATTGAATGAAACAGGATGGTGTGAAGAAAGATGTAGAGTCAAGGCCGTATGTGTTTGATAGATTTCTAGAGGAACGATGGATAAAATTAGTGAAACATTGAAAAACATGGATAAGATTGTGAAAATGGAGGATAACGAATGAGAGGAGAGTGATTGTACGGAGATATTCATTGAGTACAGAAATAAGGTGTGTTGTTGATGTGTCAATACAAATTTTTTAGGAGAAGAATACGAAAAGTTGAGGACTAATGAAAGATGAGATTAATGGCAATGAAGTTATTGGTTGTGAGAAATTATTAATCCAAAGAGAAGATATAAGAAAGTGTGATAAATGGTTGAGGAGGAGGCCAATCATAGCTATGTGAAAAGTGTTCTAATGGAGTGATGAAACAAAAAGATGAGGAGAATGATGAGAAGGGCTTCTAGGGATTTGTATTGATGATGAGGGTATGGCAAAGGGTGGATGCTACAACAATGAACTAGATTAGAACGATGTGTTGAGTGGTAAATGAAGAGACAATGAAATGAATGAAGTGATGGCCTATGGAGTGGTGGAGTGGAACTGAATAAAGGTGTTGAGTGGAGATAATGAGAGGTGATCAGGTGTGATGGTGTAGAACAGTAAGATGCGATGAGGAATATGGTGAGAAAAGCTTTTAAGAACTTGCAGTGATAAGGAGCATATGATGATGGCTCGTGCTAAGTGATGAAGGATGTATGAGGATAATAGTGATTCAATGTTCAAGAGAGAGGAATGAGACTATTTTGATCCCATTTGAAGCATAGTGGTGTGATGTGAGATAAAGATGATATGGCAATCTATCCATGACAATAATGAGAAGGGCCTCTACCATAGCTAATTTTGGTCAATATACCCAATTAGAAGAATTGATGAGGTATAAACAAAAAACAAAGTCCAAAATAGAATCCTACATCTAATCACTCAAATGATATAATCAACAAAAATTCAATTAATCTTATATAGTCATGAAATCCTACCATGAGAGGTGAAAGACATGGTTAAGGTCCTTTTAGCCAAGGAGATGAAGAGTCTTTCTTTGAGAAAATCTTTGCATATAATTCCAAAAAAGAGTTGACTTAAGAGTACAAGGTGTGCTCGTACACCTTTAATATCATCAGTTTTTGGAGAGTAGACCTTTATCTATTTGCAATCAGAAGCTATAAGTATACAAGATATCAAGTTATCTGAGATGCAAAGCTTTGTCATGCACGTATTGGTCATCTGAATTTTTCTAATTTGCTTCCCTTGTAGTAATCCAAAATGGTTTCCTCTCTGCCCAAGCTTGAGGAAACTTCTAAAGATGTCTGTGAAAGCTATATTTTGGGAAAAATGCAACATTTCTCCTTCTCAAAAGATGGTTTAGTTAGGTATGTTCATAAATTATAGCTTGTTGATAGTGATGTTTATGGTCCTATGCAGACACCTTCATTTGGAAACTACCTATAGTTCATGACTTTCATTGATGACTTTTACAAGCATGTGTGGGTTTATCCATTAAAAGAAAATTCCAAAGTGTTTACATCCTTTAAAGAGTTCCTGGTTATGGATGTAAATCTATCAACATGCAAAATGGGCACTCTTTGTTGTGATCAAGGGGTGGATACATTTCTTCTAAGTTTAATGCATGTTTTGTTGATTGTGGGATAAAACAACAGTGTATAGTGGCTTATACACCTCAACAAAATGTATTTCCTAAAAGAAAAACCATGTTTCTCATGGAAATGGTGATATGTATGGTCAAAAGTCAAGCTTTTTGAGGATATTATGCGTGTTGCATATGTACTTAACAAGTGTCCCACCAAAGCACTA
This sequence comes from Ceratopteris richardii, assembly GCA_020310875.1. Taxonomy (NCBI): domain Eukaryota; kingdom Viridiplantae; phylum Streptophyta; class Polypodiopsida; order Polypodiales; family Pteridaceae; genus Ceratopteris; species Ceratopteris richardii. The sequence continues at coordinate 176,408,066 of CM035414.1, forward strand.
TAGTCTATCACTCCATATGAGGCTTGGCATGTTCTCAAGCCATTTAATGCTCATATGTGTGTCTTTGGTTGTCTGGCATATGCATTAGTGCTTGAACAAAAACGTCAAAAAATGGATGATAAAGTAGTGCAATGTATTTTTGTTGGGTACACTTATGAAAGAAAAGGTTATCGTTTGTACCATCCAAAGACTAACTGCATTTTGATTAGCCATGATGTTCTTTTTGTGGAAGATGCAATTTGACCCTTACTTTCATGTGCTAAGGAGACAACAGTTAGCTCAAAAGATATGTATTACACTTTGCTACCTCTTTTTATAGGTGGCTAGTCAAGTGTTGGTCCAAATGAGGTAAGTTCTCATACTGTATAGGTTTCAAATGATGATGTAGATCATTCTATTTTTTATGCAGATTTACATGATGCACTTGTTGATGAAAGCATTGACAAAAATGGGGAAAATTAATGCCTAAATGGTTGATGCAAAGTTTGAGACATAGCAAATTAGATGGAGCTTTGTCATATCATACGTGTTCAAGCTCTCATAGTGCTTTTTTTGCATCAGATCGTTATGCAATGGTTGTCTCTAGCCTTTGTGATGAGAATGAGCATGTTTCTTTTGATGAAACAAACAATTAAAAAAATTGGATGACTCCTATGCAATCAGAATATGATGCCATTATGAAGGATAGTACTTGGTCTTTATGTGATTTTCCTCTATGAAAAAAGGCCATTGGTGCTAAATGGATATACACGATGAAAATATAAGCTTGATGGAACAATTGATAGATATAAGACTAGGCTTGTTGCCAAAGGTTATTCTCAAGAGAGAGGCATTGGTTTTTATGAGACTTTTTCTCTTACATGCCAAATGACCACCGTTTGTAACATTTGTGCACTTGTAGCCCATCAAGGCTAGAATGTACATCAGTTGGACATTAAAATTACATTTCCTAATGGTAACTTACATGAGAAAGTGTATGTGGTTTAGCCCCATGGTTTTGTGCAAAAAGGGCATGAAAAACAAAGTGTGCAAGTTGAAAAAGGCATTATATGGTTTGAGGCAAGCACCAAGTGCTTGGTATGAGAAGATATTTGCATGCTTGCCAGCTTATGATTTGGCAAACAGTCCAACTAAGAGAACCTTAAATGTTAAGTGTGCAAATGAAATACTTTTGATCATTGTTGTATATGTTTGTGTCATGTTGCTCACTTGTTATAATGAGAAGCATATTTCTAAATTTAATGTTGTTTTTCATGCCTCTTTAGAGATGTCATTTGCATCATTATTTGGGCATTCAATCGATCCAAGTTGATGGAGGAATAGCTTTGTGTCAAACAAAACACATCAACATATGATTGAAACATTTTTGCCTTGAAGATTGCAAACCTATTTCCACTCCCATGCAAATAATTTTATAGTTGATTCTTCATGATGTTGGATATGCATTTGATGTTATTCTCAATTAGAAGGTTGTTTGATGCTTGATTTACTTATGCATAACTTGGCATGATATTCAAGTTGTTGTCTCTCAGTTGAGCAAGTGTAAGCATTGGCGATGTGTCAAGCATTGGCAGAATGTTAAGCACATCTTTTGCTACCTGAGTGTTATTGGGCTACTTGGATTTTTTGTCCCAAGGGGGGATCATTAGTGCAAGATTTACTTTTTTCTTTTACTCGAACTACATTGGTTTTTATTGTTGGATTTTGAGGTCTGTGTAAGCATGCAAATAGCACAAGAAGGAGGAATCTTGGAGCACAACACACAATACTCAATCTATTACCAAGATAATGTACAAAGATAAGTAACTCTTTAGGGTTATGGATGTATATACAAACCATGGGGAAAACGCCTCCTAAAGAGGGAAAAAAGTGCCCTAATGGTCCTAATGTGTTCACACACATCACTACGAAATATATTAATAAATCCACCCTGGGAGTGATGTAGTGAACAAGGAGTTGGCACTCATGTATAGGGAACTACCAAGCTACGTGAAATCAATCCATGAAAGGAAGTAAGCCCAAATTATTGCAAAAAGATTCAAACTCCTCCCTAAGCAGAGCCTTTGTGAAAAGGTTTGCAACATTCTCCTGTGTGGGCACATATGCCAAACTGATCTATCTACTAGAGAACCTCTCCCTAGCATAATGGTAGTGCACCTCAATATGCTTAGTGCGAGTATGGAATATCTCGCAACCATCAATGCGCTCTGATTATCAGTAAAGATGGTGGTGGCAGAAGACCGACCAACACCCAAATCAACCATAAGACATCTGAGCCACACACACTGAATAGTCAGTATGAAAGCTACCCTATACTAAGCCTCACAAATAGAAATGTCCACAGTAGGCTACTTCTTGCTCAAACAAGATATGCATGAGCTACCAAGAATGAAGAAAGAACCAATGGTGGACATAGGAGTTTCAAAGCAACCAGCCTAGTCTGATTCAAAAAAAGCATGTAAATCTGGGGATAGTGATCCCCCCTTGCGATAAAACAATCCAAGTATGTCGAGTACCACTAGTAGCAAAAGATGCACTTAACCACTTGCCAATGCTTGGCAGTTGGGCAATGCATAAACTTGTTAATCTCTAAGATAGAAAACTGAATATCTGGTTGAGTAATGCATAAGTAAATCAAGCATCCAACCACCTTCTGATAGTGAAAACTATCAAATGCATCTCGAGCATCATGAAGACTCAACCATAAACCTATTTTCGTAGGAGTGGAATTTGGTTTGCCACCTTCAAGGCCAAAATGTTGCAATAATGTGTCAATATAATTTGTTTGACACAAAGCTATTCCACCATCAACTTGCATAAATTGAATGCACCAACTAATGATGTAGATGCCCCGAATCTAACATCTCAAATGAGGCATGCAAATCAGCCTTAAAATCAGCAATATGCTTCTCATTAGGACCAATGAGCAGCATGTCATCAACATAGTCAACAATGATCAGAAGCACATCATTTGCATGCTTAACATATAAGGTGCTCTCAGTTGGATTGTTCTCGAAACCATGTGAAATCAAGTAGGCATAAATCTTTTCATACCAAACACATGGTGCTTGCTTCAAACCATATAATGCCTTTTACAACCTACACACTTTGTTTCATTAGGGCGAAAAACGGCCGAAAAGGGGCTGTTTGCTAATGAGAGATTAAGGAAATTGACAAATAGAGTCTTTCCACGTGTACAAGAATATAACATTGTTGTCTCCTTTAACCGTATAAAGAAATTCTTTTTTTAAGAGAATATGATCTAAAAGCGCCGCGAAAGTGATGAAGATTCTTGTATTCAGTGTACAATTTCTTGGTTTGATGCAAAAAAAGATATTTTTGCACATCACACAATGCATATCTTTAAAGTTCCAAGAAGGAAATGATTTTTGAAGATACGAAATATTTTTGGGTTCACGAAATTCCATGGTCATTCGGCAACAGGGTTTACATCAAATCAAAAGATTCCACGTGTACAAAGCCCTTTTATCTATAAATGTTGGCAAAGTTTGTGAATGTCGGTTTCTCGCTTTGAGCATTCTTCTTCTTCTCGATTCTAATGGCTTCTTCTTCTTGTCGTCCTTCCAATCGTGTAACCTCATGTGAGGTTTACAACAAAAGAGAGGATTCTTTATGGAAACCTCTTTCTGTGAAGTTAAATGAATGAGTAACTATGCTTCTTAGCTATAGAGGTGCCCATAAAGTCAAGCATGCTAAAAGAGACGACACAAGAAACCATTGCAGGGGAATTATTCTTAGTTTCAAATTGAAGAGATGCGGTTGGTTTGCAAGAGTACAACATGTGTACAACGCTAAGGATCTTGTTCTGGAAAAGCATATGCAATTCCCTTTGTACTGTAAGTGAAGTTTTACAATGATCGTCTATCATTTCAGTTGGTTTTGTATAACAACATATATGCTTTTGTATTGCAGATATTTTTCCTTCCAATATTTTAGAGTGGCAACCTCTTGAATGTTTAACACGAACATTCAGAGTTCTTCGTAAGGAATATGAAGAGCTTATGTATGCAGACAAATCCGCTCAAGTTTTCAATAGCACAGAGTTATTTGTCCATTTTGCATATTATCAGGTGCCATTAGGGAGGAGCTCTTATGGAAATCTTATACATTTGCCTAGTCCTTGCATCTCTTCATTAGATTGGGATGCTTCTGATCATTCAACAAAAGGTGGAAAAGAAAGCTTGGACTTTGGATAGCCTTGGACTCAGAGGAGAGCTGTCCAGAAGTACTGATTCATCTAGATTTTCAATCTAGAAAGATAATTGTCACTGCAAATTGGAAATTCAAAAATGTAAGGGAGCTCTAGAATACCTTGATGAGGCATCATCACAATTCAAATTCTCAATTGATGATGCAATAGTTAACATTAGATTAGAGAAAAAACATTATCTTGCATCAAGTTGCAACCCTTTAGATTGTAACGTCTCCTTCTTTAAGAAGCTTTTTTTCAAACTTCCATTGATTTTTCTTTGCAGAATGGTGACTAAGAATGTGACTGATTACATCACTTCAATTATGTCTTTTTATGGACTATATTCATATTGGCATTTTTTTGTTTAATTTCAAGATTCTGAGGAGGTTTCAATGGTGCAATGATTATACAGGAATTTGCATATGACAAAATGGAAAAGATTGGATGACACGACCGATACAAGCGATACGGGCCATCCGAAATTCTCCGATTGCCCATATCGCTTGCATCGGTCGTATCATAAAAACTTCTCTATCCTCCTCACATTTAACTTTTCTGCAGGATGGTGACTAAGAATGTGAATGATTACATCACTTCAATTATGTCTTTTTATGGACTAGATTCATATTGGCATTTTTTGTTTAATTTCAAGATTGATGAGGTTTCTATTGTGCAATGATTATAAAGGAACTTGCATGAGTAAATTCTAGGTGATTCAAGAATATAAACCAAGAAATTCTTACATAATATATCTCCCCTTTTAGAACCTTTTTCCATACTTCCATTGATTTTCTTTTGCAGGATGGTAACTAAGAATGTGACACATTACATCACTTCAATTATGGCTTTTTATGGACTATATTCTGATTGGCAATTTCTTTGTTTAATTTCAACATTTTGATGAGGTCTCAATGGTGCAATGATTATACAGGAACTTGCATATGAAAAAATGGATGGTATGAAAAAATGGAAAAGACTGGATGACACAACCGATACAAGCGATATGAGCCATCCGAAATTCTCCGATTGCCCATATCGCTTGCATCGATCGTGTCATAGAAACTTCTCTATCCTCTTCACATTTAACTTTTCAACAAGAATAAAGCAAAAACCACACAAAATAGACATTTTGATGATAAGAACAATTCAATTTTGCTTGAACCATGCAATGAAGTCACTTTTGCTTAGTTCTCAAGAGGATCAATTCAACATTACATTACTCAAGGCATATAAATATATTACAATGTATCTATGTACATTTCATGAGTAATAAGCTTTGAATAGAAATATATTTAATCCTTCTTGAGCCTTTTGAATGAACTTGTCTCTAGCAAATCTCCTCTATATCTGAGGTACTCTTTTCTCCTGTAGACAATAATACTTTGAACATATGACACCCCTACAGCCATTGCATAGCTTGAGTAACAAAGGAAGTAGCCTGCCCTTGAAGCATTGAATCCTGGGGCATATCCAAAAATTCTTAATGCACCTGTTCTTTCAAGTAGAAAAACTCTGTATGCATTAAAGGGTATTGAAGTAAAACCCATGTATCTTGAAAGAGTCCTCAAGGAGAATAATGAAAAATCTGCCTCTTCACTATACTGCTTATGAATAACACAAAATAATTTTGGATTCAGTTTTGGAAGATAGTGGATAACTGAATGAATATCCATCTTTGTCTTTCCTTTCTTCTCTATGGTTTTCCTTGTTCCCTTCCCCCTCCCAATGTAGTTGCCTTCATCCAATATAGATATCTGTGGAAAAAATTGAAAATCTAGGTTAGAAAAAGTAAACGATCTTTTAAAGTCATAGAAATAACTGGAAATAGAAGTAGAAACAAAGCATGAGATACGACCGATCCAAGCGATTAGGGTCATCAGAGAATATCCGATGGGCATAATCGCTTGCATCAGTCATGTTTGATTTATCATCCTTAACTTTATAGAAACATATAACTAATGTTGAAAATAATATTTATAAACACATTTAGTTGTTCTATATGGAGCATTCATTCATATAGCTATAAATATGATACTTGATTGGACACAACCAATTCAAGTGACTGGGCCCATCAAGGAAGCTTGGATGGTCCTAATCGCTTGAATTGGTTGTCTCCAAAGGAGGTCATCTTGAAGCTTAGATTGCATGTGAACTTTTGTATCTTATTATTGGTTAAGAATTTGGAGAAGATAATGCTACCATTGCGTCCGGAACGTGTCAAAACCCTAAGATTGACTGTCTATTTGCATGATTTCGATACCCAGAGGTCTTGATAAGCCTTTTTGTATTGATTTCCAGACACGACCGATGCAAGCGATTAGACCCATCCAACATTTCCAGATGAGCCTAATCGCTTGCATTGGTCATGTCTTAGATTCATGCACAAATAGGCTCATCAAGACCTTTCCATATCAGAATCATACAAATAGACAGTCATTGATAAGCCTTTTTGTATTGATTTTCAGACACGACCGATGCAAGCGATTAGGCCCATCCAACATTTCCAGATGAGCCTAATCGCTTGCATTGGTCATGTCCTAGATTCATGCACAAATAGGCTCATCAAGACCTTTCCATATCAGAATTTGCATGATTTCGATACCCAGAGGTCTTGATAAGCCTTTTTGTATTGATTTCCAGACACGACCGATGCAAGCGATTAGGCCCATCCAACATTTCCAGATGAGCCTAATCGCTTGCATTGGTCATGTCCTAGATTCATGCACAAATAGGCTCATCAAGACCTTTCCATATCAGAATCATACAAATAGACAGTCAATCTTAGGGTTTTGGCATGTTCCTCCGGATGCAATGGTAGCATTAGGTTCTTGATTTCGAGCCAATAGTAAGATAGGGAAGTTCATGACCGATGCAAGCGAAATAAGCTAGTCAAAGGTAGGTCAAACACGTGTAATCGCTTGTATCAGTCGTATCGGGTATGTAGCACAAGTATGCATGGGTGATGAAGAGAGAAATTCTATGAAGGTTGAAAATGTGAAATGGTGAACGGGACCCGTATTTATAGTCGAGAAGGACCGGGTAACGGTCACATGACGTGGACCAATAAATGAGTGCCACGTGGTAAAAGACGTTGGGAATCACAACGGCTAGATGACGTGGCCCACTCAAATGATGCCACGTGGCATTGTAACATTGGGATTCGCAACGGCTAGATGAAATGGACCAATCACACATTGCCACGTGTCACCAACGGTCAAATCATCCCAGAGACCTATTTAAGCTCTTCTATTCACTTTTTTCATTTTTTGTGAAACTCCTCGCTACCATCAACTTACCGTTGTCTTCGCGTTTTTACATGCTTTTCAAAACTTTCCATAGACCACATTTTGTGTGAGGGTTTAGGGTCATCATGATCAATTATTTTACAACACGACCGATACAAGCAATTAAGGACATTCGAGGATTTCCCGATGACCCTAATCGCTTGTATCGGTCATGTTTCTTGAGTGCTTTGTGAAAGCTTTTTTAATTAGTTTTTCTGCGTTTAAAATTTGTTCCAAGCTTTTAAACTCTTTTTTGTGCAAGTTGGCTTATTTTGCTTGCATCGGTCATGAATTTCCCTATCTTACTATTGGCTCAGAATTTCAAGAAACTAATGATACCATTGCATCCGAAATGTGCCAAAACCCTAAGATTGACTGTCTATTTGCATGATTCTGATATTGAGAGGTCTTGATGAGCCTATTTGTGCATGAATGTAGGACACGACCAATGCAAGCGATTAGGCTCATCTGAAAATGTTGGATGGGCCTAATCGCTTGCATCGGTCGTGTCTAGAAATCAATACAAAAAGGCTTATCGAGACCTCCGGGTATCAAAATCATGCAAATAGACAGTCAATCTTAGGGTTTTGGCACGTTCCGGACGCAATGGTTGCATTATTTTCTTAAAACTCTTAACCAATAATAAGATACAAAAGTTCACATGCAATCTAAGCTTCAAGATGACCTCCTTTGGACATGACCAATTCAAGCAACTAGGACCAATGCAAGCGATTAGACCCATCCGATATTCTTTGATGACCCTAATCGCTTGGATTGGTCGTGTCTCATGCTTTGTTTCTGCTTGTGTTTCGAGTTATTTCTATTAAATATATTTCTTTTCAAAGCTTATTACTCATGAAATGTACATAGATACACATATTTATTGCCCAAAGGGGTACAAGACATTGCAAATATGAAGGATGTAATCTTTTTTTGTGTAATTGATCCATGTCCTAATATTAATCCTTACTGATCCATGATTTGTTTTTCTCTAGTAAAAGTCCTATTTATCTGATGATAATAATCTTTTTTTTGTAGGTTATGGCTAGGACAAAGAAGACAGCAAGGAATTCTCTCCAATCACAACATGGAAACTCCAAAGTGTAAGCCTCGCCATACATTTTGTTGTGTTCTATTTTAAAGCCTTGCCATCCATTCTAAATTTAAGTTTACCTTGCAGTGCTGCTAAGCTTCTCAAAATGCATATTGATCAAAACATTCTAGGAATTCCTTCATTGAAAGAAGAAAAAAGGTTTGGATACACTCAAATACATGTGCCATTACAGAAATACAACACCTCGTGTGACTGGAGAGTGATTGCAAATGCAATAAGGTTCTTGGAAAGCAGGTTTTACAACCGTGAGTTGAACTTGTCAGACTATCCATATGCTTGGGTCATCTTGATCAAGGAGAGAGCAATAAATGCCATTATGGAACATGCAATATGCCCTTATATTTTTGGAATGTAAGATTGTAATCTAATGTGTAACCAACATATGTTGGAAGATTTATTGATGTACAAATTGTATGTAATTATGCCAGTCTTCATCTGGAAGATGGTCATTGTAACTATATTTATATGCCTTGAGTAATGTAATGTTGAATTGATCCTCTTGAGAACTAAGTAAAAGTGACTTCATTGCATGGTTCCAAAAAAATTGAATTGGTTCTATCATCAAAATGTCTATTTTGGGTGCTTTTTGCTTTATTCATGTTGAAAAGTTAAATGTGAAGAGGATAGAGAAGTTTTTATGACACGACCGATGCAAGTGATATGGGTAATCGGAGAATTTTGGATGGCTCATATCGCTTGTATCGGTCATGTCATCCAATCTTTTCCATTTTTTCATACCATCCATTTTATCATACCATCCATTTTGTCATACCATCCATTTTGTCATACCATCCATTTTGTCATATGCAAGTTCCTGTATAATCATTGCACCATTGAAACCTCATCAAAATGTTGAAATTAAAAAAAAATGCCAATATGAATATAGTCCATAAAAAGCCATAATTGAAGTGATGTAATGAGTCACATTCTTACTTACAATCCTGCAAAAGCAAAATCAATGGAAGTATGGAAAAAGGTTCTAAAAGGGGAGATATATTATGTAAGAATTTCTTGGTTTATATTCTTGAATCACCTAGAATTTACTCATGCAAGTTCCTTTATAATCATTGCACAATAGAAACCTCATTAGAATCTTGAAATTAAACAAAAAAATGCCAATATGAATGTAGTCCATAAAAAGACATAATTGAAGTGATGTAATCAGTCACATTCTTAGTCACCATCCTACAAAAAAGTTAAATGTGAAGAGGATAGAGAAGTTTTTATGACACGACCGATGCAAGCGATATGGGCAATCAGATAATTTCAGATGGTCCATATCGCTTGTATCGGTCGTGTCATCCAATCTTTTCCATTTTGTCATACCATCCATTTTGTCATATGCAAGTTCCTGTATAATCATTGCACCATTGAAACCTCCTCACAATCTTGAAAATAAACAAAAAAATGCCAAGATGAATATAGTCCATAAAAAGACATAATTGAAGTGATGTAATCAGTCACATTCTTAGTCACCATCTTGCAAAGAAAAATCAATGGAAGTTTGAAAAAAAATCTTCTTAAAGAAGGAGACTTGTTACAATCTAAAGGGTTGGAACTTGATCACCCTGGGTGGCAGGCAAGTTATGCAAGATAATGTTTTCTCTGATCCAATGTTAACTATTGCATCATCAATTGAGAATATGAACTATGATGATGCCTCATTAAGGTATTCTAGGAGCTCCCTTACATTTCTAAATTTCCAATTTGTTGTGACAGTTATTTTCCTAGATTGAAAATCTGGATGAATCAGTACTTCTGGATAGCTCTCCTCTGAGTCCAAGCTATCCAAAATCCAAGCTCTTTTGTACATTACCTATATTTTGTAGAAGCTTTGGATCTTTTCTTAGATGAACATCACCACCAAGAAATCCCATTTATGAAAGTAGAGATTCACATTTTTTAATGAAAAGGTGAACGATAGCATTGTGAACGTAGACTTGCGTGCACTTGATTGCAGTGCTACCCTTGTAGACGACATTGGTCACTTCCTGCACGGTGCCATAGTGCTCCTGCACATACATAGATAGATGGGCACTACTTCAACGGATGCCGCTATCATCATCACGGGAGTGGACGAAGCAGAGGAAGTGTGATTACCTGATTGATGGAGTCCCAACTCGTGACAGTTCTTGTGTAGCTCTCCACATAACGGCTCCGAAAAAAAGTGGTAGGAGCAGTGTACGCAAGTCAGTCGCCATCCTGAAAATGTAGCTTCCACTACCTGCGATATTTCTTTTACATAAGAAGGGATGCCCATGTTTCTCCTAAAAGTCTAATTAGATCATGAAGATTATGAAAAGGGGTATACCTTCCAGTTTATGGATCAATTGGATAAACAAATCCATCTGCCCATATTTTGATATGTTTTTTTCCTTCTTTCTGCAATCCAACCACTTTAGAATGTTGAAGAGCCCTTCGGCATACCTTTCTTGTCGTTGCATACTCATGACTAATTGCAATGTTGATATGGAACTTATCACAATGATTTTGGCTGGTTGAAAGGTGAGTGAGAGTGTTTGGGTTGAGGTTCTCCATGGTCTACTACGAAGAGTGACGCGAAAGTGTCTAAAATGACATGAAAGAGAGAAACAAGCCTGCTATCGAAAGTAGAGTAAAAAAAGTGCAAAACGGCATAAGCACACATTATATAGGTCCGTGAACAAGAGGAAAATTCAAATTTTCATGAACGCCCGATGAGCACAAACTTTGAGGCATAAGATATCACACATACTTTTCATGATTATCACACGAGTTTCTCTCTCTTCAAAATTTGCACAAGATACGTTTTAAATGCGCTTACACGGATTTTTTTAAAATGAGTTGACAACTTTAATCCAGATTAAGCACAACTAATTGAAATCCTTACACGGCCCTTTTTTGGCCGTTTTTCGCCCTAATGTCATGCCCTTTTTGCACAAAACCATGGGGTCGAAAAATGTACACTTCTAGAGGAAGCCACATCATAGCAATCTTATGCAAAAGAAGCAGTACGAGAGCTTGAACGAGTACAATATGGCAGAGGTGAATCTAATTTTCTATCTTGCAAAGTCTGCACCAGCCATTTAGGCATAGTTTTTTCCTCCTCTTTATCAACCCTCTCATCAACAAGTGCATCATCTAATCTGCAACAAAAATGGAATGATCTACATCATCATGTGGAAACTTTAAAGGCTAAGAAATTGCCTCATTTGGACTAGGACTAGACTGTCCACCTCTTTTTTCTTTGCCTCTTTTGTAGCTAGTTTTGGACAACTCTTTATGACATGATCATTTTCTTTACAATATTTGCAAAACAATTTTTGCTTTTCTATTTTCCTCATCTTTGCCATCCTTCTTTGATTGTGTAGAATTAGCAGATTTCTGCTTACTAGTAGATGAGCTCCATTACCTTTGCCCTTTTGACCTACCAAGAAAGCTTGATATGCAACACACATAATGGACCTATTCTGCCTAGACTGATCTTTTTGCAACAAAATAGAGACTAACTCCTCAAATGTTAAGGCATTTGAATTCCCTTTCATCATCAATGAAAAAGTAGAAGCAAAACTCCTATATGAATCTAGATGACCATTCAGAACTGTCTACACAAGTGACCTGTCTGGCAAGACTTCATCAGCAGAAATCAACTGCTCCCTCAAATCTTTGAACTTTGTCAAAACATTGTCCATCAAATCTCCTTCATTCATGTGCTCACTCTCCAACTGTTTTTGGAGGTAAACAACATGAGCCTCATTCCTTGCCTAGTATAAAGTGGTAATTGTATCGCAAGCATCCTTTACTATTTTCCAGGAGTGAATATGAGGAATAAAGGCACGTTTGAAAGACAAGGCTATCAATGCATGTGTCTGAGCATCTTTGCCATCCCAATGAAGTTGCTTTGCAATAGGTGCAGTAGGAACCGTAGCACGAATGAGAACCTGAAGATCATCATCTTCAATGCCATCGGCATCACCTTCAATAACTAAATTTGCACCATATATGCCCATATGGGTAATTATTGCCATCCTCAATAACCAACATATAGAATACATCATTGCTTTCATCCATGGCCATTGACTAAAATACCTTGATGAAAAAAAATGATTGTATCCCAAAAAGTTGAGCAGAACTACCATATAGATTTTTGCTAAACATGTAGCAGACTTTGAGACGCTTGTATTGGTGAACCGAAACCTATATATATGTTTAACATAAAAAGATGAAATTGCTTGCATAGGTGCTATGACACTGCATTCGGAGGCCAAAAGAAGCTCATATCATGATTTCAACACCATAGAGTGAAGCAATTTCGAGCTCCTAATTGCCTTGACTATGCTCACCAATTTTTGTGTGATTCTAAGACTATGACCAGAGGGCTTTCGACCATGCCCTAGATGAACCCACGACCTGCTCTAATACGAATTGTTGGAGTTTGAAGTCTATGGAACCATGCAAAGAGCACAAGGAAGAAGAAGAAGCTTGGAGAATAACACACAATGCTGAAGGTGCGACCAAGAAAATATACAAAGATAAGTAACCCATTAGGTTTATAGGAGTATATACAATTCGGGGGAAAAAAAAACCTCCTAAAGAGGGAAACAAGTGTCCCAGAGTCCTAGTGTGTTCACATACATCAGAACCAAAATATATCAACATTTATGACACTCATGTTTCCACCAATGGTTTTGTCTTCATGCTTGGTATTTCATGCATATCTTGGTTGAGCAAGAATCAGTCTATTATGGCCACTTTTGGTTGTAAGGTTTAGTATAGGGAAGCTTTCACAACAATTATTGAGTATGTGAGGCTCAAAAACCTTTTGGCTGATTTCGATGTTGGTTAGTCTTGTACCACCACCATCTTTACTGACAATCAAAGTGCATTGGAAGTTGTGAGGAAGTCTTTCCATGCTTGCATAAAGCACATTGAGGTGTACTATCATTAAGTCAAGGAGAGATTATCTATCAGGGAGGTCAGTTTGGCTCATGTGCCATACAAGATGATATTATAGGCCTTTTCACAAATTCTCAACTTAGGGGGAAGTTTGAAGATTTTTGCAAAGCTTTGGTCTTTACTTTCTTTTGTGGATTAATTTCTTTGGATCACCAAAGGCACTTTTTTCTCTCTTTAGGAGTTTTTTTTTCTCCAGTTGTATATATGCCTATAACTCGAACAGTTCACTTATATTTGTACATTCACTTGGTAATAAATGTTGTGTTGTGTTGTTGTTTGAGCTTCTTCTTCTTGCTTGTGTTGTTCATGTGCTTCCACAAACCTTGCACTCCAACATATCTTTTATTTCCCTCTAGGTATCAAACCATGAAGATGATACAATGTCCAAAGTTTGCTCCTCATTGTTGTGAGCCAATCACAATACTAAAGAGAATAGGTAAAATGAATTACCAACCCCAACTTACAAAAGATAACACAACCCATCCAATTTTTCATGTGAACTAGCTTAACAGGAGGTTGGGTGAATTTGATAAGTCGCATTCATGATAAGAAGGTAGTAGAGCCTATCTCTGTTCAATCTATTCTACATGAGATTAAAAAAATTACTCACTCGAGAGAAATGCATTAGGATTCATGTACATAAAGAGTGCCTAGTAAAGTGGAAAGGCATTTTAGAGGATAGCATTAGATGAGAGCAAGTGACCACCCTTCAAAGATGGTTTCCCAACTTTTCTTTGTCTTCCCAAGATTCTTCTTAAGGGGACGTATATGGGGAAACACCATGGAAAGATGATCATGTACATAAAGTACATGGGGTTCAATGGGAGTACGTATCATACTCTTTCTCTTTCACTCAAGGACAAAAATAGACCTAAGGGGAAGAAATGTTACATGGGAGTTTCATGAAAGGGAGGTAGGAACCTTCCCTCGTAGTTCATCCACATGGTCCCTCACACGAGTGTTACATGGAGCCCATTTGAGTAGCCATATGGAAGCTCTATTAAGAGGGGGGGAGCGGGTTAGTATATGAGGCAAGGGGCTACATGGTGGGGAGGTAACTACGAATATAGTTCTCAATTGGCATCAACTAGATCATCATCTTTGCATTCAAAACATCTCATTTGAGCCGCAAAAATGACTCATCGAGAGTATATGACATTTTACTATTTGGGTCCTCTTCCATGAAAGATTGAATGCCTTCTTCTTTATATCCTATTTTGGAGTACTCATATTTTATATTTTCTCTTGCTCTTTTTCATTTACTGTTCTTAGTGTTATTTATCCTCCATTGAGCCAATGTGAAGCCGCCATCACCTTGTCTAAAACTAACGTATATTGGGATTACAAGGACACTAATCAATGCAACTAGCAATGCTTCATAATCCTTCTCCACTTATACATTGTCCTTGGTGGGAGAATCTTTGATCTTGTGTCTTTGCAGCCCATAGTGGAAGCAAGCATCTCAATGCAAATTTGAAGATGCCATGTGGCATTGAAGAAGTGTACGGCATCATCATAAATGTGTCCTTCCACATCTCTATTAGTTGTGAGGATGTGATTAATGAGTATGATGTTATGATCAATGAATCTGTAGAGAAAGCATGACGAATTGAGAGCTCAACCTCAAGAGGATATTTGTTTGGTTTCTTTCATTAACGATGAAGTATGGGAACCACCTAAGGAGGAACCAAAATTGACTCACTGACTTTTTTTTTTAAGGAAGCCCAATTTCACTATACATTCTTCCGATAGCTAGAATCAATTGAACGTACAAGTCGAACTATTTGAAGGTCATTGCACCCATGGGACCCCCAAATTCCATAGAAGTAGGGATAGAATGCCTAGCATCTACTAAGAAGGAAATGAGAGAGAAGGCTCGCTAAGGGTGGGAACAAGGAAGGGATGGCCTTAAAGCCTGACAAAGTAACTGGTATGAACTGAAGTCGATCCTACCGTAGTGAACACCCTTACCACTAGGGACATTGTCCACCAAGAGCACCCGAAGACCAACAATTCCTCAGAGCGAGCTCGTTTAGCATCTCACTAGTGCATCCAAGAGGACTCGAACCTACGCGCCCTTCAAAGGAGACAAGTAGCGTTGCTTGACCTTCTTGACTTATCAAACGCCCATTTCTAAGATGTAGAAAGCTTCGCCTACCAATTTTCACCAATTTTC
Organism: Ceratopteris richardii; assembly: GCA_020310875.1. Lineage (NCBI taxonomy): Eukaryota > Viridiplantae > Streptophyta > Polypodiopsida > Polypodiales > Pteridaceae > Ceratopteris > Ceratopteris richardii. Next base: position 176,423,788 of record CM035414.1, read on the forward strand.
CCTTAAATGAACCTCAAAGTCTAAGATGTAGAAAGCTTCGCCTACCAATTTTCACCAATTTTCCCTTAAATGAACCTCAAAGTCTAGGTACCTGGTTTTTCTTCAAACCTTTAACAACAAATATCCATCTATGCCAGAAAAAGATTGTTGGTGAAAGAGGTTCGAGCCTTTTCATGGTTGGATGATGGTGGAAGAAGGGAAGCCTGCTTTTCTCTCTCTCTCCCTTGTTTCGGTGAGAATGGAGTACATGTAAAGATTGTCATGATACCAGCATCTCTCTTTCCGACTCCCGAGCTCTATAATTTGCTTACAGCTATATGTGCCTTTTCTTTCCGCTTTGCCTGATTTGCTTCGAAGTAGGGACATGTTATACGCATTTGGAGTGGCTGTAAACCCATGGCGGAAACGTTCTGCCAAAGCTAGGTCCAGATGAGCCTCTGAATGTGTCCTTCTGTCGGAGATGGAGCAGAAGCTGCAGAACCCCAGCAGACTCGGACCTGGAGGTTGGAGCGAGCGCAAATGGTTTGCTGAACTCTATCTTAAGCAATGCATAGCTGCTATGACGTTGAGTGGGCACTAGTGATTTGTCCTGATGCTTCGATGACGGCGAACGGCAATCGGCCTCGCCGACACTCCAATTTACAGACATTCCATAGCTAATCATCGACCATCAGTCAGCTCCAGCCTCCATTGACGCTCTCTTTAAGTTCATCTCTCTGTCTCTTGCTCTCGTAGTATGCCCCCAGAACTTCAATGCAGCGGGAGTTATAGGCCGAGACTCAGAGTACGAGCGATGGCCGTGGAGGGCGGACGGCACACAGGGGGCACCGACACTTCAATTTGCAGAGACACTGCATACGTTAATCATCGCCCATTAGTGAGTCCCACCTTCCAACTTCCAAGCAAGTAATTTCAACCCTCTCTCTATCTCTCCAGAGTATGAAGTCGGGACTCGGAATCAGTCCATTCACAGCGATGGCTGGATCGACGTGCGACGAAGCGACATCCCTTCTTTCCCTTCGTCGCGACTCGTGACTCCTGACATCAGTGAGATCTTTTCTTTTTTCTTCCCGTCCCCAGACATCAGTTCTTCACAGATGTGTTAAAACACTCTCTCCCACGCATCCTTCCTTCACACATGCACTACTTGGACAGCGCGATGGTGGGGTAGTCGCGAAGCGAGGCTTGTGGCCCCTGAAGCTCCCTTGAGATGCTCTTTCTTTTCTCTCTAGAAAAGAGCACGGCCTGGGCGACGTATGCAGCCAATAGGTTCTATGTACGCCAATAAACTAACAAATGTATACTCTCTCTCTACAAAGGACTGTGGGTTGTACCATTTCTCCGATGCAATCCACGGAATTCCTTCCTCTCGAGTCTCTCTCACTCCACACATACCTTCCTGCACATGTCTACAGAACCCAAATCACAAAAAGAGCCTAAATTCTCTCTCTGTCTCCCCCCTCTCTCATCTCTGTCTACATCTGCCATGTATGATGTGTGCAGCTTGATTGATCTCTCTTTCACTCTCTCATCGAGGCCTTTGACTTAGTACCCCCCCCCTTCAAATCTTCCTCCATTTAAAACTTTTGCCAGGGATCCCGCATCCCATCTGCTTGCTGCCCCGTTTGGCGGCAGTCGGCAACCATTGTTTCTCCTCTCTCTATTCTTCTATATTCTTCGATCCTTCACTTAGAGAATTCCATTTTCTAGCCTTCCGCCTTTCAGCATTCTCATCTTCAGTCGTTCTGGTCGAAAAACATTGCAGTTCTGTCAGCGTCAACATTGTTGCCTTCCGGGAGATACTGCAAATCGTCCTACTCCCAACATCATCTCCATAATCAACATTATCAATTCTTTCATTTTCATTCTTTATCTGTATCAATTCATTATCAACGCTACCTTGGAGGACATTGGAAATACTTTACGGTTCTGAAGTTCGCAATCAGCATTCGATCATAAAGTCCGATCGAACTTATTCTGCAGGACACAGGTGTTACAGATTATGCACATACACACGCGTCATGGATTTGTGCAGAATCAGATTCCGAGAATACGGATTCCAACCTCTCGTCTTATGCCTTCTGTTGCTCTATCCTGTCAGGGCGAGTCGGTACATTCTGTTTGACGTAGAATCAGATTTGTCCAGCGAGCTGTCATCCATTTCTCTCGCGCTTCAATCGGGAAATTCTAGCTTGCCCCGCTTCCGCGAGGCACCAGCCTTCCGCAATGGCAGAGAGTGTATTGCCTCATCAGAAATGAATGCTTCTTCAGAACTTTGTGATGTCCTCTCTGTGCACATAGCGATGACACTAGATCTCGCCTACATCAGAGGCTCCGTCGCGGCCATCTTATCAGTCGTCAAGCATGCGGCGTGCCCCGAGAACATTGTCTTCCATTTTCTTGCTATGAGCCTCGAGCAGGAGCTGGGCGATGTTATCAGCTCTACATTCCCTTATCTGAGATTCAAAATTTACAGATTCAATGAAAGCTTGGTGAAGGACAAGATCTCTACGTCTATTAGGGAGGCACTAGAACAGCCTCTGAATTATGCAAGAACCTACATAGCAGATATACTGCCTACCTGTGTAAAGCGGGTCATCTACTTAGATTCCGACCTTCTGGTGGTTGACGACATTGTCAAGCTATGGGCCACGAACTTAGGATCACATCCATTAGGTGCACCAGAGTATTGCCACGTCAATTTCACTCAGTACTTTACAGACAATTTCTGGGCAGATGCTTCACTCTCAGGAGTGTTCAAGGGCAGAAATCCATGTTATTTCAATACAGGGGTCATGGTGATGGACCTGGCAATGTGGCGGAAAGGGCGCTTCTCAAAAACTATAGAGTATTGGATGGAGGTGCAGAGGAAAAAAAGGATCTATGACCTTGGCTCGCTTCCGCCATTCCTGCTTGTATTTGCAGGAGATGTGCAAGCGATTGAACCCCGATGGAATCAGCACGGACTAGGAGGTGATAACTTACAAGGCCATTGCCGAAAGCTGCATCCTGGGCCTGTGAGTCTTTTGCATTGGAGTGGCAAAGGCAAACCATGGATCCGGTTGGATGCACAAACTGCATGCCCATTGGATAGCCTGTGGGCTCCCTATGACTTGCTTCCCCAGTGAGTGTCACACGATGCTGGCATGCATTCGGCTGCTCTACCTACCATGGATCCCAGCAACATAGGGATATGGATTTCCTCTGCACAGAAGGTCCCTGAGAACTCATTTGTATAAAGCTCTTCTATCAATTGATGTCCGTGATGCATAATGCAAATGATCAATGGACCTTTGAAGTCTGGCAAATGTATATGCAGGCGCCCATGTACTCTGTAGACTCCATTGATGCTTTGAGCATGCTTTGTAGCTGCATCATCTCGATGCAGTCAGATGCATGCTTTTCAGCAGAATTTGAATGGTCCCTAGAAATCACAACCATCATGCAGGAACCTACATTAGCTGACTGAACTGCAATACCGTGTTAGCCTTTGGCTCTATAAGTCGTCATCACCATGGTGAAGCTGTGGTAATTACAGATCGAATTGGGCTTTCAGTGGCATGCACATGAGATCCAAGGAAATACATGTGGATGGCTTTCAGACAGTTTTGTAAGTAGCTGCATGGTATGATTTATTTCCAAGTATCTAGATCTCAAGTATGTAATAAAGTGGCCTTCAGTAATGTGAGGCCGTCTACAGTATACATATATGACAAAAAATTCCCATTCGTGACTGGAATTTCTGGGACAATAAATGCCCATTGGCTATCTACCATAAAAGTCCTAGAATGCCTATCAAGGAATCCTTTGGTTATATTGAAACCATGGATCACATGCTTGTATAACAAGATATGCAAAGCAATAATAATTATTTTATGGAACTATGCCTTTGAGAGAATTCTGATCTGCCCTTGGATCGGGTTGTGTGTGCGTGTGTGTGTGTGTGTGTGTGTGTGTGTGTGAGAGAGAGAGAGAGAGAGAGAGAGAGAGAGAGAGAGAGACAGACAGAGAGAGAGTGTGAGAAGTCAAGATGACATACCTAGGACTCACCTCCCATCCTATTTATAGCCTTCGCCTAGTCACCATCTAAAGTTCTCTCTAAGGCCCCTCTACTCATCTCGCCATCACAACTAGGTACCTCATATGAACTCCCTGACTTTTAGCCTTGGCTATCCCCCGAGCAAGGAACTTCTTGTTCCTCCAGGCATGTACATTTCTGGAATACTCATCTGACCATCACAAGTAGGTAACTCATATGAAGTTTGAACTCTCTGGTTTTTGGCCTTGGCTATCCCCCGAGCAAGGAACTTCTTGTTCCTCCAGGCATGAACATCTCTGGAATATAACAGTGCACATCCATGCCTGGCTACGTGTGTTTCCTTCCTTGCATGATACTGTTTAAATGGTCTTTCGTGCCGATTCACAAACATATGGTCATATGTGCAGCGGCTGTAGGATTGCTGCTTATGCAGATTATTTTGAGATATCATTTATGAAATATTCAGCTGCATGGGGAATGATTTTCTCCATTCTCCTCTCTATTTTCCTATGTTATACTGTTCAGCATCGCTAAGTTACCTCCCTGCACATTTCAAACATTTTCAAGCATGGCTAACAGTTTCTTGGAGCATGATTGAAATTCGACAGCAGCACTTCATTGCATTGATAGTTGACCACTTTGAAGCTCGCATAACTGCTCATGAACCATGTGAAATAATTATATTGTGATTTGCATCGTTTAATAACAGACTTGACTCTCAATAAACTTAGTCTTAAATATCTGTTTTGATTCATTTGTTCATAACTCATCTTATGAAAAACTCTACGTTTTCCAGAATCCTTTTTATAACATTGAGATTGAAATCGTACTGCACAGCTCCCATGCAATGAGCTAGAGACAAAATCATACCATGCAATTAGATACATATTGACTTCTAAATTGTGTTAAATAGAGGCATATTATCTTATATTTGACTGTACAATGAAATGTATATTTATTAATTTTAGTCTTACAATGAGAGTTATGCTTTTCTATTTGGATTTACAATGATTTATGTTTTTATTTTATTTTTATTTGATTTTTTCCGAGAATTTGTAAAACGTATGTATTTAAGCGTGACTGTATAGGTTTAAACGTATTGTATACTTCAGTTAGTCTTTCTGCCGTTTTTGTGTTGATGTGGAGTTCTCTTCATTGCAATGCTTTATGAAGTTTCTCAAGGCTGTTTCAAAACTTCTTGTGGGCAAATGTATCAAGCATTTGTATTCAAGCATGACTCCATCCCATGTTGATATTATGTTATATAATAATCCTCAATGACTTTTCCTAATTAGATAGTATATTGGACCATAATAAAAATAAAGGCATTTATATAGCTTAAAGTTTATGTAAATATTATCTAGATTCCACCAGTATATGATCATCTAGCAATGCAGATCATACTGTGGAGATAAAACCAATACATAGCTTCCCTCAGAATCCTGGAAACCAAGGGAATCATGCTTTTGATTAGATTGAATGTATATAAACATAAAAGTTTCATACAATTTATTTGATTTAATCTGAAATTTGATTATATCAATGTAAATGTTTGATATAATAGCGTTAGTTTTAAGAGGTTCCTTTGAAAGTGACAAAATGGTTTTCCCTTTTTTTTTTGGAGAGACAAAGTAATGTTCATGGGCGACTGTAGAAATGAGATAGCAAGTTATACAAGATGCATAAACAATAACGTGATGCGACAATGAAGTGGAGAACCTTTCAGAAGTGGTACAAGGTGGTAATAATGAACTAATAAATTTTTAAGTACCACAAGACAACACTAATGTATTAAGAGTTAAGCATAAAAGGGCGGAGATTTTTGTTTGATGATTGTTAAACAATATTTTTGTTTGATGATTGCCATGTAGCACTTGTTTGTGACTCAAAAAAAAATTATTCTACTGTACATTTCACTTGCACCATAGGATACACGTATTAAGTATGTCCATAACCATATAAAAAATTTTCTTATACTGTATATTTCACTTGCACCATAGAATACACGTATTGAGTATGTCCATAACCAAATAAAATTGGTGTGATCATGCTTGAAGTATCATGTGCAAGTTGAATAGTAATATAGTTGGATAGAGCAAGGCTATTGAGTGTCATTTTGAGGGTTAAAAATTTTCTTGTATGCTAAAGTTGTACCTTAAAATATTTAACTTGTAAACTTTCCTATAAGAGTGCAAAGACTAACAACTGTGAAGAGATGGATAGGTATGTGCTTGAAGATGAAGAGGTGTTGCAAAATCCTTGATCTACATCAGCCAAATGAACTCCAGAAGTATATGGTGGGCCCTTTTAGCTTGCCAATGGATGTATTAGACACCCTATGTACCTTGGAAGATCACTCTCAAAAAGATAGATCAAAACAGATAAGTTGGAGTTAGCTCAGAGGTTAAAACTTGCTATTCTTGGTTCATACACCTGTCCAGTGTTTTACATAATTCTCTGAGCACAGCAGCAATTAGCTCAATTCCTCTTGGGGAAGTCTAGGCAACTTAAAGAGCTAACTTTCAAGAGTAATCTCATCAAAAATAATGAACCACACACTGAGAATGAGTTTTAACAAGTGATGACATCATCCCGATTTTCACGGGCTGCTACAGAAATAGACCAGTGAGCAGAAAAATCAACATAACTCAAAATATAGAAATCCAATGATTATGAAAATTTGTATGCTTATACAATACAGTAAGCTGAATCCAACAAGCTTTAAATCACTGAATTTGGATAAGTAACCACTGAGAAATGGCTCTGACAAGATGAGTGAAAAAGTCGGGTACCTGACAGAGAAGTGAAGATGAACAGACCCTGTTGACTTCAAATGAACATAACTGAAGATTGCAACATCCAAATGACATGAAAATTTGTGAGCATATAGTAGACTTATAGAGATAACTTTACCAAGTTAAATCACTGAAAATGATGCACCAAGCTCAGAGAAAACATCTCTGCAAGCTGACTGAGAAAACTGAGAGTAATGGCAGTGAGTAGTACACTTCACAAGAACATGGAAAGATGAACTCAAATAATCATGAAAATGAAAGTATATTGCTTGTACAATACAATGACTTACTGATACATATGTGTGCCTTGTAATCACACCTTGATATGGCATAAAGCTCAGCTCTTGGAGGTCTTCACATAGGTCTCTCTAACCACGAGTAAAACTGCCATCTATTTATAGTTGAGTTTGGGAGGCTAACTTCCCTCAATCACTCTCCAATCAATCAATGATTGATTTGATTCTCTACCTACCACAAATCACGAATTCGTGGCTCCTCTTTCCATTCTTGATCAAGTGGACTCAACCACTTAAGATTCTCTTACTTTTACATTAAGTAAACTCTTCAAAAGTTACAAGAGGTAGTTCACAAGTGAACTTTACATAGTCTTCTTTTTAAAGCTTCTTCTAAGACTTTGTGAGACTCAAGCCAATACTTAGGCTTGTCATAGACTTGCTCCAACAGCTCCCCCTCAAGCCAAGTATGCTTGAGGTCTTCAATCTTCCAAGATTACCTGCAAACCAATCATAGCCTTGAATTTGCAAAGCTTTGTACCATCCAATGCTTTGGTTAGAATATCTACACATTGTTGATAAGTGGACACATATGATATTTGAATCTCTTTGCTTAGAACCTTCTCTCGTACATAGTGATAATGAACTTCAATATGTTTAGTCCTTGCATGAAAAATAGGATTAGCAGCCAAGTGAATAGAACTCATATTGTCACCAAAAATAGTTGGAGTTCCAAACTCCAATCCAAGATCTTTGAATAATGTCTTCATCCACATAGCTTCTTGTGTAGCTATGGCAAGACCTCTATATTCAGCTTCAGTAGAAGAGAGAGCAACTGTGGGTTGCTTCTTGGATGACCATGAAATAAGCTTTGAACCTGCAAAGGTAAGATAACCTGAAGTGCTCCTTCTATCTTCCTTGGAGCCAGCCCAATCTGCATCAGAAAATAGCTTCAAACCTAAATCAGATACATAAGGATAATAAAGTCCTTCATTTATGGTTCCTTTGAGATACTTGAGAATCCTTTTGGTAGCATCCATATGTGGTTTCCTTGGTGTGTGCATAAATTGGCTTAGCACACTCACACTGTAACATATATCTACTCTTGTCAATGTGGCATAGTTGAGACTACCCACTAGACTTTGATATGATGTGATGTCCTCTATGAGTTCACCTTCATGTGAGCTCAATTTGTGATTGACCTCCATTGGAGTACCTACAATCTTACAATCTTGCATCTTGAATTTTGCCAACATGTCCTTAATGTACTTTCTTTGAGTGAGAAACAAACCATGATCTTTGTAGACAACTTCCAAACCTAGGAAGTAGATAAGTGAACCCAAATCACTTATCTTGAACTCTTCTCTCATCTGATCTTTGATCTTCTTCATACCATCTGCATCATTTCCTGTCAATATAATATCATCTACATATACACATAGGTAGATGATCTCGGAATTACTCTTTTTAATAAAGAGTGAAGGATCTGCCTTGCTTGGTTGAAAGCCTTTGTCCTGCAAGAATGAAACAAGCCTGAAATTCCAAGCCCTTGGAGCTTGCTTGAGACCATACAATGCTTTGTTAAGTTTACACACATAATCAGGATAAACTTGATTCTCAAAACCAGGTGGTTGTGCCATATATACCTCTTCTGTTATCCAACCATTCAAAAATGCATTCTTTACATCTAGTTGAAGTATCTTCCAATTCTTGGAAGAGGCAATACTAAGCAAAACCCTAATAGTAGGCATCTTTGCCACAGGAGAGAAGGTCTCCTCATAATCAATTCCCTGAGTTTGTGCAAAGCCTTTTGCTACAAGCCTTGCCTTATACCTTTTAATGGAACCATCAGAATTCTTCTTGAGTTTATAGACCCATCTTGAGCCTATTACCTTCATGGATGAAGTCTTGGGCACCAAATCCCAAGTGTTGTTTTCATCAAGTGCTTCAATCTCTTCCTTCATTGCATGCTTCCATTCTGTTTTTGCTTTGGCCTCTTCAAATGATGATGGCTCCTCTTGGTTTATGTCCTGTGCTATGTAGATAGAATGTTTAGTTACTAATGAGGTGTCAAACCCATACCTTTCTGGTTTTTTCTTTTCCCTCATAGATCTTCTTAGGCCATGATGTGATGATTCTGCCTCATGTCCAAGTTCCTGCAATTTTGCTTTACCTTTAGACTTCCATGCTTTGATCTTTTCCATGTGAGATTCTTCATCATCCTCTGAGGTGTCTTGTTCTTAAATCTTTGATTGTTCTCTACCAAGCTTTGGAAAATCTTCTTCAAGATCATATGGTAAATTGATCTTCCTGCATGAATCTTCATACCATGAATTGTTCTCATCAAAAACTACATCTCTGCTTACCAAGAATCCTTTGTTGGTAGGGTTGTATAACCTGTAGCCCTTTTGATTGTTGTCATATCCAATAAATACACACCTTTCTGCCTTTGGATCCATCTTGCCTCTAACCTATGAAGGAACATGAGCAAAAGCAATACATCCAAAAATTTTACAATGATCTAAGCTTGGTCTTCTTCCATTCCAAGCCTCATATGGAGTCATCCCATCAAGGGATTTTGAAGGCAACCTGTTAATCAAGTAAGTGGCTGTAGATACAGCCTCAGCCCATAAGTAATTAGGTAAATGCTTTTCATTTAACATAGACCTTGCAGCTTCAACAATTGTCCTATTCCTCCTTTCTGCCACTCCATTTTGCTCAGGAGTGTACCTTGTAGTTACCTCTCTTTTGATTCCTCTTTCTTGAAGAAAAGAATCAAAATCATGGGAGAAGTATTCTCCCCCTCCATCTGACCTTAGCCTTTTTAGTGATTTACCTGTTTGATTCTCCACAAGAGACAAATATCTTTTGAAACATGAAAAAACTTCATCTTTGTGTTTCATAAAGAATAGGATAGTCCATCTGCTGCAATCATCAATAAAGGAAACATAATACCTTGATCCACATATTGAAGCTTCCTTGCTAGGTCCCCATACATCTGTATGAACCAACTCCAAGAGATCTCCATGCATATAACCTTTCTTCATGAATGGTAACCTGTGAGACTTTCCAAATTGACATGCACTACACTTATAAATCATATGTTGTTTTGACAAATTAGGAAGTCCAAGTACACTTTGGTCCCTGCAGATTTGCTTCAATGACCTTTCACCAATATGTGCTAACCTTTTGTGCCATACTTCCAATTCTGTGAGTGTCTAACTACCATAATTAAAGAGAGCAATGTTTCGAGTGTCCTGTAATTCAAATGTGAACAATCTACCTGTCTTTTCACCTTTTGCAATTCTTCTGAATCCTTGACTTGGATCTTCAACAAATGCTCCTGCTTTTGTGAACCTGACTTGCAACCCTTTCTCTACTATCTGCCCAACACTTATCAAATTCTTTGTAATGGTAGGGACATAGAGTACCTTACTGAGTAGGTTGATGTTTCCATCAGGTGCTTTGACATTGCCTATTTTCTCCACAGGATGTTTTGTATCATCTCCTGTTTGTACCTCATGCTTATTCCTTGGATCTTCTAAATCTGATAGGAGTGCCACATTTCCTGCCACATGATTTGAACAACCTGAATCTATGTAGAAAATATGCTCATCAGATTTACCTTGTGGCATAGCCATGTTCATGATCAATAATGAATCCTCTTTGTTTGAGTCTTCTGTGTAGTTATTGTAGTCTCTCCTTCCTTTGTAGCCTCCTTGATAGTTTGAATGATTGTAGTTGTTGTAGTTGCCAAGGTAGTTGTTGAACCTTCCTCTTGAGTAGCCATAACTTCCTCTATTGTATCCTCTGCCTCTTTGATTCCTGGAATTCCTAAAGCAATTTTCAGTTGTATGATTAGTTAATCCACAAATAGAACATGAGTTGGAGTCTTGGGATCTCCCCCTGCCTTGTCTACCTCCTCTTCCTCTACCTCTGCCATGTCTTCCTCTACCTGCATAGTTAGCTTGATATGTACCTGCTTCATCATCCACTTTCTTTGCCTTTCCTTTGTTATCTTTAGACTTGCTTTTATCCGTGTATAAAGCTGAAGATTGATTACCTTTAGAGCTTTCTCCATTTTTTATAAGCTTTGCCTCTTGAGTAAGTAGTTGTCCAATGAGTGTGTTGAAATCAGGTACATGCATGTCCATGTACAAATCCATAGCTGTGGTGAATGCTTCCCACTTATCATCTGCCTTCAAGCCATTGATGACCTGCCTTACAATTTTCTCTTCATCTATTACCTCTCCAATGCTTCCCAACTGATCCGCTATGTCCTTGAGCTTTGTGACAAAATCAGTCACATTTTTTTTGGGAGCCTTCTTGAGAGTTGTGAACTCCAGCCATAGTTGATGCTTCCTAGCTTTGGTACTTGAAGAAAAGAAAGCTTCAAGTGCATCCCACACTTCCTGAGATGTCTTACAACTTCTAATGTGAGGCAACAAAAAATCTGAGATAGAGTTGAGGAGATAAGACCTTGCAAGTGCATCCTTGGAGCACCATGTGCTCAATCTTTCTTGCTCTTCTTGTGTTGGTTGACTTTTGTTCCTGAAACTTGGCATAACTTCATCTCCAGCCACATAACCATATAAACTTCTACCTTGGAGATAGGCTTCCATTCTTAATGACCAAGCTGAGTAGTTACCTCTGTCTAATTTGTCAATTGATGAAGGAAATCCATCTGCCATGTCGTCCAACCTTGCTCTAGTACCACAGTGAAGAGATGGATAGGTATGTGCTTGAAGATGAAGAGGTGTTGCAAAATCCTTGATCTACACCAGCCAAATGAACTCTAGAAGTATATGGTGGGCCCTTTTAGATTGCCAATGGATGTATTAGACACCCTATGTACCTTGGAAGATCACTCTCAAAAAGATAGATCAAAACAGATAAGTTGGAGTTAGCTCAGAGGTGAAAACTTGCTGTTCTTGGTTCATACACATGTCCAGTGTTTTACATAATCTCTGAGCACAGCAGCAATTAGCTCAATTCCTCTTGGGGAAGTCTAGGCAACTTAAAGAGCTAACTTTCAAGAGTAATCTCATCAAAAATAATGAACCACACACTGAGAATGAGTTTTAACAAGTGATGACATCATCCCGATTTTCACGGGCTGCTACAGAAATAGACCAGTGAGCAGAAAAATCAACATAACTCAAAATATAGAAATCCAATGATTATGAAAATTTGTATGCTTATACTAGACAATAAGCTGAATCCAACAAGCTTTAAATCACTGAATTTGGATAAGTAACCACTGAGAAATGGCCTCTGACAAGATGAGTGAAAAAGTCGGGTACCTGACAGAGAAGTGAAGATAAACAGACCCTGTTGACTTCAAATGAACATAACTGAATATTGCAACATTCAAATGACATGAAAATTTGTGAGCATATAGTAGACTTATAGAGCTAACTTTACCAAGTTAAATCACTGAAAATGATGCACCAAGCTCAGAGAAAACATCTCTGCAAGCTGACTGAGAAAACTGAGAGTAATGGCAGTGAGTAGTACACTTCACAAGAACATGGAAAGATGAACTCAAATAATCATGAAAATGAAAGTATATTGCTTGTACAATACAATGACTTACTGATACATATGTGTGCCTTGTAATCACACCTTGATATGGCATAAAGCTCAGCTCTTGGAGGTCTTCACATAGGTCTCTCTAACCACGACTAAAACTGCCATCTATTTATAGTTGAGTTTGGGAGGCTAACTTCCCTCAATCACTCTCCAATCAATCAATGATTGATTTGATTCTCTACCTACCACAAATCACGAATTCGTGGCTCCTCTTTCCATTCTTGATCAAGTGGACTCAACCACTTAAGATTCTCTTACTTTTACATTAAGTAAACTCTTCAAAAGTTACAAGAGGTAGTTCACAAGTGAACTTTACATAGTCTTCTTTTTAAAGCTTCTTCTAAGACTTTGTGAGACTCAAGCCAATACTTAGGCTTGTCATAGACTTGCTCCAACAACAACAACCATCCATAAAGGAAAGTAATAAGCTTTCATCTCTAACATCAAGCAAAGCTAATGTTATGCAAAGTCGTTTGCTTCCATGCTCTTCAATTACTATTTGAAAAAGAAAATCAATTAAGTATTTCTAGTTTCATTTATTCACTGCATTGGATGCTTTATATTAGTACAGCTTTCCCCTTTGAAGAATTTATAAGAAACTTGGGGAAGGGGCTCCTCCGAATTCGTATTTATTTCCTATTGGTATTCAACATGTATCAATTGGTTTTCCTTTCAATTCTCCTACAATTTCACGTATGGGTAATAAATTCTTCTAGGTCTTATTAAGATCAAGAGCTCATTTTTTTGAACCGTATCAATTATATTGAAAAGCTTTTGGTGGCAATCATGTTAATTTTATGATATTCAACAAAGTTGAAGAACTTTCTTTATACCATAAAATTAAAATGTAAATGCATATACATATTTAGCTCATGTTGGATGATTGTGGATAAAATTCCATGGATGTCTCAACTTAGAATTATAGAAACTAAGGTAAGTTCTTTCTAGAGGCATCCCTTGAAATGGTAGAAATTGTGGCAAATGTTATTCTGATTAGGTTGAATACATGATAAGAATTGGTAGATGTTCAACTTTAGATCTAGTATTGGTGAAAATAAAAGTTAAATGATATAGTCAATAACCTTATAAAGCATTAGGTTCTAAGGGACATCCTTATAAACTTCATAAAAAAAAAAAAAACTTGAGTTGAAAATAGGATTCTCATGGATAGAAATAGAGGTGAGCTAGCGAGTAAATATTGTCATCCATATTTGATTCACTTCCTAATGGCAAAAGCTCAGGGCTGGATGGCCTCAGCAATGAGTTTTTTAAGACCTTCAAGCACATGGTGACTACTCCATTATGTCTAGTGTGGCACGAGGTCGTATCTTTCGGTGCACTACTTGATTGTCTCAATGAAACCATTATCAAGGTTATTCACAAACAAGGCAGAAAAAAGAAGATTGAAAATGGCATCCAATCACAATTTTACAAACATGTTACAAGATCCTTGCTAAGGTTATTGGTAATCAAATTGCTTGTTACTTACAAAACTGGATTAGTGAGGATAAAAAAAGGTTCATCACGGAGAGGTTCATGCTCAAGGCTATCATTGATGTTTGGGAAGGATTGGTTTTCGCTGAAGAATCTCCTCAAGATGTCCTCTTTCTTAAGATTGACTTGGACAAAGCTTATGACAAACTCGATTCTCCAATCTCGCAAAGACCTAAGCTACAGCCAGAAATTCATTAAGATGATCTCAACATTGTTGAGAAATGTATTGGCTTAGATAAGCATCAATTTCAAGCTTTCTCAAGCTATTCGATTAAAACACTCTATCAGGTAAGGAGGCCCCTTGGCCCCTCTTCTCTTTGCAATTGTTATCAATGGTCTAAGCTACCATGTTAAACATCATTTAGGATTAGGTCTTATTCAAGGCCTCTTTATTCCCCTCAATCAAGTCGAGATGTTCATAAGACTCTTTATTAATGACACGACTTCTTTTGAGCATAATGATCCGACTAGCATTGATACTTTTTGGTGTTGCTTAGATACATTTTGTAAGGCATTGAGCTCTAAAATAAACCACTCTAAAATATTTTTCAGGTTGTTATTGGGCATACACCTCAAATTTTGGTTGACCACGACTATCAATTGATCCCCAAGGGACAAATCTTTCACCTGTTATGTATTCTGATGGGATTATCAATTGATCCCCAAGGGACAAATCTTTCACCTGTTATGTATTTCGATGTTTTGATGGGTCAGTGATGGAACTCCACTCTCTCTAAGCTCGATAACAGGTTGGCATACTAGAAAGGTATGTAAATCAATGTGACGGGACAAGATATGGTGGTTAATACATTCATTGTTTCTTTGATTATTTACGTGCTCTCTTTTTGGAGACTAAAGAATCAAGATATTGTCAAAATGGAAAGACTTTGCGGAAAATTTCTCTAGATGGGAGACTCTAAGAGAAGGGGTGTCCCAATAATTAAATGGGCTACTTGCATAAGCCAAAAAGATCAAGGTGGTTTGGGCATTCTAGACATTGAAGGAATGGCCAATAATTTGGTGGCCAAATGATCAATTAAAGCATGGAGCAACAGGGATGCCTCTTGGGCCAAACTAATTTTTAGAAACAAGAGTGCCCTTACGCTTGTGGTCCTTCTAGGGTGGAAGGGTCTTGATCTTCTCACTCTTTTGTTCTTCCCTTATCTGGTCACTCCCAGAGGCTCAAGCTTAGTTTGTTCTCTATGGAAGAGTTGGAACAAGATGAAACAATTTGTCAAGATCAATGAAGATTGGAAATGGGCAGCCGGTATTAGACAAAATGATTTGATCTAGTTCCATATCAAGGCCATTAGAGGTTTTGGACCTTGGAGCCTCCAAAAATCTAGGAAGCTTTGGAACAAAGGTTTTCGTTTGTGGAAACACCTTTGGAAACACTGTTTAAGGACATTGACTCAGATAGAGGAGTGGACTATGAAGAATGGTGTATATTGTGGAGTAGATTCAGTGCTTGGGATTGCTCGAGGACTTGTCTCCTTATTGGGCATGGCCCCCCTCACTTTGAGGGTCTTATATGGCACAACAACAACATTCTTGATAAAATTCTAAGATTCAAGAAGAATTTGGACTTTCATGTCACACTTAATAGGAGATGGTGTTTGGATTGTTCAAGTTTAAGCTGGGATTTTAAGTTCCAATCCCTTTGGTATGCCCTCATCAAGATTAAAAAAAAATTAGTTATTATGTGGGAAATCCTCCACTAGGGGATTTGGACCAATGTGAAATCTTAAAAATTTTTGCAAAGCCCCTCCGTGGTGTAAATGGTGCCTTCATGGTAACGAGGACATGGGATGCCTCTTCTTTTCACGCCCCAAATCAATGTTAGTTTGGCAGGCCCTTGGGAGAATCATGTTGCTATAGGTATAAATCACCTAGAAGCAAGCATTATTGGGTAAATCCATAGGTTGTTCCTCAACATTGTGGAATATTATAAGAGGCAAGGCTCTCTAGAAGATCTGGAAAGAGAGGTGTGCTACCAACTTTGGTAGCCCTCCTAAAGAATGGTTGATCCAAAAATCTATTTTCCTTTTAGGCAAGAGAATTTCCAATTGCAAGAAGCCCCCACCGTTTAGACATAATATAGTGTTTTTCCTCGAGATAAACATGATTAAAAGTAAGTGGGCCCCCCATGAGGGGAATAAAAGGGTTATCAACCTTCTTTGTATTGCCTTCTAGCAAATTTTAAGCGACCCTTGTTTTGTGGGATTTGGGGAGTCCCATGGGTGCTAGGTCAATTCACTTCTACAATTGTTCTTTATATTAATTAAATTTTGGAAGAATAGGTTGTTGCTAAACTTCCTTTTGAAAAAAAAATATGTTTCTCTTAGTGTGTTTATCAATCAAGCTTTGGTAACAACTAGATCAAGCATGCCATCCATATTTAGTAAATTCTTATAATATATATTTCTTTTAAGAGCAAGTTTGGTTGAAGCCTAATCTCCCTGTGTTGGAATTAATGAAAAACAATTGTACAAGCGAATGGACATAGTACCCATGGGACCCCCCATATCCCACAAAGCAGGCATTAGACTGCCTGAAGGCAACACATGGAAAGGACTTCCCATAGGCAATGGTTTAACTTGTTTAAATCTACCTAGAGGCAATACACTAACCTAAGGCCCATATCTATCCTACTGTAGGGAGGGGTTGAACCCTCACCCCTGCTTGAAGAGGCAAAAGGCCAAGCCCAACCAGCCTAACACACATGGACAATTCTTATAATTATTTTACATTTTGGTCTCCTTGCCAATCTTAAATTCGTTCAACTTACTTAAGGATGTTCATATCCCCCCAAGTGCAAAGGCTCAAAAATTCACTCTTCATAGTTCACTTAAGCAAGAAATTGACTGACACCCAAATGATATTCATCATGCAACATGAAATGTATTCTTTTCAACTTAGCTGAAAATTTTGATATCCAATCTAGAGGCTCCTTTAGCTAATTGTCATCCAATTAATATTGTCATTAGTATAATTGAAATATTTGAATAAGTTCACTACTAAAAGAAAAGCAAGGGAGAGGATTAATATAACACACACACACACACACACACACACATATATATATATATATATATATATATATATATATATATATATATATATATATATATATATATATATATATATATATAGAGAGAGAGAGAGAGAGAGAGAATAGAAAGTTCACTAGTAATAGCTTTAATATCCATCTTGAAATATATAGATGGAGAAAAACCATACAAAAAGATAAGTCCTTTTGTGGTTGGTTTCCAATATGGATGCCTCATAGAAGGTTTCAAAATCGTACCAAAGCACCTCGGAAATACTCAAGCCATTGCAGATAAAAATATGCATGCCATGAATTAGAAATTGTTCTTTATTTTCAAGAACAATAATATGTTTGATAGGTCCTTTCTTCACTTGCATCCACCAAAAAGGAGCTTGTGTACAATTATTGTTGATATTGGTAGATGCATTTCCTCCAAACAAAGGAAACAAACTCCAAATTCATAAAATTTAAGCCAAATCCCATATCCCTTAAGGATTGCCAAACGTAGCCCCACTCGACCTTATTGATAACTTTGTCATAGTCTACGGTGATAAACAACAATTCTTGGTTTAATTCTTTGGATAACTCCATATACTCCCAATTATATATACTATCTTCAAGAATTGAATTTCCCTTGACAAATCATTGTTGGTCCTTGTTTAATCCACTTCTACATCATGTTAACAATTTCATTGACTAGGATCTTTTCCATTAATATATTATCATGTCTAAAGCATTGTTATAAGTCTCTAATTTTTAATTCTATGCTTACCTTCTTTCAAAGTTTACATGTCTCTTTGTTATATTATTATCTTTCATACCCACCATTACTTAAAGAAAATTTTCAACTTTTGGAACTTTACCTTTTCTTCATATAAAAGTATCTTTTTTATGTAAGAAAATTTATATTCTCCCGAATTTCACCTCTTTTTCTACAATGTTTGACATAATGAAACAATTTCCTAGCCTTCCTTTTTTTATTGGCAAGTTTGGACTAAGCTAAAACCCTTTGGACACAGAAAGTAGAGGGAATTCCAAGCCTTTCAGAATAGCATCTAGCAAGGAATTAAGTCAATTTAATGCCTCTTTATATGGATTTTCAAGTCCATTCTCAACCAAAAAAACTAGCAAGTACCCACTCTAGATTGAGCTCTCTAGTTTAATATTTTGTCTTTATGATTGTAGTGATCAAATTGTCCAATGAATGGGATACATTCTAAAAAAAATGGATTAGGTTGAGGAGATTTTCCATTATGATCATTTTCACTCCTTCAACACTTTATGAAACTCATAATTGTGAGTTGATGGAATACATAATAAAAAAAAAAGGATTAGATTGAGGAAATTTTCCATTATGATCCATTTAACTCCTTCGACACTTTATGGAACTCATAATTATGAGTTGAAGTTGAGGTGCAAATGGAACTTCCAAAAAATATTACCACCATCTTTAGAGTAAACTGATCTTTGCAATATGATTTTCCCAATAAAAATAATCCTAGTGATTTCTTTGATTGTGGTATACAAGATCATAAGATGATAGAATGTCCCTGCCATAGTACTTGTCCATAGACCCATGATAACATAAAGGAAGTGCATATGCCATCACCATGGGTAGATTGGACAAAAAAATAATATTCAATCTAACTATCTACTTGGCCTCCATGTGGGATAACAAAAGAAGCACTAGTGTGTGTCTAAAAGAAGAAGAAAGAGGAGAATTTGAAAGTTTCACATTTCTGCATTTTAATAAAAATGATCTATGCACTTCAAAGTAAATCACAAAAATTTGACACTCCTGCATACATAGAGTGGGAGTTTGTAATTTTGGGCAACTTACATACCTCTTTCCAAATGTTCTTGTGTGTGATGACACCTGCAATGCCTTGGAAAGGGCGTCCAAGCCTATAGAAGCCTTTGGGACAAATAAAAATTCACCATAGATCACACAAAGCACAAATAGATGAAGAGAAAGTGAGAGATAAGAGGTAAACACAAATTCCAAGAGAGATAATTCATTAATGAACCAAAAATCTACAAAATGGAACTCTTCTTAGCTATTTAAAGTTTGAAATAGTTGGCCTTTCACCATAACTTGTAGGCTACTTAAAAATAGTTATTTTCCTATAGTTGAACTATTTTTATTTGTACCTAGATTTGTAGGAACTCTATGGCTACGACACATAGTGGAGATGCTTATAGTGTCCGTGATTATAACCATGGAAAGAACCAACCATGTGGCAAGAGAAAGAACAAAGATAAGAATGGTCAACATGGCAAGACTAGAATCAAATCATGAAAGAGGGATATTGAATGCCATCATTGCAATAAGAAAGAACATACGAAGAAGGATTGTTATGCTTTGAATAAAGAAATGCTATTTTTTATGATGCTTATGTGTTAGTACTTGACAATAATATGCCTAGTGACACTCTTATGGTTGACTCCCTTTCACACACATGGCTTCTAGATTTTCGTGCCATTAGGAAAAAAGGTGAACCCTACATGGGCCTTGTAAGGATTCCTAATTTTTAGGGATTAAGCCTAATTTTGTTGTTGTCTAAGGGGACAAAGTGCATTTAATAGGGCACTTTTTAGTAGGCTGGAGTAGGCCTTTTTTAAGGCTTACTAGGCTCCTCTCTCTCTTCTTTTAGAGAGAGAGAAAGGAAATCTACTTTCCACATCATCAAACTCGAGCATGTATGGGAATAAAAAAATGATTTTTCTTTTTAAGTCTCAATTTTAGTGTTTATTTACTTGAAAGGGCTCATTTTTTAATATATATGTCAGAAGTGACTTTTTTTTAGTTTAGTTTTTAATTTTCCTTTTGAAAAAGTAATATTTTTAAAATCCCTCCAAAAGTAGAGTGCCACATCATCAAATCCGTAACTACTCTTCACCCAAAAAATGACTTTTTCAAAATTTCAACATTTTTGGCTATTCTCAGTGGAAAAACACACTGTGACCCATCCACATCCAAGAAAACAAACTTTTCCTGTGAAAATCATGTTCTAGCATCTCTTCCAAACAAATTTCTGGTCTCTTTCTTAGTATTGTTTAATTGTTGGAAAAGATGGTGTTGACACCTATTACAAACCTCACATTAGGACATCCTCATGCCCCAACATCAACAAGTATCCATGTTCGTGTGCCCAGAGAGTTTGCTCCAAATACACAGTGCAACAATGATGTGAACTCTCAAAATGAGTGTCGTGAAGCTCGAGAAAAGAATATTGATCTTTGGACTCATGGTTCATTATACCCTCCTGATCCAATGTCTTCTTACCATCCAACATTCCATAACCTCTCAACTTTACTTCAGTTCATCGGTGCCGGTAAAGCAGGGCTCTTAGGTTATTGTCAACGATTATCTACACATTCAAATGTCATTACTAAGTATTGGATTCACCAATATCAACTAAATCATACAAGGTTGGTCGCTTTTGAAAGCACAATCATATCTTTACAAGAAAAGCTTGTAGAGCTTGAAAAGCATATGGAAGAAAAGGAGAGAACAATTGAGAAATTAAAAAACAATGTCCAACACTTGAGAGAGACTCCACTTGGGATGCGATGTAGGAGACGATCATTAACATCCTTTGACTCTCTTTCAATTGGTGGTGGAGCATGCAAACGACGAGTTTTTGCGATAAGGTTTGGCTTGTATTTGTTTCTCTTTTTGGAAGACTTTTATATGTATATATATATATATATATATATATATATATATATATATATATATATATATATATATATATATATATATATATATATATATATATATATATATATATATATATATATATATATATATATATATATATATATATATATATATATATATATATATATTCTTGTTATGTAGGTCATTCGTTGAAGATGTTAGTGCGTCATCAACAACAAGGGATCAATTCAAGTTATTAAATTCTTGTTTGACCAACAAGCAGGTGGTTAGTATTTTGGAGTCATGGATAGGAAACCTTATCAAGAAGCAAGTGATTAAAGATTTCACAAAAAAGTTACAAGATATTATCACTCCTAGAGACGTGCAGATGGTATGTGATGAAGCAGGAATTAGTACTAAAGGATACAGTGCATTGTACAACCTTTTGAAGCATTCATTAGAAAGAGAAGGTATTTTGCAGAATATGTTTCCATCTCCTTACAAGGTATCGCTAAAGAAGTCAATGTCTAATGAAGATATAACTAGTATTCTTGGAAACTACTTGTATATAGAGGATATTATGCCTATGTCTATTTATCATTCATCTATATCCAAAAAAGAGTTGAAAAAGCGCAGTTGGAAATGGATTTCCTTACACAAAGTACAACAACATATTCGTGGATTTGGAGAGGCTTCAACAGGCAATGGTTCGATTTTACAAATCTACTACACCAGGTATGTGCACTATTGTTACCTTGATATACATTGTATTTTGATGTTATAAAGATTTTGCTAATTTATGCAGATTGTAATACCAAATTACAGTTTATATTGAAGTTAGATGAATGCCAGATCATAAAGGGACGACGAATGGAGAGATTGAGTTTGACACTCATGAATGAAGCTATGAGAAATGTCATATCTGATGAAAGTAGTAACTCTAGCTCTAAGTCTACATATACTATTCAATTCGAGAAAGAAATATGGTGGTTATGTGCTATTGAAGTACCTAAAGAATCCAATGATGTTCTTTCATGGATTTTTAGTAGGACCCCATGGATCACTAAAGTAATAGTTTCTCAAATTCATGGTGCAAAGCTCCACATAGAAAACTTTGGTGATTTTGAGATAGATTGGCACTTGGGTGGGGATTTAAAAACTATCAAATGCATGTTAGGTTGCAAGCAAGGTGCATCTGCTCGTTATCCATGTCCATTTTGTACTCGAGGCTACAAAGTAACAAAGGGACAACAAAAAGTACTATCTAGCTTAGATAAATACATAGATGCACCTACTTCCACGGAATGGGATAGACCTCTGTTAAGGTGTCCAATGTTAGAAATACCTAACCGTGACACATTAGATAAAGATTGGAATTCCATTATTCCATTTCCATTAGTTAATGTTCACTTTTGCACATTGCATTCTTTCATGAGAATATTTGATAGATTATTGAAGCTCCACATAGAATATGCATTTTCCATGAAGCCAATTGATAAATCTGTACAAGCAATCAAAAAATTGGAAGAGTTGCTTAATTCGATTGGTTTTCATGGTGGTAATGTAACTCTAGTTGTCAAAAAACCTGGTGAATCACAAAATAGTTTGCAACAAGTGTCAATGACAGGGAAGAAGGCAAGAAAATTTTTCAGAAGAGGTGTAAGCCCTAAGAAAAATGAATGCAAGGAGCTATGGAAAGACTTGTGCATGATCACCACTGATAATGATTCTCAAATTGACCTTAGTAATAGGCGAAAGAAGGTTTGGTCATGCTTAGATAAGTTGGTAGGCTTAATGAGTCTTAATAGCTCCAACAAAAATGACCGTCAGTTGTTTCAAGATACATTAATGGAGTTTGCAAAGTGTTTCATACTATCTTGGGGAGAGAGCAATATTACACATTACATTGTAAGTTTTCTTATTTTTTCAATTTTCTTGTTGATAAGATTGTGTTATATGTACTTATATCATTTCAGCATATTTTATTTGCACATGGAGCATTTTTTATGCATCGATATGGTTCATTGGAGATTTTTAGTACACAAGGAATGGAGAAGTCACATTACAAGGCTAGAGGTGTTTACTTCAAGAACACACGACATGGTGGTGGTGCAATGCAATCAAACTATATGGAAGAGATGTTTAATTGGTTTTATCGTACAGCATTTTCAAGGACATATGCAATGGAACGAGCCAAGGAGTCGAAAGTTGCAAAACTTGCAAGATTTAATCAACACAACTTAGCTAGTGAAAAATGGAAGTCATCATTGGGACCTTTACGTCATGCTCAATGGCAGGCTACAAGAACACGACAGGGTTCATCATGGAAGTGAAGTCATTTAATACATTCATGGCATTTTCTGAATAATTCATAACGTTTGCTACACACTAATCTCTTGTTTGCAATTTTTTAAGGTAATTTTTAATTTTTAAACTATTTTTTGTCCATTCAGATGTGAACAAAACCTTTTTAAGTGAAACATTATAAAAGGAGACTCATTGTCTCATTTCAACATTCTAGCACTATAGAGGATGGCACGAACAAAGCAAACTGCAAGGAAGGATCCCATTAACGTTCCTACCTATGTGCAAGGCACTCAGAAGCCACCATGGATGAATCACCACAAAAGGCGACTTAGTGTCTCGCGCTCTGCATCCCATCGCGAAACAGGTGGTGGCCATACCTCTGGGAGTGAACAATTGCATGAACAAGTGGAACATGGGCAATCCAGGGAAGAGGCCGTAAATCAACCCCAATCACCACCATCATCATATGATGAGCCTCCATCACCAAAGAGACAAACAAAGACAAGGGTGAAGGAGCGTGCTCATAGATAGGTAGTTTCTGATGATGATTTTGATGAATCGCATGAGGATGTGTCTCAACAACGTTCACAATCAAGTGATGAGAGTCAAACATTGCCACCATGGGGTAACGAAGAAATACCTAAAAATCATAGGGTTACTGTAGCAGGAAAGACACTACCATCAAATCAGGGGGCCATACCCAATGATCAAGAGAGGGAGCAAAGCCAGCAACAACATCCTGAACAAGGACAAATCTCAAGACGCGTGCAACGGAAGAAGAAAGTCTTTCAACCTCATCGTAGACCACCCCAACCAAGACCACAAGAAAATGTGCAACGAAGACCACCACCACCACAAGCTAGAGCACCACAACGAAGAAGAAGATATACGAAGGCATTTGCAGAGATAAGGCACTATCAAAAGACAGCTGAGCTTCTCATACCTAGAAGACCCTTTGCAAGGGTGGTCAAAGAAGAGTTACAAAGGTATTGTGCAGGGTTAAGGATCCAAGCTCTAGCTTTAGAAGCTTTACAAGAGGCAGCTGAAGCATTTTTGATATCAATGCTAGAGGATTCCAACCTGTGTGCCATCCATGCTAAGCGAGTCACTATACAACCAAAGGACATACAATTAGCTAGGAGAATTAGGGGTGATCGTAGCTAAGTTTTGTAACTGATCTCTACGGACAAGAGATTTTTTGTAAATATTGCCATTTTCAATGAAACATTAGCACTTTTCCTCTATTCCATTTATAATCTCATTATTTAGAATGAAACATGAGCAGTCATTTTACATTTCCATGTGTTTTCTTGTGATAATCTCTCATATATCAGTGATTGTTTTCTTATCTTGTCATTTTGATCTAGTGATAATATCCATGTACTGAAATTTCTTTCTCATTTAAGGTCATGTAGGTCTTCTAGGGCATTGGGAGGCCAAATAAGGCCCTGCCACAGAAACGTGAGAGAAGGCCCTGCAAACGTTTTGCAGGGCCTTCTCCCGCGTTTCTGTGGCAAGGCCTTATTTGGCCTCCCAGTGCCCTACAAGACCTTTGAAATATGAAAGAAGGATCATGAGTAGTAAATCTAGTTCATGGGTAGTTAATATGAACAAATTTTGACCTCCCTATACCTTTGAAACATATGAGCAGAGCATTTTGAAACTTAGAACATTTGCATTCTTGAAAATATCCATCTAGTGAAGTTTCAGTCTCATGTAAGGTCACCTAGGGCATGTAAGGATCTTTAGTTTCTCTCTTTTGGACCTTCTTTCTCTCATTTAAGGTCATGTAGGGCTTTGTGAGGCCAAATAAGGCCCTGCCACAGAAACGCGGGAGAAGGCCCTACAAATGTTTTGCAAGGCCTTCTCCCGCGTTTCTGTGGCAGGGCCTTATTTGGCCTCACAAAGCCCTACATGACCTTAAATGAGAGAAAGAAGGTCCAAAAGAGAGAAACTAAAGATCCTCCCAATGCCCTACATGACATCAATACATCACATGCAGGTCCAAAAGAATTTTAGATAATATACTCAAAAAGAAATACTTGAGACAATTGTAAATAAAGCAAAGTGAAAATTTGATATTAATTCAATTGTTTACATCAATTGGCTTTGAGTTTCTCAATGACTCTCTTTCGACGCTCCAAAGCCATGGGTAGGGTGTAAGTCAAAATTGAGTTTGTTATTTCATCAACATTTCTAACTCCTAGACCTAAAGATATACCTATTTGACCTAAGACCTTTCCACGAAAGTTGGAACCTAAGGTTGTAGTTACAAGGGATTTCTTAACTAAAAAGATACAATTACTCCCCTGTGTAATGGTTGATAAACAAAGCAATTTACTTAAGGCCTTTAGACACCATGTCATGAAGTGGCCCTGAGGACTGAACTCTTTATGGATAATTACAAAATGGTCTTTGGGAAGTTTCCCAATGTAGTTTGCAAGGGATGAGCCACCTCCACGAGCCACTCGATCACCTCCACTCCTTGCTGCAAACTTGTCGACTTCAATCACCTCCTGCACAAAGTTTTATGATTAGTAGCTTCATGTGTTTGTAAGAATGAATGACATGAATTGAAGATACTTACATCTTGAACTCTATATTCTTCTTCTCCTCTCTCTTGAAGTTGTAAATTAATGCTGGAGTGGGACATCCCAGTCTACTCGATTACTGGTGAGGCGGGAACTTTTGATTCCAATATCCTTTCTTGTGCATTACTAAATTGTTCTTCTGTGATATGTTCATGTTCACTTGTGAGTATGTCATTGCAAACCAATTTTATTGTGTCGGCCACTGAGTCACCAAATGGCAAACACTTTTTCTCCAACAAGTCAGAGGTACTATCCAAAGGACACTCTGACAAAGTACAAAACAAACTTAGGCATTCATCCAGCCGTAGCCCAAATGCCTTCTCTACATCATGTAAAAACAAATATTCTTGTCCCTCGACAAGAACCACTGAAAAAGTTTCAATCTCCACCTCTGGAATAGTTGCTTCTAGCTCCAAAGAGGTGGATGGCTTAGGCACCTCTTTCAACTTATCATCCACACCAAGAGGATAAGTTTTCTCAATAGCTTCTCTCTCTAATAGGAGATTCAAGGGTTCTTGAGGTGGTTCCTTTTTATCCTCAACAAAACCACCTGTAAGAAGATGAGGGATCTCATGAGGAATTGGTTTTGGTTCCTCATTCACAAAGAAAATTGTGGCAACAATGAATGAAAGATATTTTGCACCCATCTTGCGTTTCCTATTCAATTTCCTTATAAGTGGCACAGTTTCATCAAGAAGGTGCCCTGCTTCCTCTGCAATTACCTGGAACCGTTTCAATCGTTTTGCAAATGCCTCATCACCTTTGTGAATGTAGGTGAGAAGGTCACATGGAACCCAAGTTCCATCATATGGTGGTATTTCGATGGAGAAACGCAATATATGAACTTGCATATATTGAAGTAGCTCCTCCAAAGCATCGGCATTCATTTGCACGGTTCCATGGAGGTCAAGAACCTTGGAGAGAAGATCATATAGGTCATGTTGACCTTTATAATCTGAATCCTCCAAAAATTCTAGAAACTTGTGGCGTGCACTCTTAGTAGGTACAGAGGTGGAAGCCATAGCTTGCAAATGCAGACTGCTCTAACACTCAATGTAGTTGCAAAAGTGAGAAATGAGGAGAGAGGACTCCTATTTATAACTTTTCTAGAATTTTTAAGTGATGGGTCCCACTTTTTCATAGAAGTGACTTTTCCTTAAATTAAAACATAAGAGTCTTGGAAAGGAAAACTTTGACATTTGAGATCACATCAAAGAAAATAAACAATAAGAATGCTCTTTCAAGAAAAACCTTGAGAATGTACAGATACAAGTAGAATGTGGCCAAAATATCCTTGAAGCAAATGTGAAAAATTTTTCATTGCAAAAATAGGTTTGTTTACAGGTTTCACAGTATCTTTACAAAAAAGAGTTATGACAATGAAATTTCAGTTCCATCCATGCTCCAATCTGCAAGAACCTTGATTTTGTCTTCCAATCTCTTTCCAATCTGTGGACAATTCATAAAAGAGTAAAACATTTTCAAATCATGAACAATAGTGATAGAATAAGATATATATATATCTATATGTATATATGGAATACAACTCTTACCTTGTTCCCTCGTATTCGAAATTTGAAATCATGAAGATCATCATATCCCATGATAAGTAAGTGCTCTCTCAAGTTGGCCAAGTTCCAATGTTGATTAACTAAAACCACCTCCATATCATTGTTTGGTAACTTCACATTAATTTCAAATGAAGCTAAAGATCCCTCTGAGCTTTGCAAAGGTATCCACTCTCCTAGTTTACACATCCAATGATCATAATAAAATCTGATGTACAATGAGGTGCGATGTTTTAAATAGCAAAACCCTATACCTGTGTCACCAATTCTACAACGATATCTATCCCCTTTTGACAATCCTTCTACATAACCCCAATTTTCCCCAAACAATCCTTCTACTGCTTCGTATGTAATATCTTTACATAGGAACATTGTAGGAGTTTCTACAAAAGGAATGCATTGAAATATGAAAACAAAGCAATGGATTGGTAGAGTCCAATGAAGACCTATTGATCTAGACACTCATGTGAATTTCAAAGAGTTATGTATGTACATCACCATCTTACGCTTGAAAGATGATATGGACCAAAAATCAGGTTTTGGCCACTCTAAACTAAGAAGAGAGTCAACTTTGATAATCTCCAACCTTCCATATTCACCATCTGTGGAAGGAACAATGTACTTGTGAGTGTAAAAGAAGATCCTTTCACGAATAAGTTTAGCAGGAGGTACATCTGGAAACACTAATGCCCCAATGTCGGCATGTAATGCTTTGAAAGTTCCTGTAAGACTATGAAGTGGTTGCTCTTCCACTAAACTAGAAGGAAATATGACTGTAGCAATGAAAAACATATGAGATGAGTAATTAAGACATTTAACACCATGAAGCATTGAAAAAATAGAAATACTCACAATGGATTGGATATCTAATTCTATTGGAGTTTTCTAACTTCATGGTTGAAACTGTGAAGACATGTTGTACAATAGCAACCATCCCACCATGTGTTTGCTGCTTGAAGCCTAAGAGCTTACCTTTCCAATGAAGATCCAAATTTCCACGATCTCGAACACGATGAGGACCAAGTCCAGATGGCTACATGTACACCCATGCACCTTTGCAAAACTCTTGTGGTAGCCAACTTCCTTCCATTGTTTTGATGTTGTGGCACGTCATTGTGTGAACTTCGTCTTTTAGTCTCCTACGAGCTCTGGAGCTTTCCATGGGAGTAAGAGTTGTTGTCATTGTTGCAGAAGTTGGGAGAATGGTAGGAGGAGAAACAACGCTTTTGTTGTATGGTATGGAGGGAATAGAGGTGAAAAATATGACTTTTTGGGTTTTGGGTATAAAAATGGGAGTTTGAAGAGGGAAAATCATCACACACCATTTCTAAGTTATATTTACCTGTGAATGCATTACTACTTTTAGTGTAATACCAATGCACCATCAAAGCCTCTATTCTTCTCTGATCAATATCTTTAGTTATCTCTAAAACCTTTGCAATCCAAAATGATCTGGTAGCCTCATCACCATCAGCAAGTACTGCAATAAGTGTTCCAACATTTATCTCTATTAAATTTCCTTGCCATCTTGCTTCTGCCTGTTTTGTCATCCTTGGGCCTACATAAATATTTCTTTCTGGTGGATGTATAAAACTTTGAAGTGCATCTGCATTACATGCTTGGGCCACATTCACGGATCTTTGTGTACAAAAATCCCATGTGAATGGAACATCAACTGGCCAATGACCTGCAATTGTATACTATATAATCTCTTCTTGATGATTGAAAAAGTCCTCCCACCAAGATACATCTTGATCTCCAGCATATTTTTTTGCACGCTCAATATGTCTCTTCTTTTCAATGAGTGCATGCATCAGATTTTACTTTGATCAACCACATTTCCACATCTTTCTGTATTGTTTTTATCTTCATATGGTGATTGTTCTGCACCATACACTGTAGACAAATTAGGCACCTGCAATAAGAATCTGCATCCCTCTTTAGGATCCCACCCAAGAGAAGATGAATACTGCTTTGCAAATAAAAGGGTTATTTCATCAACCCTCCTCATCAAGAATACATGGTTGAAAGTAATATTGTGCAATGGAGCCAAAACCTTAGCACTGTTATCAAGGCCCATTGAGCAAAAGTGCTTAAAGTTATAAATCTGTGTGAGGTGTTGAACTTCTGGTTTTGGAGTATATGCTTCTGAAAATCAGCTCAAATAAAATCGGAAGAGTAAAAGCATTGTTACGTGCCAACTTCTTAGAGAAAGTACTGAACATTTGATCAATGTGATCATGAGTGTGGCCAACCAGAAGGAAATTTACCTTAACCTTCTAAAATACCTGTTTTTCAACAAGCATGCTTAAATATCCAAAGACTGTAGAATTTTTATTCTCTCTTGCAGTATTATCAAGTTGCAAATATAGAGTTGGTGGCAAAAGACCCTTCCATGATTGCAAAACACGATGAATGACAGTAACTATAAGGTTTGGATCATTATGCACATTCGGATATGTGAAGAAAACCTTGGACATTACAGTTCCATTGAATACCAAAGCACCAACCAAATGCATTTGCACAAGGACTTCATCTCCAATGTCCTTAGGGATGCGATAAAAATGTGGCAAACAAGTTTTTTTTTTATCCATACCATCGATCAACAAACACATATAACGCTCCGGATTTCTGAGTGCTTTACTTCGATGATGAATTGCTTTCTTTCTCTCTAAAGCTTGACTCTCACGATGGTTGTTAAGAAGGTTTTTAAAATTATCCTTTTCCTGTGGTGTTGTAGCCCCCTTTGCCATGTTTTTCAAGGTGGCGCAAACTGAACATTCACCCATTCTAACTTTACGAGGAATAGACACATTGTTAAACTCTTCCTTCCATAATCAAGTAAAGTGACGATAAGTCGATGCATGGCATCGACTTGCACCCTCAAGTCGATGCCTAGCATCGACTTGCACACAAAGTCGATGCCTGGCATCGACTTGCACCCAAAAGTCGATGCATGGCATCGACTTGGACCCTCGAAAAACACATTAACGTATGAGCTCATATTTCCAAGCCCTTTCAGGGATGCTGAGTCCAAAAGTGAGAGGCCCTTCAAGAAGCTGAAAGTGACGATGAGCTCTGTGGATCAGCAACGTGACAGAGGCATTGGTCACCAAGCAAAACCAAAGAAAAACATTGCATCCTTATCCTTTGAGAAGGCCAGCAATCCGGTTGGAATGTCCTCTGGTGGACAGAGTAGCATCAAATTTCCTGAGGATGATGCAACTAGGAAGGAAAGGTCGAGGGACGAAGAGGTCTTAAGGACAGATCGTCCACTCCGGGACATGACAAACTTGGAGTGGTGCCTTCAGTATGTGGAAGAAAAGAATGCAGTCCTACTTGTGTTCACAGGGGCGTATGGGAGAGATATGTAGGGACTCAGATAATCTTATCAAGAACTTGATGCCATGGATCCAGGGCAACATCATGCCAACACAACAGAAGATGACGACCCTTGTAAAGGCAAGGGGTAAGGAATGCGTGCAGAAAAAGTTCTTGAAGAAAAAGAAGAGAATTGCTGATGAGGAGTCTTCTGACTCAAGCTCTAGCTCTGAGGATATAATAGTTGCACTTGGTGGAGAGCTTGCCTCCGGTGTTCTTGGTACTGAGCAGAACAAGATGAGGGAGGACATAGCTAAGAGGAAAGTTGTGAAGAAGGGGCAGTTGTTCCACCTGCCAATCAATATCATCCATAGGCCACCAATAGATCCAGCCACAGGGAGGAGGCCCCTTGAGATCAGGGAGCCACACAATTTGCACGTGCAGAATCTTAAGAAGAAAATGAAAATAAATCCTCATGCTACTATTGTGCCTTTCCTTGTCATGGTGGATCCGGAGGAGTGCAGCTCTGTGGAGGAGTTCAATGAGGGTCTGTTTGAGGATTATACATATTATGTGATTGGTGGTTCACACTCTACAGAGGCCCGCAGACAGCTAGTGAAGGAGCATCCCACCACATTCTTCTTTAGGTATGCAGAGTGCAAGATATATGTTGGTCTTACAACTGAGGAAGCCAAGCTTCTTGCTTGGGATCACAACAATGACAATGTCTACAGGCAAAAAATGTCCTCCATAGAGAGAATTCGGTTCTTCCACCATGAATATGAAGGTTGTCTCGTGAAGGAAGCTGGAAGAATACATCCCAATCTACGAAAGCAATGCCTTATTGAGGTTGGAATTGCACTGGATGAGAATCGATAGTCTAATGCTTTGAGAAAATATGATCCATGGTTTCAACTGGCATTCAGAACAGGTGAGATCTGGGATCTACAGGATAAAATTTTCACAATGTGGGAGAACAAGGAGGTCAAGGGCCAGAAGCAATGGAAGTCGAGGCCAGACCCACAGGTTGATCTAAAGGGAAAGGGAAGGAAAGTTGACCTCTCAATTGAAGAGGCTCCTGAGGACATGAAGCTGACACCATGGAGGGCCCTTCAAGGAATCAAGGATGATACATTGATTATATCAACTTTGTCAAGAGTAATCTCCAAGGAGTTAAGCCTGGAGGAGATGGTGACTGAGCTCAATAAGTATGTATGTTATTCTCACATCCTTTTTCCCTCCTCCCATGTTTCTGGTCTAACCTAGTCTCTTTTTCATTTCTGTGACTGTAGTCATAAAGTATACATGAAGATTCAGGAGGTGATGATGAAGAGGCTGGGTTGCTTTTCTTGGACAGAGGTCCAAGCAGACTATCCAATGACATCATCCTACAAAGCTTTATCAGAATATTTTATCCTGTTTCGTGATTGGGTAGGTTCTCTTTCACAGAGCATGTCTGGTTTGCTATTAGACTAGATGCCTTGATTCACCTAACCAATTTGATGCCAGGCTTTTAGTAGGAACTCGATGCCTGGCATCGACTTGGGGGCATAAGTCGATGCCTGGCATCGACTTGGGGGCATAAGTCGATGCCTGGCATCGACTTGGGGGCATAAGTCGATGCCTGGCATCGACTTGGGGGCATAAGTCGATGCCTGGCATCGACTTGGGGGCATAAGTCGATGCCTGGCATCGACCTCATGGCATAAGTCGATGCCAGGCATCGACTTATGTCCCAAAGTCGATGCCAGGCATCGACTTTCAGTAGAAAGTCGATGCCTCGCATCGACCCACACACAAAATCGATGCCATGCATCGATTCCTTATGTTTCGTATGCTGTATTGAAGAGCTCATTTAATTGTCTTTCCAATTTATTCTGCAGAAACCAAAGAAAAGTAAGTCTACAGAGCTAGTAGATGATTGCCCCCCTGCATTCTTGGCTCACATTCAAAGAGCAAGGCATGAGAAATCTAGACTGAAAGCCAAGGAGATTGATTTTGATGATGAACCTGATCTGAAATGTTTCTCCAATCCCCTAGACCCCCTTAGGCCTGTATATTACAATGTATTCTTTAGTGATGTAAATAACATTTGTTCTGTTGTGCCTAGAAAGCATTTCTCCCTTCTCATAGCAGACATACCCTATGGATTTAGGATGTTGGGATCAGTTAATGACGATGAACCCTTCAAACACCCTCAGATTCGAAAGATGGTCATTGATTTTGCAGAGTTGACTATGTCTCCTCTTTGGAGGATAGTAATTTTCCATAGCAGAGACCAGTATTTCTCTGTTTCAACTGCTCTGAAGGCAAGATGTCATGTTGTGGAGTGCCTCACATGGTAAGTAATCTTCTTTCTATCTCCAGGGCTTTAATGATGCTCTCTGTCACTTATAGTTCTTGTTGGCAGGGTGAAGACAAACGTCAATCACACTCCTTTGCATAGGTTTGTGAGCTCCACTGAATGCATCACAGTTGGCTATTATGATGAAGTAAGCAAAAGGAGAGTCAAGGAGCATTGCAATGAGAATGGGATCTCAAATGTGCTCATGTTCCCAGCCGTTACCAAGAAACTTCGTCATGTAGCTGGGGACAGGACATTGGTTAACCCCTATCAAAAGCCACAAAAGCTCATAATGAGATTGCTTCAACTATTCTCCAATGATGATGACTGGGTATTAGACCTTTTTCCGGGCACGGGTAATTTCAATTTTAACAATTTTCATTAGTCATAATGTTGATTGGCCTCTAAGTGGTTTTCTGTTGTTTCAGGAACGACTCTGGCTTGCTCCTTAAAGATGTTCAGACACTGCATAGCTGTGGAGAAGGATGATGCTCAAGTGAGCTTCATTAGAAGGAGAATCAATGGGCTGAATGAATGCCCAGATGAAGACCAAGAGGTTGGAAGGAAGCACATTGCAGACACGGAGAGATTCCAACCGGCTTCAAGGGAGCCTGTTCCCCCACTTGCAGATGAACCGGGGGACATGGATGACCTTGAAGAGCCAATCTTGGAGCAAGAGAGGCAGGAGATATGTTCTAATGTTCCAGAGGATCCCATTATGCTTGAGCCTGAGGAAAGCTATGATCAGCTTCTATTGTAGATTCATATTACTCTTGTAAAACACAGGAAATGTAAAACATCATTTTAATAGAAATATAATGCCGAGTTCTACTTCCACTTTGTGTTAAGCTTGACTTATCTTGAGCATTTCTCTGATGAATGCGTGAATGTTTCTTAGTATAATTTTGTTGATTATAATCTTCTCTTGGGAATGCTTTTGTGAAATTTATTTCATATATTCTGTGAATATGGGCCAGCATTCAATGACGATCTTAACTATACAAAAGGGGATGATCTTAATTGCCTTGTTAAAATGTTCCGATTTTTGCAACACATGTACTCTGATTTTCGAGTAGCTTTTAATCAGCTATAATCTGTGCTTGTTGAGGTTATAGATGTAATGAAGGAGCTTCCTTAACTCTTACTTGTACCTTCAACTCTAATCTCTTGTCAAAGATCATGATGTGGGATTCTTGATCGTGCTGAACAACTAGTTTTCATGGCACCAAGTATTTTAACATATCTATCTTGACTACTTGGGATATGGGATCAAGCTTCTAGTGAATATTTACAAGCAAGCATGCTCTTGGCAAGCTCATTTCTAATCCACAAGCATGCTCTTGGCAAGCTCATTTACAAGCATGCTCTTGGCATTCATTTCTAATCCACATGAGTTTACCCATTTCATGGTCTACTCATTTTGTGTCTCACACATTCTTGGTTTTGTGAGAGTACTTTACTTTTCATTTTGATTCCGCATGCGTACTCTCTACATGGTATCAGAGCGCTAGGTGGAGGTCTTGGTGGTGCATTTGGCGGTGATTTTGGTGGTGGTGGTGCTTGAGTCTTGGTGGTTTTGCTTTCTCTTCATTGAGAGAAGCTTTTGCCATCAAGTTTACTCTTTTGAGCCTCATTATGCCCATTTGCCCATCCTCCCACCCTTTCTTCATCCCTTTCCCATTCACTATTTTGTACCCCCTTTAACCCCATTTTCCCTCCCTCCCGCCCTTGCTCTTGGATTTGTTGATGTTCTTCATAGTCTTCCACCATCATTTGTAACATCTGAAATGAATCATTGTTATTAAAGTGTTTATAAACACTTTTTCACAGATCCTTCACCGTCTCCATCATCCTTTTGATGGTACACTCTCTCACATAGAAAGAGCTATTTCGACTATTCTATCTCTTGTTCTTTTAGGTAATCAACTATGCTCTATGGTGTCGTATGAAATATGGATGTCTGATCAATGTTCAATTGGCGGATAAACACAGATTAGTTGTCGCACTATTTTATTATTGTCTTGCATCTTTGTTATCACAACGATCTCCCATAGTTTCATGCCCATCGGAGACATCTACACTAGGCCTGCACACTGAAGAAAACTCCAAGTATTTGGATGATGTCCAACTGTTGGCTCCCACAGTGTCAGAGGGAAGAAGGCAGCCGTGAAATTTTGCCTGACAAAGAGCTTAGGAAAGCAGAACAACAGAAAAAAGGAAGGTCATATGTGAAACTAATCAGGTGAAATCTACAATAGGACCCGCACAAGCCAGAAGATAGTTCTGAGGCAGTGATAGGACGGTAGATCAATGACTCACTCTGTCCATCCGTTGAACCTTCAGCTCCTAATCAGGTGAAATCTACAATAGGACCCGCACAAGCCAGAAGATAGTTCTGAGGCAGTGATAGGACGGTAGATCAATGACTCACTCTGTCCATCCGTTGAACCTTCAGCTCCTATGTTTGCAGCAAAAACACAAAGTACGGAGAGGACATCAAGTATAGACCACCAGTAACATCGTCGTCGTCGCCCAGCAGATTGGAAGCCATGTTTAGTTTTTCACTGCCAGCGGTCAGCTCTGGTTTTGCATCATATTACATTGTCATTGCAGCTTCATGAAAGCTATAGCAAACTCGGCCAAGTAGGAGACGCACCATCTTTCTACAACGAGCTGGGCATTGGTGATAGAGGAAGCTTCAGCTAGAAGCATTGGCACCTTGCACATAGGGGTGCCCAGAAAGGTGCCAAAGCAAAGCTTGGGGAATCGAGTAACAGCTGGATCGATCAGAAAACACGGTGATAGAGGAGAGAGAGAGAGAGAGAGAGAGTCTCCACCATAGTTGTAGCTATTCCATTTGTGCTATCCACTATGGAAGAGAGTGAGGTATGTGCAACCCAGTGATTAGAGAGAGGCCAGTTCACGCGCATGATCATTTGCTCTGAGGAGAAGCTCCCGTGTGAGGATGAAGGCACTCCATGTCAAACTAGAGACACCTGCTCTGCTGAGCTTAATTGGTGAGGTACATTGAACCGAAGTAAGGATATCAATGTGATCAAACTAGACACGTTCTACGAAGAAGGAATCGATCAGATGCCAGTACTAGATGCGCAACCAATCTTATCAGAGATAATCATACTCTCCAAAAATAGCTCTAGACTAAAAATGGCTAATTTTAGAGCCCCTTTAGCAAGCGACGGAGAAAGAGACAAAAGGAGGATACAATGTGCGTTGAAAGTGGGGAATTCACGTGATATTCTGAGTCACTACAGCAGTGAGCACATCGTCTTAGACCAGCCACCTATCCACTTGCATCCACGTGTGTACTTATCCATATGCATTTCCTTTGATACACTAAAAGATTACTTATTCTTGTATTATCCATATGAATTTCCTTTGATGCACTAAAAGATTATTTATCGTAGTCTCTCCTCAAAGAGTTGTATTGCAAAGGGCTTTAATCCTCTCTCTCAACAGAATTGTTGTAACTTTGTAAGGATTTTAGCTCACCAATCTTGGGTCATAGACACTCCAAGTCCCCAAGGGTACCCACCTTGTAAGCACACTTTGTATTCATGCAAGAGGTTCCTTCCCAAGGGTACCACCACTCTGTTTTGGCACACTCAAGGCGCTAAGTGCCCTCTCTTGTAAACTCAAGCAATAAAAGAAAAAGTATTGTGTGTGTATGATTGTGGGATTGGAGGCTAGTATAAGCCCACCCACAAGTTCTCTTTGAGCATCGACTCTCCCCACTCCACGGTGTCTCTTTGTGCACAAGTGAAGGGCTACTCTAAGCCCCCCCCTCCCCGAGGAGTTTTCTTTTTCAGTGTGGTATCGAGTCGTTCACTTCAAGCTTTGCCATTATTTTGAAGTGGTATTTTTGGCAAGTATCTTTGATAGTGTTTCTAAACACTTTATCTTCAAAGCTTTGTAATGACTAAAAGTGAAGGTAGCTCATCATCCATGGCTAACTTCTTACCCTCTTTCACCCCTATTTTTATGCCTAAGGATGAATGCCTCAATGGACAAAATTACACTCTATAGAAAGATGTCATGCACGCTTATCTCTACATGAATCTCCTTCATGAGGTAGTAAACGGGTGAGACCCCGAACCCAATAGGGATACCAACTTAGACAATTGGCATGTGTGGAATATCAAGGACGAAAGAGCTTTAGGTCAGCTGTTACTTGCCTGCGATGAACTGACGAAAGGACATATCACTGCGTGCAAGACGTCCAAGGATGCTTGGGATACATTAGCCACTTTGTATGAAGACAAGACCCCTTCGAAGATATATGCATTAGAGGCCGAGTTTCATAATTTGACCATTAGGCCACACGACACAATTACCAAGGTCATAGCCCAATTTTAGGACTACCAGCATAAATTAGCACTTTGTGGTAGGCAAATCTCTAGTGAAGACATGGCCATTAGGCTTCTTAACAAGTTACCAAAGTCGTACGAGATATTTGTCACAACTTTGTATAATCACAGCCAAGTCTTATCTTGGGAAGAGGTTCGTCGACTATTACTCCTTCATGATTCGCGAGCCAAATCGACTTCCTCACAAGAGTCAACCATGAAGGCCAAAGGCCCATTCAATAAGGGAAAAACCACAAGTCAACAAGCTAGCAATGGATCTAAGCAAGGATCGCATAATTCATTGGAGAAGTTCACCTGTAATTTTTGTGGAAAATCAAGACACTTAGAAAAGTTTTGCTATAAAAAGAAACAATCATAAAAGGCATCTACGTCTAGGCAAGCATCCAAAGGATCCCTACATAGATCCCACTGCTCAAGTGAGGAACTCTTCATCTCCACAGAAGCCAATGCACTAGTTACTTCTAGCTCCCCGCATGAGTGGATCTTTGATAGCGGAGCTACCTCCCATATGTGCAAAGACAAGGACTCCTTTCATGAACTCGAAGAACATACTGGAGAAGTCTATCTTAGCAACAACAAAAGTTTACCCATCGAAGGAAAAGGGAAAGTTCAAATCTCCAACCATCAGGGGGAATGCAAGTCTTTATCCAATGTTCTTTTTGTTCCAAATTTATGTATGAATCTACTTTCCGTCAAGGCCATTACAGATCAGGACAAACAAGTATGGTTTGATAACACCTCAGTTAAGGTAGTTGATCCCCATACAAAGGATTTCATTGCTCAAGGTATTAAAGAAAAGGGCCTCTACAAGCTATCTTGCTTTGTATCCAAAGAATCAACCTCAAGTTTGTGGCACCAAAGATTTGGCCACACTTCTTACTTATCAAAAATATCTTCATCCCAACTTGTGAAGGGATTGCGAAAGATCAAGCAAATTATTGATGTCTGCCAAGCTTGCACCCAAGGCAAGCAACATAGGGCCCCAGTTCCCAAGGAAGCTTCAACACGAGCAAGCAACCCACTAGCCCTTATCCACATGGACTTATGTGGACCTTTAAAAACCCCATCTCTGAGTGGATCCCTCTACTTTTATCTTCTAGTAGATGACCACTCTCGCTATATTTGGGTATACTTTTTGAAGTCAAAGGCAGTTGAGAATGAAGCTTCAACTAAAGTTAAAACCATCATATCAGATGGAGGTGGTGAATTTATCAATCATGACTTTGATAACTTTCTCAACCAGAAAGGGATCAAAAGACAAGTCACTCAGTCTCATACTCCCTCTCAGAATGGAGTAGTTGAAAGGAAGATACGCAGTTTGATGGAAATGGCATGAACAATGCTTCATCACAAGGATCCACCCTACAAGTTCTGGGCAAAAGCCATGCATACTGCCGTTCACATTCTTAATCGAGGATTTACAAGTGCATTACACAACAAAACACCCTTCGAAGCATACTATGAAAGAAAACCAAATGTGAATTACTTTCGAGTCTTTGGCAATGAAGCTTTTGTCCATGTACCAAAAAAAGATAGAAACAAGTTACAATCAAAGTCCAAGAAACACATATTCATAGGGTACAGTGACCAATCAAAGGCATACTGTCTATATGATATGGAAAACCACTCCATCACCATTTCAAAGGATGTGATCTTCAATGAAGCTTCCTCATACTCAAGAAAAGATTCAAGTACAAGTCTTATTCCACCTATCTACACTTCAGAGGGGGACTCAGTATTTCCAAACTCCAACTCAGAAGCAAGTACTTCAAGTCATCCGAGAAGATCTCAAAGACTTATTGACAAGAGATAGCGAGAACAAAGTCATTATGTCAATTATGCCTTAATGCATCAGATTCAACAAATCCCAGAACCATCTAATTACAAAGAAGCTCAAGGACAACCTGAATGGGAAGAAGATATGCAAGTAGAAATGGATGCAATCAAGAAGAACAAAACTTGGACTCTTACACCTAAGCCCGCAAATCATCAAGTCATAGGAGTTAAGTGGCTTTATAAAGTTAAGTACAAGTCAGATGGCACATTAGACAAGTACAAAGCAAGGTTGGTAGCTAAGGGATACAAGCAACAACATGGCATTGACTATGAAGAAACCGTTGCTCCTATTGCAAGATTCACAACCATCAGAATCATCTTTAGCACTAAGTGCTCACTTTAAGTGGCCCATTTACCAGCTGGATGTCAAAAGTGCATTCCTCAATGGAGATCTTCAAGAAGAAGTATATGTTGAACAACCTGAAGGCTTCAAAGGCAAAGAAGATCAAGTCTACAAGCTTCATAAGGCACTTTACGGTCTCAAGCAAGCTCCTAGGGCCTGGTATGAAAAGATTCACAAGTTCTTTGAAGACAAGCGATTTCATAGAAGCAATGTTGATGCTAATCTCTATATCTATCAAAAGGAGTCTTTAGTAGCCATCATCATTCTCTATGTAGATGACTTGATCTTGATAGGCTCAGATGAAGAATGCA
The DNA here is from genome assembly GCA_020310875.1 of Ceratopteris richardii. NCBI lineage: Eukaryota > Viridiplantae > Streptophyta > Polypodiopsida > Polypodiales > Pteridaceae > Ceratopteris > Ceratopteris richardii. The sequence continues at coordinate 176,463,660 of CM035414.1, forward strand.
TCCAGTTCATCATCATGCAGCTTCACCTTGAGTACTCTATGACAGATCTTGGCTTATTACACTACTTCTTGGGTATGGAAGTTTGGCAAACAAAAGAAGGTATATTCCTATCACAGAAGAAGTACCCCTCTGATCTACTTTTCGGATATAACATGGACCAGTGTTGCTCAGTTTCTACACCACTTGATCCCAACATCAAGCTTACAGTGGAGGACTCATCATCACTTGTGGATATGCATACCTATCGACATCTTGTTGGCTCATTACTCTATCTTGCCAACACTAGACCAGATATTGCTTATGCACTTGGTATTCTCAGTCAGTTTGCACATCAGCCTCGTCAGACTCATTGGGATGTTGCTCAAAGACTACTTCAATACCTTGCCCTCACCCGACATCATGGTTTTTGGTATAGAGGGGGCATCAAACTCGCCGGATATTCAGATTCAGATTGGGTTGGTGATCCTGATTCTTGACAGTCTACCTCTGGGTATATATTCTTGCTTGGCTCAAAACCTATCTCTTGGGAAAGTAAGAAGCAGCCTACAGTTGCACTATCATCTACCGAGGCAGAGTACTGAGCATCCAGCTTTGCTGCATGTGAGGCCATCTGGCTTCAATGTTTATTATCTGACATTGGTGTTTTGTAGGATACTCTGACATGTATTCACACGGATAGCCAATCAGCCTTGGACATTGCCAAGAATCAAGTGTTCCACGCTCGGACAAAGCACATTGAGATCCAGTACCACTTCATCTCTGAGAAGCTCATATCTCAGGAGATTACTCTAGAGTAGTGTACCTCTCAGGAGAACCGGGCGGACATGTTCACGAAGACTCTACCTCCGGTTCCACTTCAGTGCTTGGTGGACCTCTACAGCATTCAATCGCTCCAAAATGGAGCTACAGAGGGAGTGTTGACGATATGATTGCTCCTACTTCATCTACATTTGTATTCGCATGAGTGCATCTCCATTTTGTATCCAGGAGGCACTCCATTTCTAGTCTATTTCCATTTTATATTGTATTTTCTTTGTATTTGGGTACCTTGCCATGTGCTTCTACTAGTTGTATTCATTCTCCTTTCAGGAGACTTATCCCACATATGATGTTCTTTTGAGAGCCCCTCCCAAATCTATATAAGGAGGGCATCTCCCCTCATTTGTACTTGATTAGAAGCTTGAGGAGCCTACTCCATGCTCTTGGCAAGCTCATTTCTAATCCACATGAGTTTAACCATTTCATGGTCTACTCATTTTGTGTCTCACACATTCTTGGTTTTGTGAGAGTACTTTACTTTTCATTTTGCTTCCGCATGCGTACTCTCTACAATAGGGTCCTACTCAAACATACTGCTTCACATGCTATAACACATGCTACTTTGTGCTCAGCTTTAGTAGAAGATAATGCTATAGTCTATTTTTTCTTACTGATCCAAGAGAAAATCCTTGATCCTAAAGAAACTCAATATCCAAAAATTGATTTTCTGGTATCAATATCTCTTTCCCAATCTCAGTCACAGTATCCAACTAGAGATGATCCTTCTTCATAAAGAATACCATAACCAGTGGTTCATTTCATATACCTGAGTATCTGCATGCCTACCTTCCAATAAGTTTGACAAGGCTTATTAGAGAACATGCTTACTACTCCAATATCATAAGATATATGTGGTTTGATATTGCACAAGTATATGAGACTTCAGACTAATTTCCTATAACTTCCAATATCTAGTGGAGATGAAGTATCTTCAATAGATAATTTTGTGTTGATCTCCATAGGTTTAGAAATTTCTTTGGAATCCTCCATGTCGAATGCCTTCAATATTTGTCTTGCATACTTTTTTTGACAAATGAAAATCTTCATTGGTTCTTGTCAAATTTCAAGGCCTAAGCAATAATGCATTAAGCCCAAGTATATCATTACAAATTCTGAACTTAGGGCATCTTTCATTTATTGAAGAAGAGCATCATCATTTCCTATACTCAAAAGGTCATCTACATAGAGTACAAGCACAATTGTCTTCCCTCCTATCTTTAGAACAGACAATTTAGCATCAAAAGCACATCCTTTGAAACCTAGATCCAAGAAATACTTATCTAACCATTGGTACCATGCTCTATGGGCTTGTTTCAGCCCATACAATGCCTTCTTCAGCTTACATACCTTGTTCTCTAAATTGGGAGCCTCAAACTCTGGTGGTTGAGACCTCCTCCTTGAGGTCTCCATTCAAGAATGCTGATTTGACATCCATATGAAAGACTGACCATTGTTTATGCATAGCCATAGTTAGTATGACTCAAATAGCAGTGATCCTGGCAATCAGGGAAAATGATTCAAAAAATTCAATACCTTCAACTTATGAGTGGCCCTATACAACAAGTCTTGCTTTTTACTTTTCTAAAGTACCATCAGCCTCGTACTTTAGCTTCAAAAACCACTTGGCACCTATGACTTTACACTTAGGGGGTTGATCCACTAGCTCTCAAGTTCCATTCTTCATGATATTGTTGTATTCTGTTTGCATGGCACCCTCCAATCTGATCGTGAAGTGCCTCTTCCACATTGGCTAGTTCCTTTGTTTGTTCTTGATTGAGCTCAACCATTATGGATATTTTTACAAAAAGGGAACTTTCCCATCTCTATTCTTCTCTTCTCTGTGATCACCTCGGTCCATCTGCAACCTGTTCTAGTGATTGTGGGATGGGGTTTTCAGAATCATAGGATGCCTCACCCAATATGGCAATGGCTTTTCAATTTGGGTGATGAAAAGTTGGTGACTTTTAGAATCATCATCTCAAGAGATGCTTCCTTCTCTTGTGTAGAAGGGATAGGTCTTGGGTTGGGTTCATAATAGATTGCCCCTTTTCCTAATGATAAAGTGAAATCTCTCTTTCTCTCGTCCATTGCATGTGGCTACTCCTTAAACACCACATCACAACTCTCCATGATCTTCTTAGCCTCAGGGTCATAAAGCTTATATTCTTATCTTCACTATACCCTAAGAAGATACATTTAATGCTTTTTGGTTGAAGCTTGTTTCTGTCCCTCTCTAGAACATGTACATAACATTCAATTTCAGATACTTTGGAATGGTAAATAGATGGATTTTTACCAGTGTGGCACCTTTTGAGTCTTTCCATCGAGTGCCCTAGTGTAGCTTTGATTCAAGATATAGATAGGAGTGTTGAAAAAAACTCTACCCAAAATTGATTTTGCAAACCCTTTCCCTTCAAAATGCACCTTGCCATCTCCACGATGGTTTGATTCTGATATTTTTCAATATGGTTCTATTGAGGGCTATGTGCCACTCTGAGTTGATGCTTGATTCCTTTACTCTTGTAGAAATCTTCAAAGTCTATTGATGTGAACTCACCACCACCATCTATCTTAAATTTCTTCGTCTTCTTCCCTATTTCAGTTTCAACGAGTTGAAGCCATTCTCTAAACTTACCAAAAGATTGAGCCTTATCACAAAGGAAATACAACCACATCTTCCTTCCATAATCCTGCACAAGTAACATGAAGTTGAAAGACCCACCCAAGGCCTATGTAGGTATTTTTTTGCAAAAGTTAGCATGTACCAACTCTAGAGGATAGCTTGCTCTATCCTTGCTTTCTTGTGGAAACACCTCCCTCTATTGCTTGCCTATCATGCAAGCTTTACATTGTTCCTTCATTTCCATAATCGATAATAGGTGTGAAACCATACCCCTATGATGCATCTCCCTTAATACAAGGTATCTGATGTGGCTAAATTTCTCATGCCATAGCTTACCTATGCCCACACTTGTAGTGATTATAGGATCAGGCAACTCATACATGTTGTTCCTCCTTATGCCAGTCCCAACAATGTTGTTACTATCCATAATCTTAGCTTGTGTCTTATTGAAAGATACTTAATGACCTTGATCAATTATAGAAGCTATTGAAAGTAGACTTCATTTGATTTGTGGAACATACAACACATTTGAAAGCTTTCCGACATCCCCATCGGATTTGATGAAAGAAATGATACCTTCACCTTCTACAAGAAATCTTGCATTGTTAACTACATTTACTGTGATGGGTTCCTTTAGAGGTTGAAGGAATTGTAAAGGCCTTTTCTATTTGTCATGTGATGAGAGGCACCACTATCCAACACCCATGAGTCATCTGCTCTTGAATCTTAAGCTGAAGAGCATACCTCCTCTATCATAACAAATAAATCAAGCTCTATTTCCATAGTCACTTGGTGGACTCCTTGCCCTTTCCACCTTTTGAAGATCCATTCTTCTCTTCTACCTTCTTGATGCGATAGTCTTGGATTTTTTGGCATTTCTTCTTGTAGTGGAAACACTCTCCGTTGAACTTCTTTTTATCATTCTTCTTTTTGTCTCCATATTTTGAAGATTCCACTTTGCCTCCTTTCGCATTTTCTATGAATGTAGCATCTCCTTCGCTGCTGCAACTCCTCCTCCATGAGGAAGGCACTCAATTCTTCAAAAATTAGTGGTTGAGGTTTGATTTGAGTATTAAGAGCAGTTACCAAACCATCAAACTTTGGTGGGCAGATTCAAAGACAATGCCGAGTTAGCTCCTCACTTGAATTTTGTACACCTACTCCCACCATTCGATCTTGTCGATTCTTTATGCGAGTGATAAACACCTCTGTAGTCTCCCCATCAGTAGGTTTTCCTAGGGTTAGGGTTATGTTTTTCCACTCCTTAACTATGTCCTAATTCCAAAAGAAAACTTTTTCTCTTTGTTTGCCTCGTGGAACCTTATTTTTCTAATTTCTTTTCCACATGTTGATGCAAAACACAACCAACAACATGTAGCAACTCAGCCACAAACCACAAACTCTAATTTTATATTCATCCCCATAGAAATACACAGATTATGACCCTAAGTGACCCTCATGCATCGACAACCAAAAAAAATGAAATGATATGAAATACATTTGGGAGACCTCTTTATTCCTCTTGTCCTTCCTATATAACAATAACTCACTCACCATATAATTGTGCTTCCTTTTCTCTTTCTATTCTAGATTCAAAGACTCACACCAAGAGTGTATAAGAAGGCAAAGTGAGTGTGTCGGGTGCCCTCAATCTCTCTTCTGTACTCAATCCTTCCTTTATTCAACAAGAAATGGAGAATTCAATAGTAAAAATTATGCTTGAGACTATGTCTTTATCCCTCCTTTCTATGCTTTGAATATTCCAATGCAAGCTATGAATTGTTAAGAATACATCCCCATTTTTCTTTTTTCATTCAAAATAGAATAGCCCCATAGATTTGATGCTCCCATAGCCTTTTGATGCAACTATGTAGGCAAAGAAACATGCAGCACCCTCCTCTATCTATTTTCATCAACCAATAATTTCACCCCTTGATGCCTCAGTGTACACATCTGAGCAAAAAAATCATGCACTTGATACACTCATCTTACTGTTAAACACATCTCTCGCAATGCTTTAGAATTTCTATGAAAACTCTCCATCTCTTTCACATAGGGTCTTGAACCCCTCTACTCAGACCTACCCCAATGCCAAGAACCACATGGTTACTTCCTCCATCCACAACTCACAAATATTTTTAAAGGAACTCTTGGCATGAGTATTTCTAGAACGTGAAGAAGATGATGACAAGATAGAAAAGAACAAAGTATAGAAACTGTTAAAATTTTTAGGTTTTCAAAGATGATGTGACCTCACTTTTGTACTCCTACAATCTCAACTACTTACCTAAGCCTAATATCTAACCTAAAAAATAATGAGAATGAGACTCTAAGCTAGCTCACACACAAAAGGAGTATCAAGAGAATGTGTATCTCTATGTGCACATGCTTACTGTCAAACAATGTGCCTTATAAGTCGATTTCAATGTGTTACATCATAGACTACCTCAAATACCAAAGAACTCAAGGGGACATCAAGTGGGAATAATGCAATCCATAAAATTTTAATATGTGGTGATAACCAACAGTATGAAGACCTACACATGCAAGTAAATAAGAAAATATGTATGGAAGCATCATGCATACACACCCAATGCGTGTACAAGAGAGAAAGAGAGAAAAGACACAAGTTTTCTCCAAGAAAATCTCCCTCATTCAAGAATTAGCACAAAAACTCTTCATAAATGAGATTTCAAGGTATTTTATAGACTTTTTGAGGTTCATGCTCACATCTAATGTCCATCCTAGTTTTATAATTAGTCCTATGTGCTTATGAAGAGTCTAATTTGAGATTTCCTAGTGGATAGAGGGAAGAAAATATGGGTGAGCTAGAGGTTGGAGGACTCCTCCTTTACATGGTGGCCCTTGATACCTAATACATCTTATTTAAGACAAAAAATCGTCACTTTTACATAGACTTGAGAAAAAATGCATGGATTTGAAGGAGTTCTTGCATGGGAAAATTTATGTGTCTCTTTTCTAAAACTTTTCCTCAACTTTCCTTCATTTTCTTTCCCTTTTCATGCTTATTGTAGACTTGGTAATCCTCTTTTAGTACTTTGGCTAACTTTACAATGAATTTTCTTTGACTTTATTTTACTTCATCCAACAAAGGGGCAAGAAGAATCATTTCAAAAACTATAGCCACAATCTCCACAATGGTCAAACAATATTTGAATTTCATATTCCATTAAAAAATTACTATATCATTAGAGGCCTCATAGAAATAATAATATCTAGAACTGTTGGAGAATATTTCTTTTCTAGATAAGATTTAAGAAAATCAATTCTAGTTAATTCAAGATCTATGCAAAGATTTTGAAGAATCAATTATGGAATGAGATCTAATCTTGATGATACCAAGTGGAAATCTAAACATAATCACTCCCTATGATCCTATGCTCTATGCTATCATCAATCTAAGAACCTACAATTTCATTATAGGAAACATTGGGAGAGGAGGGGGTGATCCAAATCACTCACACACATATCATCTAGAACCTCACTAGTTTCAATCCCAATTTTCACCCACTATGTAGGACATAATTTCTAGGAGAAAATCCTTTACTGCGCTGCATATAGATTTCGGCTCTCAAGCATGTTTAATACAATCCACTTCTATGAGGATGCAAAAGGACATGAAAAGGCTTTACCATTAAAGCAACAAATAAGAAGAAAAACTTAAATTGATAGAAACATGCCCCATGCTATTCTAAAGCACTCTTGCACCATTCCTAAAGAGGTGGGATTATATTCTGAAATAGGACCCCTATCATATGATCTAAGGGAATTTTGAGCTTACAATAATAACTTCATAATCTAAAAAATTACAATCTCTTCCAAGTCATTATATGCAAGCATTAAATGTATCCTTCCAAACAAGAGCTTTTTAGCATTATTCTAAAATATTTTGTAAAATATCAAAGCTATGCTTTTTGCCAATCTAATAGCAGTTTAATATATACAAAAGGAATCACATCTCATGCCAACCCAAAATACCCTACAAGAAAAGAAGTGAAACAATCCCTTAGCAGAGTTGGTAAGAGAAAATCAAGGAAGAAAATTGAAGGCCATATTCAAATTGGCATACGACTTTGGACATTAGCCATGCAAGAGGAGGGAGATGTTATAAGAAATACCAATTCAAGAATTTAATGAAGATCAAGAGCAAGGAAAGAGATTGACGGCATGGAGTTAAAGGGAAGGAAGAGAAGAAGAATAAAGGGAGTGATGGCAAGACTCCAAAAATTTATTGTCCCTTTCTTACTAATTGTTTTCGTGTGTACATGAAATTTTTGTAATCTTGAAGAGCAAAGAGGAACAATATTGTATCATGTAATTTTCTTCATGCTTCAAGCCAATGAATAGCGAGTTAGAACTAAAATAACCCTGAAAAGGACTATAATGTTTTTTATATTGTTCAAAATGATCCATTGTTATGAAGACTCACTCGTTTATGCCAGAGAGCTTCAAAAAAAATTGGTAAATCTTCCTCATCTTGATCTTTGAGTGATCATTTGTCATCATGTCGGTTGTCTGAAGCTTGAAATATTTGTCCCAAAGCTTTAGCCAGGTTGGTAAGCTGATCATCAAGTGAAGGACATGATAATTGAGCTCCCCACACAAACATGCAAAGGCAATTATGTTCCTATCAACACATAGAGTGGAATATCTCTACAAATGTTCCTATTTCATTGATTTCCATTAGATTTTAAAGATCCTCCCAAGACAATTGCAATGATATGTAAGAATGGGGAGGGGATTATTCGCCATAGAACGAGAGACAAATAAAGTTTTCTATATGTTGGAACATCTATATTTCTTCTCTTTTTCTTGCTTTAAATCAAGATTTTTGTCTTCCTTTGGTCTCCATGCCTCAATCAAGTAAGTACTCAAGTTTGACAATTTCATAAGTCTCAAATCACCGACTTTGATGGCAGTAGGAGTGAATTCTCTTACCATGCAGATTACAACAATGAACACCAAAGGACTCAAAATCATCACAATATACAAATTAATCCAATAGAAATTTATGAAAAATATTAGAAAAATGTTTTGTACCATAAACATTACTTGAGGCTTGTTTTCACTCCAACTGAGTGTAAATATCTAAAAAATTCATTATATCAACTATAAGAGTAGCAAGGATCGAAGGTTGTGTGGGATCCTTTGAGAGGATACCCTAGAGATGGTTGCCATGCAGTCATAGCCAATCGAAATTCCTTCCATTTGAGAGCTTGGCTAAGCAAGGACCAAAAGAGTTTCTTCAAAGGTAGGCCAATTTTGGAAGCCATAATTGATATTTGGGAAGGTATCGACTTCGCGGATTAGTCAAGATAAGATGTGGTTTTCCTCAAGATCGACTTTGAAAAAGCTTATGGCAAGCTAGAATGGGACTATATTTTGCAATCACTTAAAGATCGTGATTGTAGCTAGAAATTCACCAAGATGATCTCAACCCTATTGGGAAGTACGTCGACTCAAATTAATATTAATGGAAAACTTTTGAAGGTGATCAAATGAAAAAGATCGATTAGACAAGGGTGCCCATTGGCTCCCCTTCTCTTTGCCATCACCACGGAAGGGCTTAGCCAGCTGGTTGACCATCAGGTGGAAGTTGGTAATATCAAAAGCCTCTTGTTGCCCTATAACCATCACCAGATCACCATGAGACTTTTTGCCAATGATATGAATGCGTTTGTCCACAATGACTATACTATTCTGGAGACGTTTTGGAGGTGCCTTGATACTTTTTGTGAAGCCTCTAGATCCAAATTCAACCACTCAAAGACTGCTTTTAGAGTTATTGTCGGAATCCAACCCAAACTTCTCTTTGAACGTGGCTGCCAAAACATTCCCCCAAGCCAAATTTTCTCGCTTCTTAGGATTCCCTTGGGGTTTGGTATCTCATTGGAGCAGAGGTGGAATTATGTCCTAGCCAAACTCAAAAGCAAACTAAAGTTTGTGCAATGGTTATCAACACATTCCTCATTTCATTGACCATTTACTTCCTCTCTTGTTGGAGACCGAAAGAGCAAGAATTGTCCAAACTAGAAAGTATATGCAAAAACTTCCTTTGGATAGGAGACCACAACAGGAGGGGGATGCCTAAAATCAAATGGTCCATCTGCACTAGCCAAAGGGATTGTGGGGGCCTTGGTATTCTAGACATGAGATGCATGGTGAACAAACTAGCAGAAAAATGATTGATTAAGGCATGGTGCAACGGGGAGACTTCATGGGCCAAATTGATCTTCAGAAACAAGAACATGTTGACTTTTGTGGGATTTATGAATTGGAACAACTTGGACAATCTGACCCTTTTGTTTTCCCCGATCCCTATTTTCCCAAAAGGCTCGAATCTTGTGTGTTCCCTATGGAAGAGTTGGAATAAAGTCAAAAGCCTCATAAGAATCAGCGAAGATTGGAAGTGGGCGGCTAGTATCAGACAAAATGACTCTATCTGGTTTTCAATCCATGGCATCATGAATGTGGAATCTTGGAACATTCAAAGTGCCAAGAGGCTCTAGAACAAGGGCTTCAGAAAATGGAAACATCTCTGGAAACAAGACTCCAACCAATGGATCAACTTCGAGGATATTGACCCTAGCATCAACATTACCTATGAAGAATGGAATATTTTACAAAGCATCTGTCTTGCTTGGGACCGCTCCAAATACCTTCTCATGTGACATCCACTGGGTCTCAGATGGCATAATGGTAATTGCCTAACAAAAATCCCGAATATCAAATGGAACATTGATTATCAGGTCAACCTCATTAAGAAGTGGTGCCTATCGTAGAGAGGACTGCGGTGGGATTTGAAATTCATGACTATCTCACACCCTCTCATAGAAAACAAAAAGTATATCCTCTTATGGCAAATCCTTCATTGGGGTATTTGAACCATCAGCTGGAAACAAGCTCTGTTGGGAGAAGCAATCAATTGCTGAGTGACTCTTTAGAATGCCATCAGAGGTGAGGTCCTCTAGAAGATTTGGCGAGAAAGATGTGGTTATGACTTTGGCGAATCCCCCAAAGAGTGGTCAATTGAGAAATCATTGTTTCTCCTTGGTAAAAGAATCGCTAACTGTAAGAAATCCCCCCCCCCCCTTTCAGGCATCATAAAGTGCTCCTTCTGATCAACAACAAGCTTAAACCCAAGTGGGCCCCACATGACGGTGATGACAGGGTGATTAACCTTCTTTGTAATGCACACTAAACTCTGTAACCCCTTTCACTTGTACTTTTATTTCCTTTTATTTAATACAAGTCTAAGAGAGCAGGCTAAGGCCGAACTCCCTTTCTTTAAAGAAAAAACTAAAACTAGTAGCATTTATCGTATTTTTTCTTATAAATATAAAGACAAGGGAATCTCAAAAAAGAGAGTGATATCCTCCACATAGAAACCTCAAAATTGGTAGAAACGTAAATCAAAATCTGTTACCATTGCATTACACAATAATTACACAATAAGTAAACATAGAATATGATCATGAGAAACCGAAAAATTTTTCCCTTTTATTGGCATTATGAATCAAGATGGAAAACAACTAGAGTAATTCATCTCTATAAAAGTAAAACCTTATTCACAATGATTTCTTCCTTTGAATAAAGAATCATACACTTCATATTCTTTTATGTAGAAATAGGATATATTAGTGTGTAACAACCCTTATCAAATCATCACAAGTTACATCATATTGCATCTATGTTTAACATGATTTTCTAAATATTTATCAAAGCGCCTCATAGACAATAACTAGGGGGTAAATTTAAAATTATTCATTGTTTGTATATAATGTATTTTTCTCATCAACTAAGTAAGTTGTGTATGCAAGCTCTAGGTATGGATGGTTCTCCCTTGTACCCAAGAATTGAAAAGTCGATTTATGCCTAGAGGTAGAGCGATCATAGCTAGAAAGAAACATCTCATGGATAAAATGGTTCTATTGACACATTAGGAAAAACTAAAGGTTCCATGACCAATTTGAAGAGAATATGAGTTGGAACTAGATGGCATACTTGGCCATGGAATTTGGCTTTGTGGGAAATGGGTTTAAAAGTCCACGAACGCCCTTGGTGACAAAAGGATATTTGAGTATGCTCATTTCCCATATTGATTGAAATGGGTGCATAGTTTCCATTAAAAATTATGACAAGCAACAAGTGGCTAACTTGGTGTTAATATCCAAGTAATTGACCTCACTAGAAATCCAAAGAGAATTATGATATATTTGCACCATGTAATAGAATCTATGTATTTTCCACTCAAGTGAGGTGCCTCTCACCTTCATTTAATATTATGAGGTTTAGCAAAGAAATAAAGGCATATTCCAAATGCATATATATATATATTCCAAGTACATATATATGAGGCTTGTGAAATACATCCATACAAAGATATGTTCCATAAACTTATAATATGTGATAAAAGTGTTGCCTACTAATGGTGATAAGCTCGTAAATAGTGTGCCATTCTAACAAGAATCATATACTGATTCCCAAGACCTTGATCCATACAAATGACGAATCATATGTTAAAGATTCTAGAATACATATTGTAGTCACAATCAAGAAAGAGAAAATTAGTTTAGACATCAACCTCCAATAGTGACTTCTTCAATTAGGAATTTTCACTAGTGCAAAGAAAAATGGAAGAACCATCCATTTAACCAGGCCCTCAAGCTTTTTCCTTACCAATGAAAAGGTAGACCAATGTTTGTATAAAACTATGTGGCTAATGATTTTGATGGAACCCAAGTCCTAAGGGTACTCAAATAAATAGACATGAAAAAGTTTATGTAAGATAATCAAAAGATGACCTTCAATGAGTGAAACATTTTTACAATTACTTTAGGGAACGCATATGTCATTCATCATGTCATCAGTTACCTATATTATCCCCGTATACCACATTGCATCTACTCCTCTTGGGGTGAAATACCCTTCACGCCCATTGGATGTAGGCTAAATCACATGCCATGTGATTTCACCTTCAAAGTTTTTTATCCTATTTATTCTCCATAGACTCTAGAATGTCAATATTAAAGATGTAATATCCACACCCTAGACCCTAGATGAATAATATTCAATATACATTGTGCAAGCCATATCTTCTCCAACAAAAATCCCACCTTTTATAGTGCCAATAAAGTATAACGGAAGACCTACACCTTCCATTACATATTAGATATCACCGGTATACGATTTTTAATCATGTTTTAGCATCCATGCAACGTCACTTGCATCCATCCCTTATTTCCATACCATAATATCTTTCACAAACTACATCAAATCCAAAATCTTATCAGCCCTACTCTTGTCTCTCTTCACTTTTGACCATTCCCTTTTCTTCATTCTTGATCTTCTTTCTCTTGGCAACACCATGTACTAATTTGTTTTCTTTTAATTACTCTAGCAACCCCCATTGTATTAAGAACTAACTTTCTTTCGAGTCCCTTAATCTCTAGTTTTAATTCATCATTCTCTATTCCATTTTCCACAAAGAAAAATCCACCAATACCAATTCTAAATTGAAAAGAATAATCCAAGATGTCCCTACCTAGGATAAAAGGAATTAAGAAGACCAATTCAAATTCTAGATCACTTCACAAAAGTCAGAACAAGCTCTTAAGAACAAAGATGAGCTCTAGATAGAAAAATTTTTTATGGAAAAAGGAATGAAAAAATAGATGGATTAAAATCATAAATTCATGCATTCAACAAGATATCATGTCACTCAAGTTGGAAGTTCCATTTGACAATAAAATGCCAATTTCAAAAATAGAGCTAGTAATTCAGATGGCTACTCAAGATTCTATTAAAGTATTATCAAGTTAAAGTATATACACTAATCTTGTTTATTTCTCTCAAAGTGTTGAAAAATGAATCTAATTATCTAGTATCTTAAAATCAATCTAATAACTTCAACTATCCAAGCATGCTCAATCCATATCCTAAATATAAAGTAGAAAATTTTTATCTTTTGATGAACCCTTTTGAAAACATGATAGACAATATTCACCCTATTTCTCAAACATTCCCAAATTTGAAGGTGCAATTTCAAGAATACTTGATCCGAAAAATGGGGAAGGCACTAGATGATGATCTCATATACAATGGTTTGATTTTGATAGCTAGTGTTGATCCAATGTGCAAAGGCTATGTTGCATTTGTTCGATCGAATAATAGAAAAATATTGAATATGTTTGGTTTACTCAAGGATTTTTTAATAATCCCAAATAAAAAACCGGGTATCAATTTATTTTTATCAAAATCACTTTCAATTTAAAAGCATTTTCTAACCAAAAAATATATATATTTATTCATTCGATCAAAAATCTCATTGTGCACATGCTTTCTAGCAAGTTGATAGAGCTTTACTACTACCATAGCATTCATGGAGCTCTTTCCTCACCATATCATTTAGGTATTGATTTGTTTTTCATTTATTTTCTATTTTATTGTTATGTTTATTGTGTGTCATGCATATGTTATGATTCTCATATGTGTCTCTTACATAGTATGATTTGTATTCATGTGATTGGTTTTTATGCTTTTAATCATCATAAGTATACATGTTCAACTCATGAAAGCATTTATTACTTGTATACTTTGATGAATCAAATTTAAAATAAACCACTATTGTGATTTCCTGACTCGCTACATTGATTCTTACTCTCATAGTAGTATAGGACTGTGAGAAATAGATATATTGAAATTGTTTGAATTGTTGTCTCCATTCCTACTCTCTTAATAGTATAGGGAGTGCATAAGGACTATTGGATTGTTTGATTTTTTTTTACTCTTACTCTCAAAATAGTCATTTAGATTCATGTGAGCATGATTACACATAGTATATGGTCACGGGTGTATATAAACTATTGTGATTGTCTCATTTAATGACTCTTACTATCACAATAGTTATATAAATTCATGTGACAAGAATCATAGGAAGTGTATATGAACTATTATGAATGTCTGATTCTTTCACCCTTACATTTAATAGTTACGATTCACTTCAAGTTTATAAGCAGACTTTCTATTTATATATAAATCTACTTATCTAACTATCATATTATTTATCTTCTTTTATATATTTTTTCATTTATTCATTCATTTATTCATTTATCTATTTATGTATCAATATATCTACCTATCTATTTGTTTGTATCCATCTCTCAATCTACTAGTTTATCTATCCATTAAATTATTCATCCACCTATCTACTCATTTATTTATATATACATTGATCTATATATCTATATTTATCTATATATTCATCTATTTATACATGCACTTAGTCATCTATATATGTATCCATATGTCTATCTATCCAATTATCTATCCATTAAATTATTCATCTATCTATCACTTATTTATTTATATATAGATCTATCTATCTATATTTATCTATCTATTCATTTATATCCATTCAATTATTCATCTATCTATCATTTCTTTATCTATATATTGATCTATCTATCCATATATTTATTGATCTATGCATTCATTTATTCATCTATCTATCATTTATTAACCTATATATACATCTATCTATCTATCTATCTATTCATTTATGTATCTATATATTGATCTATCTATCCATACACTTATTGATGGATAGATGTCTACTTAAATATGTATTTAAGCATCTATCATTTTATTTATGAGTCTTATTTTATATTATTGCTTTATGAATTAGATTAGTTTTTAGAGATTTATACTAATTATCAAAATTTTAAATTTATCTAATAGTTTATTTGTTATATTTGCATAGATGGTAGGTAAGATAAATAAGCAAGAGTGAAAGTTTTTGGAAGGTTTTTTCTGCTCATACATGTATGGAATTCGAGAAGACCATATCACAGTAGCAATGGATGTATCAAATTACAAAGAGTTCATCAAAAAGCTATGTAGAATAGCATACGTTAACATCGAAGATAAATTTGGAAGCGTATCAAGAGGAACACAAGTGATCAGTGAACAAATGTCCAAAGAGTTCACTCACATCTTTGGAAAAATACAATCGATGGATTTCTACAAACAGTATCATTTACACACTTGTAATATATCACACGATGAACTCCACCCAGACAACATATTGTTGCATTTTGAAGATGAGCATGTGTGCATTGGACTATGTGACTTTGGAAGATCAACACTTTTGCCCACAAGGAAAAAAAATCCAAAGCTAACAGATCTCGACATATCAACCAAAAATGAGTGGAGTTGAAAATATTGGTGAATTGCACCACAATGCATATCCACTTGCACTTCACCATTCAATAAAAGTCAAGAGACCTATACAATTGCAATACTTCTTTTGAAAATTTTGAAATAAGTAGATTTAGATAGTTTCTCTATGGATAAAAATGGGGTTTATAAGTTCAAATATACATTAGAGCTAGCATGTGATAAAGATGTATCAAAAGCAGTAGGTGCACATGAGTTGCTTAGAGTATTCTCTCTCTTGATCCTTATTTTTTGAAGATATCCAATAGTGATGGATTAAGACCATATTGAAATGGAATTTTGCCAAGGAACATGTTTATTAATCAAATATCTTTGTTATCATTGTGTCATATTCAATTATTTATTTTATGTTATATAATAAGAGCTTTGAGCTGATGTGTTTCTATGATACATGAAGTGATAATGTGGATTTAATATGAAGTGATTATGATGGATTTGGATATGAAGTAATTATGAAGGATTTTTACCTGAAGTGATTATGATGCTTGAAAATTAAAATGTTATTATGTGCATTATCTTCATTACCTATATATTTGTGTATGTATCTATCAATCAATCTATCTATCTAACTATATTTACATCCATATATCCATATATCCATATTTCTATCTATTCATTTATCACCAGATCTACCTATCTATCAATCAATTTATCTATTTATCACCATATGTATCTATCTATTTATCTACCTATTTATATACTTATTTTCTATCTATCTATATTTGTATAAGGTGGATTAAATGACTTGAAACACTTGAGGTTATTACTAAAAGCACTCTCATAACTAAATGTTGCAACTCCAATATTTCACCTCCGTACTCTTTCCACCATACAAGAGGTGGATGCTTTTGAATGGCTTCAATGTGCCATAGATCTCCAAAACATCCTTCTTGATTTACATAAGCTACTTTTTTATGGAATTCATCTCGACCATCTGTCCCTGGAAGTAATAATTGACATGTGGTTTTGAAATTTACCATGAATTCTTTGTTTGACACTTGACCATTGAGTTGAAATGTTGAATCCAAAACGAATTTTGTTCCATGTAAATGAGTGTGCATTTGTGTCCATCGTTTCTCTACTAATGATACAATCTTTGTTTTTTCTCATGGCAAAAAATGATTAAAGTCTTTCATTTTTTGAACAGATTTTGACATAATCCAATAAACTTTTCTTATCACAAACTTATTGGTATCAACAATTTGTAAACATTCCACAAAAGTTTTAGTGATACCAACAATTTTTTCAAGATTATGCCAAAACTTTTGCGGTGTATCAAATACATACACTTTGAACTGCAACTTGATAAGAAGGATACTTCTCTACCCATGCCTCCCATCTTCAATCCGCAATCATTTCTACAAGTGTTGGCTTGATTTCCAATAATCCATTGAGCACAATATAAGTTGTTGAAGATCATGTAGCACAAAAGATATGAAGTGCTTAATTGCAAAATTTTGAATGAAAGATCGAATTTGAAATTTGATGCTCTATGATAAATTTGACAAATTTGAGCACATGATTTGCATCTAATAAATTTTTAAATGAAAGATAATCAACCTATATCTTTCAATAATAGATCTATTATATTAGTTGTGCATGGAACCCAAGTAATGCCTTCATACTTGTTTTGTATTGCAATTCTATCACTTCAAAAATTAGATGCATTATCAATCACTATCGCAGTGACATTCTTTGGACCACTCACGATAGATATAGCATGTTCATATATCTTTACAAGGAAAGCTAAAATTTTCTTCTTAAGAGAAGTATCAACTGCTTCTTAAAATGTGCTTCCCTTTGGACATATAATCATGACATATAGTCATGACATATAATCATGACATTAATCAATGGATTCTTCTGAAAAATTGTCCATCAATCTACTACTATTGTGCATCCATACATGGATACATAATCAAGCACTAATCATTTCAAAATAGCTTCAGTATTTTTCTTCACTTTATCTACATACTTTCTTCACATTTTACATAATCTGGCATGGAGAATCCTTTTCATTCAGTTGACATCAAAGCATCTTTGAAAATAGGATTATGAATAACATTGAAAGGAATTCTACATGCTAAAAATACTTGACTCCATTTAAGATGAAGCTCAAGAAAATCTTGCTTTTCAAAAGCTACAAGTATTGTGTTATGTGATTTAGTACGAACAAAGCATGGTGACACATTATTAGATCCATCATTTCTACTAGATTCACTTGATCCACTCTTTCTTGATGTATTAATGTCTAGGATGTGGGAGTGTTACCATAAGAGGGATAATCAAGATTGAAGACATAAAGATGAAGCATGAAAGTAACATTCAATACTCAGAAAGTATTGCTCACAAAAATTGTACGCCATTTTTTTAATTAATCTTAAGCTTATAGGGTGTAAGGGAAGACTCTTCCCATTTTTCAGAGAAAATTTACTTCACAAAACCTTAGAATAATCTTTCAATAAGCTATATGTTTAGAGATGGTTTTTAGAAGTGAGTGTCTCTTCTCTATTAGATTTTAACAAGATATATACAACTTTTGCCTTGCATTTGAGAGCGTATATGGGGATTCCATGCATGAAGATGGTGCCTCATTGCATTTATCATCCCTTTTCTATGTTTTTATAGCACTCTTGGCAAGTTCTTTCCATGCATATCTACATCCATGCCTCTATCAAAAGTTGAATATCTTTCCATTCCATTAAATGTGCAAGTATTACTATTTTGAATAGATCTATAAATACATTAGAGAAAAGGAATTTAATAATTATATGGTTATAAGTTAATTTTTATGTTTACCATCTTGTCTATAGCCATATGTGGCTTAAGTTGACAATGGATGTGGTAGATACTTGGCATAATCTATGTAGGGTTTCTCCCAACCATTCTAAATGGTGTGCACCTCCAAGCACTAATCCTATTATGCTTGGATTGAAAACTTGAGTGATTTACTTGTCAAAAACTTGACCTAAATCCAAGGAGTGTGCAATAGGCACTAAGCATCGCAAAGATTGTCCATATTTTAGTTATTTCGACTTTTATTCTAGCAACACCAAGATCTTTATTTGACATAATTTACATGGGTATCGTTCTCTCGACAGAATCGATTCAACGAGTAATTCTCAACTTTATTCAAAAATTACATCTCTTATCAAACTTTACATCTCTTGATTGTGAATTTCTTTTTTCCAACCTGATTATATCCTTGAGCATTCTATTATTCACATATACATGCATGACTTCTCCTAAATCTAAAAATATGCAAGCTTCTCTAGATTATCATGCTTGTATTCCATTCAGACATATATTTTTCCTTCCTCTTCTACTTTTGTTTAAGGATGAGTATGGCATATTATACAATATAATCCCTAGAGTAATTAATCTAAGATGAGTTTTAAATTCTACTCCATTAATAGTTCCTATAGTTTTCCTCTCCTAATTCGTGATGGTTCGTGGTGGGGATTGTGTGAACTCTTGTGGATTGAATTTACAAATTTTTGGCCTACAAGATGGATATAATAATAGATACCAAGGATATAAAAAATTAAAAATTAAAAAAAAACTAACTAAGTAGATGGAATTGGTGTGTATCTATAAAAATGATTATACTTTATAGATTTTCATAGGTGTATGCACATTTTCATAAAAATGTAGTGGTATATCCATAATCATAAAGGTATTTGGAGCAATGTTTCTTTTTTGTTCTCCTACTTCATCAACTTCAATATTCACTAAGCATTACATGTTTTTCAAGAAATTTGATCATATTTCTTCCTTAGGATAAGTAGATGTGTAGTTATGATTTGTTATAATCATTAGTTCTTATATTGTCTTGTAGAAACACTTTTTCAAGAGCCTCTTTTTCTTTAATGAAAAAGGATAAACGGAAATCACAAGGAGAGTACTATTAATGAAAAATAGAGGTATTTTTTTACTTACTTGTGTGAATTCCAAGCCCATATGAGATGTTTTCTTTGTGGAAATCTTGATTAATACATTCTTGGCTTGAATCTTCCCCTCCTTGATAAGAGAGTTCAATCATCCAAATTAAACTTATATCTCAATAAAAGATCCGGTGATAATGAATAGCGATGAACTCTTTTGGTGTCAAGTTTGCGTATTGTTTCCTCTCAACCTTAAGGAAATATTAAAGAACTAGAGATTGGAAATACATATTTTTCTCACTTGATGTTTTTTTTTTAATCTGCTTCTCAATGTGTTGCTTCTTCTAATGGGGTCCAAGTCATATATACCCTATCATCCTTTTTGGATATATATATTTGAGTTGCCCATTTTTGGAAACCTCTTCCTAAAATAATCCTAGCCCTTTTTTTTCAAAATCTATGAAAAAGCCGATATGTGCTTTACAATCACTTTTTTGTTATATATACTCAATACTCTACCCTCAAGTGATCATAAATGATCCATGTTTCTCTAAGTTGTAAGGCCTTCATTATGAAGGGAAGCCATTGTGAGAGCCTAGACATTTACAGAACCCTAACTTCCAAGTTAGATGAGGTCTATGCATGATCGTTGATGGTAATAGATGATATTTGTGAGCCTAGTAATGAGGTTAGGTAGGCATAAACTTTTGGTCCATTGGGTTGTCATTCAAGGAAAATATAAAGACCATCTAGCATCACATGATTTCCCCATAAAACCTTAATGGGGTGAGTGCAAAGCAGGGCTTGCCCCCTTCTGTGGGGTTTGGGTAGAGATGATAAGACTTCTAGTCATGGAATATTGTCCGATATTATATTTTGATGACTATTTTGTCTCTCCGGACTATGCTTATATATATTGGATCCCATTTTAAAAGCATAAGCATCACCTATATGAAGCTCTACACAAAATTTCACACTAGTAAGCCCTTCATCTATCATTTGTCTGGATCTTCATCTAAACTCCATATTGGGAGCGCAGGGGTGGACATCACCAACTTTGTAGTTGTATTCCTCTTGGCAATTTGAGAATTTGACTCTCTCTCTCTCTCTCTCTCTCTCTCTCTCTCTCTCTCTCTCTCTCTCTCTCTCTCTCTCTCTCTCTCTCTCTCTCTCTCTCTCTCTCTCTCTCTCTCTCTCTCTAAGTTTGTGTCTCTAAATCTATCTCTCTCTCAATCTGCATTTTTCTCATTTCTGTCTATTGTGATATTCAATTGTGTTATTATATCTTACATTTTCATCATTGCATTCCAAATGGTTGTAGCCTATTTCACTTATACAAGAACCAGTAATTAAAGTTAGTTTGAATAATCCTGAAATGCATTTTTCTTAGCTTAAGAGTGATTTTTTTTTGCCACTACTTTCTCTATAACATATGTTCTCATGTCAAGAGTTTTTCTAGGTGGCACAAAATGTGGAAACATTGAATGCATTCCTCTTGTATTTATATTGTTAAGTGGCTTTGTGAAATAAATTAGAAGTTGTACTGGAAATATAGATGGGAGACTCGACTCTTTTTGTATTAATACGTTGGAAAATCCTAATTGTATCTCTCATTCATGTTTTCAAAATTTCTTCATGTTTGATCCATTTTTATCTCAATAATTCTAAGGCTAGATCAATCCATACTAGTGGCATCTAGATGATGTGTTTTTCAACTCAAAATCTACTTAAACTTTTTATTCCTTCCACAAATTCCACAAATGCATGTTAATTGGCTTCAAACGCTAATCATCATACTCTCAAACAGCCCATATATACATAACTCATTCGTTCTCATAGTATTTGGTGAATCCTTGGGATATGGTGCAGGTGGAAATATTCCCTTGTTACTCCCATGTTTGTAGCACATAATTAGGGTCCTCCTAGTAGCAGTCTTGATAATTCACATCTAATGTGTGCTTGTCTTGATGATGCTTCCTTTTGAGGGTGAAAAGATTTCGTTTGTCTTACTACATACAATTTTTCAGTTTGTCTTACTACATACAATTTTTCATAATATCTGGTTAAGCTAACACAAAACGATTACAAAGTAAATCAAACACCAATGTAATTTTTTTTCCAATGAAATGTAATAAGAGATTAAGTGCTGATGTGTTAATGATAACCGCATGATTTTTAACGATTCCATCTTAAAAGCTAACCAAAAGTAAATAGATCCAAACAATAGAGGAACATGATGTGGAAATGAAGACTAGAATGGCACCAAATGTTTTTCTGGAGTCCAAGTCATATATACCCTACCATCCTTTTTGTAGATATATATTTGAGCTATCCATTCCTGGCAACTTCTTCCTTAAAATATCCTAGCCTCTTTTATTTTTACCACAATCTATGAAAAAGCCCACATGTGCTTTACAATCATTTTTTGTTAGATATACTCAATAATCCACCCTCAAGTGATCACAAATGATCCGGTTCTTTAAGTTGTAAGGCCCCCATTTTGAGGGGAAGTCATTGTGACAGCCCAGATATTTATGGAGCCCTAATTTCCAAATTATGTGAGGTCTATGCATGATCGTTCACGGTAATGGATGATATTTGTGACCCTATATCCTGTGTTGTTATCCCTTTAATATGATTTAATATGCTGCTTGTATAACCACTTTCAAGAAGAGAGAAATAAGAGAATGGAAAGGAGGTGGGGGAGGGGGAAGGGGTGTACAGAGAGAGAGAGAGAGAGAATTCATGCAGCAATTAGAGCTCTATTACATAATTTTGACTTATACTTATAGCAATTATTACATTATCATGCATGGGAAACGTGCCCAAATCATCTTACTTGGCCAAAATCATGAAGAGTACGGTAGAATTTTGTTGTTCCTTCATGCAGCATATTCATCACCTGAGATACAAATAACATATGATTACCATCTTTAGGAAAGTTTTGTAGTTTGAAAGGAAATAAAGACAAGGATATGAAAAGGAAAAGAGAGAAGCAAGCCAGCCCTTATAGATATTTAGGGCTACTCATGACACCATAGCTCCTACTTAAACCTTACACATACAACTTAGCATGGTGGGAAGCTTAGTGGCACATCCACAGAACCCATTCAGATGATAGTTATATATAGATGATGTACATATCTGTGTAGGAAGCTTAATAGTTGCAACAACAGTACACTATGGAATCTACACAATCTTCATGCTAGCGCAAATTATGCATTAAGATAACCACTTATTTTGGACATCAAGGGCTATCTTATGCAACAACAGTACACTCTGGAATCTACACAATCTTCATGCTAGCACAAATTATGCATTAAGATAACCACTTATTTTGGACATCAAGGGCTATGTTATGCAACACATACATACCATAACACACGCAGGGAAATAGGTGAACCTTGGAAATGAAAGTCTAATATTTGGGTATTTGACAACAAGGGGTGAATTTGTAGAAGAATCAGATGAGATGGGTGTGGAGATGGGGAATGAATGGTATGGGTAGAAAAAGCATGACAAGAATACCATGCAAAATCTTTGCAGTTTCCAAATGCTCTTTCGACTACAAATATAAAATAGGGCATTGCCTCTTGGATTGCATATTCAATGTCACAGATCACAATTTGCGAAATACAACATGAATTTATGATTCATCTTAAGAGTCAAGATTTACAGCAGGATTCATTACTAAAAATTTGTGCCACATTTGTCCCTAATAACTATACTACATATAAATTTTCAAGGAAGCAAAGTAAAAAATCTTATGCCATGGATCTTCCTTTTTTTGTTTGCAACTCAACCACGTGTTGCAATGTTGCATAGTGGACATCACAAACCTAGCTCATGAAATTCTGGAAAGCAACAAAAACTTAAGCAACAAGCATTTTACTTTTGCTATGTCAAGCAGTAACTGCTGATGAAGTAGCTTGGGAATGCATGCTCATGTTATCCAGGTCACAGTTGTTTCATATTATATGCATAGCATGCTTTAGATGTAAACCACATTTTAAATATAACAATGATTTTTCCCACACACCAAAGGAAACACAAAGTTGACAGTATCCTACCATGAAACATGTCGTGGAGGGGAAAAAACATCCAGCCAGAAATTTTGTATTGTAATTCATAAGTGACTTGTTCCCTAAATCAGAGCATAACTTACAAGCATCATGCACGATATGGCAGATGACAAAGAATGGTACACTTAAGTCAAAACGTCACTTGTTTTAAAACATATCGAACAATAGCTGCATCTCATTTGTGATATAATAAGCATGGAGTATTCCATATATTGCGAGGAAACAATTATGTCCCCTTCTTTCAATGATGCAGGATTTCTCTGATCTTTAGCTTTTAAACAAGTTCTAGTCCTGCAAGTGCTCCATATTCTGATCGCATAAATCTTTCCGGTTTAGACCATCATACAGCTATTCCTCTTTCTTAGTAGCTGTCCCAAACCTGTAAGTTCCATTCCTGAGCCGTTTCTGAAGCTTCTTAAATCGCTGAAGGTCAATGCCCTCCATTGGATCATCATCATCCGAATCCTCAATGAGATATGTTGGCCTAGATTTAGCCTTCAGGCTTTGATAAGCAGCAATCAACATATGGATGTCTGAAGTAACTTCCAGGACATTAATAAAACGTCCATCAGGACCTCTCTTCAACTTCGCTAGTGCTTTTCTAATACGCTCTTTCCTTGGCTGTGGTCTCATGTAATCCTCATCTGAATCATCTGCATGCATTACATGCTGGTTAATATCCTTACTCATTTTCTTTGGGTCTGCAGAGTGTGCAGTGTATGCCTCCGTGTTGGACCAGTAATCATCATCATCATCATGTTCTTCATCAACAGCACCTTTGATATTTCCATTATCACTTGGTTGGGTCCTTGTGCAAAGAGACTTCGTGCCTGCCACAGGATACAAACTTTGAGGAGACCCAGATTCTTGATTCACTGTTAGCCATGTGCATTTTGTTGCTATACCCATGCATGAAGAAATATCATAGGTTAAGTGGAGTAACTGATCTTCACTGTCAGTGGTATGAGATATAATCCGTTACCTCAGTTCATAGCCATCAAGCTAGCTTTACGTAAGATTATCAACACATGCATTCATCAAAGCGCATGGAAGCTACATCAGTTCTGCTGTCTAAGCTCTTGGACGTGATCTTTCTCTTATGCAATTCTGATTCAGTTCATCTGTTTTGTTCATATAAGTTGTTTGTCTGTATTCAAGCTTTGAGTTCTTAATAATTGGCTTTGTACACTTTTTCATATCCATATCAGAAAAACTCTCTTGTCCGATTCGATTACCATGCTAAGTTTTATATTCTCTTTGTACATGGAATTGTTTGATCAGGTATTGGCAACGGACATATGCATGAAGCTGACCATTCAAATTTCTAGAACTTCATCTAAAGATGAAGCCTTCGCTGCATTTAAAAAATTTCATGCATTTGTGACCACCCAAAGAGATAGAAAGCTGAAATACTTACGTACAGATAATGGGGGTGAGTTTACAAGTGCTGAATTCAATAGATTTTGTGAAAATCTTGGTATTAAGAGGGAGCTAACAGTCCCATACAGCCCCTCTTCCAACAGTGTGGCTGAAAGGTATAACAGGACTTTATGTGAGAGGGTGAGATGCATGCTGTCCACAGCTAATCTCCCTCATGGACTTCGGGAAATGGCTTTGAAAACTGCAGTTCATGTTTGCAATCGATCCCCTCATATGTCCTTAAAAGGTGGCATTCCGGAAGATGTTTGGTATAGCAAACCAGCTTCATATGACCACCTACAGATCTTTGGTTGTGATGCTTTTGTGCATTTAAGGCCTGAGTTGAGAAGCAAGTTAGATGCAATGTCCATGAAAGGAATCTTCATGGGTTATGGAGATGAAGGTGAAATTGGCTACTAGATTTGGCTACCTAGACTCAAGAAGCTAATACACAGCCGGGATGTTGTATTTAATGAGGCAAAGCTGCTCAAAAATTATTCTCTCTCTAAAAGTGACCATAAAAAGGTCGAATTTCAGCATGTACAGCCATATGAACCCTTGGGATGCACCACATTTGGTTATTGATGAAAATGAGCCAGTGATTATTGAGCCAAATGATGTTGGACGGCAAAATGAGGCTCCTGGTGCCAGGTGGGCATATGCAGCCACCTATTCATGCTGAAAACAGGGCTGGAAATGATGTCCAGAGCCCATTAACAATGAAGAAGTTGATGTACCTCCTGATGGAGATCCATTGCCGGATAATGTGGATCATTGGGTAACAAGATCTGCACGTCCTAGGAGGCCAGTGAACAGATATGACCCCTCCGTACATTTAATTATGTGATCAGATAAGGGTGAGCCTCTCACTTATAAAGAGGCAAAGCTATGTGAGCACAAGAAGAAGTGGGAGTTAGCCATGCAGGAAGAGATAAAGGCCTTGCATGCAAATGATACTTGAGATTTTGTTGAGTTGCCCAAAGGTAAGAAGGCCATTCCCAACAAGTGGGTAAACAAAATCAAAACTGTTGACGGTAAACCCAACTGTAAGGCAAGGCTGCTTGCTAAGGTATATGCCCAAAAAAAGGGCATTGATTTCCAAGAGGTGTTCTCTCCAGTGGTTAAAATAACCACAATATGTTATTTGCTCTCACAGCTGCCTTGGATTTAGAGTTATTCCAAATGGATGTTCAAACAGCCTTTTTGCATGGTGATTTAGATGAAGAGCTGTACATGAAACAGCCAGAAGGATATGCCATTCCTGAAAAAGAGCATCTGGTATGCAAGCTGAAAAGGAGCTTATATGGGCTGAAACAAGCCCTCAGACAATGGTATAAGAAGTTTGATGCATTTATGCTCAAACATGGGTTCAAAAGAAGCCGTGCAGACCACTGTTTGTACGCTAAAAGGGATGCAGATGGCAGCCCAATCATTCTTGTGCTATATGTAGATGATGCTGCTGGTTTGGAAGAAAAATCTAAAACAGCTGCTGAACTCTGCATTCTCAATGAAAGACCTTGGGGAAGCTGAGCATATTCTTGGTATGCGAATAAAAAGGGATAGACAGCAGTATACTTCACATTTATCCCAAGAAAAGTACATTGAAAAAGTTCTAGACAGATTTAATGTGGCTGATGCTAAGCCTCTTGGACTGCCATTGCAGCCGCATGTTAAGATTTCCAAGGATGATTGTTCCAAAGATGATGATCCAGCCAACTACATGAAGAGTGCTCCATACGCATCAGCTTGTGGTTCACTTATGTATGCTATGGTTGCCACTCGGCCAAACATTGCTCATGCCGTGGGAGTTGTTAGTAGGTTCATGGCTAATCCTGGCAAAGCTCATCGGAGGAAGTCAAATCTATCTTGAGATATTTGAAAGGGACCAAAGGTAAATGCCTATGTTATGGAAAGTGTCCATTGGAGATAAAAGGATTTTGTGATTCAAACATGGCAGGTGATGTGGACACTCGCAAGTCCACAAAGTGACTATGTATACACACTTGTAGGTAGAGCTATTTGATGGTGCTCTAGACTTCAGAGGATAGCTGCACTTTCTACTACGGAGGCTGAATATATTTCAGCAAGAGAGGCTTCCAAAGAAGCCATTTGGTTAGCCTGCTTGCGAAGTGAATTTGGGATGCCTGAAAAGGCACCTGTTCTTGGATGCGATAGCCAGAGTGCCATATGTTTGGCAAAGAATGCATGTTCCATGCTCACATAAAGCATCTTGAGATACCGCTTCATCAGAGAGGTGTTAAAGGATTGCCTGATCACTTTGATCAAAGCCAATACTTCACAGAATCCTGCACATGCTCTCACAAAGTGTCTACCCAAGACACAATGTCAACTATGTATAGATGGTGGGAGTTACTTAGCTTAAAGGAGCCTCATTGGTCCTTTAAGTGGGAGGTAGTTGGAGATGAAAGCCCCAAGAACTCTTCTTTTGTATATTTTGACCCTTCCATCTGAAAGCTCTCTCTGAAAGCTTTCCATACATATTTTTGTTATAATTTTTGGACCCTAAATTGGGGAGTTTTAGGCAATTACATTATTTTTATGACTTTTGGACATTGGCCATGTGCGAACATGCCCAAATGACCTAAAAGTCAATTATCAATAAGACTTGGTTCCAAATGTCTCATAACTATATTTTAACTTCTTCAACTTCACTTCTCCATCTTCTCCAAATTTTTGTGCAAGTTTCTCTCTCTACTTTAGGTTCACAAGGTTCGTAAGGTTCGGTACAAGTAAGGTATGTGAACCGAATCTTACCTCCAAGGTAAGATTCGTAAGGTAAGTTAGGGTTTTTATATACATCATACATGTAAAAATTATATATACACATGCATACACATCTATATACATAAATATATGTGTGTGCAAATGTATACATACATGTAAATTGGCAACAGTTTGAGTCGAGTAATTTAAAAAAAGACATAATTTGAACCATACAAAAAAATTGGACGAATCAGATGTAAGGTTCGTCGGAACCGAACTAGATCATGGTACGGGAATTTTCAGTACACGAACCGATGCAATCTTGTCGCAGCCTCTTTCAAAACCAAAGAGAAAATCGAAAAAAAAAAACTCTCCCCTCGGGAAAAATCCACGAAGGTGCTTATTTAGCTTTTTTGAGTGATTTCCAAAGTGCTTTTTGGTTGGGTATTCAAGTCTATATAAAACTATCTATAGCACACATAAGATCATCTTGTACATCTAACCAGTATACATTCCAACCAAAGAATGCAACAAGAGAAAGTAATGTTCTGACTCCTGTCATTCTAGAAGTAGGTGCAAAAGTCTTGTCATAGTCAATTCCTTTCTTTTGTGCATAACCTTTGACTATTAATCTTGCTTTATACCTCTCAATGGTACCATCTTCTTTCCTTTTGATTTTGAGGATCCACTTAATACCACTTGTTTTTTTACCTTTTGGTAACTCATAAAGCTTCCATGTGTCGCGGTAAAGGCCCTAAATGACCCCTCATGGTTGTACACTTGTGTATAGGCCTTTAAAAGACTGATTATAGTCATTATAAGTCATTTTTATTCTTTTGACCAAGTTCTGTGTGAACTTGGTCAGGTCCTATAAATAATAACCTAAATTAAAGTTAGGGTTCACTTCTCTTTTTGGAGAACCCACCAAAACAGATGCGCCTCTCTCTCTCTCTCTCTCTCTCTCTCTCTCTCTCTCTCTCTCTCTCTCTCTCTCTCTCTCTCTCTCTCTCTCTCTCTCTCTCTCTCTCTCTCTCTCTCTCTCTCTCTCTCTCTCTCTCTCTCTCTCTCTCATATTCACACGCACACACCCGTGACACATCCCCCACACACTACCATCCACTTCACACATGAGCTTGCTCACATATACTCAGCCCGAGTTGAGGAAAGCCTTCTTTCGCTTCATCTTGACACCCCACTACCTATACTTACCTCACATATAGCATCCATCCTTCAAACATCTGCCATCGGTTCATTCCCGGACACCACCCATTCTAGTCACACACCTCCCCCAGGGACCATGCCGCAGAATCCTTGGTATGATGATGAGTGCAGGAGCCTCTACTGTCGACTACGAGCTCAGAGAGCATTGGGAGAGATCACAGAGATTGATGCTAGAAGACATATGAAGACCCTCACACGCCGAAAGAGACGGGCCTTCGAGGAGGCACAGGAGCTTGAGCTATACCATTTACTTATGAGCAGGGATTGCACTACTGCATGGCGCACACTACGAGAGCCACGACCGACCACACCTATTGGAGATCCACAGATTTGGCACGAGTATGCTAAGAGACTATATGAGATACCTGGAGAGCCTCCCATCCCCCAACCACCTGGACCACGCCCTACTCGTTCCTCTTTCTTCAGAGCAAAGATGATCCAGAGGGCCATTGAGCGGCTACAGCATGGGCGTTCGACTGACCACACGGGACTGCAGAGCGAGCACCTCATATATACTGCCCCCACTATAGCTCCATTGATTGCACATGTCTTCAATCGAGCTATAGGGGAGGGCTTCCCAGAGGAGTGGACGAAGAACATCATTGTACCCATTCACAAATCTGGGGATACCTTGGACCCAGGGAACTACAGGACTATCATGATTGGTCACACCATGGCCAAGCTTTATGGGGCGGTTCTCGAGACGGAGCTAAGCTCATATGCAGAGATGGAAGAGCTACGAGCATGTGGTCAAGCAGGGTTCCGGCGGGCTTTCTCCACTATTGATCACATCTTCATTCTGCGTTGCCTCATTGACGGGGCAAAGATGCGGAAGAAGAGGTTATATTGCTTCTTTGTGGATTTCCGCAAAGCCTTCAATACTGTGCCACGGGAGAAGCTTTTTCGGAGACTCCATAGCTTGGGGATACCATCAGAGATGATTTGGGCCATCTACACACTCTATGAGCGGGTGATTGGGAGGGTTTGATGCCCGAGGGGACTATCAAAGGCCATTGCTAGCACAGTGGGTGTTAAACAAGGCTGCCCACTCTCTCCCACTCTCTTCGGGCTCTACATCGACGAGATTGAGGACTACATTCTTCGAGCTCGAGGGGAGGGTGCAGACCTTGCAGGCACAGGTCCACATTTTATTATATGCAGATGATATTGTATTGATTTCAGAGTGACCTGAGGGGTTACAGCACCACCTAGATGCCCTCCATGAGTTTTGCACATAGAGAGGCCTGACAGTAAACCTTGGCAAGACCAAGGTCATGATCTTCCACACCTCCCACACGGTGAGGAATGGAGCAAGATTCACAGTTGGCAGTGGACAGATTGAGGTGGTCACTTCCTATGTCTACCTCGGAGTCACATTCACGAGCTTGCCTGGCCCCTTCAGCATGAGACAGGCAGCCACCGATAGACTCACACGAGGATATGCAGCCTTAGCCATGTTAGAGCGGAGATGTCAGGAGGCACACTTCCAGGAGCCCCGCACAAAGGGGTGGCTATTTGACACACTAGTGAGACCAGCTATGATGTATGCTTCGACAGTTTGGGCACCAGGACTCACAGTCACCCAGGCACCAGGCCTCACAGTCACCCACTGGAGTGCGATCGAGAGGCCACAAGTACGTATGATCTCGCGACTATTTCGCGGGAAACAGTCAGTGCCACATGACATTATCAGGGCAGAGCTAGCTGCACCACCCATGGTAGTAGATGCACTATTCCATACTATCTCCTTTATTCAGAGGGTGAGGGAGCTCCCTACAGAAAGACTCACACACAGAGCTTTTGAGGCATCTATACAGATATCAGAGTCTGGATATGAGAGAGCTTGGTACACTCAGGTTAGAGCGTGGTTTGATAGTCATGGACTTGATATGGATAGATTGCCACCTTTTCAGTATGACCCAGACTCACCTCACATCCACCTCTCACGTCATGAGAGGAATCTTGTGCTCAGACAGGACCTTTGGCAGCTCTACATTAGTCAGACATGGCATACACCACACATGGGATCGAGACTATCGCACTATCGAGACCAGTTCTTGGACATACTAGAAGATGGTTTCATCCAGCGACCACGCTACATGGATACCTACATGCCTCATAGCTCGAGGGTAGCTATTGGCCAGTTGAGGGTCTCATCACACCGACTAGAGATTGAGATAGGCAGAGCCACAGACATTCCCAGAGAGGAGCGGTTATGCAAGATATGCAGAGTAGAGATGGAGGATGAGGAGCACTTTGTTTGCAGATGTAGCGCATATGATGACATTAGAGACAGATATGAGACTCTATTTACAGGGAAGCCCACCCTCCGAGAGATCATGGGCTCTAGAGATCAGCGACAGCTCGGGCGATTCTTACTAGAGATTCAGAGTCACAAAGATTCTCTCCTCCAGCCTACTGTAGCTGCCAGACACGAGGGAGACACAGTCAGCTCACTGACTTCTTCATTGCACGACATGCAGTAGCCCTCCCCCCCTTAGCTCACACATCGAGAGGGGTGACTCTTCAGCAGGCTCAAACCTCTCGAGCTAGGAGACGACCCCGTGCTATAGGATATCGAGCCCTCAGACTTCACAGACACCAAATTGTAGACATTCAGGCTCGTGACCATCACGCCATGGAGGAGAGACGATCCCAGATGATGGCGGATCCCGTTGCAGCCATCAGGGCGGCCTTGACTCCACCTCCACCCATGTACCACATATTACACCCACCCACTAGTACAAGATGGAGCTAGTTAATCATTCAGATGCATTATCATGCTTGTACTACCCTTTTGCATATAGGCTATAGATATAGCACTTCATTCACCATCCCCCCCTCCCACTTTCATGGGTATCTCTACATGCATGCTACACAGATCTATATCAGCCTTGCCAGCTTTTTTTTCAGCACTTTTATCTTTTTCCGATTGACAGAAGAAACACCCATGTACATTGATTTGTCTCATAGGCCGAGTTCGGCCTCCTAATAGACGTAAAAACACTTTCTTTCTTTCTCTCTCTCTCTCTCTCTCTCTCTCTCTCTCTCTCTCTCTCTCTCTCTCTCTCTCTCTCTCTCTCTCTCTCTCTCTCTCTCTCTCTCTCTCTCTCTCTCTCACACATATGGGTGTGCTGCTGGACACTCAGGGTGTGCTGCTGGACACTCACCTGCCCTGCTGCTGAGTCAAGAGGTGCTCCATTTGAGCTTCTCCATCTGCTGAATACTCTCTTTTGCTCCAACAACGGGTATCAGAGCTCCGTTGAGGCATTAGAGAGGCTGCGTTTCAATTTTCAGCAGGTTTTCCTCGGATTTTGCAAGATCTTCGCGTTTCATCGTGAAGAACGTGCCCAAAACAGCGACATCAACATTTCTAGAGTGTTCTACTTCAGTTTTTTGCAGTTTTCTCTGAATTTTGTCGCGAAGAAAAGGGTTAAAAGTGCAGCACCACACCTTTGGAGAGCATAAACTTCTTTTCACGTGATATTCTTTGATTTCATCGCGAAGAAACTGTTCCTCTTTCTCTTATTGCTCAAAACAGGCTATCTTCAGGTGTTTTACAAGTCTACACAAGTGTTCCAAAGTCCAAAACAGCAACATAAAGGTTTGACATTTCATGTATTGAAGTGTGACATGAGAAATTTGCTTACGTACAGCAAATTGTGGGATTTTCTCTGAATTTTTTCAAAATTCTGAAGAGAAAATTTGGGGCTTTTGCTCCCTTTTGCTCCTAAAGGCTTCCTTATAGCCTTATGTATACACTTTGAGGTCAAGAAAAGTCAAATTTGCTGATTTGAAGCATAAATTGACTTGCTGGAATCTTGTGCAGGTAATTTCAGAAAATTACAGATTTTAATCTTGTGGTCCAACTCTTCTGTTTTTGCTCCATTTTGCTCCCACAAAAGTTTGAAGCCATTGTGCATCATTTTTTTTTAGAAGTGATACTCTAATTTAGTGCATTTTTGCCCAAATTTCAGTATATTAACTTCTTCATCGTGCAATCATGGCGTCATCCTCCTCAGATGTGAAGAATCTATTTGAGATTCGACGTTTTGAGGGAACAGGTTTCGATTTGTGGAAGGAGAGAATGCAAAGTATTCTCTTCTTGAAGGATTGTGATAGGGCATTGGAAGCGGAAAAACAAGAAGATATGTCACAGAAAGCTTGGCTGATCTTGAACAAGAAAGTTGTTACGTATATCAAGATGGCCGTCTCCGATGAGATCTTGGTAGATCTCAAAGGGCTGACCTCTGCTTCAAAAATATGGGCAAAGCTGAAAGCAACTTATGAGAACACTACGCCTGTGAACCAAGTGCATTTGATGCGGAAGCTTGTTGGTATGCAACTTGATGAGTCAAAGAGTGGAGCTGAACACTTATCCCTCTTTACAGGTACTTTGTCACAATTGCAGGACTCAGGTATGGCTGCTTTTGATGACAAACTTAAAGCCATCTTCTTGCTTATGACACTTCCTGACTCTTGGGAGACACTGGTAGTCTCATTGTCCAATAACCCCAGCCTAACCTTTGATGGTGTTAGGGGTTCTATACTTTAAGAAGAGATCAGGAGAAAAGCAAGTGGTGAAGGTGGCAGCTCCGCCAACATGGTTAGAGGCAGGCCAGATAAGAGGAGTAATAATGCACAGAAGAACAAGAGTAAGAGCAGGAAAAGAGGTAATGGAAGCAAAGGTAAAAGCAATGATGTGACTTGCTATCAGTGTGGCAGGAAAGGCCCCAAGAAACCTGATTGCCACTATTACAAGGCTCAGCTTGAAAGAAATAGGAATGCTGGAGATAAAAAGAAGGGCAAGAAAAGAAGACAAGACTGATACACAGGGCAACCAAAAGGACAAAGAGAAGGCCAATGTGGTCTCTAATGTAGTCATAGAGGAGCTGTCAGATGTTGAGGATATTTTGTGCACTACTTTATCAGCTCATGATACTTATGCATATGATTTCTCTCTGAATGTTCATACACAGGACATGTCGATCACCAAAAGTGATCTTATCGATGCTTCGCTGACTGTTAATGATGCATTGGCCCAGACATGGATAGTTGACTCTGGTGCTTCTTTTCATGTGACTCCTATCAAGGAGTGCTTTTCTACTTTTACTGCAGGCAGCCACGGCCATGTATACCTTGGAAACAATAATACTTGTTTCATCTACAAATGGCACTAATGAGCTGGTTTTGCATGATGTACGTTATGTACCAGGGATCAAGAAAAGCTTACTCTCTGTGGGTCAAATGGATATGCATGGTTACAGCATTCTCTTTGAGAGAGGATCATGGAAAATGACAAAGGGATCAAGGCTGATTGTGAAAGGCATAAAGAAGGAAACTCTCTATTGCTTGCATGGGAAAGCCTTATCAAGCAAGTTCATTGCTTTGGCTGAAGTTCACTCCCATATGGAGTTGTGGTATAAGAGACTTGGCCATACGAGCCAAAAGGGTCTCACTAGGCTTTGTAACTTAAAGAAGCTTGATGCTAAAGGCACAAAGCTTGATTTTTGTAATGAATGTCAATATGGAAAGCAAGTGAAACGTTCCTTTTATTCTGGTGTGTCTCGTAAGTCTTGTGTACTTGATCTTGTTCATTCTGATGTATGTAGCATGCCCACTAAATCTATGGGGGGTGCTTTGTATTTCATCTCTTTTGTTGATGATTTTTCTAGAAAAATTTAAGTTCAATTGCTTAAATCTAAGGATGAAGCATTTGCTGCGTTTAAGCACTTTCATGCATTTGTGACCACCCAAACAAGTAGAAAGCTGAAATGCTTGCGTAGGGACAATGGTGGTGAGTATACAAGTGCTGAATTTCAAAAACTTTGTGAAAATTTGGGCATTAAGAGGGAGCTTACTATTCCATATAGCCCCTCTTCTAATGGTGTGGTTGAACGCTATAATAGGACACTTTGTGAGAGGGTGAGATGCATGCTGTGCACAGCTAATCTCCCTCATGGATTTTGGAGAGAGGCACTCAAAACTGCAGTACATATTTGCAATAGATCCCTTCACATGTCCTTGAAAGGTGACATCCCTGAAGAGGTTTGGTCTGGCAAACCTGCTTCATATGATCACTTACGTGTCTTTGGCTTCGAGGCTTTTGTGCACATAAGGCCGGAGCTGAGAAACAAACTTGATGCTAAGTCCATAAAAGGTCTCTTCATGGGATATGGTGAAGAAAGTGAAATGGGCTACAAAATTTGGATACCTCAGCTCAAGAAAGTTGTACGCAGCCGGGATGTTTTTAATGAGGCAAAGTTGCTTCAAAAGGGTCAGATTTCAGCATGACCAGCCACCTATTAGGCTTGATTTTGATCCTTAGAATGCACCACAAAGGACTGAAATTAATGATGATCCAGTGGTTTTTGAGCCAGATGATGCTGGACAGCAAAATGACGCTCCTGCGGGCATATGCAGCCACCGATTCATGCTGAAAACAGGGCTGAAAATGATATGCAGCAGCCCATTAACAATGGACATGTTGATATACCTCCTGATGTAGATCCATTGCCAGATAATGTGGATCATTGGGTAAGAAGATCTACATGTGCTAGGAGGCCAATGAACAGATATGATCCCTCTATACATTACATTATGTTATCAGACGAGGGGGAGCCTCTCACTTATAAAGAGGCAAAGCTATGTGAGCACAAGAAGAAGTGGGAGTTAGCCATGCAGGAAGAAATAAAGGCCTTGCATGCAAATGATACTTGGGATCTTGTTGAGTTGCCCAAAGGTAGGAAAACCATTCCTAACAAGTGGGTATACAAAATCAAAACTGTTGATGGCAAACCCAAGTATAAGGCAAGGCTGGTTGCTAAGGGATATGCCCAAAAGGAGGGCATTGATTTCCAAGAGGTGTTCTCTCCGGTAGTTAAAATGACCACTCTACGTGTGCTATTTGCTATTACAGCTGCTTTGGATTTGGCACTATTCCAAATGGATGTTAAAACAGCCTTTTTGCATGGTGACTTAGATGAAGAGCTGTACATGAAACGGCCAGAAGGATATGCCATTCTTGGAAAAGAGCATCTGGTATGCAAGCTGAAAAGGAGCTTATATGGGCTGAAAGTTGAAACAAGCCCCTAGGCAATGGTATAAGAAGTTTGATGCATTTATGCTCAAACACGGGTTCAAAAGAAGCCATGCAGATCACTGTTTGTACACTAAAAAGGATGAAGATGGCAGCCCAATCATTCTTGTGCTGTATGTAGATGATATGCTCTGGCTGGGAAGAAAAAGGGCACACTAAATGCTCTTAAACAGCAGCTGAAGTCTGAGTTCTCAATGAAAGACCTTGGGGAGACTGAGCATATTCTTGGTATGCGAATAAAAAGGGATAGGCAGCAGCATACTTTGCATTTATCCCAAGAAAAGTACATTGATAAAGTACTGGACAGAATGGCCTCTTGGAGTGCCATTGCAGCCACATGTTAAGCTTTCCAAAGATGACTGTCCCAAGGATGATGATGCAGCAAACTACATGAAGAGTGTTCCATATGCATCAGCCTGTGGTTCACTTATGTATGCTATGGTTGCCACTCGGCCAGACATTGCTCATGCAATGGGAGTTGTTAGCAAGTTTATGGCTAATCCTAGCAAAGCTCATTGGGAGGCAGTCAAATCTATCTTGAGGTACTTGAAAGGGACCAAGAATAAATGTATTTGCTATAGCAAAGATCCATTGGAGCTGAAAGGCTTTTGTGACTCTAACATGGCAGGTGATGTGGATATTGGTAAATCCACAAGTGGATATATATTTACTCTTGTAGGAGGTGCTATTTCATGGTGTTCTAGGTTGCAAAAGATTGTTGCTCTGTCAACTACGGAGGCTGAATATATTTCAGCCACTGAGGCTTCCAAGGAAGCCATTTGACTGGCATGTTTATGCTCTGAGTTTGGTTTGCCCAGCAAAGCACCTATGCTTGAATGTGACAGCCAAAGTGCTATATGTTTAGCAAAGAATGCCATGTTCCATACACGTACAAAGCACATTGATGTGCGGTATCACTTCATACGAGAAGTGCTTGAGGATGGCCTTATTGTTGGAAATGAGGTAAGCCCTTAGCTCATGTCACACGTCCGTGGTTCCATAGGTCCAGCATATACAACATTAATTCCAGCAATCTTCAATATTGACAAAACATGAACATACCACATTTAATCATACAAATGATGAGACAAAGATAGAGAAAGAATAGACAACATGTGTAAGGTGTTACGTAAGCCATCGCTTACTCATAGTATCATATATACCAATGTTCAATGTTCAATGTACAATGTGGGAGCAAAACTCTCAACCACTCTATGTGATGAGAAATAGATGGAAGAGTGAATGTACAAATGTAACAAACATATTCAGATGTATGGGCAAAAATCTGAATATACATGAGATGTGTGACCTTATAGGTTATAGAAGAGTGAATATGAGTGACTGAAAGAGGAAGGATCAATGTGAAACTGATAATCAACAAACCCTCATCTAACCTTAGCCTATGGAAGACCCTAAGTTAGATACGTGTGTGAAAAGATCACATACTTAAAAAGTAGCAAAGAATGCTAACAAGTTTGCTGTCGGAAATCCTCAAACTCATGTGAGCACACCTTCTCAAACACCTCATCCAAATATGCATAAAGCATATACGTACTGATTCTCTTGTACCTATGCCGAATAGGACGACTCCTGATATGAACGCCACAGCCTTCATAAACTTCAAGTAGTACCTATGTGCATAAAGAGAATATGTACCTGAATACTTAACATAAGATGTAAATCTTATGTTAAACACCATCCAATGTCTTTGAAGCCCGAAATCTTCATGTAGAAGACAATTTTCAAATACACCATGTAGATGGTTGATCCTCACCATCAAGCTGCTAATGACAAAGTCTTCTTTCCATGAACAAGAGATAACCTCCTCTCCATGAGCTAGAGTGTGAGCATACCCTTCATCTTCTCCAAGAAGAATCTCCAAGAAGAACTCCATAGCTGCTCCTCAACATGCTTCAAGTTAGCACCATGGCTTCCCCAATGTGCTAGACGAAACACCACCTCTATTGAGGTCCAAGCTCTCCAAAGCTTGTGTTGAAAACTAGGTGAAGGATGCAATACAAGTGACCCAAGCACTTCTTATATAGTCTTTGGTTGTCCTTCAAAAGCAAAATAAAGCACTACAATCGCTTTCGAATAGAAAATCGCGTCCCATTAATAGTCCACTATCCATAGCTTTTTTTTTTAAAACAAAAGCATACAAAAAATTTGTTCGCGAACGCTGCCGCCGGGAATCGAACTCGGACCACATCTTTGAGAGAACTTTGTCTTAACCACAGCGCCCACGCGCTTTTCTTGTAGGAGCTCTAAAGAGAATGGCTATATTTTCTGTATACTGTCAGCTATGTGGACTATTGGGACATTGTTTTCCAACACTTATCACATTGGTTAAGGTCCATAGGTCACAAAATCCTGCAGATGTTCTTACTAAGTGCTTGTCCAAATCACAACATCAGCTATGTATACAAATGGTAGGAGTCACATAGCTTAAAGGCGTCATTTATGCCTTTAAGTGGGAGGTTGTTGGGGTAAAGGCCCTAAATGACCCCTCATAGTTGTACACTTGTGTATAGGCCTTTAAAAGGTTGATTATAGTCATTATAAGTCATTTTTATTCTTTTGGCCAAGTTCAATGTGAACTTGGCCAGGTCCTATAAATAATAACCTAAACTAAAGTTAGGGTTCACTTCTCTTTTTGGAGAACCCACCAAAACAATTACGCCTCTCTTCTTTCGATCTCTCTCTCTCTCTCACCTGGGTGTGCTGCTGGACACTCACCCGCCTGCTGCTCAGTCAAGAGGTGCTCCATTTGAGCTTCTCCATCTGCTGAATACTCTCTTTTGCTCCAACACCATGTTTGATTCTTATGAATAGAATCAATCTCTTCTTGCATAGCTTTCTTCAATACAAGACTTTCTAGTACATCTTCAAAATTAGTTGATTCATTCTCAAGTGAAATTAGTGCTAAAATGTTATGAATCTCAAAATGCTCTGTGGAATTTACCTAAAATGCTTGTTGCCTCTTTGTCTGACTTCAGGTTCGTCCTCTGAAGTTCTTTATTCCGTTGTCCTTCCAAGTTTGATATAACCACCTTGGCATATTCTTGAAAAGTGGTGAAATCTCTTTTGGTTTTTCATTATCTCTTTCTTCTGGAACTCTGGAACCTTCTCCAACTTCATAAGTTGGAACTTCAAGAGGTACTGATGGTGGACTAGGTATTGATGTAGGTA
This sequence comes from Ceratopteris richardii, assembly GCA_020310875.1. Taxonomy (NCBI): domain Eukaryota; kingdom Viridiplantae; phylum Streptophyta; class Polypodiopsida; order Polypodiales; family Pteridaceae; genus Ceratopteris; species Ceratopteris richardii. The sequence continues at coordinate 176,502,978 of CM035414.1, forward strand.
ATGGAACTCTCTCTTCACCTTTATCAAGTGCATCTTTTAGGCTTTGAGAAGGTTCATCACCCTCTTGTATGGCTGAATATAAGAATCCAAATTCCTTCAAAAAAATGCATAATCATATGCTCTAATGAAATCTGGAATCTTTGTTTTCTTATCATAAATCTGACCTTCTACAATATATGCATTGCGTTAGAGTAGGATATCACCTATTTCTCGATTATTGAATCTGTATCCTTTGCTTTCAATAGCATAGCCAATAAAGACGGCTTTAATGGCTTTTACATCAAGCTTACATCAATCTTTCTTCTCAATGTGAACATAAGTTAGAGAACCCAATACTTTAAAGTAACATGGCTTCATCATTCTCTTCCATACTCTTTTGTTGATCTTCATCATGAAATAATAGGAACTGCAACTCTTCATATCAAAGTTCTCTATCTCTTGTAGAGAGACATAAAGAAGTTGTTGGAGACAATATCAAATTGTCGAATTCCAACATATGATGTATATACTCTAGAAGTCTCTACAAAGAAACGATGTGGACAACGTGGCTAGAAGAAGTTTCTCTCAAAACATTGACGTGGATTGAATTCCTATCCAGGACAGAGGCAACGCATTGGCAATTTTTCAGTGGAGCTAGTTCAGCTTGCTTTTTTTTTAAAGCTTAGTGAGAGCGATACCATTTTGTGATCCTTTTTTGAAGTAGCTTTTTCGTAGCAATCGTTGTTGAGGAGTGCTTTTCATGAAACCTATACAAGAAGAGCTATGATTATTGTTTAATCATCTTCTCAAGCTCAAGCAAGTGCTACACAAGCTTTGGAGGAGATCTTGGAGGTCCTCTATATGAGGAAGAGTTCTGCACTCTTGGAGGAGATGTGCTCTACATCTTGAGTACTTGGAGGAGTTTGTATCAACCAACCATCAGCATCACTTACTGAGTTACTGCGAGTAACAAGTCTATTTCTATTCCTACTTGTTAGTTCACTAGTTTCTAATTTAGGTTAATCAAATTTCAGGTTTGCTATCAAACAGTTCTAAATTGTTCATATTTTCCATATTCTCACACACACTTTTCATACCTCTTAGGCACAATTTCTTGTATCTAGTTCCTATTTCCGCCTAGATTCACATCTTGTCAGTGTGTATCATATTTATACATTGTTATTTGAAATTGGAATATAAGATAGTGTAAGTGAGATCCTAGCTTACCGTACGATTTGAAAATCTTGACTATTCTCTCTCTATCTCTCACTTATTTATTTTTGAGTCTTAAGGTGTGTATGTTAAGATCCATGTGTTGAAAGATCCTCTAAACCTGTGATTAATTATTATTGAGGCCCACCCCACTTCCAATATTTGATATAAGGGCATAGTTGACATACACCCTTGACAAGATGAGTGACTATAGACTTGAGAATGAAGAAAAGCTTAAAGGAATGTCTAAATATATAATGTGGAGTTTTATGACGATGAATATGATAGTATCAAAGGACTTATGGAATATTGTCAATCGCACTAATCCAAGCCCAAGACAATTCGAAGAAGAGGCTACTTCATCTTCTAGAAGAACCTTGTTCCTATTTCTGCTCAACAAGCGCTTAGTGATGAAGAACTACTTCATCATCAAGAGTTTATACGACTACCAGATTACTTCCTATAGAAGAGCACTCCAAATGGGATTCAAGGTGCACAAGCACTTTCATATATTGCTATGAGAGTCAAGCGGCCTATTATACCTCAAATCAGATCATGCAAAACCTCTCATCAAGCTTGGTTGGAGTTAAAGAATCTCTATCAAAGCAAAAACCTGCTACAAAAGCTGATCTAAGGAGACAACAAGCCAACACAAGGATGAAAGTTTGTGAATCAATTCACTCACATATTCTGAAGCTCAAAGACTTGCGAAATCAGTTACTCAATGTTGGAGTTAACATTTCCGATGAAGAGATGGTAAATATACTTCTGAACTCACTTCCATCTATATATTATGCTTTTGTTACTTCTTTCTCTCTCTATATAAAAGATATAAAAACTTTCATTTGAAGAGCTACAATTCTTGTTACTTCAAGATGAAGATCAAAAAAAGATACAGAAGAGAATGATGAAGCCATGTTATCATCGTCAAAGGGAAAGAAGAAGGAGACAAAGAAGGAGAAGAAGAGTCAACAATCCAAGAAGGAAAGTAAGTCTTCTAATCCTAAGTATTCTAGTCCTTCTCCTAATGCTTCCTCCATACCCAAAGAAAAGTCTTCGACTACATCTAATTCAAAGAAAAGAGTATGTTATTACTGTAAGATACCATATCATTACATAGCATAATGAAGAACAAGGATTTTTTATGAAAAGAAGAAAGCTTAAGGTAATAGTGCTGAAGATGATCCAAAACTTGAATCTTCAAAGGTAGATTCATATGCATGTGTTACTATTGAAGAAGTAGCTTTTGATCAGGCAACATTAAATGCAATCTTAGAGGCTAAGCATATGATAAGTTCTAACTCTTCATGTAGAAGAGTGACCATTGCAAATGGTCATGATTTAGATGTGTTGTAGGTGTTAGGGAGTGAACCTAAAGTCAAGTGCAAGAGGAAATTTCATAATTTCCAATGTTCTTTATGTTCCAGACACGAAGAAGAATTTGCTCTCTATCTCTACTTCCTTGTCAGATGGTTAAAAAGTTGTTTTTAAGAAAGATTCATGTCAGATCCTCTCACCTAATGAGAAGCATTATCTACTTCAAGGTGAAAACAGAAATGGCATGTTTGTGTTATCCAAACTTAGTCATGTTAATATTGATAGGTCTACTACACCTAAGGAGAACATGAATTATGGCATGCTAGATTTGATCATATCAGTCATGTGAAGGATGTCTTGAAGGAAAGCTTCACAAACTACCTTTCAAGAAACACCGATATATCAGAGCCACAAGGAGGCAACATATCATTCATTGAGATATGAATAGTCCCATGAGAACATATTCGATTCAACATTTGAGGTACTTTGTTACTTTCATTGATGATTTCTCAAGATATTCATGGATTTAAGATCTTAAAGTGAAGTCAAAGGTTTTTCCTACTTTTATGGAATTCTTAGCTATGGTTGAAAATGAAAGTCAATCAAAGATCCAGATTCTAAGAATTGATAGAGGAGGAGAATACATGTCTAAAGACTTTAATTCTTTTCTTGAAGATAAAGGTATCTCTCATCAACTCACTATTGCTTACACTCCAGAACAATATGGTGTTGCGGAGAGAAAGAGTAGGATACTTGTTGAGATAATGCTTAGTATGATATCATCCAAAAGGCTTTCTCCCAAGTTTTGGTTTGATACAATACATACAGCTAATCACATTCTAAATAGATCTTCCACAAAAGCTTTGAAGGTCATTAATATTTACACCTTATGAAACTTATTATGGGAAGAAGCCCAATGGGAGTTACTTCAAAGTTTCTGGTTCCTCAGCTTAGATTCTATGTTCCAAATATAGGTGATATGCTACTCTAACTCAATGTATATATTTCAGAAAGTCAGATTTATGATAAGAAGAAAGAGATTCCAAAATTCATATATGCAGATGACTACACATTTTTCATAAGGAATTTGGATTCTTACATTCAACCATACAAGGGGGTGATGAACCTTCTCAAACCCTAAGGGGTGCACTTGAGAAAGTGAAGAGCGAGTTACATGTATACAGCAAGATTAGTTATCAAAGGTTATGCACAAAAGAAAAGTATTGACTATGATGAGACTTTTTGTCCTACATCTAGAATGACAATAGTCAAGACAGTACTTTCTTTAGCAACATTCTTTGGTTGGAAAGTATACCGGTTAGATTTCAAATCTGCATTTCTTAATGATGATCTTCATGAAGATGTTATGTAGCCAAAAGGTTTTGAAGAGATAGGTAAAGAGCATTTAGTAGGCAAGCTTATCAAAGCTTTGTATAGACTAATGCAAGCACCAAGAGCTTGGTATCAGAAGATACATCTATATCTTCTATCTATCAATTTTGAAAACTCAGATGAAGCTCCCACTCTTTATGTTAAAGCTGAGAAAGATGTTTTGATTATTATTATCATATATGTTTATGATATGATCATGACAGATCCCAAGGATTCAAACCTTCAGTATTTTAAAGCGAAGCTTATGCATACATTTGATGTAAATGACTTAGGTATTTTCCATTATTATCTTGGGATTGAATTCATATACAGAGATGAGTATATCTACATGACATAGCACGAATACATTAAGATATTATTGAAAAGGTTTGAGATGACAGATTCCAAGCCTATGCAGACACCTATGGATATCAATGTGTCACTATAGTCGCACGCACATTCAAAACCATTTAATGCTACATTATATAGTCAAGCAGTTGGTTGCTTGATCTATGTAATACACCTCTTGGACATTCGGTTTGCAGTTTCTCAAATATCGAGGTTCATGCACATTCTGCTCAAGATTCAATGGAAATCAGTTAAGAGAGAGATTTTTAGATATTTGAAGATAACTTCCAATTATGTTATGGTATTTCTGAAGTCATCACAATTCTTACTTAAAGGTTTTCAGATTCTGATTGGGAAGGTGACAAAGACTGAAGAAGAAGCATAAGTGGATATTGTTTCTTTCTAGGAGATTGTCTTATCTCTTGGATGTCAAAGAAACAGCCTAATATTGCTACATCTTCAAGAGAAGGAGAGTATTGGGCTGCCATTACAGCTACACTTGAATCAATTTGGTTACAGAAGATTCTCAGTCAACTTGATGTACATGTTCATCTCAAAGTCACATGGGGACGTGTCCCCGGGTCCTAGGGACGCCGGGACGCCATCCCCTAAAGCCAAAATATGGGGACGCCTAACCGGGCGGTTGGCGTCCCCTGACAACTTTGTGTAACAGCAAAACGTCCCCGAGACGCGTCCCAGGGACTGATTCATGTGATGGGGCAGTTTGGGGACGGCAATCAAGGACGGCTGGGGTTGTGGGGACGATTTTTTGGCCAAAAAATGTCAAGTTTTTTTCCTTCTCTCTTGGAGTTTTTAGAGCCAACTTTAGGGGGTCTATAGAACCATATTGGGGGCTTTGGACAACCATAAATAGAAGCCATTGCTCCCTCAAAACACAAGCTTATCTTCAGTTTGAAGTTTTTCTCCTTGGATCTTACATGTATGGAGGTTTGAGCTACCGTCAACCTTGCATTTTCAGCAACCCTCTTCACCCTCTTAGCCCTTTCTTCACCTTTCTTCTCTTTTCTCCATGGTTATTACATTTATGTTGTAGTCTCTAGATTTTCTGATTCTTCTTTTTAGAATCTACAGTGGATCGTTTTGTCGATCCATAGTATGATGTAACATCTTTTTGCTCGTATAATAATGCCATATCATATATTCTGAAAAATCTTAGTTTTTTTTTTATGTATATTATATGTTTATAATATATATGATGATGACAATGATGTAATTTTTATGATAAATATATATATGGAAACTCTGAATGTTCAAATTTCAACATGCTTCATATATATTTCTACTTGAAAAACACCTCTTTTTACAATTTTGTTGTTATGGGTCATTTCATATGTAACCACATTCATTGTACAATATTTCCATTTGAAATTTTCTTAAAAAATCAGCATTTCTCTACTACTGTCCCGGGGACGCGTCCCCGGGACACATCAAGCTCCGTCCCCGTCCCGGGGACACCGCCGTTCCCGGGACCCGTCCCCTGGTAACTTTGGTTCATCTTCCAATTCATATATATATATATATTCTGGTTTCTTCTTGGCCTCTTCATATGTTGATGGTTCTTTTGAGTTTGTATCCCGAGCAATATAAATGGAACGTATATTGTTATTGCTATCGCAAAGAACCCTGTTCATCATGCTAGGAAAAGTCATATAGAGGTACATTACCACTACATTTGGGAACAGGTATCTAAGAAGCACATTGAGCTAGTCTACATACCTACAAGTGAAAATGTTGCAAATCTTTCTACCAAACATTGACCAGAGAAATACATGAAGTTTTGCAGGTTATTGAACCTTGTACCATTATGACATTGAAGTTTGGAGACAATATCAAATTATCCAATTTCCACCATATGATGTATATGTTGTAGAAGTCTCTACAAAGAAACAACATGGGCAACATGGCTAGAAGAAATCTCTCAAAACATCAATTTTGGTTCAATCCCCGTCAAGGACAATGGCAGTGCGTTCGCAATTTTTCAATGGAGCTCATTCGACATGTTTTTTTTTTTTAAAGCTTAGTGAGAGCCATGCCGTTTTGCGATTGTTCTTTGAAGTAGCTTTTTGTAACGATCGCTGTTGAGGAGTGCTTTTCATGAAACCTATATAAGAAGAGTTATGATCACTGTTTAATCATCTTCTCAAGGAGTGCATCTTCTCAAGCTCAAGCAAGTGCTACACAAGCTTTGGAGGAGATCTTCGAGGTCCTCTACATGAGGAAGAGTTCTACACTCTTGAAGTAGGTGTGCTCTACATCTAGAGTACTTGGAGGAGTTCATATGACCCAACCATTAGCATCACTTGCTAAGTTACTGTGAGTAACAAGTCTATTTCTGTTCATATTTGTTAGTTCACTAGTTTTTTATTTAGGTTAATCAAAAATCGGTTTTGTTGTCAAACAGTTCTAAACTATTCATATTCCCCATATTCTCACACACGCACTCTTCATACCTCTTAGGCACACAACTTCTTGTATCTAGTTCCTATTTCTACTTAGATTCATATCTTGACAGTTTGTATCATATTCACGCATTGTAATTTGACATTGGATTATAGATAGTGTAGGTGAGCATCCTAGCTTATCGTACACTTTGAAAATCTTAACTATTCTCTCTCTATCTCTCACTTATCTATTTTTGAGCCATAAGGTGTGTATGCTAAGGTTCATGTGTTGGAAGATCCTGTAAACCTATGATTAATTGTTATTGAGATCCACCCCACTTCCAACAGAAGTAACAAAAGCATGATATGAAGATGGAAATGGGTTTAGAAGTGTATTTACCATCTCTTCATCCAAAATATTGACTCCAACATTGAGTAACTGATCACGTAAGTCTTTGAGCTTCAAAATACATGATTGAACTGACTCACCAACTTTCATCCTTGTGTTGGCTAGTTCTCTCCTTAGATGAGCTTTCCTAGCAGGTTCCTTCTATGATAGAGATTCTCTAACTCCAACCAAGCCGGATGAGAGGTTTTGCATGACTTGATTTGGGGTATAGTATGCCTCTTGATTCCCATAGCAATATATGAAAGTACTTGTGCATCCCTTGAATCCCATCTTGATTGCTCTTCTATAGGAAGTGATCTGGTAGTCGTACCACGAATTTTGGATGATGAAAGAGTTCCTTCTTCTTCACTAACCTCTTTTTGAGTAGAAATTGGAAGTGAAGGTCTTCTACAAGATGAAGCAACATCTTCGCTTACTTGTCTTGGCCTTGGATAAGTGTCATTGAAAATATTCCACAAGTATTAAGATACTAACAAATTCATCATCATAAAACTCCACATTGGATAGTTAGACATTCCTTTAAGCTTATCTTTATTCTCAAGTCGATAATCACTCATCTTGTTAAGGGTGTATGTCAACTATGCTCTGATACCAAATGTTGGAAGTGAGGAAGGCCTTAATAACAATAATCACATGTTTACTGGATCTTCCATCAGATGAACCTTAGCATACACACCTTAAGATTCAAAAGCGATGAGTGAGAGAGAAAAGAAAGAAAGAAAGAAAGTGTTTTTACGTCTATTAGGAGGCCAAACTCGGCCTATGAGACAAATCGATGTACATGGGTGTATCTTCTGTCAATCAGAAAAGATAAAAGTGCTGAAAAAAACTGGTTAAGCTGATATAGATCTCCGTAGTATGCATGTGGGGATACCCATGAAATGGGGGGGGGTGTATGGAGTGCGATATCTATGATAGTCTATATGCAAAAGGGTAGTACAACAACCATGAGAATGCATCTGAAACGACTAACTAGCTCCATCCTGTGCTAGTGGGTGGGTGTAAGATGTGATACATAGGTGGAGGTGGAGTCAGGGCCACCCTAATGGCTTCAACGGGATCGGCCATCATCTGGGATCGTCTCTCCTCCATGGCGCGATGGTCATAAGCCTGGATCTCCGCAATCTGGTGTCGATGAAGTCTCAGGGCCCGATATCCTATAGCACGGGGTCGTCTCCTAACTCCAGAAATATGAGCCTCCTGAAGAGTCACCCCGCTCGGTGTGTGGGCTGAGGGGGGGAGGGCTTCAGCACGTCGTGGAATAAAGAAGTCAGTGAGCTGACTCTGTCTCCCTCCTGTATGGAGTGCTACAGTAGGCTAGAGTAGGGAATCTCTGTGACTCTGTATATCTAGTAAGAATCGCCCGAGCTGTCTCTTGTCTCTAGAGTCCATGATCTCTCAGAGGGTGGGCTTCCTTGCAAACAGAGTCTCGTATCTGCCTCTGATGCCATCATATGCGCTACATCTGCATACAAAGTGCTCCTCATCCTCCATCTCTACTCTGCATACTCTGCATATCCGCTCCTCTCTGGGAATGTCTGTGGCTCGGCCCGTCTCAATCTCGAGTCGGTGTGATGAGACTCTCAGCTGGCCAATCGCCATCCTCGAGCTATGAGGCATGTAAGTATCCATGTAGCGTGGTCGCTGGATGAAAGCGTCTTCTAGTATGTCTAAGAACTAGTCTCGATAATGCGATAGTCTCGATCCCATGTGTGGTGTGTGCCATGTCTGACCAATGTAGAGCTGCCAGAGATCCTGTCCGAGCACAACATTCCTCTCACGAAGAGAGAGATGGATGTGAGGTGAGTCTAGGTCATACTGAAAAGGCGGCAATCTGTCCATATCAAGTCCATGACTATCAAACCAGACACTAACCTGAGTGTACCAAGCTCTCTCATATCTTGACTCTGATATCTGTATAGATGCCTCAAGAGCTCTGTGTGTGAGTCTATCTGTAGGGAGGTCCCTAATCCTCTGAATAAAGCAGATAGTCTGGAATAGTGCATCTACTGCCATGGGTGGTGCAGCTAGCTCTGCCCTGATGATGTCATGTGGTACCGACTGTTTCCCACGAAATAATCGCGAGATTATTCGTACATGTGGCCTCTCGATCGCCCTCCACTAGGTGACTGTGAGGCCTGGGGCCCAAACTGTCGCAGCATACATCATAGCTGGTCTGACCAGTGTGTCAAATAGCCACCCCTTCGTGCGGGGCTCCTGGAAGTGTGCCTGGTGACATCTCCGCTCTAACATGGCTAAAGCTGCATATCTGCGTGTGAGTCTATCGGTGGCTGCCTGTCTCATGCTGAAGGGGCTAGGCAAGCTCATGAATGTGACTCCGAGATAGACATAGGAAGTGACCACCTCAATCCGTCCACCACAAGCTCTGAATCCTTCTCCATTCCTCACCATGGGGGAGGTGTGGAAGATCATGACCTTGGTCTTGCCAAGGTTTACTGTCAAAGCCCCTTTGTGTACAAAACTCATCCAGGGCCTCAAGGTGGCGCTGTAATCCCTCGGGTGACTCTAAAATCAAGACAATGTCATCGACATATAATAAAATGTGGACATGTGTACCTGCGAGGTTTGCACCCTCTCCTCCAGCTCGGAGAATGTAGTCCTCAATCTCATCAATGTAGAGACCAAATAGAGTGGGAGAGAGTGGGCAGCCTTGCTTAACATCGATGGTGCTAGCAATGGCCTCAGACATACCTCCTGGACACTGTACCCTCCTAGTCACCTGCTCATAGAGTGCATAGATGGCCCAAATCATCCCTGATGGTACTCCCAAGCTCTGGAGGCGTTGGAAGAGCCTCTCTCGTGGCATTGTATCAAAAGCTTTGTGGAAGTCCACAAAGCAGCAATATAGTCTCTTCTTCTGCACCCTTGCTCCATCAATGAGGAAGCGCAGAATGAAGATGTGATCAATAGTAGAGAAAGCTCGTCGAAAACCTGCCTGGCCTCGTGCTCGTAGCCCCTTAGTCTCTGCATATGAGCTGAGCTCTACCTCAAGTATGGCACCGTATAGTTTGGCCATGGTGTGGCCAATCATGATGGTCCTATAGTTCCCTGGATCCATGGTGTCGCCAGATTTGTGGATAGGCACAATGGTGTGCCTAGTCCACTCCTCTGGGAAGCCCTCTCCTATAGCCCGGTTGAAGACGTGCAATCAACGGGGCTATAGTGGAGGCTGCATATATGAGATGCTCGCTCTGCAATCCCGTGTGGTCTGTCGAACGTCCATGTCGCAATAGTCCTATGGCCCTCTCAACCATCTTTGCTGTGAAGAGAGAAGAACTAGTAGGGCGAGGCTCAAGTGGCTGGGGAATGGGAGGCTGCCTAGGTACCTCATATAACCTCTGAGCATAATCATGCCATGTGTGTGGATCCCCAATAGGTGTGGTCGGGCATGGCTCTCGTAGGATGCGCCATGCTGCAGCACTGTCCATACTCATAAAGAGATGGTATAGCTCAAGCTCCTGTGCCTCCTCAAAGGCTCGCCTCTTTCGACGTGTGAGAGTCTTCATCTGTCCCTTGGCCTCTCTCTCTATGATCTCTCCCAATGCTCGCTGAGCTCGTAGTCGGCGGTAAAGATCTCTGCATTCCTCATCATACCAACGATGTTGTGGCATAGTCCCGGGAGGAGGTGTGTGACGAGAATGGATGGTGTGTGGGAAGGAGCTGATGGTTGATGTCTGAAGAACTAATGCTATCTGTGAGGTGAGTAGGGATAGTGGAGTGTCAGGATGAAGCAAGAGAAGACCCTTCTCGACTCGAGCCGCATATATGTGAGCTAGCTCGTGTGTGAAGTGGATGGTGGTGTGTGGGATGCGTGTTGCGAGTATGCGTGTAGGGGTGTCTTCCTTCAGGGAGAGTGCGAGGTATGTGTGATCGGCCCCAATGGGTATGGGTGGGATGGTGAATGAGGTAAGTAGGTGGATGGCCTCTCTGGACCCCATGACGTAATCTACTGTACTTCCCCCGCCATCTGTGACTGAATGTGGTATGCATGTCAATCCTCCTGAGGTAGGCCACTGAGCCATCCCGTTATAGATAACGAGATTATGTCGAGAGCCTAGTCTGAGTAAGTGAGTGCCATAGTGAGTGTGTGTAGGGTCAGCTGAAGCTCGAGCTGTAGACTCATCCTCTATGGTACGTAGTATCTCTGGGTCTTCTGGGTCAAACATCTCACACTGATCATTGCATGTCCTGGCATTGAAGTCTCCCATAAGGAAGACTTCCCCTAATGCAGAGTACTCTGTAATCTCTTCTGACAAGCAAGTGTATGGTGAGTCCTCCTCTCGATCTATGATAGCGAAACGCGAGCTAGAAAGAGCAAAGTAGCATAATGCTATGAAGATGATCCGCTCTTGTGAGAGCCGGAGTCGAATCCAAAGATATATGGCCTGTGAATCATGTGCGACTATCTGTATCCTGCTCTGAAGTCCATCTTTGAAGAGTATGGCTACTCCTCCTGATCCTCGGGTGGTGTGCTGACGTGTACACTCTCTCTATGTGGACTCCCACTGAAAACCGTGGACTCGAGGTAGGCCCCGGTCCGGGCTCTCATGTGTCTCTGTGAGCATAATGATGTCTTTGCCTTTGCGCACCTCTTCCAACCTCTCTGGGTGTGTCCATAGATCTCCATTGCAGTTCCAAACTGCAAGGTGTATCTCCTCGAGTGTCTCACAGGCCGCGAATCCTCATGGGATGGCCTTGCCATCAATGATGACGATAAGCTATAATGCTTACCTACACTATCTTAATATTAATGTCAAATTACAATGTGTGTAGATTGTACAAAACTGAATGTATGCTGAAATTGGATATAAAATCTGAATCTAGGCAAAAATTCGGAAACTAGATACAAGAGTTTGTGACATGTGTGTACATTGCATAAGAAGTATGTAGAAAGTGTGTGTGTGAAAATGGAGTGAATATGAACAGTTTAGAACTGTTTTACAACAAACCCTAATTCTAAAAATAGGGTTTTAAACACCCTAAATCAGAAATTGATGACTTAGCATGAGAGAAACTGAAATTAGCTACTCACAATAACTCAGCAAGATGCCGATGGTTGGCTGCCAAAATCACATCCAATGCCGCACCAAAGGTAGAGCACACCTCCTCAAAGAGTAGAACACCTCCTCCTAGCTTGTATAAGCCTTAAGCTTATTCAACAATGACATTGAACGATGGATGGATGTCAAACAATATCCCGATTCCCCATGCTTCAATTATATAGGATTTGGCTGCCTTGGCGATGGCTTTTACGAAAAGCTGAAAAAAGCACTTCAAACACATGTAATCACAAAAATTGTAATAGAAGTTTTGGTTCTCCAATTTTTTTTTCGGAACTATATCTGATGCAATCACCTACTTTTAGTCATCATATGATATAGAGACTACGCTTTCCTTGACCCAGAGGCTAAGAGGGACCAAATGAGGTAAAAACACATTTTTCGCAGAAATTAGGGTTAGGGTTTTCTCCTAATATGGACCTTTGATGACTGAATGTTATATACCAAATGAAAGCTCGTTTCAAGTACTATCTAATGGCCTAATAAAATTCTTTGACCTTTTATGACCAAAATTTGGCTAAGTCCCAAAAATTAGGGTTGCTGGAATTTAGAGTTTTGTGCTTCTCTCTCTCTCTCTCTCTCTCTCTCTCTCTCTCTCTCTCTCTCTCTCTCTCTCTCTCTCTCTCTCTCTCTCTCTCTCTCTCTCTCTCTCTCTCTCTCTCTCTCTCTCTCTCTCTCTCTCTCTCTCTCTCTCTCTCTATATATATATATATATATATATATATATATATATATATATATATATATATATGTGTGTGTGTGTGTGTGTGGCACATGGGCATTTCTAGGATCCCATCTACGTTGAGCTTCAAAAACTTGGCCGCCAAAAACAAGTGTTTTCGTTTATCTAGATAAAGTTTGTGTGTCCTAAGTGAAAGGAGAAGCTTTACCAGAAGTGGAAGTAGAAGCTTCATCAAAAGTAATACCTCCTCTTCTCCTTCTTAGAGGTGTGGATCTAAATCTCTCAAGACAAGATAAGTCACCTGTCAAATAATCCCACATATCTTTTGCTATCAAAAGATTTTAAATCATGAAACTCCAATATAGATGCTTAAGGCTTCACTCAAGTTCTTCACAACTTGATAAGCTACTTACGGCATTAAATTGATCTAAGATGAACAAGATGTTTACTCGATACTAGGCAAGATGGAGTATATGCCCACACAAGAATGCTCACAAAATGGAGAGAGAGTTAAAGTACACAAAGTACTTTAACAAGAAAACCTAATAGAACACTTGGAGCAATATTCTTAAACTAAGCAAGCATAGCAAGATCAATCTTGTGCAAAATTAATAATCCTTGCACATCGCAATTAGGTTGGACTAGATATGGAGAGGCAAAAAGAGAGTGAAATTTTAAGTATACTCTCTTAAAATCCAAGATTTATACTTTTCCCTTGGTCAAGGTAATTTCGTTTTAAGTGACCATTGTAATTGCAAGTTTGTCTACTGCATAGAGTTGACCAAAGTTGACCAAAGATTAACCAAATGTGGACTTACCTGCCGATTAACCAAATGGTAGGAGATAGAAAAGAGAAATTCAAAGTTGGAAACACAATTTTTTATCAAAAAACATTGCTCTATGAGCTACAAAAACTCTATGTACAAGAATTGAGCTTCACAAAACTTGAATTGAGAATCAGCCAAGTCTACAAAAGATTAGCTTCTCCTCCAAAATAACTTACCAATAGATCAAGTGTACTATAAAAGCATGTATTGGATACTAAAAAACTTACTGGACATTATTGGACACTAAAGGACTTGCTATGATACCAAATTGTTGTTGATACGTTTTTGTAGTGATATATGTGGACACACTTGGGACAGCCAAGGCACTTTTTTCCCTCTTTAAGAGGGTTTTTTCCCCGCCTTGTATATATGCCTATAACCCTAACGGGTTACTTATCTTTGTACGTTCACTTGGTAATTCATTCAATATCGTGTTGTGCTCCAAGCTTCTTCTTCTTCCTTGTGCTTCCGCATACCTCAAACTCTAATAATTGTAAGTTCAAAGAGACCATACATATAAACAAATATGATTCAAAAATACTAATGATTCCAATGAGCCACAAAGTATAAGAATATTCCAGAATACAAAAGAAACAATTCATACACTATTCTATGACCTTCATAGATCTGAAGTAGAGGCTAGGTTTGAAGAGGCTAAAGTAGAGACTACTGAATATTATTAAAGCTGAAAGCTGAAGCAAAGCACCTCCGAAATTACCTCCAAGCTAGAGAAGATGTACTGAGCGGTAGGCGATATTATCTCCAGCCCTAGGCGAAGTTAACTCTATGACATGTGTGTAGAAGGCTTCCATCCTCCATATGTAAGAGAACACCAAAGGACTCTCTCTATCTTGCCTGCAAATAGAGCTTGAAGCATCCGTCCTTTTATAGGCACACAAGGATGATGGCTTTTCATAAAAGCTCTCTCTAAGTAACTGTGTAAAACTTTGGCAAAAGCACCTTCTAAGAATTTACATGGACTTCCATGTGCCATTGTTTGCTTTTCAATCTTTAAAAATTATCGCAATCTCTTACTACCAAAGTGGAAAGATTTGTTCTATTCCGTGCGTATGGTATGTTTTCGGTTCCACAAGCGAATGGAACTTTGAGGTTCAGTGCATTTGGTGCATAGTGTCATGGACAAGGAAACCATCCTGAACCTCAGATTCCATGTGAATCCTATATCTCATGATTGGTTCAGAATTTGGGGAAACCAATGCTTCCATTGCGTCCGGAACATGCCAAAACCCTAAGATCGATTGTCTTCTTGCTTGATTCTAACATCCAAAGACCATGCTTCGAATTAATGACATCATCAATTCGTAACCGCCCTTGAACCCCCTTGGAAAACCTATATAAAGAGGGGTTTGCCACATTCATTCTCAGTCTTGCCAATACCAGTCTTGGGAGCTCAAGGAGTCGTGACCGCCAAGTAAGTACTCTCCAAGTTCCAATTCTTGTTCTTGTCTTGTTCCTTGTTCTTGTCCTGTCTAGTCTTGTATCCTCGACATCTAGTCTTGTCCTCTTGTGGTCTCGTAGTACGAGATCTTGTATAGTTATGTCTTGTATCTAGTTAATCTCCCATAAGGGAGTTCTTGTAATCCAGATATCTTGTTTCATACTTACAATCCCGGGTTGTGGGATCTCATGTATCATCTCTAGTCGAGTTATTCATACCTATCAGTCCCGGGTTATGGGACGTCTTGTATCAATCACATATTCTTGTATCGTTTTCCCTTCGTGGGTGTTCTTGTTATCAGAAGTGTATTTCTGAAATCTTGTCTACTGTAGTCAGAGAGCACAATCTAGTGCTCCCCTGACACTTTGGAAAGACTAGCTTCTATCCAAGACTAGGCATCATGGAGAACGCTTATGAACAGATTGTAGCATCACTTCAAAGTCTCCAACAAGAAGTCGGAGACCTAACTCATCGACAAACACAAGTCGAGATGGGACATCCAGTGGATATAGGTGCACTCCTTCAAGAATTACAAGAACAAGTCGGGAGTCTTTAGACAAATCAAGGGAGTATCCAAGTAAATCAACGACCTAGTACATCCATGAGGGAACCCAAGATCTGCATGCCAAAAAAGTTTGATGGGGATCACACGAAGTTTCGCACATTTCTCCAGCAAGTTAAATTGTACATCTGTATGCCGCTTGACAGATATCCTAACGAGGCATCCAAGGTCAGTACTAGATCTTGTTGAGTTATTTCTTGTATCTAGTTCATCTCCCATAAGGGAGTTCTTGTAATCTAGATATCTTGTTTCATACTTACAATCTCGGGTTGTGGGATCTCCAGTATCATCGCTAGTCGAGTTATTCATACCTATCATTCCCGAGTTGGGGGACGTCTTGTATCAGTCACATATTCTTGTATCGTTTTCCCTTCGTGAGTGTTCTTGTAATCAAAAGTGTATTTCCGAAATCTTGTCTACTGTAGTCAGAGAGCACAATCTAGTGCTCCCCTGACACATAGTTCAATATGAAAGATGAATGAGTATAAATTAATATTATATGTAATGTAAACACATTAATTTAACATGTATGTGTATGTCCGTATGCAATTTTGAATGTTCATCAATATACCCGTTTATAAGTTTTATGTAGTATCTATTTTATTATTTGTACTATGCATCGTTTTACAAATGATACATTCAATATGTACAGTAGGTATGATATGTTGAATGTGTTCGATATGTTCAGTTCAAGTATCTTACATTTGATTCAAGTATTATTCGTGATTAATGTGAGCACCAATCCAACCATATTGTCACATGGACTGTTTTGACCTAATTTGAACCACTGACTTGTAACTTGACTTGACTTGACCTACGCTGTTGACTATTTGACCAAAATTAGGGTTTGCTTTTTTAGGTGGTCCTAGAGAGGTTGGTTACGAGCAAGTTGGGTATGGTTAAAAGGGCTTTGTAAGAGTAGTACAACAATATGAGCTTTTTATATTCCTGAAAACTCATTTCTAACCACTCATTAGCAGATAATAGTCTAATGCAAGTCCAAAAATAGGTATATACAATATGTACAAAATAGAAATCAATCTCCTACAATTACCACTAGATATGGATTGCATTTGGAGATGCCTTGAACACTACATTCCATACACGGTATAGACATTACAAGTTCCTCATCCTACATTTTGGCTTTAACTACGTCCCAACCACTTTCCAAGAGATTATGAACAATCTTCTTTGTCCTTATTTGGGGAAATGTGTTGCAGTGTTCCTCAACGATGTTTTGGTCTATATTAGAGTTGTAGAGAATCATCGATACCATCATCTCATCCTATGCATGCTAAAATGGGAGAAGAAGTATTTAAAGAAGTGAAAGTGCGAACTCTTTTGCATTGAGCTACTCTATCTTCGATGTCATCTCAATAGATGGCATACAGATCGACTCGGATGAAGTGAGACTTATGCTAGATTGGTCCATCCTCCACACCATCAACATATAAAAGGCTTCTTATAATTGACACCATCATCATCTGAAGGCCCTCTTATAATATACATCTTCAATTGAATGTCTTCTTCGAAGGTGTAGTGTGAATCCGCGCTTAGAGTGGACATATGAGTTGGATCAATGTTTTCGGACACTAAAGTGCTAGTCACATGATACATCTACATCGATGCTGCAAATTGTGTATCTGTCAAAGCCCTTTGTGGTGGAGATGGATGCTACTGAGTTTGGTATAACGTTCATACTCTACAAGGAAGGTTGCTCGATGGCATTTAAGAGGTGCAAACTCGTCGATGTGGAGACACAATATACCACATAGGAGAGGGAATTATTAGCAGTAATCCATGCATTAAATATGTTGCGAGGAACCATGTGTTCCATGCTCACACTAAGCACATTGAGGTGCACTATCATTATGTCAAGGAGAGGTTCTCTTCTCAAGAGATCAATTTGGTATATGAGCCCACACAGGAGAACGTTGTAGGCCTTTTCACAAAGGCTCTACCTAGGGAGAAGTTTGAAGCTTTCCGCAAAGCTTTGGGCTTACTTCCTTTTGTCGATTGTTTCCACATTGCTTTGCACTTCCTTATACATGAGTGTCTTTCACTCCCAGAGGGGATTTGTTGATATATTTCGGTAATGATGTGTGTGAACACGCTTAGGACCGCCGATGCACTTTTTTCCCTCTTTAGAAGGCTTTTTTTCGCTGGCTTGTATATACGCCTATAAACCTAACGGGTTACTTATCTTTGTACATTCACTAGGAAATACATTCAATATTGTGTGTTCTTCTCCAAGCTTCTTCTTCTTCTTCCTTGTGTTGTTTGCATGCTTTAGAAGACCTCAAACTCCAACACACTTGAAGCAATTTGGTTGCAGAAAATTCTAGGTTATCTTGATGTTCATGTTCATCTACCTATGTACATATCTTCGGATTGTCAAAGTGCTATTGCGATTGCAAAGAATCTTGTTCATCATGTAAAGACAAAGCATATTGAAGTACATTATCATTACATTCGAGAACAAGTATCTAAAAAGCACATTGAACTAACTTATGTACCTATAAGTGAAAAATGTAGAAGACATATTTACCAAAGCATTATCCAGAGAAAGACATCAGAAGTTATGCAAACATTTGAACCTTATGCCATTATGACATGGAAAACAATGTCAGAATGCTCAAATTTACCAAAAATTCCGACAACTCTAATTTTGGTATTTAGTTAAAATTTAGTCAAAGATGATAAAAAAAAATTATTGGCTAATCAGAAAGTACTCCTTGAGAGCTTTTTAATGATATCTAATACTTCACCATTCGGCACCAAAAAGACAACCAAAAGACAACCGAAATTTAAACCCTAATTTTTGCTTTTCATATATTTTTCATCCAAAAACTTGCTTTTCAATAGATTTTTTGCAACTTTTCATGTTTTTCATGTTGATTTTGTGGGCACTTCAAATCCTATATAAAGAGGGCCTAGGCCTCAATTCAAGAAGGTAATATGGAGCCAAGATGTTGTACTTAATAAAGCTAAGCCATTGAAAAATGATTGTGCCTCTTAAGGATGACTCTAGAAGAGTCAAATTTCAACATGAACAGCCACCCATCGCGCATGGAATCGGCCATCCAAATTGAGCCAGAAGATGTTGGACAACTAAGGCTTGTCAAGGTCGTGAAGCCATCTATTCATGGTGATGACAAAGCTAGATATGTTGTTCAATTGCCAATAATGCAGTAACATGATGATGTTTATACCTCTTGATATGGATCCATTGTCAAAGAATGTAGATCATTGGGTGAGGAGATCTACACATACTAGGAGGCAACTACACATGTATGACCCCTCTATGCACTACATATGCTATCTAATGAGGGTGAGCCTCCTCCTTACAAAGAGGCAAAGTCATGTGAGCATAAAAGAAAGTGTGAGCTTGTCATGCAGGAAGAATTTAAAGCTTTGAATACAAATAATACTTGGACTTGTTTTAATTGCCCAAAGGAAAGAAAGTTATTCCTTACAAATGGGTATATAAAATCAAGACTTGATAGGAAACCTAAGTATAAGGCAAGGTTGGTTGCAAAAGGGTATGCTTAGAAAGAGGGCACAAACTTCCAGTAAGTCTTCTCTCCTCTAGAGAAAATGATTGCATTATGTGTGTTATTTGCTCTCATAGCTCCCTTGGATTTAGAGCTATATCAAATGGATGTGAAACAGCCCTCTTGCATGATGACCTTATGAGGAGCTGTACATGAAACAGCCCGAAGGTTATGTGATTCCTAGAAAGGAACGCCTTGTATGCAAGCCCAAGAGAAGATTGTATGGACAAAAGCAAGCTCCTAGAAATCAGTACAAGAAATTTGATGCATTTTATGCTCAAACATGGGTCCAAAAGAAGCCATGTTGATCATTGCTTATACACCCAAAGGATAGAGATGGTAGCCCCATCATTCTTATACTGTATGTTGATGAGATGCTCCTAGCTGGGAAGAAAAAAGAGTACATTAGATGCTCTAAACCTGCAGCTTCATGCTGCATTCTCAAGGAAGGACCTTGGAGAAGCTGAAGATATCCTTTGAATTAGGATGAAAAGGAGTGGGCAGCAGCACACGTATTTGTCTTAAGAAAAATACACTGAAAAATTGTTGGACAGATTTAATCTAGCTAAATCAAAGCCTTTTAAAATGCCATTACAGCCATATATCAAGCTTTCCAAGGTGTCCAACTAACAAGCGGTGCTGTTTCAAGGCGCCCTAGGCTTCGAAGGATAGTGGCACTATCTACTACAGAGGTTGAATACATTTCAGCCATAAAGGGTTCCAAAGAAGCCGTATGGTTGGCATGCCTATGCAATCAGTTTTATTTGTCTAACAAGGTAACCATCCTTGGTTGTGATGGCCAAAGTACCATATGCAAGGCAAGGGGTGTGTGTGTGTGTGTGTTTTCTTTTTTTTTTTTTTTGGGGGGGGGGGGGGGTGTATGTATGTATGTATGTATGTATGTATATATATAGATAGATAGATAGATAGATAGATAGAGAGAGAGAGAGAGATGTATGTGTGTAGGCATGTGTGTTTGTGTGCATATAGAATTTTTAAACACACAAAAGAAAGGAAAAAGTCAAAAAAATTCACTTGGCAAGTTCAACATAGCTAGTGTAAGGTTTCTTGGAGTACCATAACAACCATGTATTAAATGGAGCAAATATGATTGCCCAAAAAGATGATATGGGATGAGATTATTCCTTTTGAGGACCATCCCTTCTATATGCTATGGTTCCATAACATCTAATCCATAGTTGAAAAAAACACGTTTTTTACTCAAAATAAAAAACGTTTAGAACTTTGGGACGTCCCAAACATTCTAATACGTTTTTTAATCACCCACCAAGGTTTTTTTTTTCTATTGATGATCTTGTGTATTTTTCTCTCTAACGTTACCCATGAGCTATGTTTGGAGTTTCTTATATTTTGTAAGCATACATGAGCATCTAGAGGGCGCCCTTAAGCATCCTTCTACCCTTGAGTGTTCAACCTTCATACCTCATCTTTCAAACTTAAGCCCTATTTGAAGTTCGGAACAAACTTGTTCACATAGAGAGAGAACCATGAGCTTGTTTTGACATTCCATCAGCTTCAACCCTCCATTAGCTTTCATCATGGATAGAATTCCCAATCTCCATAACCATCTGAAAACTACTAGCCCCACCTCTTGGGCCTTGGCAATGCAATTATTGGTATTTATTTATGATGATTCAATATCTTACATCAAGTATTTTCTATGTTTTTAGAGCTAGATAAGTAAAGGAGTGTAAGATAACTTATTCATGGATTATCTAAAAAATAAATAAGAAATGTTGCGAAGAAATATGTACTCATTTTTTATTTCCATTTTTTCAGTACTCTACGTACTAAACGCTTTAAAACCCGTTTTTAAAACTCTCTTTGTACTATGATCTAATCCCAAAAAATGATATGGGATGAGATTATTCTCTTTGAGGACCATTCCCTTCTATATGCTATTGTTCACGAGTATACTAAGAAGTTTTGATATCTATTTTTAGAGCACTTGAAAAGGACACAACAGGGATACGTCTTTATGGGAAATGTAAATGACTTGCAAGAATAATATGACTTGAACATAGTGGTTACTTGGACAATAATATGACTTGCACATGATAGCTAACTTGGGCACACATAAGCTGATATGTGGACACATTCATACTTGATTGATGAAGAAGCTTGCTAGGACCTCAGAGAATAGTGATGACCTATGATTGATATTCCATCCATTGAGGTTTCTATGAAAGCCATTTGGCTTCCTTCATTCATCATATTATTTAGATGACAAATCTTTTCTGTGATTTTTTATCATTGACATTGTATAAAAGTCCTCCTTTACTTTAGTTTTAAGTTTTTCGAGTTCAAGTTTTCATCAATACGTATATAAAATGGACTTTATTACACAAGGATGACATTTTCTTATAGATAGCTCTTAAATCCACTAGAATCATCAAAATCTAACAAACTTTTTTGTATTCACAAGAATCTCATTCATCAAACATATTTTCTTTGATTAAACACTCATAGTTTTTACTAATGTGCATCAATAATGTTGCAATCACCAATATAGAAAACTTCAATGCAAAAAATATATTCACAATCTTTGAGACATAGAATATGTTGCGCTCCATCCTTACACAAATTGCATTCCTTCTAACGCTTGTGTCTTTGTGCAGCTCTTTTTGTGTCACTCTACACAAGAAAATTGACAGCTTCAAAAACAGAAATTATAATTTTCCAATTGATAGAAAAGTTTACCAAGTGTTCCTATAGGTCAAAAGCCAAATAAAACATGCAAAAAATAGTGTAAAATTATTTGTAATTTCAAAAATTATTTGTCAAAAGAGAAGAAAAATGAGCTTTTGTACAAAGAGGGACCCAAAATCTATCCAACGTTCTTGGAACTGTCAAAATCAAATAAATGCATTTTATTGTACCAAGTTTGCATCCCCTCAATTTCGCTGCAATTTTATTATGTAAAATTTTTTGCTGCTGTAATTTTGTAAAGCTCTGAAGCAGTCCTCTAGGTATTCGATTTTAACTTTGTATCAGTGGATGTTATAGTATTCCAATTTGACACAAATTAAGGTACAAAGGTCCAATATTATGGGACTCTTACATAAGACAACGAGGGACATATTGTAAGGACTTTTCGAAGCATATCTCGAATTCAGAGCCTTTCTGCCTTCAATTCAATATTTAGAAACGGTCACATAACAGTGGCTACATATTATGAGTGAGCATAAATTGTATTCCAGAACCCTAGCACAATTGCCTGTGATGTCAGCAACCTCCTTTTGCCATGTGCTTCGTAAAGGAAATAAAAAACGATGGCCTGAAAACGTTGTTCTCTCGTATCAAAGTCAAATAACTTCCAACATACCAAGCAGGGATTGCTTGTAACAGCTTGAAATTCCGCAAAGGCGTAAACCACAACCAATCCTCATCAACAACATCGTTCCATTTGAACAAGAACTGCATAGATAGCAATTCGTAATTTTCGAAGAAATAGGAACAGGCATTCACTATGAAACACATATTAGCATCCCCCGAACTTTCATAAATAACAATAGACTAGAGACCACACCTCGAGGTCTTCGATAAACTTTCTGCTAGAGTTCTTCTGTCTTCGTAGCAAGCTCTGCGCTCTTGCACCTCTAATGATTGCGCCGCACTAAGCATATAGTATGCTTCCCTGATTCACCTGCATTATACAAATGCATTATATATATGGCGTAGAAATAAAACATGTTGTTTTTTAAGGGAAGTTTAGCCGAAGCCTCATTCTCCTAATAGATTGAAATAACAACTTTAACCTATCGACAAAGCATGGATTAAACTATTCGAAGGAGACAGTTTGAAAGGATTACCCAGAGGATTACCCAGAGACAACTGATTTAATTATGCCCAAAGGCAATACATTGGTCTAGAGTTTAGAATTGTTCTATCGTAGAGAGAGGTTGAACTCTCGACCCTGCCTCAAGAGATGAAAGACCCAACTAGATAGCCTAACACACATGTACAAAACATCTTGTTTCAAAGACTAAAATATCAAATAGAATTAATTACAAAGAACAATGTCCACACTCGTTGGCTCAGTTGGGTGGAACTCTCACCGTTTGAGGCGAGTGTGAGGGTTCAAACCCTGCCCTCGGTGGTGGACATATGCTAAAACTTAGGCCATATTTTTTGTCTTCAGGCCCCTTACTAATTCTTACCTCTTGCTTTGTGGGATACAGAGGGTCCCATGGGTACTATGCCCACTTTCATTTGTAGAGTTGTTTTTTCCATAAATTCAAGCAAGGGAGAATAAGCTTTGGTTGAACTTCCTCTTTTAGAAAATGAAGGCAGTAATACAAAATGAAAGTGGGGCATAAAGGGTCCTATATGTGTGTTTTTTTTTCATAATTTCAAGCTTATATGGGAGTAGATAGAACACAGAACTTCAAAAGAAAAAAGCTAATTATATCCAACCGACATGCAACTACCTTGGAAACAGCAATGGAACTATGGAGAATTTGTTAAAGGGGTGTTGCATGTGAGGCTCCAAGTGACCATGAACTTTGGGCACACATAGTTTTTGGAAGAAAGTTCTATATTAGAGAAGCATGGAAGGGCCTTCATGTTGCAATCAACCAAACATTAGGGCTCTCAATTTTTGGATGCCCTTGGGATATGTGAAGTCTTTACACCATTATGCCATTGAGTTCTATGTTGAATTGTGAAATATTTCAAGCTCTAAGGGTAGGCCTAAGGTTGAAGTCCCTTGAAAAGGAGATTGATGAGTTTTTCCTAAGTCATTTGAGCAATAATTATGATGAGTATTGGCAAGTTGCTTTCAATGATATGCAAACTATAATGAATAGGCATTATATCTTCTCATATAGAGAATAACCACAACATGTAGGCTTTACAATCACAAATATAGGTTAATGCAAGCATACGTGCACATCTCGCCTTGTTCTAGGTAATCTAATGTTAGAGATACTCACACAATATGTGATTCTTCATATGGAAGTGACTCATGTGGCTTTGCATACCCTACCCAAGGTAGTTGGCGTAGCTACCTCTTCCACTCGTGTAACTAGGCCAAAAATTTGGCCTTATGTGGGCCAGCAAGGTTGGCACAAGGAGAATATTCACCCAAGATGTGATTCTTCATATGGAAGTGACTCATGTGGCTTTGCATACCCTACCCAAGGTAGTTGGCAGTAGCTATCTCTTCCACTCATGCAACTAGGCCAAAAATTTGGCCTTATGTGGGCTAGCAAGGTCCTCTACATACAAGTCTAATGTGCCAAAGTTACTCATTGTTAAGTCACTCACATGATTTGCCCCATTGAAGTGGATGGTTCCAAATTAATACAGCCTAGGATGAAGTGGGCACAGCCTCAAAGTCCAGTCAACCCTCTTCATGAGTTATTCAACCATTTTGGTTGTCCATATTCTAGTCGAGCATTTTTATGAAAACATCATAGGTCAACCATATTATCCCTTCCCTTACATGATGGACTTCTATATTGCACACCATTTCCTAGGCACAATTGTTGTCAATTATGTCGGGCAATGAAGAGATTCAAGGAGCACTTCCATATATTTCCTTGAGCAATGAAGAGATCCATGGAGCACATCCATATATCTCCCCAAGCATCTATTGTAGATTCCATAAATGCTTGATTATGCCTCCTATTGTAGTTCGTCACTCATGTATGCATATGAAAATAGCTTCTTTCTTGGAATATATACTAAATCATTTATGCTTTAATGAATCAAAGCAACATATTCAAATTAAAAAAAAAATCAACGGGGTGCCCTTGTTGAGGTGTGGAAGCATCACAAAAAGTCTCCCTAGTTACATTCGCATGCGCTCAAATGCATTGAGGACTTTGCACCCCATATCGAAGAAAAGCTTTGAGCCCTTAGCCCATATGTTTTACCTTACAGCCAAAAATGGTCCAATGTTACTATATTACAATAAGGGTTAACTTCTTTTCTATTTAACCAAGTTTGACTAAGTAGTCATACCAAGGCGGGCTACATATTCGATCAGGATTGAGTTATTTGAGATGAACAAGGCGGACTAAATATTCGATCAGGATCAACTTATTTAATTCAACCACATATGTATGTACATACATATATACATGCATACAGACATGCATGCATACATACATATATGCATGCATGCATACATACATATATGCATGCATACATAGATACATACATACATACATACATGCATGCATACATACCTACATACATAATTTATACATAAATGCACACATGCATCCATACAAACATGCATGCATACATACATACATACATACATACACACAAACACACACACACACACATACATACATACATACATACATACATACATACATACATACATACATACATACATATATATATATATATATATATATATATATATATATATATATATATATATATATATATATATATATATATATATATATATATATATATATATATATATATATATAGAGAGAGAGAGAGAGAGAGAGATAGAGAGAGAGAAAGATACTCTTTTTGGCATATCTAATGTTACATTTACATACATGGATGGCCAAAATAAAGTGATACCTATATGAAAAGATAAATGTAGAGGGATATTGTAACAAACTACCTAGTACACATGCGAGAGAATGGCATGTGACTCTCCACCCAAGTAGCTAATATATGGGTTTCTAGATTGAGCGTGATCTCTAGAGTTAATT
Organism: Ceratopteris richardii; assembly: GCA_020310875.1. Lineage (NCBI taxonomy): Eukaryota > Viridiplantae > Streptophyta > Polypodiopsida > Polypodiales > Pteridaceae > Ceratopteris > Ceratopteris richardii. The sequence continues at coordinate 176,528,888 of CM035414.1, forward strand.
GGAATCCACATATGCATATGCAACTTCCAATATCATTACTTTAGCACCTACAACTAGACGCTACCTGTTACACTTATGTGTTCCTCGAGTAGCATTGATGTGAACTTTTCCCTATACATGGGCACTTTTTACTCTAGTGTTAGTTAGAGGTTTTTTCCCCATGTTACCACATACATGATTCATTCATATGTGGTGGTACTTTTTACTTAGGGATATTATTCAGCTCTTACTTCAGTTCAGTTCATCGTCAATAGAGAGAGCTATTCTAGCCATCCGTCTTCTTTGTGTCTTGTTGCGTTTGTGCTCCTTGGGTGTGCTTCTCGTGTGTGTCTCACACTTCTACACACACCCAACAGTGGTATCAGAGTAGGTTCAGCTCCTTCTCAAGTTTTGGTTTTTCGCGTCGCGGTGCACGTGCACTTTTAACCATTCAAATCGACTTTGAAGCATAGAATAGTGAATTTCAACAACCAAGAAACATTTCCACTTGTCTCATTAGGGCTTTACCCCCATTTTGAATCCATTCATGCAATCAGAATTGCCATCAGAGTGATCGTCTATGAACTAAAATTTCAACATTCATTTTCGTTTTCGTCGAAGTAAGGATTTTGTCATATTCTTGTTCTTTAGTGAAATGGTGGGAAGCAATAACTTGTTTGGCATGCTTCAATCTGAAGATAAGCTTGATGGGATCCACTATCCAATGTGTTCTTACATGATGAAGCATGTTGTTGTTGCAAAACAACTTTGGAACATAGTGGCAGATGTAGATCAAAGACCTGCAGGTTCTTCTACTACTATCACAGATGAAGCTTCTTCTTCAAGTAGAGTGGTTTCTCCTTCTCCACCTAAATAGGAGCAACTTAGATTTGATGGAAAATATGCTCAAGATCATGCATTGATTGCACTTTCTCTGAAGCATCATATAGCTCCACACATTCGGTCATGTTCTACATCAAGACAGGCATGGGACATTCTTGCTTCTTTGAATGTCGTGCATAATGAAGCATGTGTTGCATACTTGAGGATGTGCGTATGGCTAAAAATGATTCTGCATCAAGGACTTGAAAGAGCAATTGGCAAACATAGATGAGATTATTTCAAATGCATCACTCATTTCTACATCGTTGAAAGGATTGCCAGAATCTTTTCAAATCTTTGGTACTACACTATTTGGTTGCAAAAGGGGATCCCAATATGTATGCATTTGATGAGGTTGTGTCTCTTCTTTTGCAAGAAGAGCAATCTAGAGTGAATAGGAGTGGTTTGATTGAGGGAACGCAAGCACATGGTATCTCACAAAAAGGGAAAAGCAAGTATGGTTCAACTTTGGGTTCATCAAAACCAAAGCCTCAACCTTCCTCTTCCACTCATTCCTCTAATGATGATGATTTGAAAAAGAAGAAAAGATGGAAATATTACCAAAAGGTTGGTCATAATATCGATAAGTGTAGAAATCTTGTTAAACACAATCAAAAGAAGAAGGAATCTAGCATTTCTATTGCTGAAAAAACAGCAAATGCAAAGAATGGTGAAGTTAACATGGCTCAACATTTTTGGGCATGTGTTGTTACATGTCATTATGATGCATCTTTGCATTCTAAATGTATGATTGTGAGTGAGGCTGATTCATATTGGTTCTTTGATAGTGGTGCTTCAAAGCACATAACATCATGAAAAAGATTTTTTGCATCTTTCAAAGATGCACCCAAAGTAGGACATGTGTGTGCAAACAATGTCTCTTATCCTATCATTGGAGTAGGAGAAATTGAGCTTATAGCTGCAAATGGAGATGTGATTCTCTTGAAAAATGTACTCAATTTAAAGAAGAACTTAATTTCAATTTTGTTGATTGCCAAAGATGGATTTCATGTACACTTTGTTGATGATAAGTGTATGGTTCATGATTTTAGCAATGGTGATAATATTGTGATGTCTGATACATTATGTAATGGTTTGTATTGCATGGATACATACAAGAGGGCTACCTCAAATGCCTTAGTTGCTCATACTTCTTCCATGACTGAAATGGAGCTTTGGTATGCTTGTTTTGGTCACTTGAACTTCAATAGTTTGCTTTACTTGCAAAAGAAGGACATGGTTATTGTTTTCTCAACATTTGAGTCCATTGAAAATCATGCATGTGAAGGTTGCATTCTTGCAAAAATGCATCATGCTTCTTTTCCAAAAGATAGTCACACACTACAAGAAAACTGCACCTTGTTCATAGTGATCTATGTGGTCCCTGTTGGGTGTGTGTAGAAGTCCAAAAGACACACAAGAAGCACACAGAAGGAGCACAAACCCAACAAGACACACAGAGAGGAAAAATGGTTGGAAATACCTCTCTCTATGAATGATGAATTTAATGGAAGTAAGTGTTGAATAATATCCGTAAGTACAAAGTACCACCACATATGAGTGGATCATGTATGTGGTAACATGGGGAGAAAACCTCTAGCCAACACTAGAGTAAAAAGTGCTCATGTATAGGGAAAGGTTTCACATCAAATTTACTCGATGAACACATAAATGTAAATAAACCCATGTTGGAGATAGACGTCTGCGGAAGCACGCGAACAGCACAAGGAAGAAGAAGAAGCTTGGAGCACAAACACACAATACTGAATGTATTACTAGAGAATGTACAAAGATAAGTAGCCCATTAGGGCAATAGGCGTATATACAAGCTGGGGGAAAAAAACCTCCTAAAGAGGGAAAAAAGTGCCCCGGCAGTCCTAGAGTGTTCACACACATCACTACCTAAATATATCAACAAATCCCCCTTGGGAATGATGCGGTGAACAAGGAGCTGGCACTCATGTATAAGGAAGTGCCAAGCTATGTGGAAATCACTCCACAAAAGGAAGTAAGCCCAAAGCTTTGCGGAAAGCTTCAAACTTCTCCCTAGGTAGAGCCTTCGTGAAAAGGTCTGCAATGTTCTCCTGCGTGGGCACATATGCCAAGCTGATCTCCCCAGCAGAGAACCTCTCCCTGACATAGTGATAATGCACCTCAATGTGCTTAGTGCGAGCATGGAACACAGGGTTCCTCGCAACTGCCAATGCGCTCTGACTATCAGTGAAGATGGTGGTGGCAGAAGACTGGCCAACACCCAAATCAGCCATAAGGCGTCTGAGCCACACACACTCAACAGTCGCTGTGAAAGCTTCCCTATACTCAGCCTCACAACTGGAAGTGGCCACAGTAGGCTGCTTCTTGCTCAACCAAGATATACATGAGCTACCAAGCATGAAGCAAAAACCACTGGTGGACACACGAGTGTCATAGCAACCAGCCCAATCTGAGTCAGAAAAAGCATGCAAATCTGGCGGTAGTGATCCCCCCTTGGGATAAAACAACCCAAGTAGCCGAGTACCACTCAAGTAGCGAAAGATGCGCTTAACCGCTTTCCAATGCATGACTCCTGGGCAATGCATAAACCTGCTCATCTGTGAGACAGCAAACTGAATATCTGGCCGAGTAATGCATAAGTAAATCAAGCATCCAACAGCCTGCTGATAGAGAACAGCATCAAATGCATCTCCAGCATCATGAAGACTCAATCGTAAACCTGTCTCCATAGGAGTGGCAATAGGCTTACAGTCTTCAAGGCCAAAACGCTGCAATAATGTGTCAATATATTTCGTTTGACACAAAGCCATTCCACCATCAACGTGCATAAACTGAATGCCCAAATAGTAATGCAAATGCCCCAAATCAGACATCTCAAATGAGGCATGCAAATCAGCCTTAAAATCAGCAATATGTGTCTCAATAGGACCAGTGAGCAGCATGTCATCAACATAGACAACAATGATCGGAAGCACATCATTAGCACGTTTAACATATAAGGTGCTTTCAGTTGGACTGTTCTCAAAACCATGTGCAATCAGTTAAGCATGTATCTTCTCATACCAAGCACGTGGTGCTTGCTTTAAACCAATAATGCCTTCTTTAACCTGCAAACCTGGTTTTCATGCCCTTTCTGCACAAAGCCACGGGGCTGAAAAACATACACTTCTTCATGCAAGTCACCATTCAGAAATGTTGTTTTAATGTCCAACTGATGTACATTCCAACCATGATGGGCTGCAAGTGCACAAATGCTCCGAACAGTAGTCATACGGCCTGTAGGTGCAAAGGTCTCATCAAAATCAATGCCTCTTTCCTGCGCATAACCCTTTGCAACAAGCCTAGCCTTATACCTGTCAACTGTACCATCAGGTTTACGCTTCAGCTTGTATACCCACTTAGTGCCAATGGCCTTCTTGCCAAGAGGCAAGTCATATAAAGACCATGTACCATTCTTCATTATAGCATCATATTCAGATTGCATAGCAGCCATCCAATTTTCTGAATTTTGTGCTTCATCAAAAGAAACAGGCTAATTCTCATCACAGAGACTAGATGCAGCTATAGCATAGCAATCTGATGCAAAGGAGGCACTATGAGAGCCTGAACGAGTACGATATGACAAAGGTGCATCTAATTTGTTGTCACGCAAAGTCTGCACCAACCATTTTGGCATAGTTTTTGCCTGCTCAATATCAGCTCTCTCATCAACAAGTGCATCATGTAAATCTGCATCAGAAATGGAATGATCTGCATCATCATATGAAACCTGCAAAGGCTGAGAAGTTGCCTCATTAGGACCAGCACTAGCCTGTCCACCTGTAAAAAGAGGCATCAAAGTATCATACATGTCTTTGGAGCTAACAGATGTCTCCTTAGTACATGAAAGCAATGGCTGAATAGCATCTTCCACAAAGACAACATCACGGCTAACCAGAATGCAGACGATAGCCTTTACTTTCAGAACTGTACCCAACAAAAATACATTTTACTGCCTTATCATCCAATTTTCTGCGATGTTGTTCAGGCACTAATGCATATGCCAAACAACCAAAAACACGCAGATGAGCAACAGATGGCTTGCGGTCATGCCAAGCCTCATATGGAGTGATAGACTGCAACGCTTTAGTGGGACACCTGTTCAGTACATATGCTGCACACATGACAGCCTCAAGCCAGAAACTATGCGGTAAAGCTTGACTTTTGACCATGCACCTCGCCATCTCCATGAGTGACCTGTTCTTTCGTTCAGCAACTCCATTCTGTTGAGGTGTATACGGCACTGTACACTGGTGTTTTATCCCACGTTCAGCCAGAAATGCATTAAAATCTGAAGACATATATTCCCCCCCTCGATCAGAACGGAGGGTGCCCATTTTACATGCTGACAGATTTTCAGCCAAAACCAAAAATTGTTTGAAGCACATGAACACTTCGGACTTTGCTTTGAGTGGATATACCCATGGATGCCTGGAAAAATCATCAATGAAAGTCACGAAGTAAAGGTAATTTCCAAAAGAGGGTGTCTGCAGAGGACCACATACATCACTATGTACAAGCTGCAATTTCTACGTAGCCCGAACTGAACCATCTTTTGGAAAGGAAGAATGCTACATTTTGCCCAAAATAAAGCCTTCACAAACATGTTTTCCAGGTGCCTCAAGTTTGGGCAAAGAGGACACCATTTCAGATTTTTGCAAGCGTAACAAACTAGCAAAATTCAGATGACCAAAGCGTGCATGCCAAAGCTTTGCATTTGACATAGCCTGAGAATCATGAACTACACATGCCGAATCATTCACAGATCTTTCATAGTCTATGAGCTTATACAGCTCACGACATAAAATGCCAGAAGCAATAATCACATCGCCATTTGAGAGATCATGGACTGTACACCTATCATCAACGAATTTCACAACCAAGCCAATCTTGGCTAATGCAGAAACTGATAACAGGTTCTTTTTGATCCCTAGCACAAATAAAGCATCTGACAAAGTGAAAGAACTACCATCAGCAGTAGTCAGAATGATCTTACCAACTCCCATAACAGGATAAGAGGAGTTATTGGTGCATGTGACAGTATTCCCTGTAGGGGCAGGCTCGAGTGAAGAGAAGAAACTGCGCTGCGAGGTAATATGTTTGGTCGCCCCATTGTCAAAGTACCAAACATCTGAGTCTACTGCAGACATGCATTGATCATGAGAAGATGGGTCAAAACTGTAGACAGTAGTAAACGTCCATTCTTCTTCCTGCACAAGATTTGCAGACTCTGTTTTTGGTGTAGAGGCCTCTGCAACAACCATTCCAGCCTCTTTCTTCTTTGCCTCTTTAGCAGCCAGTTTTGGACAGTTCTTTATAATATGATCATTTCCTTTACAGTACTTGCAGAACAATTTCTGCTTTTCTAATTTCTTCTCATCTTTATCCTGGTTCTTCGATTGTGCAGCATTTGCAGATTTCTGCTTACTAGTAGAAGAGCTCCATTTTCCTTTGCCCTTCTGACTAGCCAGGAGAGCTTGATCTGCAACACGCATAATGGACCTGTTCTACATGGACTGATCTTCTTGCAACAGAACAGAGACTAATTCCTCAAATGACAAGGCATTCGGATTGCCTTTCATCATCAACCGAAGAGTAGAGGCAAAACTCTGATATGAATCAGGAAGACCATTCAGAACGGTCTGCACAAGTGAGCTATCTGGTATAACCTCATCAGCAGAAATCAATTGTTCCTTCAGGTCTTTGATCTTTGTAAGAAAACTGTCCATAGAATCACCTTCATTCATGTGCTCACTCTCTAACTGTTTTCGGAGGTAAGCAACACGAGCCTCATTCCTAGCCTGGTACAAAGTGGTAAGTGTATCCCAAGCATCCTTTGTTGTTCTGCAAGAGCGAATGTGAGGAATAATGGCACGTTTGATAGACAAAGCTATCAATGCATGTGCCTGGGCATCTCTGCCATCCCAACGAATCTGCTCTGCAGTAGGTGCAACAGAAACAGCCGCACGAACAGGAATCTGCGGAATATCATCTTCGACACCATCTTCATCAGCTCCAACACCTGTATTTGCAGTACCTGTCATTACAGGTGTAACAAGATGTCTTTCAACACCCTGCACAATGTTCCATAATCCTTTTGCAACCAGTACATGTCGCATCATATAAGCCCATAATGGGTAGTTGGTACCATCCAACTTATCCTCAACAGCCAACATACGGAATACATCACTGCTTTCAGCCATGGCCGGTGACTAAAATACCTTGATGCAGAAAATTGACTGTATCTCAAAAAGTTGAACGGAACAACCCAGACGAGTTCTGCTAGACCTGTAGCAGACTTTGAGACGCTTAAACTGGCGAACAAAAATTGGTATATACCTTTGGCACAAAAGGATGAAATAGCCTGCACAAGCACTACGATAGTGCGTTCGGACCGAAACGAGCTCAGATCGCGATTTTGGCACCACAGAGCGAAGCGGTTTTGATCTCGGAAACACCCTGAGTATGCTCACCAAATTTCGTGCGAATCTAAGACTGCAAACGGAGGAGTGTCGACGGCGCCCTAGAAGAAGCGACAACCTGCTCTGATACCAATTGTTGGAGATAGACGTCTGCGGAAGCACGCGAACAGCACAAGGAAGAAGAAGAAGCTTGGAGCACAAACACACAATACTGAATGTATTATTAGAGAATGTACAAAGATAAGTAGCCCATTAGGGCAATAGGCGTATATACAAGCCGGGGGAAAAAAAACCTCCTAAAGAGGGAAAAAAGTGCCCCGGCAGTCCTAGAGTGTTCACACACATCACTACCTAAATATATCAACAACCCCCTAGAGAAAATGATGTGAACACATACAGGGAGTGACAGATCAGCCCCCACAAGGTAATAAGCCTAAAGCTATGTGAAAAGCTTCAAACTTTTCTCGTGGAAGAGCTTTGGTGAATATGTCTGCCACATTATCTTGTGTAGACACGTATACCAAATCATTATCTCCTGCATGAAGGTGCTCTCTCACATAGTGATAATGCACCTCAATATGTTTGGATCGTGCATGAGACACTGGGTTTCGTGCAATAGCCAATGCACTCTGAGTATCAGTGAGAATATGCATGGCATCATCAATCTCCATGCAAAGATCCATCAATAGGAATCTCAGTCATATACACTCCATTGTAGTTGTGAAAATTGCCTCGTACTCAACTTCACAACTCGATGTCGCCATTATAGGTTGCTTCTTACTCAACCAAGATATGCATGATTCTCTAAGGAAAAAGCAATTACCACTAGTGGAAATGTGAGTATCATAAAGCATTGCAAAAATTCAAAGAACCTGAAATGCAAGTACCTGGAATATCTTTTTGGCGTCGAGATTCCTGTATTCTCTTCTCAAGGAGTGGGTGATGCGTCGAAGATCACCGGGCAACTGCCTTGCTTCATGTTGGGTTCAGGTGTCGGGAAGGAGGCAAGGAGGAGAAAGTGGCTTGGGGTCAGATCAGACCTCGACGTGGGTCGTTCTCCCTATTCGGTGAGCGATGTCTGCGCATTGGGTGCCTCGCCCTCGGTATGGTGACTCGTATCACACATCGTAGGCCCGTGCCTCGGAAGAGAAAGCAAAGGCTTGGTTGTGTGCGTACATGCTCGTAACCATCACGGATGAAAGATCGAGATATAGTGTGAAATGAAATAACTATGATCAAGGATACAATGTAAATACAATTGGAGTCCTCTAATAAATATCAATAATGCAGAGTAGTGATACAATAGGCTGCTACAATGCAGATCGGTGATACAATAGGCCGCTACAGTGAAGATCAATGAATACAAATATGCCGCTACAGTGGGGATCAGGGAATACGTCGTAGATTTCTTGCTACACTGCTAGAAAGCACCCACAGGCTTCTCTTTGGTCTTTGCGACAAGAACTTTACTTCAAATCTGGTCTTTGGTCTTTGCTTTGGGCCTCGAAGCTTTATTCAAATAACTCTCTTTACTTCATAAAACCATTAGTAACCTCCAAATCATGCAGCAACCTGGAAAGAAGATCCACAAGGAAAATCCACGGGTGGCAATTTGCTTCACTTTGATCTTCAAATCTTTCAACTCTTTACTTCATATAATCTTCTTAGCAAATCATGAGAATCCTGGACCTAGAAAGAAGATCCACAAGGAAGATCCACAGGGGGGTAACTTTCTTCACTTCGATCTTCAAATCTTTCAACTCTTTACTTCATATAATCTTCTGAGCAAATCATGAGAATCCTGGACCTAGAAAGAAGATACACAAGGAAGATCCACAGGGAGGAACAAATGAGGCCTGGCACCTATTTATAGGCCCCCCTAGGGCTTCCTTCTAGATTCTTCTAACCTCCTCTCAAACTTTCTATTTTTGGATGGTCTTCTAGATTCTTCTAACCTCCTCTCAATTTTTTGTGAATTAAGGTTTTTGGTTTCACACTGGATGTTCATAAATTAATTATTTTTAAGGGTTTGACCTAGGGTAAATGCCAATTCTAAGGGTCCAAGTTAGGGTTTTGATTGGAGAAATTAGGTTTTGCCTACAACTAATGTCAGACATGTCAGATTAAGGGTTTATTTATAGTAACAGGCTAAAATGATAGGGTTTCTAAGGGTATAGGTTAGGTTTCCATGGGGTAAACTCGGATTTTCAGGGGTTTTCAAGGATCAAACCTAGGTTTTTCAAGGGTCTAGAATTGGCATTATGGCTATTTATAAATATACAACCTGAATCTACAAAAATCCCATGGTTCTACATCTCATAGTCAATTAAACCAACCAAAACATGCATAGTTTTCAACTCTTTTCTCAGTCAAAACATCACTCCATAATCAATAATCAATGAACTTTGAAAAAGAAAAAAAATGATGCAAACTTCTCTGAGAGATTTCATCCCGACATTCACCCCCACTAAACTTGCACATCATCCCGATGGGTCGTTCTCCCTATTCAGCGAGCGACATCTGCACACTAGGCACCTTGCCCTCGGTATGGTGCCTCATATCGTACATCGTAGGCCTGCCCCTCGGGAGAGAAAGGACAAGCGAAAGCTCATGCACGTGGAACATAATTGTCACGGATGAAAAATCCAATTACAGTGCGTAATGAAACAACAATGCTCAACGATATAGTGTAAATACAATTGGAGTCCTCCAATAAATCAGTAATGCAGATTAGTGATACAATAGGCCGCTACAGTGCGGATTGATGATACAATAGCCAGTACAGTGCGGATTCATGAATACAATAGGCCACTACAGTGCAGATCAGTGAATACAATAGGCCGCTACAATATGGATCAGGTAATACAGTGTAGACTTCCCGCTATAGTGCGAGAATGTGGCCACGGGCTTCTCTTCGGTCTTCACGATAAGAACTTTACTTCACTTTACTTTGGTCCTTTCTTTACTTCAAGTCTTCTTGGTAATAACTTCTCTTCTCTTTACTTTAGAAATCTGTGCAAAATTGTGGAGAGGTGATCCACAGAAGAGCATCACGGGGGTGCACGTCTTTACATCGGGTCTTCAAACTCTCTTCTTCAAATACTCTTTACTTCATATATCTCTGAAAATAAATCAACCATAACCTAGACCTGGAGAGTCGTTCCACAAAAGAAACCCACGGGGGTGCACTTATTTACTTCTGGTCTTCAAACTCTCTTCTTCAAATACTCTTTACTTCATATATCTCTGAAAATAAATCAACCGCAACCTAGACCTGGAAAGAAGTTCCACAAAGAAGATCCACGTGGGTACTTTTCACTTTGGGTCTTCAAACCTTTCTCTTCTCTTCATTTAATCCTCTTCAAATCATAAAAAACATGCACTTTACATATTTACTCATCAATTTTACTTTATGGATAATATTTGCATAACTCAAATAGCAATGATCACCTCCATTTTTCTTTAGGCAAACTATGTTAATACTCTGTGTGACACACTATTCTCTTCCCCTTTTTTCTTTCCCTCTTTATTTATTCGCCTCTTTCTTCTTTTCTCTTTCCTCTTTTTTTCCTCTCTCTTCCCTCCTTCTCTTCTTCCTTCTTCTTCTTCTTCCTCTCTTTTATCTTTCTTTTCCTCTTTCTCTTCTACCCTCCTTCTTTCTTCTTATCTCTTCCCTCCTTCTCTTCTTCCCTCCTTCTTTCTTCCTTTCTTCCCTCCTTCTTTCTTCCTTCTTCTCTCTTCTTTTTCCTCTTTCTTTTTATCTTTTCTTTTCCCTCTTTCTTTTTATCTTTTTCTTTATTTCTTTATCCTTTTTCCTTCTTTATTTATTTCTTTATCTTTATCTATTTCTCTCTCTTCTTTTCAAGTCGGCAATGGTCTTCTCTCTCTCTCTCTGTCTATATATATATATATATATATATATATATATATATATATATATATCTAATGTGCTCTTTTGCAGTGCACAAGCCACGTCTCTCTCTCTCTCTCTCTCTCTCTCCTCAATCCAATCCTCTTGCACGTTGAATCTTGCCTAGTGATCTCCACATCTCTCTCTCTCTCTCTCTCCACATCTCTCTCTCTCCACATCTCCCTCTCCACATGCTCTCCATTTGTTCTGTCCGTGCGTGAGCTACCAGCCACTCTCTCTCTTCAATCCTCTGTCACACGCAGCCAACAGAACATCTAGATCTCTCTCTCTCCCCTCGTGCTCTCTATCTGCTATAGCACTACTACTAAGTCGTCCAATCAAGTCTACAATCAACGAACAAAATCCGCATAAACAAAAGAACTTCCTAGCATCCTCAGCACAAGGGAGTCGAAATTGGCCTATCCCCATGGCTAATTACCAAGTCCATAAGTCTGACACGACTAATGCCTACATGTCCCAACCCTACTTAAACCTAGGGATTGGCAAGACAGAGTACCAATTGATAGATGCCTTGATAGAATCAGGAGCAGGACTCAGTTGCATACGAAATACGGTCATCTGAGATCTTCAAACGATTATGACTTCCACGAAAGCACATATGATAAGTATCGAAGGTCAAGTCATAGAATGCATTGGAGAAACTACAGTATCCCTCCACCTAGGAAATTCCTCCATGGAACAACGAGTCTTAGTGTGAAAAGACAAAGACTTAGTAGAAAACTTAATCCTAGGGCAAGATTGGATCATTGAGAATGAAGTAAGCATCCACCTAGCGCAAGGCTATATTTCAGCCAAGATAGGGCACAAGGAAGTTTTTAGTCTATTAGGGGAGAAGCCCTCACAGAAACTAGAAGCCATCAAGAGTGAAGATGAATTCCAAGAAGAGCACTTAGAATAGGATTTTAGCCCCAATCCCTCATAACAAAGTTTGGAAGAAGCCGAGAGTTCAAACCCTAACATGTCCAAGGAAGAAGTTAATACATCCTTTTCAATTGATGAACGGCAAGACACCAAGGAGGTCAACACTCTGAGAGTTTCTCACACGATAGAAGGATCACCAATTTGGAAAACCACAATCGAATACTCGCATCTAGGAAAGGTCAAATTCAAATGGGTATGCAAGGATCAAGTGAAGAAATCAGAGATTGCAACACCAACTCATGAGGAGAAAAAGGAGGCCAAGCATTATTCTTTACCAAAATCCAAACCAAAAAGACTCTTGCAAGTATGGCTCCCTAGGCCTTTGATTGAAGCTCAGAAGGCACGACAACAGATATGGATCCCCAAGAAGGTCAGACAAGCAGCCAATCAAGAGACAAGCAAAGAAACGGATACATTACATCGAGACATTCGGACAACGAAGCCAAGACAGACTCGTCATAGAAACATGAAGAGAAAAACCTCTATTACTAGGACATTCGAAGAAACAAAAGAAACATATGAAGCTCGAAGGACCAAAGAGAAGACACGGCTTATCAATGAGACCATGAAATGGATTTGGAAACCAAAGCAACTGCAAGGAATGGATCACCAGAACAATGAAGATTCCCATTGCACTCATGAAGATTCCAATGCACCTAAAGTATGCATAATAGGGCCACTTTACAAGGCCAAGCATTCGGCACTTGATGTACATTGTTTTTTTGGGATGAATGTTGAAAACCATCAGATTTTTGTAGATTTGGCTTGTATATTTGTAAATAGCCCATGAAACTAACTCTAGACCCTTGAAAAACCTAGTTCTGACCCTTGAAACTCCTTGAAAACGTGAGTTTACCCATGAAAAGATAACTTAGAACCTTAGAAACCCTAGGATTCTAGGTCACAAGTGTAAATAAACCCTTGAATTGATGTGCCAGACCTCACTTGTAGGCAAATCCCAACTTTCCCCATGAGAAACCCAAGATTGGACCCTTAGAGTTATCATTTACCCTAAGCCTAACCCTTGGATTTGATTTAATTTTGAACATTAAGTGTGAAACCAAAAACCTTATTCCAAAAAAAATAAAAAGAAAGTCCAAAAATAGAAAGTCGAGTAAGGAGGTTAGAAGTTTTTAGAAGAAGTCCCAAGTGAAGAAGAGGGGGAACCTATAAATAGGGGTCCAAATCATTTGTGTAACCCCCCATGGATCTCTTGTGGAACGCCTCTCTAAGTAAACTTCTTACCCCTCCCTTATTCACATTCATGCTTTACTTTTTACATCTAAGAGAGAGAGTAGCCGATGTAGATGATGCTTGAGGATGGCAAAACTTTGTGATGCAATTGTGATTATAGTTGGCTATTGTTTAGCTCCTAAGCATAAGTATCCTATAACATTTGATGATGGTTTTGAGGTTTTGAATTGTGAGCATATTAGTCTGCAGTCAGAGAGAGGACCATCCATCCTCTACTACAAGGTGAGAGTTATTTCTCTCTTCCCCCACACGTTCATAGTTAGGACTTCCTCATTCACACATACATCTAAGGTTGCTAAGATTTCCATCCATCCATGCGGCTCAAAGGTCTCATCAGGAAAGATTTGAGGCATATAACTTAGGTCCTCCACCGGTCGGTAGTTAGGATGTCCTATTGGCCACAATTGTCTTTTATTGTCCTCCTTCTTGGCTTCCTTACACATCCATAACTGGGCATCCTCATACTTCCAAGATTGATCACTTGATCCAGTGCTATGAATAGATAGGTCTTCTTCCTCCTTGTGTATGGGATTCCACTGTAGTGGGGGTACGTCTCTATATGAAAATGTATGCAAGTTTATATTGGTGGTATTTCCTTGATGTTGCAGGTATAATGAATCTCGTCCCCAGTCTTGTACTATCAACATTTGTCTCATGAAAGGTCGTCCTAATATCATTTCGTAATTGTTAGCCTTTTCGAACTTACAAATGGCTATGTGTTCAAATTCAACTCCACAGGTGGTTAATTTGATCCTTTCTAATATTCCTAAGGGTTTCTCCACATGACCATCTGCTGATTGGAGCTTCATGTGTGTGGGCCGTAAGGCAGGCTTTCCCCATTTCTCCCAAATTTCCTTGGTGGGAATTCCTACTCCTGCTCCTATGTCTAGTTTAGACTTGGTCATGTACCCATTGTAAGTGACAAGTAGACATGTATTACCTTCGTCTCCTTCACTAAATTCTCCCACCTTATCTATTGGGATTTGTATTTTAGAAGGGCTTTCTTTCTCCTTGGTTTCCTTTTCATCCTTCTCTTGCCCTAATTCTAGTTGACTTGCTAATTGTTGCCATAACTATGGTTTAACCCAAAGTAATTCTTCCACAGTCAGTTTGCATTGCACTTTTGTCTTCTTAAGTTCCGTTAGATTGTGTGAATTCTTGTCTGAGTTTCCTTTTCCTTTTCCCTGTACTGTGGGTGCTTGGATTATCATAGATTCCTTTTCGTTTTGGTAAGGTTGAAATGCTCTGAGCTTCTTCTCTATTTCGGTTGAGTCTTGATACTTCCTCATACACTTCTTCCATGTTGGGATTTGGTTGATAAACTTCCACATCTAATTCCTCACACTCATTTAATGCATGTTGGAACCCTCATGCTTGAGTAGATGCAAACCTCAACATAGATCTCCCTTTGTCCATCAACATCGATGTCGGTCATGAAACTATATTTGAATAAGAGATAATATACAAGAATTTGTCTAATGCTTGCTTTAAAGAGTTTCATTTGAGAAAAGGAACCAAAAATTTAAAGCAAAACAAGACAAAGGTAGGGCACACCCAACGAATGGGAATCCCTGTGACATTCCCAAAACACAAAATCGAAACAAATCTTGAAAAGTCCACCCAACTGCTGAAAGGCAACTCTAATGATTTCATAGAGGTTAGAAGAAAGAAGAAACGAATCCCTAGTAAACATTAAAGGGGAGAATCATCCCACACACAAGAAGCTTCAATTTTAGAGAAAGAAGTGAACATGTTTGACTAACCAATCAGATTCAACCAATTGGAGAACACTGAAATCTTTGATGGCAAAAAATTGTAAGAAGAGTATGCCACTAGTAAACAAGACAAACCAAATAGCAAAAGCTCCATCAATGGATCTATTATCCTGGATTACTACACCAAGATAGTTAGCACAAGGCCCACCTTGAGCTTCCCCTTCCTTGCACGAGCCCCCCCAAGGGAAGCTAGCCCCAAATAATGGTTTGACACAAACGAAAAATGTAGAATGGCCAAGAAGAAGATTAGAGATAAACCCTAATTTGGAAAACCCCATCCATTTAACAATGATTATCCTTTCCTTTTATGATTGCAGGCTCATGGATCTTGTTCATGTTATGATCAATGGCCAATGGTTGAAGGACAATTGTATAAACCCTGATTTTCTCTACCTTTTATAGGTCAAAGTTGATGGGGATTAGGGGATTACCTACTGAAAAGACTTAGGAACAATTTTGCTTAACACAACTAGGTTTCCACGACTCACCCTCAAGGTTTTATTGGCATTCTTGTGGGGTTCAATCAAGATTGCACTTCTTCCTTCTTAGGATCTTCTTGTGAACCCAATCATAGGTGGGTGTCTATTAGGTTTGGCAACCCTTTCCCCTTCTTGGTGTTTTGGCGTATAACCCAAACTATGACCATGAAAAAACAATAACCTAGGACTCTCTTGATTCTCTCCCATTTGATGTGATCCTCTCATGTGACTTCAACATGGTGGAGGCAATTGTTGATCAAGGGTTAGAAAGGTTGACTTGTCGATGGAATTGGAAAAAAATCATACATCTCCAGTAAGACTCGATAGTAAATCAAAGCCTATCAAGGAGTCTCTTGGTTGAACCTTTGGACTGACATTGATCTTTACAAAGTGAGTTAGATAGATTTTATGTTCGTTACAACATTATAGACCTCATCGATCCACCGACTCTTTCTCTTTGCACAAATATTGTAATTTCATATCATTTCTTGATTGTCGCTTACTTTCACTCCTTTGCCTAAGGGAGGAAGGCTTCACGGTTCAATGTGGATCCTTTAAAGTTCTTATTTTTTTCTATTCATCAAGACATTGAGCACGCCTAACAACAATCTTTCTAGGATCAAGCTTCCTTGGCTAAGTGTTGGATGATTGTGATCAAGATTCCTCAATCCATAATGTGAAATGCCGATTTGAGATCTAAGAAATGAGAAAAAAAGAAGGGGGAGGCCCTAACAAGAGGCTTACGTGCTTGGAAGATGAAGTTAATAAGAGCAAAGTGCATATATAGAAGGGTCTACTCAAACTTAGGAGCAAACACAGATTATAAGACGAAATTCAAAGAAAAATTCTCCTTCTTTTCTTTAGAGAATGGTGAAAAAAATAGACCAAACAACAAAATAAATGTGCAAGATTTTGAAGAAAAATAAGATCAAGGAGTTCCTCCCTAGAATAATCAACAAGAATGGTTTGGAGTGCACATCTAAGGGGGCAAATCATGACTTCATTGTTATATACCTTTTTTTAAGAGCTTGGGTGTTTCTTCCCCTCTCTCCATGCATAGGTAGGATTGTATGGTAGTATCTCAAGTATTAGAACCAAAAAGATTCCAGCTCTATGACTAGATACTTCATTGACCAGTAGCGAGATCAAGGAAGCAATCAATAGCCTCCCCTTAGGGAAAAGCCTAGGTTTAGACCATTTCACTAGAAATTCTTTGAATATTTTAAAGATTCCCTCATTGTTCCTCTCCACCTTGTGTGGATGGAAGCCCTTACGTTTGGTGCCCTCCCAAGATGTATGAAAAACTAATTTTTCAAGTTAATTCATAAGTAAGATAGCAAGAGGAAGATAAAAAACTAGATTTCAATCACCATGTTCCAAACAGGGTACAATACCATTGCCAAGGCCTTGGCTAATCACATCGTGAACCACCTTCAACCTTCACTCTATAAAGATAAAAAAGGTTTCATCAAGGAAAGATCCATTTTAGAAGCCAGTGCGGACATCTAAAAAGGACTCGTACTCACTAAAGAATCTAAGAAAAATCTATTGTTCCTCATGATTGAATTTGATAAATCTTATGAAAAATTGGAGTGGGATTTCATCTTAGAATCTCTTACAGATTTGGGCTTTGGACCAGGGCTCATTATGATGATCTCCACTTTCTAGGGAAACACCTTGACTTGGATCAATATCAACATCCATCTTTTTGCTTCTATCTGATCAAGAGCTCCACAAGGAAAGGTTGCTTGCTAGCTCCATTTTTATTCACTGTTATTGTAGGTGATCTCGATTGCATTGATTAAAGTCATGCTTAGCATGGTCACATCAAAGATCTTTCTCTTCCACAAGGGCATGATCAAATGGTCCTTATGATATCTGTTGATGACACAAATTCCTTCATCCATAATGAGATGGGATGGGCTTCTCAATTTTAGTGATGCCTCAAAAATTTCTATAATGCTTCTAGCTCTAAAATTAACCATGCTAAGAGAACTTTCTCTTTCCCCTCCTCAAATTCTCAAGGAAAAAGGATGCATTGAGATTTCTTCAGGTGGAATCTTCCATCTTCTTGACATTTGATGGGCATCGATGGTTTCCATGGATCAAAGGGGGGACTGTATTTTTAACAAACTTGAATCCAAGTTGCAATATATGGAAGGGCATACAAGCTCTGAAGCTTATCACTTCTTGACGTTGAGGCCAAAAATCTTGTCACAAAATGGATGAACAAAGCTTGGATTAACAACAATGAATCTTGATCAAAATTTATCTTCAAAAATAGTCAAAGCACAACATTGTCTAGAGTCCCCAATTGGCATGGCTTGACATATTCATTATGCTATTTTGCAATGATCCCTTTGATCCCTAAAGGTCCATGCTCGATTTCCTCCCTCTAAAAAGCTTGGAACAAGATGAATCCCATTGCAACATCAATACTGAATGGAGACAAGCATGCAAAATCAAATAGAACAAATCCATTTCGTTTCCTTGTTTTTGGCATTGATGAAATCAAGAAGGAGAATCTTCGTAGAGCCAAAGGATTTGGTCCAAAACATTTTCGTCTCTTGGAGCAAATTCGGTGTCAAACTAGAGGAAATTGGATATGATTTGAAGATATAGATCAGAGCCTTAGAGCGTAATATTAGGACCAATCGCTTTTAAGGCATAGAATCAATGCTTCAAAAGAGTCATATATTTGCCTTCTTTTGGGCCAAGATGATTTTCATCCCAATGGCATCAAGTGGAGGAATTGTTGATATATTTAGGAAGTGATACTCTAGGACCATCAAGGCACTTTTTGCCCCTTTAGGAGGTTTCTCCCCCACTTGTATATATGCCTATAACCCTAATGGGTCTATTATCTTTGTACATTCTAGTGGTAATACATTCAATATTGTGTGTTGTGCTCCAAGCTTCTTCTTCTTCCTTGTGCTATTTGCATGCTTTTGCAGAACTCAATTGGTATTAGAGCAGGTTGCCGCTTCATCTAGGGCATCGTTGACACCCCTTCGGTCACAGTCTTTGAATCACACGAAATTTGGATGAAATTTGAGCTCATTTCAGCCTCCAAATGCACTATCGCAATGCTTATGTAGGCAATTTTATCTTTTTGTGCCAAAGATATATACAGGTTTTGATTCTCCAGTATAATCATCTCAAAGTCTGCTATAAGTTTAGTAGAACTCGACAGGGTAGTTCTGTTCAACTTTTTGAGATATAATCATTTTTCTCCATCAGGGTATTTTAGTCAATGGGCATGGCTGAAAGTACTGATGTATTTCATATGTTGGCTATTGAGAATAAGTTGGACGATATCAATTACCCATTATGGGATTATATGATGCATACATGTATTGGTTGCAAAAGGACTCTGGAATATTGTGTAAGGTGTTGAAAAAATCCTATTACACCTACAAACACAATTGTTGAAGGTGATCGAGATGGCGTTGAAGATGAAGATATTCTTCATGTTCCTGTTCGTGATGCGGTTCCTGGTGCACCTATTACACAGTAAATTCATTGGGATGGAAGAGATGCTCAGGCAGATGCATTGATAGCCTTATCTATCAAACATGCCATTATTCCTCACATTCACTCTTGCTGAACAGCTAAGGATGCTTGGGATACACTTACCACTTTGTACCAGGTAATGAATGAGGCTCGTGTTTCTTACCTCTGAAAATAGTTGGAGAGAGCACATGAATGAAGGAGATTCCATGGATAATTTTCTAACAAAGATCAAAGATTTGAAGGAACAATTGATTTCTGCTGATGAAGTCTTCCCTAAAATAGTTCACTTGTGTAGATTATTCTGAATGGTATTCCTGATTCATATCAGAGTTTTACTTCTACTCTTTATTTGATGATGAAAGGCAATCCAAATGCCTTAACATTTGAGGAGTTAGCCTCTTTACTGTTGTAGGAAGATTAGTCTAGGAAGAATAGGTCCATTATGTGTGTTGTAGATCAAGATTTCCTGACTAGTCAAAAGGGTAAAGGTAAATGGAGCGCTTCTACTAGTACGCATAAATCTGCTAAATCTACACAATGAAAGAAGGATGACAAAGACAAGAAGAAAACAGAAAACAGAAATTTTTTTGCAAATACTATTAAGGAAATGATCATGTCATAAAGAGCTATCCAAAACTAGTTGTTAAAGAGGCAAGGAAGAAAGAGGCTAGAATGGTTGTTGTAGAGGCCTCTACACCCAAAATAGATTCTACTAATCTTGTGGAGAATGAAGAATGGGCATTTACCACTGTTTGCAGTTATGACATATCTTTTCATGAACAATGTATGTCTGTAGTAGGCTAAAATGTTTGGTACTTTGCTAGTGGGGCAACCAAACATATTACCTCATAGTGCAGTTTCTTCACTTCACTTGAGCCTACCCCTACAAGGAATACTATCACATGTGCCAACAACTCCTCTGATCCTATTATTGTTGAGATATCAAGCTTTGATACGTATCAGTTTTTCATTTCTCTAACATGTATAGTGGTCACGTCGGTATATGTCAGGGATACTTCACTAAGCTGTACTAGATTTATCTATTGAGAGTGATGGCACATTTGTTTCTTGCCATCTCACTCATTCACGGACATTAGATTTTTCCTTATGTACTGATCTTTATATATTGCACTTGTATTCTTGTTTTTAGGTCATTCTTGTACATTCCTTTTATGTAATAGAAGAAGAAGAAGAAGAAGATCATTCTTCCTTGCCTCAATCTGTGTGTGTGCTTCTCCTTGATTGTGAGATTGTGTGTGTGAGCTCTCTTCCTTATCTCCTTCCTCGTGACATGGTATCAAAGCCACTGTGGCTGTAGAGAGCTCATGGACAAAGCCGATGGTGAAAAGTATGTGAGAAGGCGTGGAGAAAGTGTGATTCACAAACGACCTAAGATTGCTATAAAATTGGCATGAAGATAGAAGACCTCAAAATATTTTCGAGAGTTATCCCTTTAGGGTCACTTGTTTTTGTCAGATCGAAGTTTCGGAGCCATCTCGACCTCCATTTTGAGCCTATAAGGTGGGGTCCACAAAAAAACCAGGTCAGTTTGCAAAACTGTAACTTGGCTTGTGTTCGGCAACACTCATATATTCCAGGTCTAGAATTTCAAGTGATTCCATGTACTGTTGATACACAAAAACTGTGTTTTTTTTAGATCGAACAATCATGTCATAGTGCGACAATGTTCAAGCAGTAGTGTTGCTTGTAGTGTTTTGCAGTGTTGTGAATGCCTGTAGAAATGGCAAACACAGATGGAATGAGTCAACTTATGAGCAATAAGATGGACAAGAACAACTTCCATGCTTGGAGATTCAGGATGATGAATTTGCTGATGGGAAAAGGTTACTGGAAGTACATCAAAGGAGAGAATGAAAACACTCCATAGTTACCAGAGAGGAATCGGACTGCAAACCAATTAAGAGCCTATGAAGAATGGAATCAAGGAGCACAAAAGGGAATGTATTGGCTATCTGTTAGCATACAAGATTGCATGATTGGCCACATATAGGATGTCAAGACTCCAAAAGAGGCTTGGAATACTTTGGTCACATTGTATGATGAATACAAAGGCACAGAAATTGCAACTCAAGAATGAGCTGCATACATTGGAGAAAAAGAGCATGTTGATAAGTGACTACACCTTGAAAATCAAAAGCATATGTGAGTCACTTGTATCTATCGACATGATTGTAGATGATGACGATAAGGTGGAAGTATGCCTTGGTGGTTTAGGAGCTGCATATAAGCAGTTCATAACTTCTATATAGACTAGGGAAAATATTTTGAATTTTGCTGATCTAGTATCTATGTTTATTATTGAAGAAAAAAATCTTGGTGAGGATCCAAACTCCCAAGGAAAACCCAGTTTTGAGTGGTATTGTACTCTGGAAGAGGAAGAGGCAGAGGTAGATGCTTCGAGAGTGGAAGAGGACACAATAACCAAGACCAAGGTCAACAACAAAATCATACAGGAGGAAGAGGAGAGTTTCAAGGCAGGGGGAGCCAAAGAGGTCGCAGAAATTTCCAAAGAAATGATTTAGGTAATGATAGTAAAGGATGCTGGAATGGTGGTAAACCTAGCACTTTGAACATGATTGCAGGTTGAAGAATCAAAATAACAGAAGGTAGCAAAACAACTATGCATCCACAAGTGTAGATGATTTTGAGAAGTTGTTCATGGTTCAACATCACATGATGAATACAATGTTTGCTGGTGTTTCAAAATCAAATGATAATGTATGGTATGTTGATTTAGGTGCTTCAAATCACATGACCAATCATGCAGAATGCTTTAATACTTTGCAGAAATTGCTAATATCCAAGTTGAAACAGGTGATGACACATCACACCCTATCGAGCATATGAGAAACGTAGCACTATCTATGGAGGATGGAAAGGTAAAACATCTTGATAATGTGCTGCATGTTCCAAATATAACAAAGAATCTAGTTTCTATTGGATGAATGTTGACTAGGGACTACAAGTCAGGTTCAATGCTGATGGGTTATTTGTAGAAGAGTACAAACGGGATAGAAGATTGATTGCCAAAGGAAACAAAGTGCGTAGAATGTTCACCTTAAATGTGAAAATTCTTGAAATGAATGAAGTCATGTTTGCAAAAGGTATAGGTGTTATTGCTGATATAGAGATATGACATAGACGAATTGGACATGCAAATTTGTAGATGCTGAAAGTGATGCAGTCAAAGGAGATTGTCAATGGACTGAATCTTGAACCAAATGATAAAGAGAATGTTGAAAAATCGAGTGCAAAATCTCAAGTTTTGAGTGGACCGGATGCATCATCAAGCAATAGTTCTAATTCAAATCCATGGAGTGGAAGATTGCATGGAAATTTTAGTCTAGCAAATTCATCAAGTACATTCAAGAAAGGTAAAGAAAAGCTTTTTGTTGGTAGTAAAACATGTGCAAATTTTGAAGATGTTGGTGGAAATTCAAGCGGTTCAAAAAAAATTCTTGATGAGGAACTTGGATTGCCCTCTGTGAAGACTCCAGGAGTAAGAAAGGCACATGCAGATGATAGAAGGAGAACTGACCTAAGACCAAGAAGATTTGGGAGGATGCAGAATTCAGTGCAACGATTGATGTATGACAGTTATATGGCTCGTCATTGTGCCTACATGACAAAGGTAATACAAGATGTTGAACCTTCTTGTTTTGAAGATGCAATTGGAAATGCAAATTGGGAAAAAGCTATGGATGAGGAGATGGTTGCACTTTATGGAAACGAAACATGGAAGTTGGTTCCATTGCTCCAAGGAAAGAAACCCATAGGCTGCAAGCGGGTTTACAAGGTAAAGCACAATGTTGATGGTAGCATAAGCAGGTACAAAGCACGATTGGTGGCAAAAGGATATGCACAAACATATGGAATTGATTATGAGGAAACGTTTAGCCATGTAGCTAAAATGTCTATTGTCACAACACTTATTGCATTAGCTACAACAAAAGGATGGACTTTGCATCAAATGGATGTGAAGAATGCTTTCCTACATGGTGAGTTACAGGAAGAAGTATACATGGACCAACCACAAGGATATGAAGACACAAAGCATCCATAATATGTTTGCAGGTTGCAAAAGGCTTTGTATGGACTTAAACAAGCTCCTCGTGCATGGCATGCAAGGATTGTTGATTACTTAACCACCATTGGGTTTTCTATGTGTGATGCAGATCACTCACTATATGCAAGGAAGCGTGATGATGGCATAAGGGTTATGGCTATTTATGTTGATGACTTGATTGTAGGTGGTGATAATGAAGAAAGCATCAAAGAGGTAAAACAACTTCTTATGCAGGAATTTGACATGAAAGATCTTGGTGTGCTGCGCTATTTCTTGGGCATTGAGTTTATACATATAGAAATAGGTATATGGATGTCACAAAAGCAATATGCCTTGAATATGCTGCAAAAGTATGGAATGGCTGATTCTAAGCCAATTTGTATGCCATTAGATCAGAATTTGAAGTTAGATAATACATCAAGTGAAGCATTGGAAAATGCTACTATTTATAGGATAATTATGGGAAGCTTGCTATATCTCACAATTACAAGGCCTGATCTAAGCTACACTATTGGACTTGAAAGTCAATTTATGTAGGTTCCCAGGAAGCCACATTTGGATGCTTTGAGGTGCACTCTACATTATGTGAGTGCTACTTTGGATTATGCATTGTTTTATGAAGTTGTTGTAGATTTGCAGGTTCATGGATACACCGATGCAGATTGGGCTTGTGGCATTCCAGATAGAAGATCTACTAGTGGTTTTCTATTCTCACTTGGGAGTGCAGCTATTACATGGAGTAGTAAGAAGCAACTCACTATTGCTTTTTTGAGTACAGAGGTTGAGTATAGAGGTGCTGCAATGGCAGCATGTGAAGCATCATGGATTGAGATGCTACTTGCAGATTTAAGTGTGGAAGTGAAAAAGCCTATCACCATCTATTGTGATAATCTTAGCAGCATATAGTTAGCATGGAATCCTTTTTTTCATGCGAGAACAAATCATATCAAGGTACATTATCACTTTATTAGAGAGAAGGTATTAATAGGTTATATTGATCTTGGTTATGTGAGGACAGATAAGCAGGTTGTTGATATTTTCACTAAAGCAATTGGAGCTGAGAAGCTGAAGAAGTTTTGAGAGATGCTTGGATTACAGGATATGACGTTGAGCTTGAGGGAAGTGTTGCGATATCAAGATCAACATGTGATGATCCAGGATGACACGTATCAGTTTTTCATTTCTTTGACATGTATAGCGGTCATGCCAATATATGTCAGGGATACTTCATTGAGCTCTACTAGATTTATCTACCAAGAGTGATGGCACATTTGTTTCTTGACAGCTCACTCATTCAGGGACATTAGATTTTTTCTTATGTACTGATCTTTATATGTTGCACTTGTTGTATTCTTGTTTTTAGGTCATTCTTGTATATTCCTTTTATGTAATAGAAGAAGAAGAAGAAGAAGAAGAAGAAAAAGAAGAAGAAGAATATCATTCTTCCTTGCCTCAATCTGCGTGTGTGCTTCTCCTTGATTGTGAGATTGTGTGTGTAAGCTCTCTTCCTTATCTCCTTCCTTATGACAATTATGGGAGTTGGTAAGATCATTCTGACTACAATTGATGGTTGTTCTTTTACATTGCAGATGCTTTATTTGTGCCAAGGATCAAGAAGAATCTGTTATCAATTTTAGCTTTAGCCAAGATTGGCTTGGTTGTGAAATTTGTTGATGACAGGTGTACAATTCTGATATGTGAAATGGCCATATCGTTATTGATTCTGGCATATTATGTCGTGGGTTGTATAAGCTCATAGAATATGAGAGATTTGTGAATGATTCAGCATCTGCAATACATGATTCTCATGATATGTTAGATGCAAAGCTTTGGCACACACGCTTTGGTCATCTAAATTTTGCTAGTTTGCTACACCTGCAGAAATTTGAAATGGTGTCCTCTCTGTCAAAACTTGAGGCGCCTGGTAAACATGTTTGTGAAGTCTATATCACCTATTTAGTACATATGATGCACACATAATAGCCTCAAGCCAAAAACTATATGGTAAAGCCTGACTCTTGACCATACACCTCACCATCTCCATGAGTGACATGTTCTTTCGTTCAACAACTCCATTTTGTTGAGGTGTATATGGCATTGTACACTGATGTTTTTATCCCACATTCAACCAGAAATGCATTAAAGTCAGAAGACATATATTCCCCGGTGCCCAATTTACATGTTGAGAGATTTTTAACCAAAACCATAAACTATTTGAAGAACATAAATACTTCAGATTTTTCCTTCAATGGATATACCCATGCATGCCTGGAAAAATCATCGATGAAAGTCATGAAGTAAAGATAGTTCCCAAAAGAAGGTCTCTACATAGGACCACATACATCACTATTTACAAGCTGCAATTTCAGAGTAGCCCGAACTCAACCATATTTTGGAAAGGAAGAACACTGCATTTTGCCCAGAATACAACCTTCACATACATGTTTACTGGGTGCGTCAAGTTTGGGCATAGAGGACACCATTTCAGATTTCTACAGGCATAGAAAACTAGCAAAATTTAGATGACCAAAGCATGCATGCTAAAGCTTTGCATGTGACATAGCCCGAACTCAACCATATTTTGGAAAGGAAGAACACTGCATTTTGCCCAGAATACAGCCTTCACATACATGTTTACTGGGTGTGTCAAGTTTGGGCATAGAGGACACCATTTCAGATTTCTACAGGCATAGAAAACTAGAAAAATTTAGATGACCAAAGCGTGCATGCCAAAGCTTTGCATGTGACATAGCCTTAGAATCATGTACTACACATGCCAAATCATTTATAGATCTTTCATAGTCTATGAGCTTATACAATCCATGACATAAAATGCCAGACACAACAATGACATCGCCATTTAACAGATCATGAACTGTACATATGTCATCAGAAAATTTCACAACCAAGCCAATCTTGGCTAATGCAAAGATTGATAACAGATTTTTCTTGATCCTTGGCACAAATAAAGCATCTGACAAAGTGAAAGACCTACCATCAACAGTAGTCAAAATGATCTTACCAACTCCCATAATAGGATAGGAGGAGTTGTTGGTGCATGTAAAAATATTCCCTATAGGGACAGACTTGAGTGATGAGAAGAAACTATGCTGTGAGGTAATATGTTTGATTGCCCCACTATCAAAGTACCAACCATCTGAGTCTACTGCAGACATGCACTACTCATGAGAAGATGGGTCAAAACTGCAAACAGTAGTAAATGCCCATTCTTCTTCCTGCACAAGATTAGCAAACTCTATTTTCGATGTAGAGGCCTCTACAATAACCATTCTGACCTCTTTCTTCTTTGCCTTTTTAGCAGCCAGTTTTGGATAGCTCTTGATGACATGATCGTTTGCTTTACAATATTTGCAAAACAATTTCAGCTTTTTTTATTTCTTCTCATCTTTGACTACCTTCTTTGAATGTGCAACATTTGTTGATTTTGCTTACTAGTAGAAGAGCTCTATTTACCTTTGCCCTTCTGACTAGCCAAGAAAGCTTGATCTGCAACATGCATAATAGACTTGTTCTACCTAGACTGGTCTTCCTGAAATAGAACAAAGACTAACTCCTCAAATGACAAGGCATTTGGATTGCCTTTCATCATCAAACAAAGAGTAGAAACAAAACTCTAATATGAGTCAGGAAGACCATTCAGAATGGTCTGCACAAGTGAGCTATCTGGTATAACTTCATCAACAAAAATCAATTGTTCTTTCAAATCCTCGATCTTTGTGAGAAAACTATCCATAGAATCACCTTCATTCATGTGCTCAATCTCCAATTGTTTTCGGAGGTAAGCAATACAAACCTCATTTCTAGCCTGGTACAATGTGTTAAGTGTATCCCAAACATCCTTAGCTGTTCTCCAAGAGTGAATGTGAGGAATAATGGCATGTTTGACAGAAAAAGCTATCAGTGCATGTGCCTGAGCATCTCTATCATCCCAATAAATTTGCTCTATACTAGGTGCAACAAAAACAGTAGCACGAATAGGAATTTGCAGAATATCATCATCTTTGACACCATCTCCATCAATTCCAGCACTTGCATTTGTAGTACCTGTATTCACAGGTGTAACAGGACGTCTTTCAACACCCTACACAATATTCCATAGTCCTTTTGTGACCAATACATGATGCATCATATAAGCCCATAATGGGTAGTTGGTACCATCCAACTTATCCTCAAGAACCAACATATGGAATACATCAATGCTTTCAGCCATGGCCAGTGACTAAAATACCTTGATGCAAAAAAATGACTCTATCTCAAAAGGTTGAATATAATTGCCCAGATGAATTCTGCTAGACTTGTAGCAGACTTTGAAACACTTATACTAGCAAATAGAAATTGGTATATACTTTTGGCTCAAAAAGATTAAATAGCTTGCACAAGCATTGTGATAGTGCGTTCAAAGGCCGAAACGAGCTCAGATCGCGATTTTGATGCCAAAAAGCAAAGCAGTTTTGATCTCTAAAACATCTTGAGTATGCTTACCAAATTTCATGCGATTTTGAGATTGCAATGGGAGAGGTGTAGACAATGCCTTAGATGAAGCCGTGACCTGCTCTAATACCAGTTTTTGGACTTAGACGTATGCGGAAGCACGTGAACATCATAAGGAGGAAGAAGAAGCTTGGAGCACAACACACAATATTGAATGTATTACCACTAGAATGTACAAAGATAAGTTGCCCATTAAGGCAATAAGCATATATACAAGTCGGGGGAAAAAAACCTCCTAAAGAGGGAAAAAAGTGGCCCGACGGTCCTAGAGTGTTCACACACATCACTACCTAAATATATCAACAATTTATCTCATAAGAATTCAAATAACTCAAATGATTGCACTACATTTAATCCATATAGTTCAAATGAATCCACTTCATTTAATTCACATAATTTAAATGAATCCACTCTAATGATACCACATTACTTAATCCAATTAACTCAAATGGTACCACTTCAGTTAATCCACATTATTTAGAGAATACTATCTCATTTAATCCGCTTAACTCAAATGATACCACTTCATTTAATCCGCTTCATTCAAATGAATCCACATCATTTAATCCACATATTACAAATGAATCCACTTCATTTCATCCGCATAATTCTAAAGATATCACTTCATTCAAATGAATCCACATCATGTAATCCACATATTACAAATGAATCCACTTTATTATATCCATATAATTCAAAAGATAGCACTTCATTCAAATAAATCCACATCATTTAATCCACATATTATAATGAATCCTATTGATATATTTAGGTAGTGATGTGTGTGAACACACTAGGACTGCCAGGGCACTTTTTTCCCTCTTTAGGAGGTTTTTTTTCCCCTGGCGTATATACACCTATATCCCTAACGTGTTACTTATCTTTGAACATTCTAGTGGTAATACATCAATATTGTGTGTTGTGCTCCAAGCTTCTTCTTCTTCCTTGTGATGTTTGTGTGCTTCCACAAATGTCTAGCTCCAATAGTTGGCATCAGAGTAGGTCATCGCTTCATCTAGGGCATCGTCGACACTCCTCTGATCACAGTCTTAAAATCACACAAATTTTGGTGTGCATACTCAGGGTGATTAGGAGATCAGAACGACTTCGGTTTGTGGTGTTGAAATCTCAATCTGAGCTCGTTTCGGACTTCGAACGTGTTCATGCAAATACCAAGCCTACAGACTTGGCTAGATATAAAGACTTTATGTGCAAATGTTTGAAGTTCCATGAGAACCATTGCTATGTATTCTTTACTTTCTTACCATTTGTAAAAGACTATTTGACTTAGAGGAATATTTGTAGCTACCACTAAACTCATGGAGTTTGTTAGATAGAAAAGCTATGATTTCATTTGGAGAGAATGACTCCTAGATTAGGGGAACACTTTTAGTGAGAGCCAAAATTGAATTCAAATTCAAATTTTGAATGGAACATCTATAAAAGATGAATGTAAAAGACATGCGGCAGAGATCACTACAATCCCGAGTTTTTTGTTGATCACATTGTAAGGGAGTAAGGCTCACATCATAGCCTACACCTCTATCTATCATTGGGCATCGATCATCATGCCAATGATCATGTACAACATTGTTTCATAATATAGTAGATCATTCATTACATTTGGTGATCTCTCTGTCATAGTCACTCAACATAGTCATTTTGTATTGCTCATATCTCAGTCATTTCTCCACCATTTTCAATGTTCTATAGCTTATTGGAATCAAATATAAGTTCTACATGGTGACAAATTTTGAATACATTATATTTACTAAATTCAAAGAAAAGTGTATCGAGGTGGTCAGTGGTCAAACTCTGTAGAGGTCCTAAAAAATAAGGGGTAATGATTTGATTGCTAAATTGATTGCTCCGTGTATACTACATAATTTTAAGCGATTCCACTTGGAATCATTAGCTTATTAAGATAACTTGATGTCTCCAAAAGGAATTTTTCTAATTCCTACTGTACTAGAAGCACTAAGCTTAACAAGCAGTTATGTGAATGGTTTTCATTGATTCTTGAAGTTGGAAGTAGTCTGTTTTGTATCAATCATTTATCACATCATTTCCAAAGCACAAAGGCACTTGTTTAGTGTCATTGGAAAGCTAAGAGGGCCTACAACCTAACTTGAAGCAAAAGAGGACTGGTATAAAGTAGGGATTAGCAATACCTACTCATTTCTTGGAGTGTCCATCCATCTTTCCCAACAGTGGTATCAGAGCAAAGCTAAGGTAAAATGGGAGATGGTTTTCCTTCTTTCATTGATAAATTCGACAGGAACAACTACCAAGCATGGTCCTTGAGGATGAAGACATACTTGCAAGGAAGGAGTCTATATGGATATATCTGAGGAGATGAGGAGATGCCCATTTTCCGAAGCAAAGGACAACCTACAAGAGAGGAGCATGAAAGACTCAATACATGGTGTGCCAAGGATGCATTAGCAAGGTCATACTTACTTAAATCAATCTCTGATTTTTTTCTTCCACACATTAGGAACTCTAAGACATCCCAAGAGACTTGGGAAACATTATCTTCGTATTTCTCTTCCAACACAAGGGCTAGGAAGAAACAATTGTGGATTGAGTTTACAACTCAAAGGAAGCAACCCAAACAAGGCATCTCAGAGTATGTGAACAAAGTCAAAGATGTAGGTGATCAATTGGCAAGCATAGGAGAAGAAATTGAAGAGGAGCAGATTGTGAGACAGGACAAGCTCTAGGTAATCCTCATGCATGTAACCTTTCTTTGAGAAGGGTAACCTGTGAGACTTTCCAAACTGACAAGCGCCACATTTATAGATCATGTGTTGCTTGGATACATTAGGTATCCCAAGCACACATTGATTTCTACATATTTTTTCTAAAGTTCTCTCACCAATATGCCCTAATCTCTTATGCCAAATTTTAAGCTCTGATAGTGTTTGGTCTTTATAACTATAAAGTGCAATATTCCTTGTATCTTCAAGTTCAAAAGTGAATAATCTACATGTCTTTTCTCCTTTGGCAATTATCTTTATAACTATAAAGTGCAATATTCCTTGTATCTTCAAGTTCAAAAGTGAGTAATCTACATGTCTTTTCTCCTTTGGCAATTATCTTGAATCCATGTTGGGGATACTCCACAAATGTTCCATATTGGTTGAACCTTACCAGCAAACCTTTTTCCACAATTTGTCCAACACTCATCAAATTCTTGGTAATTGTAAGTACATATAGAACCTTGCTCAATAGATTTCTATTTTCATCAAAGGTTTTAACATTTCCTACCTTAATCACTGAGTGCTTGGTGTCATCACCTATTTGTACCTGATGCTTACCTTTGGTTCCTCAAGGTCAGAGAGGAGCTACATTGGCTGCCACATGATTTGAGCATCCTGAGTCAATGTAGAAGAGATCGTCATCATTTATACCTATCTTTGAAGTCATATTCATAATCAAGAGAGAATCCTCTTGCTCTTCTGTATAATTGTTGTAGTCTTTCCTTCTAGTGTAACCTCCTTGGTAGTTGTTATTTTATTTGTTGTTGTAGTTGTTATTCTACCCTTGATGATGGTTGAATCTTCCTCTTGATTGTGTATATCCACCTCTTTGATATCCTCTAACTCTATGATTCTTGAAGTTCTTGTAACACTCATTTGTAGTATGATTTGACAATCCACAAATATTGCACGGTGAGGAGTTACAAGGTCTCCCCCTACCTTGCTTACCTCCTCTACCCCTACCTCTTGAGGTTCTACCTCTCCCTGCATAGTTGGCTTGGGAGGTAGCTCCTTCATCCGCAATCGGCAGGTTCTTTCCTTTCTCTTTAGACTTACTTTTATCTATGTATAGGGCAGAAGAGCTATTACCTCTTGATGAATCTCCATTCTTGTTGAGCTTGGCTTCATGGGTGAAGAGTTGTCCCATGAGAGTGGTAAGGTCTGGAATCTGCATGTCCATGTACAAGTCCATGGCAGCTGTGAAGTTCTCCCATTTGTCATTTGCCTTAATGCCATTGATATATGGGGACCAAGTAAAGATCCCTCAATTTCTTATGTCTCTTTCATTGATGATATCAATAGGTGGACTATCTTATACTTAATGAAGCACAAAGATGAAGTATTCAATTGCTTTAAAAGGTATCTTGCACTTGTTGAGAACCAAACAGGAAGAAGCCTAAAGAGACTAAGGTCAGATTTCTCAAATGAGTTTGATGCATTCTTGCAGGATAGAAGAATCACGAGAGAAATTACAACAAGGTATACCCCTGAGAAAAATAGGGTAGGTGGTAGAGAGGAGAAATAGACTAATTGTTGAAACAACTAGGTCAATGTTAAATGAGAAAAAATTACCTAATTACTTGTGGGCAAAGAGTATCTACTGCTACTTATCTTGTAAGCAGGTTACCATCCAAATCTCTTGATGGGATGACCCCATATGAAGCATGGCATGGTAGAAGACCTTCACTTGATCATTGCAGGATCTTTGGATGTGTTGCTTATGTGCATATCCCTTCTCAAATCAGAGGTAAGCTTGACCCTAAGGTAGAAAAGTACATCTTCATAGGATATGACTTGAATCAGAAAGGATACAGGTTTTACAATCCCTCCAAAAAAGGATTTATGGTCAGTAGAGATGTTGTCTTTGATGAGAATGATTCTTGGTTTGAAAGTGAATGCAGGAAAGTAAAGTTACCTTATGAATGGGAAGAGGATTTTCCAAGCCTAACTAAGGAGGATCCTAATCATATTGAAGACATCAACTCAGATGATGAGGACATCATCAACTTAGAAGAATTCAAGGCATGGATGTCCAAAGGCAAAGTCAAGATGAAGAAGTTAGAGGATATACCTGAATCATCCAACCAAGCAATTACAAGATCGCAAAGGGAGAGCAAGAAACCAATTAGATATGGGTATGACACTTCTTTAGTTACTAAGCACTCTATTTATCTTGCAAAAGACTTGTCATTTGAAGAACCATCATCATATGAAGAGGCAAAGTCTAAGGCAGAATTGAAGGAAGCTATGGATGAAGAAATCGAAGCACTCAAGGAGAATGATACTTGGGAGCTAGTGCCAAAGAAAGAGTCTATGATGGTAATTGGTTCTAGATGGATCTACAAGATCAAGAGAAATTATGATGGATCAATAAGTAGGTACAAAGCTAGACTTGTGACTAAGGGTTCTGCACAAACCTAAGGAGTTGATTATGAAGAAACCTTCTCACCTGTGGCCGATATGCCAACAATCAGGGTATTGGTAAGTGTGGCTACATCAAAGAATTGGAACATGTATCAATCGGATGTAGAAAATGTATTTCTAAATGGCTGGATTTCAGAGGAGGTGTACATGTCTCAACCTGATGGCTATGACCCAAGCAAGGTAACACGTGTGTAAATTGAATAAAGCTCTTTATGGATTAAAGCAGGCACCTAGGGCATGGAACCATAGGTTGACTACATATCTTCAGGATCAAGGATTCATCATGAGTAAAGTAGATACTTCTGTGTTTGTTAAGAGGAGTAATTCAGAGGTGATATATTTATGTTTATATGTTGATGATATCATACTCACAGGTAATGATGCTAATGGCATCAAGCAGATTAAGAATCAAATGATGTAGGAGTTCAAAATTAGTGATCTAGGATCACTAAAGTATTTTCTTGGACTTGAGTTAGTCTATACTAACTCTAGAATTTATATTACTCAGAGAAAGTATATACAGGACATGTTAAGGAAGTTTCATTTGCAGGATGCCAAGGTGTCAAGCACTCCAATGGAGGTAAACCAAAAGTTAAGTGCTCATGAAGGTGATGAGTTTGAGAATATTGCAGGTTACCAAACCATAGTGGGAAGCTTGAAGTATGCTACATTGACAAGGACTGATATTGCTTATAGAATAAGTGTCTTAAGTCAATTTATGCACAAACCTAGGGCACCTCATTTGGAAGCTACCAAGAGGATTTTGAAGTGCCTTAAGGGCACTCAAAATCAAGGATTATACTTTCCTTATACTTCAAATTTAGACATCAAGATATACTCAGATGCAGATTGGGCAAGTTGCAAAGATGATAGAAGGAGTACCTCATGTTACCTACCTTTTGCAGGTGACAAACCTATATCATGGTCTTCAAAGAAGCAACCTACTATTGCTTTATCTTCTACAGAGGTAGAGTATAGAGGATTGGCGAATGCTACTCAAGAGCCAGATGGATTAGATTGTTATATACAGATTTAGGTTTGCATACTACATCTCCAATGATTTTTGGAGATAATACAAGCTCACTACATCTTGCAGCAAATCCTATTTATCATGCTAGGACCAAGCATATAGAGGTCCACTATCATTATGTGAGAGAGAAGCTATTGAGCAAAGAAATTCAGCTAGTAGAAAGCAGGGATTTGTAGTACCTACTCATTTCTTGGAGTGTCCATCCATCTTTCCCAACACAATGCACTATCATAGCGCTTGTGCAGGCTATTTCATCTTTTTGTGCCACTGAAGATATATACCAGTTTCGGCTCGCCAGTATAAGCATCTCGAAGTCTACTACAAGTTTAGCAAGACTCGTCAGGGTATTTTTGTTCAACTTTTTTAGATACAAACATTTTTCTGCATCATGGTATTTTAGTCAATGGCCATGGCTAAAAGCAGTGATGTATTTCATACGTTGGCTGTTGAGGATAAGTTGGATGGTACGAATTACCCATTGTGGGCTTATACGATTCATCATGTATTGGTCACAAAAGGACTATGGAATATTGTGCAGGGTGTTGAAAGACATCCTATTACACCTATGAATGTAGGTATTGCGAATACAAGTACTACAAATATAGGTACTAAAGCTAACATAGATGGCATCGACGATGGTGACATTCTGTAGATTCCTATTCGTGTTGTGGTTTCTATTGCACCTACTACAAAGAAAATTTGTTGGGATGGCAAAGATCCTTAGGCACATGCATTGATAGCTTTATCTATCAAACGTGCCATTATTCCTCACATTCGCTCTTGCAGAACAACTAAGGAGGCTTGGGATACACTTACCACATTGTACGAGGCTAGGAATGAGGTTCGTGTTGCTTACCTCCAAAAAAAGTTGGAGCGTGAGCACATGAATGAAGGTGATTCTATGGATAATTTTTTGGCAAAGATCAAGGATTTAAAGGAATAGTTGATTTCTACTGATGAATCCCTTCCTGATAGTTCACTTGTGCAAAATATTTTAAATGGTGTTCCTGACTCATATCAGAGTTTTATTTCTACTCTTCGTTTGACGATGAAAGGCAATCCAAATGCCTTAACATTTGAAGAGTTAGTTTCTGTTCTGTTGCAGGAAGATCCGTCTAGGAAGAATAGGTCTATTATGCGGGTTGCAGATCAAACTTTCCTGGCTGGTCAGAAGGGCAAAGGAAAATGGAGCTCTTCTACTAGTAAGTAGAAATCTGCTAATTCTACCCCTGTAGGGAATATTGTCACATGCGCCAACAACTCATCTTATCCTATCATGGGAGTTTGTAAGATCATTCTGACTATTACTGATGGTAGTTCTTTCACTTCATTTATGACTGAGATAAAAAAGAATCTGTTATCAATTTCAGCTTTAGCCAAGATTGGCTTGGTTATGAAATTTGTTGATGACAGGTGTACAATTCATGATTTGTCAAATGGCGACATGATTGTTGCTTCTAGCATTTTGTGTCATTGGTTGTATAAGCTCATAGACTATGAAAGATATGTGAATGATTCAACATGTGCAGTACATGATTCTCAGCCTATGTTAGAGGCAAACCTTTGGCATGCATGCTTTGGTCATCTGAATTTTGCTAGTTTCCTATGCTTGTAGAAATCTAAAATGGTGTCCTCTTTGCCCAAACTTGAGGCACCCAGTAAACATGTATGTGAAGATTGTACTTTAGGCAAAATGCAACGTTCCTCCTTTCCAAAACATGGTTCAGTTCGAGCTAATAAAAAATTGCCGCTTGTTCATAGTGATGTCTGTGGTCTATGCAGGCATCCTCTTTTGGAAATTATCTTTGCTTTGTGACTTTCATTGATGACTTTTCTAGGCACGCATGGGTATATCCATTGAAAGCAAAGTCTGAAGTATTTATGTGCTTCAAACTGTTTCTGGTTTTTGCTGAAAATCTGTCAGCATGTAAAATGGGCACCCTCTGTTTTGATCGACGGGGGGGGGGATATATGTCTTCTGACTTTAGTGCATTTCTGGTTGAACATGGGATAAAACATTAGTGTACAGGGCCGTATACACCTCAATAGAATGGAGTTGTTGAATGGAAGAGCAGGTCACTCATGGAGGTGGCGAGGTGTATGGTCAAGAGCTAGTCCTTACCATGTAGTTTCTGACTTGAGATCGTTATGTGTGCAACATATGTACTTAACAGGTGTCCCACTAAAGCATTGTAGTCTATCACTCCATATGAGGCTTGGCATGGTTGAGACCATTTCTTGCTCATCTATATGTTTTTGGTTGTTTTGCATATGCATTAGTGCCTAGACAACATCGCGGGAAATTGGATGATAAAGCAATAAAATGTATTTTTGTTGGGTATAGTTTTGAAAGCAAAGGCTATCGTCTATATCAAAGACTAAACACATTTTGGTTAGCGGCGATGTTGTTTTTGTTGAAGATGCTATTTAGCCTTTACTTTCATGTACTAAGGAGACATCTGTTAGCTCCAAAGACATGTATGATACTTTACTGCCTCTTTTTACAGGTGGATAGTCTAGTGCTGGTCCTATTGAGGCAACTTCTCATCCTTTACAGGTTTCATGTGATGATGTAGATCATTCCATTTCTGATGCAGATTTAGATGATGCATTTGTTGATGAGAGAGCTGATATTGAGGAAGAAAAAACTATGCCAAAATGGCTGGTGTAGACTTTGTGTGACAACAAATTAGAGGCACCTCTCTCATATCATACTCATTCAGGATCTCATAGTGCCTCTTTTACATCAGATTGCTATGTTATGGGTGCGTCTAGTCTTTGTGATGAGAATGAGCTTGTTTCATTTGATGTAGCACAAAATTAAAAAAATTGGATGGTTGTTATGCAATTTGAATATGATGCTATAATGAAGAATGGTGCGTGTTCTTTATGTGACTGGCCTCTTGGTAAGAAGGCCATCGGCACTAAGGGGGTATACAGGCTGAAGCATAAACATGATGGAGCAGTTGACAGATATAAGGCCAAGCTTGTTGCAAAGGGCTATGCGTAGGAAAGAGGCATTGATTTTGATGAGACCTTTGCACCTACATGCGGAATGACTACTATTCATAACATCTGTGCACTTGAAGCTCATCATGGTTGGAATGTACATTAGTTCGACATTAAAACACCATTTCTAAATGGTGACTTGCATGAAGAAGTGTATGTTTGCTAGCCCCGTGGCTTTGTGTAAAAAGGGCATGAAAACCAGGTGTGCATGTTAAAAAAGGCATTATATGGTCTAAATCAAGCACCACGTGCTTGGTATGAAAAGATACATGCCTATCTGATTGCGCACGGTTTTGTGAACAGTCTAACTAAGAGCACCTTATATGTTAAGCGTGCTCATGATGTGCTTCTGATCATTGTTGTGTATGTTGATGACATGCTGCTCACTGGTCCTCATGACAAGCATATTGCTTATTTTAAGGCAGAGAATTCTTTGAAAGAATATGGTTTTCTAGCTACAAAATAATTGTACCTCCTCTTAGAAAGGTTCGGAGTCATTTATTTAAATAATAAAAGTTGTTGAAAGTTCCCATATAATAGATTGGGAGTTGCATGGAAATTAATGGTCATGATCTCAAGAAGCATTGAATTTCTCAAGAACTTTTAACATCTTGTGATCTATCTCACTCACATGATTCAAAGCATTTGCAAATAACCAAAAAGAGATCACAAGTTAAAGCTAGATGTGCTTAAACTTGCAAGCCCTAGTTTGGGGGTCATATGATTTCACTTAACAAATATGAGCTCAATTCAAACCCTAGATCCTGATGTTGGAGATAGACGTCTGCGGAAGCACGTGAACAACATAAGGAAGAAGAAGAAGCTTGGAGCACAACACACAATACTGAATGTATTACTAGAGAATGTACAAAGATAAGTAGCCCATTAGGGCAATAGGCATATATACAAGCCGGGGGAAAAAAACCTCCTAAGAGGGAAAAAAATGCCCCGATG
This sequence comes from Ceratopteris richardii, assembly GCA_020310875.1. Classification (NCBI taxonomy): domain Eukaryota; kingdom Viridiplantae; phylum Streptophyta; class Polypodiopsida; order Polypodiales; family Pteridaceae; genus Ceratopteris; species Ceratopteris richardii. Next base: position 176,566,855 of record CM035414.1, read on the forward strand.
GTCCTAGAGTGTTCACACACATCACTACCTAAATATATCAACAAATCCCCCCTGGGATTGATGCGGTGAGCAAGTAGCTGGCACTCATGTATAAGGAAGTGCCAAGCTATGTGGAAATCACTCCACAAAAGGAAGTAAGCCCAAAGTTTTGCGGAAAGCTTCAAACTTCTCCCTAGGCAGAGCCTTCGTAAAAAGGTCTGCAATGTTCTCCTACGTGGGCACATATGCCAAGCTGATCTCCCCAGTAGAGAACCTCTCCCTGACATAATGATAATGGACCTCAATGTGCTTAGTGCAAGCATGGAACAAAGGGTTCCTCACAATTGCCAATGCACTCTGGCTGTTAGTGAAGATGGTGGTGGCAGAAGACTGACCAATACCCAAATCAGCCATAAGGCGTTTGAGCGACACACACTCAACAATCGCTGTGAAGGCTGCCCTATACTCAGCCTCACAACTAAAAGTGGCCACAGTAGGCTGCTTCTTGCTCAACCAAGATATACATGAGATACCAAGCATGAAGCAAAAGCCACTAGTGGACACATGAGTGTCATAGCAACAAACCCAATTAGAGTCAGAAAAAGCATGCAAATTTGGCGGTAGCGATCCCCCCTTGGGATAAAACAACCCAAGTAGCCGAGTACCACTCAAGTAGCGAAAGATACGCTTAACCGCCTGCCAATGCTTGACTCCTGGGCAATGCATAAACCCATCTGTGAGATAGCAAACTGAATATCTGGTCGAGTAATGCATAAGTAAATCAAGCATCCAATAACCTACTGATAGAAAACAACATCAAATGCATCTCCAACATCATGAAGACTCAATCGTAAACCTATCTCCATAGGAGTGGCAATAGGCCTACAGTCTTCAAGGCCAAAACACTGCAATAATGTGTCAATATATTTGGTTTGACACAAAGCCATTCCACCATCAACGTGCATAAACTGAATGCCCAGATAATGATGCAAATGCCCCAAACTAGACATCTCAAATGAGGCATGCAAATTAGCCTTAAAATCAGCAATATGTCTCTCATGAGGACCACTGAGCAGCATGTGATCAACATAAACCACAATGATCAGAAGTACATCATTAACACGCTTAACATATAAGGTGCTTTCAGTTGGACTGTTCTCAAAACCATGTGCAATCAAATAGGCATGTATCTTTTCATATCGAGCATGTGGTGCTTGCTTTAAACCATATAAAGCCTTCTTCAACCTGCACACCTGGTTCTCATGCCCTTTCTGCACAAAGCCACGGGGCTGAAAAACATACACTTCTTCATGCAAGTCACCATTCAGAAATGCATTCTTAATGTCCAACTGATGTACATTCTAACCATGATGAGCTGCAAGTGCACAGATGCTCTAAATAGTAGTCATACGACATGTAGGTGCAAAAGTCTCATCAAAATCGATGCCTCTTTCCTCTGCATAACCCTTTGCAACAAGCCTAGCCTTATACCTATCAACTGTACCATCAAGTTTACGCTTCAGCTTGTATACCCACTTAGTTCCAATGGCCTTCTTGCCAGGAGGCAAGTCACATAAAGACCAAGTACCATTCTTCATTATTGCATCATATTCAGAGTGCATAGCAGCCATCCAATTTTCTAAATTTTGTGCTTCATCAAACGAAATAGGCTCAGTCTCATCACAGAGACTAGATGCAGCCATAACATAGCAATCTGATGCAAAAGAGGCACTATGAGAGCCTGATTGAGTATGATATGACAGAGGTGCATCTAATTTGTTGCCACGCAAGGTCTACACCAACCATTTTGGCATAGTTCTTGCTTGCTCAATATCAGCTCTCTCATTAATAAGTGAATCATGTAAAACTGCATCAGAAATGGAATGATCTGCATCATCACATGAAACCTGCAAAGGCTGAGAAGTTGCCTCATTAGGACCAGCACTAGACTGTCCACCAGTGAAAAGAGGCAGCAAATTATCATACATGTCTTTGGAGCTAACAGATGTCTCCTTAGTGCATGAAAGCAATGGCTGAATAGCATCTTCCACAAAAACAACATCATGGCTAATGAGAATGCGTTTAGTCTATGGATGATACATATGATAGCCTTTGCTTTCAGAACTGTACCCAACAAAAACACATTTTACTGCTTTATCATCCAATTTTCTGCGATGTTGTTCAGGCACTAATGCATATGCTAAACAACCAAAATCACGTAGATGAGCAACAGATGGCTTGCGATCATACCAAGCCTCATATGGAGTGATAGACTACAGTGCTTTAGTGGGATGCCTGTTCACTAGCAAAATTCAGATGACCAAAGCGTGCATGCCAAAGCTTTGCATCTGACATAGCCTGAGAATCATTTACTGCACATGCCAAATCATTTATAGATCTTTCATAGTCTATGAGCTTACACAACCCATGACATAAAATGCCAGAAGCAATAATCGCATCGCCATTTGATAGATCATGAACTGTACACCTATCATCAACAAATTTCACAACCAAGCCAATCTTGGCTAATGCAGAAACTGATAATAGGTTCTTCTTGATCCCTAACACAAATAAAGCATCCAACAAAGTGAAAGAACTACCCTGAGTAGTAGTCAAAATGATCTTACCAACTCCCATAACAGGATAAGAGGATTTGTTGGCACATGTAATAGTATTCCCTATAGGGGTAGGCTCGAGTGAAGAGAAGAAACTGTGCTGCGAGGTAATATGTTTGGTCAAACCACTGTCAAAATACCAAACATCTGAGTCTACTACAGACATGCACTACTCATGAGAAGATGGGTCAAAGTAAACACCCATTCTTCTTCATGCACAAGATTAGCAGACTCAGTTTTTGGTGTAGAGGCCTCTGCAACAACCATTCCAGCCTCTTTCTTCTTTGCCTCTTTAGCAGCTAGTTTCGGACAGTTCTTTATGATATGATCATTCCCTTTACAGTACTTACAAAACAATTTTTGCTTTTCTGATTTCTTCTCATCTTTATCTTCCTTCTTTGAATGTGAAGAATTAGCAGATTTCTGGTTACTAGTTGAAGAGCTCCATTTTCCTTTGCCGTTCTGACTAGCCAGGAAAGCTTGATCTGCAACTCGCATAATGGACCTGTTCTGCCTGGACTGATCTTCCTGCAACAAAACAGAGACTAACTCCTCAAATGATAAGGCATTTGGATTGCCTTTCATCATCAACCAAAGAGTAGAGGCAAAACTCTAATATGAATTAGGAAGACCATTCAGAACGGTCTACACAAGTGAGCTATCTCGTATAACTTCATCAGTAGAAATCAACTGTTCCTTCAAGTCTTTGATCTTCGTTAGGAAATTGTCCATAGAATCACCTTCATTCATGTGCTCACTCTCCAACTGTTTTCGGAGGTAAGCAACATGAGCCTCATTCCTAGCTTGGAACAATGTGGTAAGTGTATCCCAAGCATCCTTCACTGTTCTGCAAGAGCGAATGTGAGGAATAATGGCATGTTTGATAGACAAAGCTATCAATGCATGTGCCGGGGCATCTCTTCCATCCCAATGAATCTGCTCTATAGTAGCTGCAGTAGAAAGTGTAGCACGAACAGGAATATGCAAAATATCACCATCTTCGACACCTTCTGCATCAGCTTAAGTACCTGCAGTTGTAACAGTTGTAGGTGTGATAGGACGTTTTTTGACACCCTGCACAATGTTCCATAGTCCTTTTGCAACCAACACATGTCGCATCATATAAGCCCATAACGGGTAGTTGGTACCTTCCAACTTATCCTCAACAACCAACATACGGAATACATCACTGCTTTCAGCCATGGCCAGTGACTAAAATACCTTGATGCAAAAAATTGACTGTATCTCAAAAAGTTGAACAGAACCGCCTAGACAAATTCCACTAGACCTGTAGGAGACTTCGAGACGCTTATACTGGCGAACAGAAAGTGGTATATACCTTTGGCACAAAAAGACAAAATAGCCTGTACAAGCGCTACGATAGTGCATTCAGAGGCCGAAATGAGGTCAGATCGCGATTTTTGCACCACACAACGAAGCCATTTTGATCTCAAAAACACGCTGAGTATGCTCACCAAAATTCGTGCAATTCTGAGACTGCAAACGGAGGAGTGTCGATGGCACCCTAGATGAAGCGACGACCTGCTCTGATACCAATTGTTGGAGATAGACGTTTGTGGAAGTCACGCGAATAGCATAAGGAAGAAGAAGAAGCTTGGATCACAACACACAATACTAAATGTATTACTAGAGAATGTACAAAGATAAGTAGCCCATTAGGGCAATAGGCATATATACAACCCGGGGGAAAAAAACCTCCTAAAGAGGGAAAAAAATGCCCCGGTGGTCGTAGAGTGTTCACACACATCACTACCTAAATATATCAACACCTGATACACCTCATTTTGTCTAATATTCTTGATCATGGAGTTGGTTTGCTGGTTCGATACTGTATGCATTGGTGGGATCCCTATTGGCCTATTTATAGATGAATTTTCTACTTGTCAAGACATCAAGTTCAGCAATCGTTCCTGTATATTGTAGTCTCCAATCTAGAATTTTCTAATCATAGTTTAAGCTATACTTGGGTAAGAGAAGAATTTTAGCATTTTTATTTAAAAGGCAGGAAACATATGAACATGCTAAAGCAAGTTGAAAAAAATCAAGAGAAAAGCTAAACTTACATTATATACTTCCTCTAAAGGCATTCAAAGTATATTAAAAGACAAGAAACTAAACCTCATGCAACCTCTTTAATCTAAAGTCATTGCAATCCAAGTTCCAAGTCATTAAGATGAGATTCTATCTATGAGTAGAAGGAACACATATAGTCTAGTAGCATAGCGGCATGTTTATGTTCTCTACCCCTCCTAGGGGGCAAGAGTTCAATTCCCATGGGCTGCACTAGTTGAATAGCTTCTCATCCTTGATGGAAAATGGGCCCCTTCAAGGATGTCTCTTATTGGTCTTCATGCATTCTTAGTGGAATCTATCTTTTTTACATGGAAAGGTATGTGTGTGCTATGTACACCATCTCAACAATTCAAACGAGTCTCTTCATCTTGTCTTAGGGTAGTTCTTTCCTAATTACCATCCTTAGCACACCTTCAGGCTCTATTCATCCCTAGTAGATTCTTTGTCTTCTACCCTACTTGTGTGGGATTCATAGGGTCTCATGGATACTATGCCCTTCATTGCACGGTTGTACTTTTGATGAATTGGGGCCTCAAGAGATGTAGATCATAAGATTGAACCACCTTTGAGAAAAAAGGAACATACATATACTATTATAAAGATTTAATGAATAATCCAATTATTTAGAGATGGAGACTCATTGTATTCAAGTCATGCAAAACAAAAATAGCCCATGCGCATCATTCATGAATCTCTACAACCATAAAGTAGGATTCTAAACATGGATGGGATGCTTCATCTAGTTGTTACGAGAGCTTGATTCATAGACAAGACTAAGATATACCATGTTGTTCAATACTTAGAAGAAAAAATGGAGGTTCGATCAAGGCTTACTCCTCCAAGCTTTAACTTTGAAATTGCAAATGTACAAGGAAGGGCATAGTACCCATGCGACCCCCCTTATCCCACGAGAATAGGGGTTTACATAGCTAGATTAAACTGTGGTCACATCTATCATGGGGCAGGACAAATGGTGGCACATCACCCACAAGGTACAACTTTCCAAGATAAACATGTCCCTTACATGGTGCCGGTGGGGGCTGAACCCTCGCCCTCACCTCAAGAGGCAAGAGGCCCAACCACCTAGACAAGCAGCCTAGGATGATAAGAAAAAGAAAATAATTTTTTTGGTATAGTAATGGACCCCATGAGTAAACGGACAATGCTAAAATGGGAAGAAGCCTATGGTGTGGATTAGGTTTTCCGATTCAGTGGGCCCAAAATTTGGTGCATGTCATTCTATCCTCTCACTTTCACTCGTTCTCTATCAATGTTTTTGGAAAAAAGGGGTGGGCCAACTAGTCCATCACTTTGACTTGAACAATGCCATATAGGAGATGTATTAAAAGAACCAAAGGGTCCCATTCTCAACACTTATTTCTTCTTGGAATACATATTTTTTTGAGTCAATGAGATCCTTCTCATTGGGTGATGATCCGACATGGTAGTACTCAATTGTGTAAATGATATGCATTCTTGTAGCATTGAATGCTTCTCAATTATCTGTTTTTCTTGTATCTCCAAGGACATCTTCTTCCTTAGGAAGTGCTGCTTGAGAGAGATGGAAGGCAAGAGCTAGTATGCAACTTGTCCTTGAGATATGCACAAAGGACAACAACATATGATTTTCATCATTTATGAAAGCATGCATGCTTTCCGTGAAGCTTTGGACTTCCAACAAAAGATCACTATTCACTTTCATGTTAATTGTATATGAGATCTCATTTGGGATCCTTCAAAGCCAGTTGTTGAGGTTTCAAATCCTTTCACATAAGCTTATAGATAGTAAAAAAGTGTGCGCTTGTGTGCATCAATCTATGCCAAGGGGAAGGAAAAACTATGCCAAAATGGCTATTGTAGACTTTGCGTGACAACAAATTAGATGCACCTCTCTCATATCGTACTCATTTAGGCTCTCATAGTGCCTCTTTTACATCATATTGTTATGCTATGGCTGAGTCTAGTCTTTGTGATGAGAATGAGCTTGTTTCATGAAAAAAATTTGATGGCTGTTGTGGAATTTGAATAGATGCTATAATGAAGAATGGTACATGTTTTTTATGTGACTTGCCTCTTGGTAAGAAGGCCATCGGCACTAAGTGGGTATACAAGCTGAAGTGTAAGCCTGATGGAATAGTTGACAGGTATAAAGCCAGGCTTGTTGCAAAGGGCTATGCGTAGGAAAGAGGCATTGTTTCTGATGAGACCTTTGCACCTACATGCCAAATGACTACTATTCATAGCATGTGTGCACTTGCAGCTCATCATGGTTGGAATGTACATTAGTTGGACATTAAAACAACATTTGTGAATGTTCACTTTCATGAAGAAGTCTATGTTTTTTAGCCCCATGGCTTTGTGAAAAAAGGGCATGAAAACCAGGTGTGCAGGTTAAAGAAGGCATTATATGGTCTAAATCAAGCACCACATGCTTGGTATGAAAAGATACATGCATATCTGATTGTGCATGATTTTGTGAACAGTTCAACTGAGAGCACCTTATATGTTAAGCGTGCTCATGATGTGTTTTTTTTATCATTGTTGTGTATGTTGATGACATGTTGCTCACTGGCCCTCATGACAAGCAAATTGCTTATTTTAAGGTGGAGAATTCTTTGAAAGAATATGGCCTTCTAGCTACAAAACAATTGTACCTCCTCTTAGAAAGGTTTGGAGTCATTTATTTAAATAATCAAAGTTGTTGAAAGTTCCCATATAATAGATTGGGAGTTGCATGGAAATGAATGGTCACGATCTCAAGAAGCATTGAATTTCTCAAGAACTTTTAACATTTTGTGATCTATCTCACTCACATGATTCAAAGTATTTGCAAATAACCGAAAAGAGATCCTTTCTCCTAAAGACATTATGTATGATGCTCTCCAAAGAAATTAGTATTGTTGGGGAGATTTCTTGACTCTTTGAATAGCTTGGTTTGGGCTCACATGGTCACCAAAGTGAGGGATATTCGTATTCTTTATGGTTGCATGCACCTTTAAGTTTAAAAAGGAAGTATGGAAAATGATATCTCAAGGAATGAAAACCCTTTCATTTAAGTAAGAGAATTTTATTTTTTCTAATTTTTACTACCTTTTGTTATTCATAGCAGGTGATGAAACAAAAATCATATCATCTTTGCTTCATCGCCAAATGGGAATATGTTAGCTAGTTCATGCTACAAGATAATAAAATTACACTTTGAATAAGAGAAGAAATTGATCTATAAAATGCCAACCAAAATTTACATCACACATGTTTGAAAAGAAGGCCACAAACTCTAGAAGATATTATGAGGCATCAAGTAACATCACTTCCAACTTTAGATGGGTCCTATCTTAGGATCCTTTGAGATGTTACATGAAGATCCTAAGCCCTTTATATCTAGCTATAGACAAGGAAAAGTGTGTGTTGATGTGATTTAATCTTCATCAAGAGGTTGGAATCAATCCTGATCCATCTAAACAAGGACATGTAACCCCTTCCTATCCAAGCTACAAGTGACATAAAGAAGAATTGGGAGATCTTTTGTTCTCTGATCACATGGGCAAAATAGTCTAGAGAGAAGTGGAAAGGATGCTACTCAACATGTCGAATGACCACCGTTTGTACCATCTGTGCACTTCGAGCTCATCATGATTGGAATGTACATCAGTTGGACATTAAAACTTAGAATCTACATCTCCCTAGGCCTCAATCGATCAAAAGTGCAACTGTGCAATGAAGGGCATAGTATTCACGAGACCTCTTAATCCCACACAAGTAGGGTAGAAGAGAAAGGCCCTAATAGGGAACAATAGAGCCTAAAGGTCTACTAAGGATGGTAATTAGGAAAGGATATCCATAAGATCAGATGAGGAGGCTCATTTGAATTGTTGAGACATTGTCTATAGCACACACATCCCTTGCAATACGCACTCCTTCAACGTAAAAAAAAGATTGAGTCCATTGAGAATGCATGAAGGCAAATGAGAGACATCCATGAAGGGCACCATTTTGACTCCATCTCATGGATGAGAAGTTTTCCAACCAATGCAGCTTGCTCATGTATGAGACAACAAATTCAATATCATGTCGAGTTATGCATAGGTAAATCAAGCATCCCATAGCTTGTTGATATAAAACAACATCAAATGCATCTTCATCATCATGAAGACTCAACCCTAGACCTATTTCCATAGGAGTGGCAATAGTTTTGCAGTGTTCAAGGCCAAACCGCTACAATAATTTGTCAATATATTTTGTTTGACACAAAGTTATTTCCCCATCAATTTGCATAAATTGAATGCCTAAATAATGATGTAAATGCCCAAATTTGACCTCTCAAAAGTGGCTTGAAAATGAGCCTTAAATTCAGCAATATGCTTCTTTTAGCACCATTGAGCAGCATGTCATCAACATACACAACAATGATCATAAGTACATCATCTATATGCTTAACATATGAGGTGCTCTTAGTTGGAATGTTCTCAAAACCATCTGCAATCAAGTAGGCATGTATATTCACATACCAAGCATGTGGTTCTTGCTTCAAACCATATAACGCATTTTTCAATATGCACACTTTGTTTTCATGCCCTTGAACTCCCCCACCCTTTGAAAGAAAAGAACAGGTAAAGACTATTATAAAGATTTACTAAATAATCCAATTACCTAGACATGGGGACTTGCTATAAAAAGTCATGCAAAACGGTACGCATCATTCATGAACCTCTATAACCGTAAAACGGGATTCTAAACATGGATGGCATGCTTCATCTGATTGCTACCAAAGCGTGATTCATAGACAAGCCTAAGAAATACCCTTATTGTTCGTCAAGTAAGACCCTTATAAAGCTCACAATAGGTTGGGTTGGAACTACATTCTTCAGTTCTTGAGGGATACGGGGCTTGATAACTTTTGTATGAAGCCGATTTCCATAAGTTGGTGGAAATGCATCTAGCAAGATCAGCAATAATGGTAAGCTCCCAGAATCCTTTTTCGTGAATGCAAAAGGAAACAACCTGGGTTGGTTTGGCACTAGCCTCTTGAGGTGGAGGTCTTGTGTTCAACCCCCAAGCTCGACATGTAATGGCTTTGGTCAGTCTAAACTAGTTGTAACTTTGTCTAACTTGTCTAACCCTTGCTTTGTGCGATGCGAAGGATCCCATAGGTACTATGCCCATTCATCTATACATATGTTCTTTCAAAGTTAAAGATTGGGGGAATAGGTGCATGCCGAACCTCCATTTAAAAAAAAAAGGAAACAAGGACTTACCAAACATATTATCCTTCATGAAATGATGAAAAAGGTTGTACTTAGACTATTTGCTTATACATTGCATACATGTCTTTCTCCGCAAGGGCCTGATCATGAATAGAGTGCTTGGGACCATCTTAAAGCACTCCTTGATGCATTCAAATCCAAAACCAACCATTAGTAGAATTATGTCAACCTTGGGAAACCTTACTTTTGGAGCAGTTGACTAGAAAAGGATGTTACCATTGAACCTTTCCTAATGATCAATATTATTAATTAAACAGAGAATAAGATGTTAGTTTATGTTCAATGTATGTCTCTCATGAATCCACTTTCTGGTGCATTGCCATGCTTATGAGAAACCCATCTTATATCTTGGGCAAAAGTCATATTGGACTATTTATGGCTTGCCTCACTGCCAAGTGAGGTTTTTGCTAGATTGGTATAAAATGCAAGTTAAAGTTGGATGTGCTTAAACTTGCAAGCCCTAGTTTGGGGGTCATATGATTTCACTTAACAAATATGAGCTCAATTTAGACCCTAGATCCTGAGACACCTCATTTTGTCTAATATTCTTGATCATGGAGTTGGTTTGGTGGTTCAATACTATATGCATTGGTGGACTCCCTATTGGTCTATTTACATATGAATTTTCCACTTGTCAGAACATCAACTTCAGCAATCGTTCCTGTATATTGTAGTCTCCAATCTAGAATTTTATAGTCATAGTTTAAGCTATACTTGGGTGAGAGAAGCATAGTAGCATTTTTATTTAAAAGGCAGGAAAAATATGAACATGCTAAAGCAAGTTGAAAAAAATCAAGATAAAAGCTAGATTTACATTATATACTTCCTCTAAAGGCATTCAAAGTATATTAATAGACGAAAAACTAAACCTCATGCAACCTCTTTAATTTAAAGTCATTGCAATCAAAGTCCAAGTCCTTAAGATGAGATCCTGTCTATGACTAGAAGGAACACATATAGTCTAGTAGCATAGCTGGCATGTTTGTGTACTTTCACCCCTCCTAGAGGGCAAGAGTTCAATTCCCATGGGCTGCACTAGTTGAATAGCTTCTCATCCTTGATTGAAAATGGGCCCCTTCAAGGATGTCTCTTATTGGTCTTCATGCATTCTTAGTAGAATTTATCTTTTTTACATGGCAAGGTATGTGTGTGCTATGTACAACATCTCAACAATTCAAACGAGTCTCCTCATCTTGTCTTAGGGTAGTTGTTGGCATCATATGGGAAGAAGCCAAGTATGGGCATGCATGCGGATCTAGCACTAAGGCAACCTATTAAAATTTTCCAAACCTTACATCATTTTAAAAGTGATTCTCATCACTAGAAACCCTTGTAAATACCGTTTCATCTTTTTGTAGCTCCATTTTGTGCAAGCCGAGGAGTCCTCGAGCTTGAGGAGCCTTATAAGTAATTGCCTACCAATTTTCATATTTTTTAGACCTCGTTTGAGCCCTCAAATAAGCCCTAGAACCTAATTCTTAACTAGGCCGGACACTAGGTCTGGACAGGGCCAAAGCTAGTCAAAAAACTATAAATAGAGCTAGAGAGCTCATTTTTGGGGCTAGCTTCTTGTAGTTTTGATCTTGTATGAGCACTTGGTTGCAATAGAAGTGATTCCATTGTCCTACTCTCTTTGTTCTTGCCGTGTGTGTGCGTGTGTGTATGTCTGTGCATGTTGGTGTGCTTCTCACTCACACATTTGTGCCTTCACTTGCTCGAGGCCTTCACACCATCCTCATGTCTTCCCGGATTGACATTAAAGGAGGTGCTACTCATCACTGAGCTACACTAAATTTTGGCACCGTTGCCAGGGATTCGAGCTTTGAGGACGAGCGTGTGATGGTAAGACGTAGAGAGGACACGTTGGAATGGTAAGTAGTAGGTAATTGTCTTGTGTTTTCTCCATCTCCATCTCCATCTCCATCTCCATCTCCATCTCCATCTCCATCTCCATCTCCATCTCCATCTCCATCTCCATCTCCATCTCCATCTCCATCTCCATCTCCATCTCCATCTCCATCTCCATCTCCATCTCCACCTCCTTCTCCACTTCATATTCCCTCTTCCTTGTCATTTTCCTCATTTATGTAGTGCGAGTTTGAGAGAGAGCGAGTGTGCATTGTTGTTTTTGTGTGTTTTTGCATGTTTCTTGCAGGATTCAGCATCATCACCATCTCCAACAAGCTCAGCAGGTACGGAATCTTTTTGCGCAAGCCCCGAGGCATCGAGCTTGAGCTATCGTGACACACCAAAAAGTTGACCCAATCACGATTCTGAGTGCACTACGACACAGCACAGCCTGAGAGCTCTTAAGATCACTAGCTTGATCAGCAAAATTCACCATATCCCGACCTGTCGTGACACTCCCAAGTATTGCGACACTCCCAACTATCGCGACACTTCGACCTATCGCGACACTCCCAAGTATCATGACACTCCCAAGTATCGTGACACTCCAAGGTATCGTGACACCCCCAAGTATTGTGACACTTCCACCTATCGCGACACCTCGACCTATCGTGACACTTCCACCTATCGCGACACCTCGACCTATCGTGACACCCCCAAGTATCGCGACACTTCCACCTATCGCGACACCTCGACCTATCGCGACACTTCCACCTATCGCGACACTTCCACCTATCGCGACACTTCCACCTATCGCGACACCTCGACCTATCGCGACACCTCGACCTATCACGACACCTCGACCTATCGCGACACCTCGACCTATCGCAACACTTCCACCTATCGCGACACCTCGACCTATCGCGACACTTCCACCTATCGCGACACCTTGACCTATCACGACACCTCGACCTATTGCGACACCCCCAAGTATCGCGACACTTCCACCTATCGCGACACTTCCACCTATCGCGACACCTCCACCTATCACGACACATCGACCCGACCTATCGCGATACATCGACCCGACCTATCGCGATACACCGGCTTAACGCATGAATTTTAGGGTGAATTAATTGATTGAACTGAGGTACTTTTTTTGGGCTTAAATCTTGGGCACATTGGTATAATATTAGAGCCTTAGAAGTGGGCAAAATACCTAAAAACCAGGGAGGAATTTCCTGAACCCTGAGAGCCTGTTTTGACCCCTAAGTGCCTGAATGGTCATAACTTCACCAAACAAACTCCGATTGATGAGATTTTGGTCTCGTTGGAAAGCTTGTTGAGAATCATACGTGGACTAGGTGGTCATAAGATTTTAAGGGTACAGTGAGTTACTCCAAGGGGGGCCTGTAATAGTTGATGTGTGTCTTTCAATCCATTGTAGTAAATGAGCTATATTAACTTGTGAACTTTTGCAGGAACATTGTGTGCACTCAAGGCATTCCAAGGCAAGCTAGCAAGGGTGAGTACCAAGCTTGGGAGAAGGCTTCCTGGGCTGGTGTAGCAGTCTGAGCAACCAGAGGATTGAGGTTGGAAGTTCTCTCAACCCTCCTTTGTCAATTCCTAGCTTAGGCTAGTACGACTTAGGTGTGGTGATTAACTAGAGCAACGCTAGACACTAATCAAGTCCAAGAGAACTAATCAACAAAGTACAAGCATTAAGTAGAGCTTAAGTGCAAAAATTCTAAGGAACAAAAGTAAACTTGAATCGAGCAAATATCAAGTGCAGAATTCACTTAAGTACTCCTGGAAACGTGATTTCAAACAAGAGCTTAACACAATAGTCAACTAAAAAGAACAAAGTGATTGGTGCAAATTAACCTGCAACGAGAGTGTACTTGGGACCAAGGGGGTAGAGAAACTAGGCATATGAACCTTAGGTCAAGCAGACACTTAGGCCGAGACCGACAAAGCCTCAGATCTTCTGAAGCTAGTGTCAATCATACTGCTAGGTCTTGGGCCCAGCAGTTGAGTAATTACCCATACACTCCCCGATCAGAAACAAGTGATTCTGAGATGTCCTATAACATGGAGAGACCAGTAGGTAGATCAGGGGTGGCGTACCTAGAAAAGCCAGAAGGACCTTACAAGACTCAATTGGAATACATCAGGACTAATCGTCTAGGTGCTCGCATCTATGAAGACGGCCTGAGAAGATTTGTGGTCCAGATTAAGAACCCCGATCAACCCCATGGACTAGAACACCCGGTAGTCAAGTTCGAGAATGGAGCATACCTAGATAAAGAAGGGACTATTTATGTAGTCACCACCCTTCCAGATAGAACAGATGAGTTTGGGAATGTGATCGCAGAGACCGACATGGGTGATATAGAGCAAGGGAACTTAGAGAGAGAGCCGAGGACTCCTTGTGGTAAATCAGTCTTGACTAGAATCATGACTCCAGAGTGGAATTCCCAGGATAATAAAAGCATAGATTTGCTTTTAAACCGAGAAACCGATGAGGCTTTTTGGAGATATAAGCTTGCTCAGCCTCATGAAGTAGGTGCTCTCACGATCGATGAGTTCAAAGACCTTGATAGCCCAGGCAAAGTAACCTACCTAGACAATACATCAGAGCGGATCTTCGTGGTCTCAGAGCATGGGAGACATGCCTACACTTGGAAGGGTGAATTTGTTTTTCCCCAACCTCGGTCCAATGTGTCCTACAATCACCAAGGAGCTGGGACCTCCGAAGCTCATGGAGCTCAAAGGGATAGAAGTAGAGACAGACCTGAGGTAAGCTTTGCCAACCCCCTGGGAAGAGATAGGTTGAGAACAGAAATGGATAGAGAAGAAACCGAGAGACCTAGAGCTCCAAGGAACCAAAGAAATGTTGATGATTTCCCTTTGCCAAGGCCGAGAGAACACACTAGGACCCTGAGGCCAACCCAGTTGGTGAAGTCCATGAAGAACTATTTCGATGGCACAGGAGACCCATACGATCATGTAGCTGAATTTAGACAAGTCTTGAGAGCTGAACAAGTGGAGGACCTATTCACGCAATACAATGCTTTTGGTCTAACCCTTAGGAACACTACCCTTACATGGTTTCAACCCCTGAACGAGAGGCAGTTTAGGAGCATAGACCAACTTTTAGAGGCTTTCATCACTGAATTCTCTAAGAGTGGCATACGGCATAATACCTCCTCCCTGATTCATAGCTTTAAGCAAACACCTCAAGAGACAGTCAGAGTAGCAGGATGACGGTTTAGGCAATACCTAGAGAGGTGCCCAATGCCTGAGTTACCCACACCAGCCCAGCAAGTGGCTTTATTCTTAGATGGATTGTTGAGCACCAAGCTCAGGTCATATGTGTATCTGAAGGACCCCAGAACTATAGAAGAGTGCATGAGCATGTGCATAGACATTGAGGATAATCTCGGCGAAGAGTTGGAGCTATCAAAAATCTACAAGGATTCGGATAGCTCTAGTAGCCTCATGTCTGGTCAATCCACATCCATTGAGGAACTTGCAGAGAAGGTAGCTCAAAAACTAAGTGTCTCTAGCAAACAAATCCCGAGATTTGCCCCAGTTAAGCGATGCTATACTTGTGGAGGTGACCATATGGCAAGCGTATGTCCCATTATGGCTCAACCCCAAGTGAATCCTAATATCTAGTACTGCACAATAGAGTGAAGGTACACCAACCACACCGCACAAGACTACCCTTATAACAAACAAACTGTCAGGCAAAATTACCCTCAGCCATATCCACAACAGGGTAGATACCAGAATCAGTACCCACCACAGCAATACGAAAGACCACAACAACCTTATCAACCACCTTATCAAGGGCAACAAAGACCTCAACCAGTCCTTGCCTAGCAACCCCCTGCTCCAACCAATGTAATCCCAGTAAAATATGCATCTTCTAAAGAAAATCTGAACAGAGCCATAGTCCCAGTCACACCGTTGCTATCAGACAGTGATCCAAGTGACCATAGTTTTGACTCCACACATATTGAGAGCCCACAGGCTTACTACATGCAGTCACCCGAGCATAACGAGCCATACTATTATGAGGACCCAAGTGAAAATAGTGGGGAGCCTGAATATGCTAATGTCATGTACACAAACCCTAACTCTAGAACTCAACCTAGGCAGGTACGACCTCCATTTCCTAGAGGACCTTGCTTCAGATGTCAGGGAGATCACCTCATACGTGATTGTCCACTGCCTGCCCCTACACAACCCCAACCAGTGACAATTCAGGGCTTTTGTCAAGATTGCGGGAAAGAGCATCTCTTACGAGATTGCCCGAAGAACCCCAATAACCTACCAAAAATCACTCCTATCAACGTCATTGGGTTAGTGGTAGACTCTACGGGAAGTATAACTTCCACAGCCCCCGTGCATGTGGTTACTAGAGCTCAAGCCTTGCAGCAAACCCAAGGAGGAGGACAGGAAAAGAGTTCTGAGGTTAGTGAGATGGAGAGTCTAACCAAGAAAAGGACAAGAGCTTGGAGAGATAGCCGGGAGAGAATGAAAAGACAATGGTCACAGAAAATGAGCGAACTTGAAGAAAGCTTGCGAGAAACCAAAGCGAAGATAAGTGAACTTGCATCTCAAAACCACTCTCACACTACCCCACCACCACCCTTTCCATCTCCCTCCAACCCATCACCTTCCATTCCCCAACTTTCTAATCCACCATACATAGCCCACCCACCACCAAGAGTAGGATCAGTCCTAGCCGATCCTACTCCTGAGGATCTAGACATGATGCTTAAAGCATATCAGGCCAGAATCCAAGAAGGGCCAAATGTGACAGATCATGACAAATGTTACCCTAGAGCCGATCTAGAGATAGAGCGAACAAAGCTTTGTGCTAAGATGGTCGAATTGGCGCAAGCCATGTTTGAAGCCAGTCGCTTGTTCAATGGCTCTAGCTCCACTAGGACACCATTGCATTTTGATGGTCTATTGGATAGATTGGAGAGGTTACTTACAAAGTCTGGGAAAGGAGTCACCTCCCAGATTAAGGAGAGTGCAAGAGATAGAATAAGCATTCCTCCCCAGGAACCTTATGTGCCTCCACTGAACTAGACACCTCTTCTTCTATGAATAGGTATTCACCAAAGTTCCTGAGAGAGATTCAAGAAGAGAAATGGGCAAAGGAAAGTGAAGTCCCTCCTCCCATTGAACTTGTGGATGATGCACATGATCAATTCCCACAAGACATCCCTTCTATTTATGAAGAGCAAGAGAGCGCCCAATCTCAAGAGAGATTAGACTTCGAGTCTAATTCCTTACAGGAACTACCTCATTTCACAGGCCCATGGGAAACCAAGTCAACTTGCATGAGAGCACCCACTGTCATGATAAGAAACGAAGATTCGATCATACCTAGGAATACTGAGGTTTTCTCCAAGGCTTACGACTAAGGCGGCGACCAAGGCATAGACCTTGGCATACCTTGTCATCCGAGTCATCGAAGTCACCGTTGGCGCCGTTGGCACCGTTGGCTGCGCGCGAGGGAGGACCACAATGATCAAGGAATATAGAGGTTCCCGGTACTTCCCGGGAGGTCACCCATCCCAATACTGTTCCCCCCAGAGCTCGCTTAACCGTGGCAATCTCTTGCCACTAAGCTACACTCTTGTGGTGTTTGAAGAAGGGGAAAGACTAACGTTGACATTACCTTGAACAAGTTTTGGTCCCTCAAAGCTTCATTTTTGCTTTCAAAGCCTATTTGGCAATTTTGGAGTACTTTCGCACATAGTTCTCTTTGCACAGGTCCAAGAACATCAAGAAGAGTGTTCCTTGTACTTCTCAGACAATAAATATCAACCTTTGGGGCTGTATTTTCAGCCACACGTAAAACTACAGGTTTCTCGAGGGGTTTTCAGTTTTGGTGGGAGCAGTCGCTGCAAATTTATGCAGGTTTTTAAAGCCTAAAACATCAGAGTTGACAGACACTTGCAGGTGTTATTGGCTAGTTTTTGGGCTGTGTATTCAGCCTTTTAGTGTCATTTTACTGCATATATTGAGCACATACACACCATGTACGCTTCTGTGGATACCGCTTATGTACGTCCATGTGGTCATTGATATAGCGGTTACGTTCTTTGCATAAAGCCTTTTACGTTTGATAAAGAGGGTCGTGGTGAGGTTTTCTTAACTGGGAGACACCCAGATGTCGGGGTCTCTTCAATGATGCAGGTGGAAGACTTACCCAGCCTTGCCATAGGAGATGTATGATAGTTGTTCATAGGTGCTCGATAAGCCTAGTTGGCTTCTATTGGGTAACTGATTATATGCAGTGGAGTCAGTGATTCACTATGCAGGTAGACATGTCAGTACTTGCAGTTTTATGACACTTTGACACTGGTCATATGCTAATTTTGCAGAGGATACTCTGGCAAAATTTTTCCTGATTTCTGGTTTAGTCAATTATACAGTGGTCGATTTACTCCTTGATACACTTATTTGTTGGTGTTTGGACTCTTCTAGCTCCATTATCATTCTATTCAGTTCTCTACGATCATGGCATCAGAGGTCTCAGGCACATCCGGTGGATCAGGGTCTAGTGCTAGTGTTCCGAGGAGGAGCTATAACTTACAGGGCAAAGACCATTTTGAGATCCGAAAATTTGATGGCACAAACTTTGCTCTATGGAAGAATCAGATTAAAGATGTGCTGATTCAAAGGAGGCAATGGAAGCCAGTAAATGGGATTTCAAAGAAGCCTGCTGACATGGATGAAGATGATTGGGATGAATTTGATGAAATGAGTTAATGTTTACTTTACAGTATTAGACTGTGAAAGTGCAAAGGAGCTTTGGAAGAAGTTATGTAATACATATGAAAAAGAGACGACATCAAATAAAGTGTATCTGATGAGAAAATTATATGACCTTCATATGAAGGACACAGATAGTGTTGCTGCTCATCTAAATGAGTTTGATGCTATATTCTCCCAGTTACAGGCTTAGAAAATGGATATGGATAATGAAATGAAAGCAGTATTGTTGTTATGCACCCTGCCATCATCATGGGATACGTTTTGCACAACTATTAGCAACAGTGCACCTGGTGGTAAACTCGTCTATGATGACATATGTGGAGCACTCTTGAGTGAGGAGATTCGTAGAAAATCTATGGTTGGCACTCAGAGTGGAGATGCATATAATGTTCGTGATTCTTACCAAGGAAAGAATCAACAACGTGGCAGGAGCAAGAACAAGGAAAAGAATGGTCAACGGAATAAGAGTAGAAGTAAATCAAGGAAGAGGGATATCGAATGCCATTATTGTCATAAGAAAGGACACATGAAGAAAGACTGTTATGCATTAAAGAATGCTAAAGGTAAAGGACAGAATGTTGATGGGCATGTTAAACAGTTACCTGCACCATCTACTTCGACTGTGAAGATTGAAGAAATTAATGCTATTTTTGATGATGCTGATGTGTTGACACTTGATAGTGCTGTGCCATCTGAGGCACTTATGGCTGATTCTCTTTCCCACACCTGGCTGCTAGATTCTGGTGCTTCTTTCCATGTGACACCACATAGAGAATGGTTCTCTAATTATGCAGCAAAGTCTCTTGGTACCGTGAGACTTGGTGACTCTTACCAATGTGATGTTGTGGGGATTGGAGATGTGTTTGTGCAGTTCATTGATGGTTCAAAATTTACTATGCATAATGTACGCCATGTACCTCAGTTATCACGTAGTTTGATGTCAGTTGGTCAACTTGATGACCTTGGTTACAAGGTGGTCTTCTATGCTCAGTCCTTTCGTATATCAAAGGGAAATATGGTTATTGCAAAAGGAAGCAAAGTTGGCTCACTTTATCCTTTATTTGTATAAAGAACACTTGTTAGCTGTTACTGAACAGCCTATGGCTTGTATTTGGCATGGTCGTTTGGGCCATATATCTCGTAGTGGAATGGAAAATCTTTCTCGTTCTGGCTACTTACCTGTGTTATCTTTCTCTGATTTTTCATTTTGTGAGCATTGTCAATATGGAAAGCAAACCAGAAATGTGCATAGAACGCACATTGACTCTTCAATTCAGCCTTTAGATCTCGTTCATACAGATGTGTGTGGTCCTATGCCCACTAGGTCCTTAGGTGGTTCTCTTTACTTTGTCACTTTCATAGATGATGCTACTAAAAAAGTCTGGGTATATCCTATCAAATCAAAGGATGATGTATTCCCTACTTTCAGAAATGTCTTGCTTCAGTTGAGACTGAAAAAGGAACTAAGCTTAAGGCTTTACGTTCATATAATGGGGGTGAGTATACCTCACATGAATTCAGCCTTTTTTGTCAGTCTAGAGGGATTCGTAGAGAGTTTACAGCTCCTTATACCCCAGTACAGAATGGTGTAGCTGAGAGGATGAATAGAACTATTCAAGATAGAGTAGTCTCTATGTTGCATCATGCAAACCTCTCACAAGGTTTTTGGGCAGAAGCAGTATTGACTGTAGTTCATGTGATTAACCTTTCACCTAGTACTGCAAAAGGTCTGAAAGTGGCACAAGAGTTATGGATAGGGAAACCACCATATTATGATCATCTTCGAGTTTTTGGGTGTGAAGCATATGTTCATATACCCAAGAATCTTAGACAAAAGTTGGACCATAAGTCAAAGAAATGCATTTTTCTTGGATATGGTCGAGAAGGATAATTTGGATATCGCTTATGGGATCCTGAAAAACGGTCAGTGATCAGAAGTAGTGATGTCATTTTTAATGAGTCTAAGATGCATAAACAACCCATTAAGGAGGTTGAAGTGAGAAGAGTGGTGTTTGAGGATACTAGTCCTCCAGTTAGCATGCATAAAAATGATGCACATAGGGATGTTCAAGAGAATGTCCATTCAGATCAGTCTGCACATGTTCCTGTTCAGCAATCATTGAGACGTTCTACACGTGTCTCATATCCACCTGATAGATATGGTCCATGTTTAGATTTTGTTATGCTAACAGATGCCGGTGAGCCTTCTTGCTACAAAGAGGCTATGTAGACAGAGGATCATGTCAAGTGGGAGCGTGCCATGAAGAGTGAGTTGGATTCTATTCACAAGAATGGTACTTGGGACTTAGTACCTTTGCCAAAGGGCAGAAAAGCTTTACCATGTAAATGGGTATATAAGCTGAAATTCACATCAGATAGTGCTTCTCCAAAATATAAAGCACGACTTGTTGCAAAGGGTTTTAAGCAACAACATGGTGTTGATTTTGAGGAAATCTTCTCTCCAGTGGTCAAGATGACTACTTTGCGCATGTTGCTTGGATTCGTTGCAATGGAGGACTTAGAGCTAGTCCAAATGGATGTGAAAACAACTTTCTTGCATGGAGATCTTACAGATGAGATCTATATGGAACAACCAGAGGGTTATGTAGTTCCTGGCAAGGAAAGTCTAGTTCGTAAGCTCAAGAAGAGCTTGTATGGACTTAAACAGTTTCCTAGACAATGGTACCAAAATTTTGATGCTTTTATGAAGTCCCAAGGCTATTCTCGGAGCAATGAGGATCATTGTCTCTACACAAAGAGATGTTCTGATGACAGCTTGATATGCTTGATACTTTACATCGATGATATGTTGATTGTTGGGAAGTCCTCTTATGATTTGTCACTTCTCAAAAAGAACTTGAGTCAGACATTTGATATGAAGGATTTGGGGGATGCCAAACATATTCTTGGCATGCACATTACTCGTGATAGGAGTAAAAGATGCATATACTTGTCTCAAAGTGAGTACATATCCAAAGTACTTCACCGATTCAATATGCAGGGTGGAAAGGCATTGAGTACACCTTTACCCACATATGTGAAATTGAGCAAGGATGACTGCCCCAAATCAGATGAGGAAAAGGAATTCATGACCAAATTCCCTATCAGTCTGCTGTTGGTAGTCTCATGTATGCTATGGTGGCTACGAGACCAGACATTGCATTTGCAGTGGGAGTTGTGAGTAGATATATGTCTAATCCTGGCAAGAAACATTGGGAAGTGGTCAAAATGATTTTGAGATATCTGAGTGGCACTAAGGACAAGTGTCTATGCTTAGGTAGAGGGAAAGCATCCATTATTGGCTACACAGATTTTGACTATGCTGGTTGTGTAGACAATCGTAAGTCTACATTAGGGTACATTTTTCATTTTGCTGGAGGTGCTATCTCTTTGAGATCTCGTCTTCAAGAATGTACAGTTGTTTCCACCACAGAAGCAGAGTATGTTGCAGCAAGGGAGGCATGTAAGGAAGCATTGTGGCTTTCTCGTCTTGCTTGTGATGTGGGTTTACCTCAGCATGTACCTCACTTGCTCAGTGATAGTCAGAGTGCGATTGCTTTGGCTAAGAATCCGGTCTATCATGCAAAGACCAAGTCACTTCATTAGAGATTGCTTAGCCACTGAGAGCATTATTCTTGAGAAGGTTCACACTCGAGATAATGCTGCAGATGCTTTGACTAAAGCTCTACCACATGATAGCTTTTGACACTGTTGTCACTTGATGGGGGTTACTTGATTCTTGATCTTATGTAGTCACTTGTATACTGTGTAACATGCCCATCAGGTGGGAGGCAGAGTTTGTATACTTACGCTCAGGTATTCTTTATCATTCTTTATTTTTTCTCCCATAGTTACTCTGGCCATATTGGCCTATAGTGGGAGATTGTTATCGTTAGTGTCCATGTGAAAGGCCAAATGGCCACCGAACACTTCTTTGTATATGTTCTTTAATAAAACATATAGTGGCCTGGTCAGTCACAGACCAAAAAAAGTTCGACCGCATTTGTAAGACCTAAGAAGTCTGTCTTCGTGCTTCCAGTGTACTGTGTTTTCTGCGTATTCTACAGCCTCTGTGCGAAGTACTGTGTGCGGCCTCAAGAGCTCGGTTTTCTACTCCGAGCATATCGTCGTGGAGCTCTCGAGAAGGAGAGCGCACTGTGGTGCATCTCCATTGAAACACTTCAAGATGTACCCCCCATCCAATGGAATCCCATCCATAGAGCCAAAGATGATACTGAGTCAGTGCATTCCATAGGATCAGGGTCCTCATGGATGCATGAAGACACTCACTTATGGATGTGTAAGGTAGTAGTAGAAGAAGAGAAGAGAGAGAAAGCCAGAGAGGTAGGTGCAAAAGAAACCCATAGATCAATTCAAGACCGAGCCTATGCACCTGTAGTTTTTCCTGACGAAGAATTTGAGCCTCATGGCTGGGTTGAAATTTTAGCAACCATGGATGTAGCCATCAATGAAGAACAATGGACACCCCACTGTGACGAGGATGGCTGTGACATTTCGGTCTTTTCCATAGAGCCAATCATGGGAGATTCGGTTTTAGAAGAATGCAAACCTAGCACTGATGCATTCGAGGATGCAAGTGACTCCGATTTAGAGTCAATCATCATGGACCCCCCATTTGCATCAGAGGAAGAATACTTCTATGAGGTAGAAGTTTACCCTCAGAGACATGAAGAGCTC
Organism: Ceratopteris richardii; assembly: GCA_020310875.1. NCBI lineage: Eukaryota > Viridiplantae > Streptophyta > Polypodiopsida > Polypodiales > Pteridaceae > Ceratopteris > Ceratopteris richardii. Next base: position 176,590,160 of record CM035414.1, read on the forward strand.
ACTAATGATGTGAGATTAACCACCCAAGTGACCACCAAAACTGAAGGCAAGAAGAGGAAGAAGAAGGAAGTCACTCTGGAGGAAGAAGAATCCTTGTTTGAGGTCTCTGAAAACTTTAAAAAATATGAGATAGACGATAGGAGAGTCGTGATAAGAATGCCTAAACGCGAGGCACAATCAGGAGAGGCCTATGATAGCAAGGAAACTACCAAGAAAATAGTTGTAGCCATAGAAGAGGGAGAAGAAAGATGCACCTACATAGGGCATGACCTGACGGGAGAAGAAGAGCAAGAGTTGATAGTCCTGCTAAGAGAATACAGAGATGTATTCGCTTGGAGTTATAAGGACTTGAAAGGGGTCGACCCAGACATATGCTCCCACACGATTCCCATGACCACAGATGCGAGACCCTCTAAACAAAAGCCATACACATACAATGACAACTATGCTGCCAAGATCAAAGAGGAGATAGATCGCTTGGTTGAAGCTGGATTTATCTATGAAATTGAGCACACTGAATGGGTATCACCCATTGTAGTGGTGCCCAAAAAGAATGGCAAATAACCTATATGCATTAACTTGAAGAAGGTTAACGCAGCCACTATCAGGGATAGTTATCCGCTTCCTATCATTGAACATCTATTAGAAAGGGTAGCAGGCAAGGAAGTGTACAACTTCTTATATGGGTTCTCTCGCTACAATCAAGTAGCCATTGCACCAGAAGATCAGCATAAGACGGCTTTTGCCACACAGTGGGGCATATTTGCCTTTCGGGTAATGCCATTCGAGCTTACCAATGCACCTGTAACATTCCAGAGGCTGATGTGCCACGTGTTTAAAGAGTTCTTGAGGAAAAATTTGGAAGTCTATGTGGATGATCTTTTCGCTCATTCCAACATTAGACAGACCCATATACCTGAACTCAGACAAATCTTTGACAAGTGTAGAGAATATCAAGTCTGCCTGAACCCAGAAAAGTGTGTTTTCATGGTCAGGCAAGGCAAAATTCTAGGACACATAGTGTCAAAAAATGGCATATCCACAGATGAGGAGAAAGTGAGAGCCATTGCAGAACTGCCTAGGCCAAGGAATGTCAAGGAGGTACAAGCCTTCATGGGGCATTGTGGTTACTACCGCCAGTTCATTCACATGTATGCCGTCATTGCAAAGCCTCTGTATGCTCTTCTAACTAACTTTGAGTGGACTGATGAATGTGAAGAACTCTTTCAAGGAGCTCAAACGAAGATTATGTTCAGCACCAATCTTGACCACACCAGATTGGAACAAGCCATTCCATCTCCATGTGGATGCATCCAATTATGCTATTGGATGCGTGCTAGCACAACCTACAGGTGAAGGTAACATGGATCTTCCAATTGCCTATGCCAGTAGACAGTTGAATGCAGCTGAACAAAATTATACCACCACTGAACGAGAAGGGTTAGGCATGGTATATGCAGTTAAAAAGTTTAGACACTATTTGCTTGCAAATAAGTTTAAATTTTTTTACTGATCATCAAGCTCTGTTGTACTTGGTAAACAAGCCATGCAATACAGGCAGATTGGTAAGATGGTTCCTCTTACTAATGGAATACGACTTTGAGGTTGTGGTGAGGAAAGGCAAGACCCACCTGAGAGCAGATCATCTCTCAAGGCTCACATCAGGAGAGGCCCCACAAGGAGTGTCAGATGACTTACCGGATGGTTACTTGTTTAATTTGGAAGTTGTACCTCAGTGGGCTAAGCCATTAGTTCCATTATTGACATAGGGGCCTAATCACATGGTATTACACACAGAAGATAGAGAGATGGTAAAAGCTCAAAAGTATCATATCTTGGCAGGAAGTATGTACAAACATACGGAGCAAGGAGTATTAGCCTGTTGCGTGGAAGAGGACGAGTATGCTAAATGGTTGCAATTAGCACATGTAGGCGCATTAGAGCAACACTACTCAAAACAACAAATCCTACAGACACTGAGGAGATTAGGAGTGCATTGGCCAACTATGGAAGTTGATGTCCATAGAATGTGCAAAGAATGCCCAATCTGTTGCACTAAACTACCAGTGGAACATGCTACTCGTTATCGAATATCTTTAGTACCAGATTGGAGTGAACCATTAGTAGCCTTTCTGAGGACGAAAACATTCCCTCAAGATATGACTTTGGCTAGACAAAGGAGTTTGGAACAAGAAGCCCTAGATTACGCAATCATTGGTGATAGTTTATACAAACATGGTAAAGATGGTTACCTAAGACTATGTGTCCATGAGAGCGAATACTTGAAGATCTTGGACACTGCTCACCAGGGTGTAGCAGGAGGGCACTTTGGGCCAGATCGGGTGATCAAGGCAATTTTATTTGCAGGTCTTTGGTGGCCAATCTTCACATGGATGCACATACCTACGTGAAGAGATGTGATGTTTGTCAGCGAACCCAGTATCCCATACGCAAGGATGAGATGCCATTGAAGCCTATGATGGGTGGACGTGCATTCTCTAAGTGGGGAATAGACTTTGTTGGTCCTATTAATCCCCCAGCTAAGGGTTTACATGCTGAGTATATCATTGTGGCCACAAAATATCTAACCAAGTGGGTAGAAGTGAAAGCCACTACGAAGAATGATGCTCAAACAACAACAAAGTTCTTATTTGAAAATGTGTTCACTAGATACGGATTGCCAATAGAATTGGTGAGTGATAGAGGTACACATTTCTTGAATGAAGTCATAGAAAACCTTCTCCAAGAATTCTTGGTGATACATAAGAAGTCTGCCCCCTATCATCCACAAGCTAATGGCCAGGTTGAGAGCACAAATAAGATCTTATGCAATGTGCTGACTAAAGTGGTGAATAACAAACGCTTTTATTAGGACAAATAGCTACACCATGCTGTTTGGGCATACCGAGTTGCCTACAAAACGGTGCTCCAAGCCACACCCTTTCAGATGGTGTTTGGCCAGAATGTGGTGCTACCATTGGACTTTCTGATACCTACATTGAAAGTAGCACAAGAGCATGACTGGACAGGCCATGAACTCTCCTCTAGAATCTTTGATCTTGAATGTTTAGGTGAGACACGATTGAGAGTTGCAGCAACAATCTATGCAGCCAAGAAGAGACAAAAGGCGTATTTTGATACACATGTGAAGGATAAAGGCTTGAAAGCAGGCGACCTAGCCCTAGTCTACACATTGAAGCAACATGCATGAAAATTAGAGAAAAGAGGCTATGGACCAATGATTATCAATCGGATCTCCACAAGTGGAGCAGTACAACTAGCCACTCTAGAAGGTGACGTACTACCAAGTTACATAAGCGGATGCAGAGTCAAGTTATATCAAGAACCCCTAACGGAAGAAATGCTAAATCGACTCAATACTGCAAAGAAATGTAAGGAAGAGGAAACACGAATTCGAGAAGAAGCACAGACCGAAGCTTTAGAATGCATTCAACGAATGAAATTGAGAAGGCAAGGTAGAGATCAACCCATGACTGATGCTCATAAAGCTCTAGGGTATAACATAGCCATGTGCGAGACCTCAGGTGAACGGTCCCATAGGATAGTTGATCGACGACCTTTTGTGACCCTAGAAGTAGGACATGGAGAGAGTGCAAAGACCGTGAGAGCTTTAATTGATTCAAGAGCAGCCATTAGTGCAGTTCGGCTTTCTTACTGCCTACAACTGCAATTGAAGGTACAATCGATAGAGGCATATCTGATAGGATTAGGAGGAGTTGAAACTCCTTGCATGGGAGAGGTGGAACTTCTCCTCTGCGTTCAAGAGACCCTAATGTCAGCAAAGGTGCTAGTATGTGAAGACGAGGATCTTACTGAACCTCTTGTCTTGGGCCAAGACTGGATCTATGATCATGCAGTCAACCTCAACCTAAGAAGTGGACTTCTTCAGGCTTGGGTAGGTCAAAACCTCCTCACGATTGAATTAGAAAATCAATCACTCAGACCACCAGAAGAGGCACCGACTCCTGGTCCTTTCAGGAACCCACATAAAGATAACAATGTTGTACTTGTCCAAAGTTCGATGGTGCAGAGGGTTGTCACTCTTACCGAAGGAACAGAAGTCAATGAGGAGTTCCTAGTTGTTCCAAAGAAGATCCTAAAAAGGCAGTCTGAGCATCACACGACTCTAAGGAGACCAATGATCAAGAAGCAAGAGCACCAACCTGTGCAATACGGAGTACCTCGTGGCATGAAGCAGATCTGGATATGCAAGAAGGAAAAAACCACGACCCTAGAGGCAGGTTCTCAAAAGAGCATCAAGCAAGCCACACTCGCAAGGACTAAAATGAAGGAGTTCCCTAGGCAACAATCTAGACATACCATTTCTATTTGGGTCCCTAAGCGGTCAATGAAGGCAATCCCTAATGCTAGATGGATATGGGTGCCCAAGGCCTGCTTACAAGCCCAAATAACTTCACCTCCAGTCACTAGCTTAAATCAACACTCACATGTACTCTTGGCAAACAGCTCAGGGCAGATACCTACACCTCACACTACTACACCTTCGGTCAAACCTAGAAATTTCTGGAAATGGGTGCCCAAAAGGTCCCAAATCCAGCACAATCTAGTTCAAAAATCTTTACCTGTCATTAGCTATAAGAGCCATGAGTCCTCGATCAAAGTTTCGAGAATTAAACCCTGTACCAAACCCCCAGACCCAATTTTGTAAATCCATCCACTCTGAGGTAGGTGCATTCTGAGAACATTGCATATCCCAAGTATGCATCTAGGATGACATGAACCACTAACCACCACTCAAATCTATCACAAACACTTCACCTCTAACCACTAACCATCTGGATGGTCATGTTAGTATTGTGGAGGGAACACCAATACATCTTGTTTCCTATGCAACACTAATGTGTCTTTCTTATTCTAGCAGATAGGCATCAAAAGTTTCATGGCGGCAACAGTAGGCACGAGCTCCGAGGTAGGCCCTAGTACTCAAAACAATTGGGATACCATGCCTGTGGAGGCTCCACTGACAGCGAGGCCTGAAGAGTTCCTGAATGTGCGAAGAATTCCCATCTCGAATCCACCGAGTGGCCTAACACAGAGAGTGAAAGGACATTCTCATTGGTTCAATGAGATGCTAGGAGATTTGGGAGATGCAGATCATATCTGGGAGTGCAAGTTGGAATTTGGAGGAGTTTGGTGGACCTTTCAATTCTTCACACGAGAATATGAAGCATTACAAAATGTAGCTTCTCTTCAAGATATCTGGCAGAAGGCGGGGTTACACGATTATTTTAGTGCATCTCTGCCTAAACCTGATTTCCTTAGGTGCTATTACTTGATTGCCACTTTGAAAGCGACAGGAGACAAAGATCATTCAGGCACATTCTTGGTGCCCTCTTTATCAAACCAAGAGGAAATGAAAAAGTTTGAGTTGAACATCACCTTAATTAGGGAGGCCCTTCAGATGTATGGCACCGATGTACCCTCCGATTGAGATCCTTTGATATCGGAGTCTATGAAGAACAATAAACTCAAGAAATTGAAAGAAATGTGTGCTCTCACACCGAACATTGCTATACCATTGCGAATGTGTCTTCAACATTTTGCATTTCCAGCGCAAGACCGATTCACACAGCCTCATAAGAAGATCTAGTATGGGTTATACCTAGCAGAGACTGGGAGCTTACCTATCAAAATGCCAGTGTGGATCCTTGACCAGTTATATGAAGCAGGCAAAAGAGGCGTGAGGAAGCCTACTTTGCATGGTTGCTGTGCTATTACAAGAATTATCTATAGATGCCTTGCCTATGATGTGCCGATCGCACGGGCCCTTAAGTACTCACAGTTGGAATTCTTCCAGGGGCAGAAGTCAGGGGTTCAACCCGTGAAAAGAATGCGTGGATCTCTTTCACAGGTTCTAATTCCTCGCGAGGTCACCACAGAAGCCTCCTGTAGAGAAGAAGAACAAGTAGCCCCATTCACAATCCATCTCCAACAACCACAATCAGAGGGCTTGGTACAACCCACTCCATCAACCCCTCCACTACCCTCGGATGCTGAGCTTGCATCCATGGCTACTTTGGCAGAGGATCCATCTTTTGACTTTGAAAGCTTCCTGCAAACAGCCCAATTATCTGAGAGTGAGTTTTTCTCAGAGACTGACGGACCTGGATCATCATCCCAGAGAGGACAATCACATGGTGAAGCACAAAGAGTACATTGGGAAGATGAGGCACAACACACTCAGACAGGAGGCACACATGAACAAGAGGAGATGCAGAGGAATGAATCAGAGGAGAGTGAGGAGGCAGCCCCTGCCTACACTACACAACTCAAACGACTCTACAAAATGATCAAGCAAGTGCAGAAAAGGCATAAGATGTCCGAAGAGGCAAATAGAGCACTGGTGAACTAGATGTTGCAAGCGGAAAATGTAGACCCTCATTTTGTAGAATCATTGAATCTTTTGTCAGATACCTATGGAATCGTGGAAGCCATGAGGACCATGGTATATCGTAATACACCTCAATATGACCAACGAAGGATCGATACGCGACCACGAAGGGGAAAGATGATTCAAATGGAAGTCCCTACCTCACTCCCTACCACCACTCAAGAAGATGTTCACATGGCCAACCCAACTAACAGAGATGAACCAGATGTAAATATACAGATACCATCTCCATCATCACCTCCCATCCAACCCTCATAACCCCTCACCACTAGCCTTCCTGAACAACCAGTGTCCACCCATAGTGAACCTATATCGCACACCACCATCTTGTCGTCCTTACCTGTCTCTACCCCTATCATTGCGGGTCCATCTTCCCAACCTCATTTAGGTCATCCTGCCACCCATCAAACCATCATAGGTCACCCTTCTTTTCAACCAGCTCTTGGACAGCCACATGTCCCTACCCAAACACTAACACACCCATTTCCCTTCACCACCACATTTTCGACTTACCAACCCCTACCCATTGTACCCCTCTCAACCTCCTCAGAACCTACACACACCAACCTACCTCCATTCTTGGCAAACCTTGTAAATATAGTGCAACAAATTGAGAATCATAATAGAAAGTCCCTTTCCCAACCCACCTCCCCCACATTCACGGCCACCACTAACACACCACCCACCATTCCAATATTCACGATTCACACTTCACACACAATCACGTCCGATCCCATGGACATTTCACCATCCACCGGATCACCCACCACCACTGTTGTTCCAACATCATCACATTTCACTTCACTCACATCACCATTTCCAATCACTGTAGACACATCATCCACTTTTCCCTTCCCCATTTCTCGAACCCTTGCATTTTCCACCTCTACCCCTGCATCCACCTCATTTAGTCATGCACTGGACACTATGTTCGAAGCTGCCACACAACTTAAGCAGGAGTATAGATTATTGGAAGAGAATGATAATGAGCTTTGCAAATTGTCGGCTCACCTCCAGGCACGTGTCAATGCCTTGGAGTTGAGTAATACAACATTACAACAAGAGGTTACCGCCCTCCAACAATCTCATGTAGAGCTCGAAGCCAAGTATACGGAGACGGGTAAGGCTATGGAAGAACAACTCAGAGATCAGCTGGCACGCAATGCTAGACTACAAAGAAACATGGCTTTGCTTCGTCGTCACCTAGCAGCTGCCCAAGAAGAAAACAGGAGATTACTGCAACAAAATCAAGACAATCTCGAAGCCACCATAGAAATACTCCAGGGGCACCCATAGACCCTGCTAGCTTCCGGGCCATACCCTCAGAAAGTATCCAACAAATATTGGAAACCTATGCCAACCTCTTAGAAGCACATGATCAGCTGGCCGACCAAGTGAACGAACTACAGAAACAACCAAGGCTTATACCACACACGACAAAACCAAGAAAAGTGGTCAATGCTACTACTTCACCAGAGCAAGACTCTTCCACGGCCAATGAGGTACTTGAGCTACGACAACAAGTGGCAGAATTAAAGATCAAGTTGTTACAGTATGAACGACCCCCCTCTCCACCTGATCAACCAATAGAAGAAGAAGCAGTAATCATTCCAGTGGAAGAAACATTTGAGGACAACTATGAGCGTCAACCCCTTCTAGGAGGCAGAATCACGGAGGAAGGACAAGACACATATGAGGAACCCCCTTCGGCATGGATGAAACAGGTAGAAGAAATGGGGACAACTCATGAGGAACGTATCTCCACTCAAATGCTGGCCATGAGGACCATTGAAGAAACCATACTACAATCAGAATATTTTAGGCACCTCGCCTCTAGAAGACTAATAACTAGTTCAGAGTTATAGTATAAGCCCTATTTTGTACTATTGGCAGACTACAACGCAGAGATCAAAAGAGTCACCAATAGGCATCCTTCCTTTGCAACACAGTTCGAACCAGAGGATATTCCAGAGGAAGCCAGAAAAGGGGCCATATTCCAACCCATTAGGAGACAGAAATTATTGGAGACCTATCCGAAAATGCTACGAACATGGGATCACGCTCCCATGCATTTGAAATATAACCCTTGCTTTGGGCCAGTGCATAGAAAAAGATCATGGAAAGCGTTTGCCATCAAGGTTCAGAACAATGCAAATTGCAAACAATGGCTCAATTACCCCGCAATTGCACCCCCAACAGGAACACCAACAGTAGCATACATGATGGCTACCATCAGACATTGGATGCCACGCCTCCACCCCATGCCAGATGTCACCGCGCAGATGATGCTCAAAATTTTGGACATGATGCAAGTGGTGTTGAAGACTTTTAGAATTGTATGTTGTCGTCGAGATTTTCTCTCCTCTCTCACTTGTGAAGGTCTACAAAAAACATATTTGGTGAAGGTAGCCGGAATTCCCCGAGAAGTCCAGGATGCATCAAGGATGTCAAAAGAAGATCACATACAAAGTTTCAAAGAAATCAAGAAATTCCATGGTAGCGGTCAAAGCTGGTCAAAGTTAGGAAATTAGGGCAAAAATTTCATTGTCACCAAATTAGATGAAAATCCATATACTCGTAAAGATTGTCAAAGGCAGTCTATAGCCCAAATTTCAGCAGAAAATGGATTTTGTAGCACATTGATATGCTATGTTCATTTTGTAAAAATGTATTTTTTCTAGTTTGACCCTACAAATTCTTGTATAGAAATTTATGTTAGCCATATGGTTTGGCATGTATAAAGATCATATGTGGCTACATATTTTTACAAATTTTCAAGGCCATCAGAGCTTCCTAGAGACCTTAATGCCACCTTGCAAGCTTCCAAATGTAGTCAAACTTGTACAAGGGAGATTCATATGGGAGTTATTTCTGCATATTCCTGAAGGAGATATTTGGAAACATAGTCCTACAAAGTTTCATCTTCATCAAAACCTATTTGGAGGGTCAAAGAGCACAAAGTCCAGTTTTCAGGATCACCGCAGTTTTCTAGTTTAAGCAAATTGAAGGGTTGAAGGGCCACCACATGGCGAAAGCTGATTGAGCCATGTTGTACGATCAAGATGAGCTCAAATTCAAGGGTGGAGATGCACTTATGCTTAAAGCAAGGAGGATCCACGAGTTTTTCCATAAAAGAAGACTTTTTTTACAATCAAAGATCAATAATGCAGTGTTTCTCCAAAAATAGTGGCTTATCTTATCTGAATTGATGTCAGCACTGATCCGACGGTCCAGATCATCCCCAGATCCAATGGTGGAGAACGAGGGCGCCTAAATTTCACTCCTTTACACTAGATTTGATAGAAAGAACAATTCCAAGCCATTGATTTGATTAATCAAATGGTTGTAATCGAAAGTAGTGATCCTAGAGTTGAGAGTTGATTTCTCTAGATCCAAGGGCCCAAATTCATTCAAAAAACTATATAAACCCCCCTCCAAACTCCTAGAGCATCATTGTTAGACATCCACAGGGCTCATGCTAGCTTACGGTTTCCTTGAGACGATCACCCTCGGTTGAGCGAGTGAGGATCCAAGGTGAGCTAGTATGAGTATAGAACCTAGTTTCAAATTTAAGTTAGAACTCCAATCTAGGATAGGCTCTTGAAACCAGCATCTCTATCTTGACTCACCCTCGGTGGAGCGTGTGAGTGAGTTAGAGCTGATTTTAATGAGTCTTAGACTTCTTTAGTTAGACGTTACGAGCCTAGACAGACATAGGGTCACTGGAGTGGAACTCACCTTCTTACGTGTGACATTCGGTTGAACTGTCATGGTTTGAGGGTCGGAACCACCTTTGATCAGTAGACTGCTTAGCATGACGTACCACGACGATATTTTACATGTAACTTAATTCAAATTCTTTTAATTCATGTCACTTGTCACTTATCTCTTCTCGCATGTCTCTCAGTCTCTTAAGTATTTTTAAATGTCTTCTATATTCTTCTATGTGTGAGAAGGTTCCGCACGATTGCGTTGAACCAGTGAGGATGTCTCATTGAGCTTGTGAGTAAACTCTACCATCATGATTCACTTGCATGCATATAATCCATACATATCCATACATATTTATTAGTTTCTGAAAGTGTATAAGAAGCTCCAATATTGGACCATTCTTCCTTTCGAAACTGATTTATTTGTAAGGATTCCATCTATTCACGTCATGCATACATATCATCCAAAGAAGACTATGCATATGGATTAGAATTAGGAAGTGTTTAAGAAGCTCTTTCAATGGACCATTCTTCCTTCCAAATTTGATTCGTGTGTATGGTTCTCTTTCATTCTTATCATTCATGTTCATAAATCTAACTTGCACTCCTACATTCCCATTCCCATAAACATTTCAACATCTCTCTCTTCTCCATACTCAAAATTAATTTCACTTTCATGTCCTTAAACCTTCCAACATTCATTAGCTTCATACACCCTGTGTGTGCCACGACCGGACCCGATCCACCCGGATTGCGATCACCTCCACATTTGAACCCGACGTGAAATGCTTCGTGGCATTTGCTTCTGATCTTATTGGGAGGTTGTGATCCATATCCTTTGTTTCATATTTTTCATCCTCATCATATCATCATCATCAGTCTTGAGTGTTGCACTGGATTTCTCACAGTATCGTGCACATCTTCGTCGTGAAGTAAACGCATTTGTGAGAGATCTAGAGCATCGTGCATCACTTGCTTATTCACATAAGATGGAGGAAGGATTCAAATCCCTTATTGTTGAGAAACAAGGCCAAAGAATAGTCTCTTCTATGTTGAGAGAGAAGGGAAAATTCAATGGCATCATCACAAGCTACTTAGATTTGTTTGAAGAGCAAGCTATGATTTTTGGTCTTCCCAAAGATCTTTTGATATCATTCTTTGAACGAATTGTTGATAGCTCTATCATAAACCGTGTCACTCAATATGATAGTCTTCCTTGGAGTGATTTTAGAAAGGAGATGCTCAAAGAATTCTATCTTGAAGATTATAGCCAACATAATCGAGATGGATTCTTACGATGGGTCAATTCTCCAAAGCCTAGTAGCTCTATTACTCACTTACAAAATGAGTATATTAGACGCTATGAACAACTTCCTGATGAGGATAAGATAACTTTGGAACCTGATCTTGTGATCAATTTTCTTAAGCTTCTTCATCCTGAAACTCGTAGGGAAGTTGAACGGCGATTAGAAGAACCAGATAAGCGCTATGGTCTTACTGACAATTGGCAAAAAGTGTGTAAAGTAGTAGAGGCTGTAGCCCATAGACATCAAAGAAAATCCATGCTTTATGAGCAAACTAGTCTTCCTTAAGCTAGCCTTCCACAAACTAAGGAGCAAGTTAGAGAACAATCCCATGCTATGCTTTTTGACTGTACTCCTATTCCTCAAATGATGGAGCCTACTCAAGGTTTTAAAGTAGAGCCAAATAAAAGTGTAGTTGAACAATCTCAAGTGGATATTCTCACTAAGCAAATGGAAAGTCTTATTGCTACACAATCCAATTTGGCCAAGACTATAGATGCTTTACAATCTAATTACACCAAAACTTTCCAAAATCAAATGAACCCAATGACTTTTCAAGAGCCTAATCAACATGTTATAGCTACCAATCAAAATCCACAAGTAGCTCCTACTCAAGCATATCAAGTTCCTCCAATGCATAATCCTTCAATGCAAAATCCTCATCCTCATGTGCAAAATCCTCAAATGTATCAAAACCTGTATCCTCAAGCTTCTCAAATAGCTTTTCAAAATCCTCAAAATCAAAATTTTCAAAATCATCAACCGTATAATATGGAAGCTCCTCTTGCACCTCCAGTACCACATGTTGCTCCCCAAGCTCCTCAAATACATCAATTGCATTTTCAAAATCCTAATTATCCTGTTCAAGCAATACCTTATCAACAAAATCCTCAATTTCAAAATTTCCCACCACAAGTTAATCAAAATCCTCAAAATCAAAATGGTCTTGTGCGTGGCCCTCGTAGGTGTCCTTGGTGTGATTCGTTAGAGCACTTTTTGAGAGATTGTGAACTATTGAAGGCTACTAAGGAGCAACGACTAGTAATAGACATAGACAAAAAAATCTGTGACTATCGATCTAGGCTACCTTTGCAAGGAAATTATGGTAAGGGAGGAATGAAAAAACACTATGAAAATATAACCATAACGGATGTAAGAACTAGAGGAGTGAAACTAGAAGCTCTTGATGAACAAGTGGAATCAAGTAAACCCACAAAGGAAGGTGATTTTTCCATAGAGGCTTTAGTAAGAGCACAGGATGAGATTAGGAGAATAACGTCTTGGGAGTCACCGATAGAAGATCAATCTCTTATTTCTCACATATCCAATGTAGAAGAAATACCAAAAAGAGATGAAGCTGAGCCTAGTGAAAGAAGAGTGACTCGAAAACAAACCTCAGAGGGAATAGAAACAATCATAGAGCAGGGAGAAACATCACAATCTAAAGATAAAAAACAAGAATCACAACCCAATGAACAAAAACAAGAGGAGAAACAAAAAGGGAAGAAGACAAAGCAAAGAAAAACAGAACCAAAGCCTTTAGATAAACAAGAACAATCAAAACAAACTGAAGAACAAACACGAGAACATGAACAAAAACAAGATCTTGAGCAAAAACAAAAGAAACCAAAGAGAAAACCTAAAGCCATCTTGATTTCAGAAATTGAGAGAAAAATAGATCCTATGGAGATTTTAGATGACATTTTGCTTAAGAGTCAAGTGACTATGTCTTTAGAACAAGTTTTCTCTATTGCAAAGCCTGTTTTTAAAGATAACTTTATCGGCCTAATTAAAAGGAAGAGGTTTCCGCTTAATCTAGATACTGAGATGCAAGATTCTCTAGATCAAGATCAAGCTATGAATGAAGCCTTAAACTTTGATGAATCTGATGAAGAGGACTTTGATGATGATGAAGTAAATGTTAATAAAAATTTCTTAGGACCTATTCAACCTGACCATGAAAATCATGAAAACAATCCTGAAAGTCACTTTAAAAGAACATTTTGGTCTAGAGGTACATCAGAGATGCATGTTAAAATAGGAAATGATAAGAACACTATTATTGTAAATGCATTAGTAGATTCCGGCTCCGAAATCAATGTGATTTCAAGAGAAGTTTATGATAAGTTTCGATGGCCCATAGATAAAGATTGTGGATGGCGTATGAGAACTGCAGATAATGGTGTAGGTACCCTGTATGGAGCATGTGCTAGTGTGCCCATATCCATACGAGGAATCACAGAAGAGTTTCACTTTTTTATTCAAGATAATTGCTCCTATGAAGTTCTCTTAGGTCAACCCTTTATTTGTGAGAGTCGTATGGAAACTAAAGCCATGGATTCACTTCAATTCATGACAGTAGGAGTGAATCATCCTAGGAATTGATTGTCAATTAGAAAGAAACCTATTGTTACTCAGGGTCATGAGCATGCTTGTAGTGATTGTGCACCTCGATTCATGTTTGGAGCTACATATGATCAAAATTTCGGATAGAATCCATTGTTGAGCGGGACAACAGTGGATATTGGTTTGACATCTCGCAGCCAACCAACCTGTACAATAGTTTGTCACTTTGTTTTCCACATTCTAGATTAGATTTTCTTCATAAGAGTTAACTATCCAAGTCTTTTATCCAAAGAAGCCAAAAAAAATATAAAAACAACAAAATCATGGAACATGATGAGAACATTGAGCATGTGATTGAGACATCTCATTGTTTCTCTACTCTTGAGGAGTTAGAGTTATGTCTTCAACAAAATTCTAATTCCCATATTATTCTTATTTCTTCCCTTGATGAGTATGCTCTAATCCAAGAGTATGCTCTCAATGTTGACAAGTGCTCAAAATTTAACCAAACACATGATGCCTTAGTTGAAACAAAGTACAAAACTATAGACAAAAAAATCAAACCCATAGCTCAACCATTACCTCAAGGAAGTAATGAAAAAATTATTGATGTGAAAAATGATCCAACTCTTCAGGATAAGAAAAACATAGGACATACATTCACGGATGAGACAATCAAACAGGTGAAAATTGGTAGAGATGATGACTTTCTTTTGCCAGCAGAGAGAGATAAATTTGAGAGAGTCATACGGAGCCATGGAAAAGCCTTTACTATGTATCCTCATGAGATTGGTTGTGTAGATCCTAAGCTAGTTGCACCCATGATAATCTTTACTATTCCACATATTCCATGGAATCTTCGTCCTATACCTGTTCCAAAGGCTCACTTACCTGAGCTAATGAAACTACTTAAGGAGAAGATAAACATGAGAATTTTAGAGCCATCTTTTGCACCTTACTCAAACAGATGGTTCACTGTGCCTAAAAAGAATGGGAAACTACGTTTTATTCAAGATCTCCAACCCGTCAATAAAGTCACCATAAGGAATGTAGGAACAGGACCCATTGTAGATGAGTTTGCTGAATCATTTTTAGGACATTCTATCTATTCAATGGGTGATTTATATTCTGGATATGACCAATTCCAGTTAGCAATTGACAGTCGTGACATAACCACAATGAAAACTCCTTTAGGCTTAGTGCGAATGTGTACTTTACCTCAAGGAGCGACTAATTCTGTGGCTCATATGATGAGTGCTATGAATATGGTCTTACATGATTTTATCCCTCATATAACTATGCCATTCATTGATGATATTCCAGTTAAAGGGAGTGAGGAACGTGTAAAGGACATTACTTTAGATTCATCTGGATGTCGTAAATTTGTTCTTGACCATATCTCTGATTGTGAAAGAATATTTCAACGATTTGAAGAGGTAGGTCTCACATTTTCCATAGAGAAATCTGTTTTTGGTGTCAACGAGGTGCTTATTGTTGGACATTTATGTGGCCATTATGGTCGAAAGCCATACCCACAAAAAGTTGATGCCATTAGCAAGAATTCTGAAACATGTAACAACGTGAGTGAGGTACGTAGATTTCTTGGTGCTTGCATCTTTTATGTTATTTGGATCCCACACTTTGCTCATGTTGCTGATTGTCTTTATGACTTGTTGAGGAAGAAACGAAAATTTATTTGGACTGACAAACACACTCAAGCTATGCGTAAATTGAAGAAATTATTGCTTGAAGCTCCCATCCTTAAGCGTGTAGACTATTCTGCTAACAAACCTATTATATTGACTGTTGATACTAGTCCTATTGGTATAGGTTGGGTCATAAGTCAAGATGATAGTGAAGGGAATAGATATGCAATTAGGTTTGGTGCCAAAATTCTACATGAAACACAACGAAAATATCCACAAATCAAACGAGAACTATGGGGTATGGTAACAGCTTTGAAAACAGACAAAGAATATTTCATTGGTGCAAATGTCAAAGTTGAGACTGATTGTGTGCCTCTCATTGGAATGATAGCCAATTGTTCATCTCCTGATATAGCCATGCTTAGATGGATCTCATATATTAAGTTCATAAATCCTGAGTTAGTTGATATTTCAGGTAAGTCAAACTCAGTTGCTGATATGTTATCGAGAGCTAGATTTGATGATGATCTTGAAAGTGATCTAATAAAGAATGTGAATTTAGTTGACTATGTTCCACATATATATGAGTATGAGAAATTTCATGAGTCTGAGTACGAAGATGAATGGAGAGACATAGGAAAGTATCTCAGTACACTACAACCATTACCTAGCTGGACTACGAATAGATTCCGTAACATTAGGAAACGAGCTTATAACTTTTTCCTATGTAATGGTTATCTTTGGAGACATGCTAAGGGTAAGGTTAAGAATCCACAACGAGTCCTAGGAAAACGAGGTCTTCAATTGCAAGTAATGAAGGAAATGCATGAGACATTATGGGCCGGTCATAAAGGATTTTTTGGAACATATGAAAAAATTAGAAGTACCTATTATTGGCCTAGGATGTATGTTGACATTAGTAGCTATGTTTCTACATGTTCTACTTGTCAACTTCATTCATCAGTCAAACATAGAGATCCGTTGCATCCTACTTATCCACCTTGTATTCACTACAAGTGGGTAGTAGATCTTGTAACTATGCCTAAAGGTATTGACAAAATGCGTTACATTGTACTTGCAAGAGAAGATTTAACTAATCATGTAGAGGGACGTGCATTACGATCTAAGACCACTTACAATGTTTGCAAATTCTTGCTTGAAGATGTCATAAGTCGCTTTGGGTACATAGAGAAAGTAGTTGCCGATCGTGGAGAGTTAAATGCGAGAGAAGCTAAAGAGTTCTTTGAGCGTCACGGTATTCGTTTGTCTCTCACTACTGCATATAATCCAGAGGCCAATGGTAAAATAGAGAGAGGGCATCCACCTATTGTGAAAGCCATATCTAAAGCATGTAACGGTGACATCAAACAATGGCCTAAATTCTTACCTTTTGCACTTTGGGCAGATAGAATGACATGCACACGTACTACTGGATATATGCCTGCTGAACTCATGTACTGTAAAAAACCATTGTTTCCAATTCAGTCTCATATTTCTGCATGGTCAAATTTGCCTTGGTCTGAAAACATGTCTACTGATGATTTTTTGAGTTTGCGTATTAAACAGTTAGAACAAGGTAAATTAAGACTTGATGATGCTGTTGAAAAATTAAGAGAATCTAGAATGAAGAACAAGCATTATTTTGATAAAACTCATCGATTGCGTCCTAAGTCAATTGAAGTAGGAGATTGGGTGCTCATTTATGATAGTACATTTGACTCTCAATATGATGCACGCAAAAAGCTCACTCAATGGTGGTTTGGGCCATACATTGTATCAAAAGTCAACAACAATGGTACGTATGCTCTTTGTGAATTAAATGGTGTTGCACTAAAAACTTTGATTGCAGGTAAAAGGATAAAGCTATTCAAGAAACGTGATAATGACGAGTACATTTTGGATGAGGACATTGAAGAAGATGACAACAATGAGGCCGATTCATAAACAGGAGTATCCATGTTATAAAAAATAAAAATATAAATAAAAAAAGGAAAAAAAAATAAAAAAAAACATATAAAAATATCATTAATTTTTCAAGTTCATGTTGCTTTGTTTTTTTTCAAGTTCATTCTATTTTTTTTTCCATGCTTGTTTCATGCATGTTTTTTTTCAGTCTTTGCATTGCATTGCATATCCACATCACTTGAGTAAAAAAAAAGGGGCAAATGATGATTTCTCTACTTGTGTAAAATTGTATCTTAAGTAGTAACTTATCTACTAAGGAATTGATTATAATCTAGGATTGTGGAAAGATAGGGCATGTAGATTTGGAGGTTTATTTTGGTGGCATGACTTTCATATATAAACATGCATATGTATCCTATATCGAAAGCATAATTGTTGAAATCCTAGCTCCTGCTATTGCATGTTTCTACATCTTTAGTCCACCTCACAGCACTTGTATCGGAGTTTAAACGACTGTTCTCCGTCATCAAAAATGGTTGTACCTTGTATCCGGGTTTAATTTTTCCTCGTTAAAAAATAAAAATAAAAATTGCTACATGTTACCAAGAAGTTTACACTTTCTTCCACCCCAAAAAAGTGATCGTAACCATAAAGTTGCCGAATCATCATCATCATCAAAAAAAAAAAAAAAAGCAAGCCAAAGGAGGATAAAGAGGCATAGTAGAATAAATCACGGGCTATATAGGCAGATTTATGCATTAGTGGAGTTTAGTTAGATTTCCTTGCATGTTATTAGAGAAAGAGCATATTCATATTTATGTAGAAAAGGAGTTGATCTAAAATAAGCTAAAGATGAAAGATGTCTCTTGAAAATCCTAAATCTTTGTTTATAATCATATTTAAGGTAGATTGCTTTATGAAAAAGGTACAAAATTTTCTTCAAGATGAGAGGAACTGATGCTTAAAACGACTCAATACATCCACTTCCACTTCATATTGATGCTTGTTTTTTTTCTTTCTTGTTGCCGATGTTGCTTGTTCATTTGCATATACGTTGCCTATTTGTTCATGCATATTCATGTTGCCTGTTTCAATTCTTTCTTTCATGCAAATTTCGCTTCATGTCACGTTACCTACTGATTCATGCATATAATCAATTTTTCTTCCATGTTTCTTATGTTGCCTATAAAAGAATTTGATGCCTGGAACATTTTGTTTTTCACAGATGCTAGAGTGGCGCTTCCAGAGGAATCGCAGGTTTAGTGGGGGCGAATGTCATCGAGATTTTCTCTCCTCTCTCACTTATGAAGGCCTACAAAAAACATATTTGGTGAAGGTAGCCGGAATTCCCCGAGAAGTCCAGGATGCATCAAGGATGTCAAAGGAAGCTCACATACAAAGTTTCAAAGAAATCAAGAAAGTCCATGGTAGCGGTCAAAGCTGGTCAAAGTTGGGAAATTAGGGCAAAAATTTCATTGTCACCAAATTAGATGAAAATCCATATACTTGTAAAGATTGTCAAAGGCAGTCTATAGCCCAAATTTCAGCAGAAAATGGATTTTGTAGCACATTGATATGCTATGTTCATTTTGTAAAAATGTAATTTTTCTAGTTTGACCCTAAAAATTCTTGTATAGAAATTTATGTTAGCCATATGGTTTGGCATGTATAAAGATCATATGTGGCTACATATTTGTACGAATTTTCAAGGCCATCAGAGCTTCCTAGAGACCTTAATGCCACCTTGCAAGCTTCCAAATGTAGTCAAACTTGTACAAGGGAGATTCAGATGGGAGTTATTTCTGCATATTCCTGAAGGAGATCTTTGGAAACATAGTCCTACAAAGTTTCATCTTCATCAAAGCCTATTTGGAGGGTCAAAGAGCACAAAGTCCAGTTTTCAGGATCACCGCAGTTTTCTAGTTTAAGCAAATTGAAGGGTTGAAGGGCCACCACATGGCGAAAGCTGATTGAGCCATGTTGTACGATCAAGATGAGCTCATATTCAAGGGTGGAGATGCACTTATGCTTAAAGCAAGGAGGATCCACGAGTTTTTCCATAAAAGAAGATAATTTTTGACAATCAAAGATCAATAATGCAGCTTTTCTCCAAAAATAGTGGCTTATCTTATCCGAGTTGATGTCAGCACTGATCTGACGGTCCAGATCATCCCCAGATCCAATGGTGGAGAATGAGGGCGCCAAATTTCACTCCTTTACACTAGATTTGATAGAGAGAACAATTTCAAGCCATTGATTTGATTAATCAAATGGTTGTAATAAAAAGTAGTGATCCTAGAGTTGAGAGTTGATTTCTCTAGATCCAAGGGCCCAAATTCATTCAAAAAACTATATAAACCCCCCTCCAAACTCCTAGAGCATCATTGTTAGGCATCCATAGGGCTCATGCTAGCTTACGGTTTCCTTGAGACAATCACCCTCGGTTGAGCGAGTGAGGATCCAAGGTGAGCTAGTATGAGTATAGAACCTAGTTTCAAATTTAAGTTAGAACTCCAATCTAGGATAGGCTCTTGAAACCAGCATCTCTATCTTGACTCACCCTCGGTGGAGCGTGTGAGTGAGTTAGAGCTGATTTTAATGAGTCTTAGACTTCTTTAGTTAGACGTTACGAGCCTAGACAGACATAGGGTCACTGGAGTGGAACTCACCTTCTTACATGTGACATTCGGTTGAACTGTCATGGTTTGAGGGTCGGAATCACCTTTGATCAGTAGACTGCCTAGCTTGACGTACCACGACGATCTTATACATGTATCTTAATTCAAATCCTTTTAATTCATGTCACTTGTCACTTGTCTCTTGTCTCCTCTCTCAGTCTCTTAAGTATTTTTACATGTCTTCTATTTCTTCTATGTGTGAGAAGGCTCCGCAGTATTGCGTTGAACCAATGAGGATGTTTCTTTGAGCTTGTGAGTAAACTCTATAATCATAATTCACTTGCATGCATATAATCCATACATACCCATACATGTTGATTAGTTTCTGAAAGTGTATAAGAAGCTCCAATATTGGACCATTCTTCCTTTCGAAACTGGTTTATGTGTAAGGATTCCATCTATTCACGTCATGCATACATATCATCCAAAGAAGACTATGCATATGAATTAGAATTAGGAAGTGTTTAAGAAGCTCCTTCAATGGACCATTCTTCCTTCCAAATTTGATTTGTGTGTATGGTTCTCTTTCATTCTTATCATTCATGTTCATAAATCTAACTTGCACTCCTACTTTCCCATTCCCATAATCATTTCAACATCTCTCTCTTCTCCATACTCAACATTAATTTCACTTTCATGTCCTTAACCATCCAACATTCATTAGCTTCATACACCCTGTGTGTGCCACGACCGGACCCGATCCACCCGGATTGCGATCACCTCCATTGAATTTTGGAAGGAAGAATGGTCCACTGAAGGAGCTTCTTAAACACTTCTTAATTCCAATCCATATGCATAGTCTTCTTTGGATGATATGTATGCATGACGAGAATAGATGGAACCCTTACACATAAACCAGTTTCGAAAGGAAGAATGGTCCAATATTGGAGCTTCTTATACACTTTCAGAAACTAATCAATATGTATGGGTATGTATGGTTCTCTTTCATTCTTATCATTCATGTTCATAAATCTAACTTGCACTCCTACATTCCTATTCCCATAATCATTTCAACATCTCTCTCTTCTCCATACTCAACATTAATTTCACTTTCATGTCCTTAAAGCTTCCAACATTCATTAGCTTCATACACCCTGTGTGTGCCACGACAGGACCCGATCCACCCGGATTGCGATCACCTCCACAACGTCACATCCAGCCGCCAATTCCGGGCTTCATAAATGGTAACTATGACTTACTTTATGACATGAGCACGACCCCAAGTATCCGAGTGGCTTATGCTTGGCATGCACAAATAAGATATCTCCCTGCTTGCTACAAGCAAACGTTTGATGACATGTTCACCACGGGGTTCTGGGAAGCACACTCGGAAGTGTTCGTGCGACGCTCAACCCACTTGCTACAACTATTCGCATGCGAACAGACAATGCACTTAGAGCTCTACACCACACCCCAACCTGACATGCCTGGTGCAGTTAATTGGGATGCCCTGCAAAGAGATTTGGTCAGGGGACTACGGATAAAAGAACAAGAATTGGCAACCGACATACTCCAGAACTACATTGACCAAACCACGGAGCAGAGGTCTGTCAGACACGACAGACGCTAGGGGGGGGAGAGTGTTGGCATCATATGGGAAGAAGCCAAGTATGGGCATGCATGCGGATCTAGCACTAAGGCAACCTATTAAAATTTTCCAAACCTTACATCATTTTAAAAGTGATTCTCATCACTAGAAACCCTTGTAAATACCGTTTCATCTTTTTGTAGCTCCATTTTGTACAAGTCGAGGAGTCCTCGAGCTTGAGGAGCCTTAGAAGTAATTGCCTACCATTTTTCATATTTTTTAGACCTCGTTTGAGCCCTCAAATAAGCCCTGGAACCTAATTCTTAACTAGGCCGGACACTAGGTCTGGACAGGGCCAAAGCTAGTCAAAAAACTATAAATAGAGCTAGAGAGCTCATTTTTGGGGCTAGCTTCTTGTAGTTTTGATCTTGTATGAGCACTTGCTTGCAATAGAAGTGATTCCATTGTCCTACTCTCTTTGTTCTTGTCGTGTGTGCGCGTGTGTGTATGTGTGTGCATGTTGGTGTGCTTCTCACTCACACATTTGTGCCTTCACTTGCTTGAGGTCTTCACACCATCCTCATGTCTTCCCGGATTGACATTAAAGGAGGTGCTACTCATCATTGAGCTACAGTACTCCTTTCCTAATTACCATCCTTAGCACACCTTCAGGCTCTATTCATTCCTAGTAGATTCTTCGTCTTCTACCCTACTTGTGTGGGATTCATAGGGTCTTATGGATATTATGCCCTTCATTGCATGGTTGCACTTTTGATGAATTGGGGCCTCAAGAGATGTAGATGATAAGATTGAATCCCCTTTGAGAAAAAAGGAACATACATAGACTAATATAAAGATTTAATAAATAATCCAATTATTTAGACATGGAGACTCACTATATTCAAGTCATGCAAAACAAAAATAGCCCATACGCATCATTCACGAATCTCTACAACCATAAAATAGGATTCTAAACATGGATGGCCTGCTTCATCTAGTGGTTACGAGAGCTTGATTCATAGACAAGACTAAGGCCTACTCCTCCAGGCTTTAACTTTGAAATTGCAATTGTACAAGGAAGGGCATAGCACCCATGGGACCCCCCTTATCCCACAAGAACAGGGGTTCACATAGCTGGATTAAATTGCGGTCACATCTACCGCGGGGAAGGACAAATGATGGCACATCAGCCACAAGGTACAACTTTCCAAGATAAACATGTCCCTTACATGGTGTCGGTGGGGGTTGAACCCTCGCCCCCGCCTCAAGAGGCAAGAGGCCCAACCACCTAGACAAGCGGCTTGGGATGATAAGAAAAATAAATAATACTTTTTTTTGGTATAGTAATGGCCCCATGAGTAAAGGGACAATGCTAAAATGGAAAGAAACCTATGCTTTGGATTAGGTTTTTCGATTCAGTGGGCCCAAAATTTGGTGCATGTCATTCATTCCTCTCACTTTCACTCGTTCTCTATCAATGTTTTTGGAAAAAGGGGTGGGCCAACTATTCCATCACTTTGACTTGACCAATGCCATACACGAGCTGTATTAAAAGAACCAAAGGACCATTTCAAAACTTATTTCTTCTTGGAATACGGCTTTTTTTGAGTCAAATAGACCTTTCTCATTGGGTGATGATCCGACATGGTAGTACTCAATTGTGAAAATGATATGCATTCTTGAAGCATTGAATGCTTCTCAATTATCTGTTTCTCTTGTATCCCCAAGGACATCTTCTTCCTTAGGAAGTGCTGCTTGAGAGAGATGGAAGGCAAGAGCTAGTATGCAACTTGTCCTTGAGATATGAACAAGGGACAACAACGTATGATTTTCACCATTTATGAAAGCCTGCATGCTTTCCATGAAGCTTTGGAACAACCTAGGCGGTTCTATCAATGTCCAACCAAAATTTACATAATCATGCATGTGGTTGAAAGGAAGACATGAATCTCTAGAAGAAATCACCATTCCAGCAAAAGATCTCTATTCACTTCCATGTTAATTGTATATGAGATGTCATTTGGGATCCTCAAAGCCGGTTGTTGAAGTTTCAAATCCTTTCACATAAGCTTATAGATAGTAAAAAAGTGTGCGTTGGTGTGCATCAATCTATGCCAAGGGGCAGGAAAACCATGAAAAACAGCACATGTAAGCCTCTGATATTTGGAGTGCAAAGGACATGAAGAAGAACTGGGAGATCTTTTCTTTCCACTATCATGTGGGAAATGTAGCTTGAAGAGAAGTAGATGTACATTAACCAAAGGGAGATCACCCAGCAAAAAGATTTGAGGGGCAATTGGATGATTGGTTAAACCATAGAATGAGGTTTAAAGAAAATAACTTTGAAGAACATGGACTCAATGAGATTGTAGTATACCTTCTAGAAGAGGCAATAGGTTGATGATATAAACTATGCATGTGATCATGGGAGAATCCCTTGAAAGAACATAGCCTTCTGGCAACCAAACAATTGTACCTTCTCTTAGAAAGGTTTGGAGTAGCTCATCTAAATAATCAAAGTTGTTGAAAGTTTCCATATAATAGATTGGGAGTTGTATGGAAATGTCTGGTCATGATCTTAAGAAGCATTGAATTTCTCAAGGACTTTTAGCATCTTGTGATCTATCTCATTCACATGATTTAAAGTATTTGTAAAAAACTAAAAAGAGATCCCTTCTTCTGAACTCATTATGCATGATGCTCTCCAAGGAAAGTAGTGTTTTTGGAGCAGATTTCTTGTCTCTTTGCATAGCTTGGCTGTCATCAAAGTGAGGGACATCTTGATGGTTGCCTGCACCTTCAAGTTTAGAAAAGAAGCATGGAAAATGATATCTCAAGGAAAGGAAACCCTCTCATTTAAGTATGAGGTGAGGCTCCATAGACTCAATACACATTTCTTTTAACTGTTTTCTACCATGTGTCATTTTGGGTAGAAGGAGACAATTTACTCTTGCATGTCAAATTCATGCTTGATATATTTCTCTGAAACTCTCTCCTGACCTCATAGAAGCTGAACCACCTTTTCTTCTCTGTTTCTTCATGACAGGAAGAGAAAATATATGGAAATTCCCATCGTGAAAAAAGAGTTTTTTCTTTCTTCTAATTTTGACTGCCTTTTGTTATTCACAGCAAGACTTAGTGATGAGACAATAATAACATAACATCTTTGTTTCATCGCCACATGGAAATATGTTAGCTAGTTCTTGCTGCAAGAGAATAAGATGAGGCTTTGAATAAGAGAAGAATTTGATCTACTAAACGCCAATCAAGCTTTACATAAAGACACACATGTTTGAAAAAGAAGGCCTCAAGCTCTAGAGGATATTACAAGTGATCAGTACCATCAGTACCAACTTCAAAATCAACTTTGCATGGGTCCTATCTTTGGATCCTTTGAGATGTTAGATGAAGATCCTAAGCCTTTCGCATCTAGCTAAAGACAAGGAAAAGTGTGTGTTGATGTGATCTAATCTTCATCAAGAGGTTGGAATCAATTCTCATCCATCTAAACATCTAAACAGGGGCATGAAAGCCCTTCCTATCCAAGCTGCAAATGACATAAAGAAGTTTTGGGAGATCTTTTGTGCTCCTATCACATGGGCAAAGTAGTTTGGAGAGAGGTGGAAAGGATGCTGGTCAACAACCAGAGGAAAACCAGGGGCTAGACTAGAGACTTGAGAAGTGATATGATACTTGCTTAAGCTATGAAGTAGGATGCTCGGTTAAGCTAAGAAATGGGATTGCAAGAGAATAACTTTTGAGAGTATGGATTCAATGGGTTTGTGGTGTCCCTTGTGCAAGAAGAATATTGAGCTAAGATATGAAGTATGGAGTGTGATTGTAAGAGAAAGAGTATATAGTCTTTTAGGTGTACAACAACTGTTAGAGATCTTTTGATTAGTCTTTTTGGAGGATCAAGGCTTGTACTTGCTCCCTTAGAATAGTCAGGAACTTGTATGGGAATGTCATCTAAGAATGATGATGCTACCAAAGACTTTTTGCATCCTCTGCTCCATTCTTTTTACACATCTTGAACTTAACTTAAATTATTTTTTTGAAAAGAGAAAGATTGGGCTTTGTTCCTTTCAAAGATGCAATGAATTTTGAATTTGTAATGCTTGCCTTTTCCTTCTATTTTGGACAAGATATATGAAAAGAAAAAGAATGAATCACTATCCTCCGGTTTAAGAATGGTTTCAAGCTTGCATATTCTAGGTGCTCCTTTTCCTATGGTTGTCTTCTTCTTGGCGGACCTCTTAGGTCACACAAGGCTAAGCATTTTCAACCCCTTCGTTCATTTCATGGATGCTCAAGCACCTTTTTTCACACAACTTTCCATCATGGGAAGAAAAAAAAAATAGAACTCTGCACTAAAAAATATTAGAACTCCTCACTAAAAATGAATAAAATTTGATTTTGTATCGAACATCCATGGTCTTAGGCTAGGTTCACATAGACTCGGTGGAACTTAGAGCCTTTTTAATCATGGTCGGACTGGAACAGTGCAAGAAATAGTGTTGCGGCCTCTTGAGTGTTCAGATAAAAGGGTGGAACTACAAGTGCAAGAAGTGGTGCTCCCGCCTTGAATGAACACTAGATATAATAGAGAACTCCACATACATATCACATTTGAATGGTAGAATATAATAAAATAATCATTTTTTGAATGATCTCGAGGCCGGTATACTTAATGGGCAAGGGGGGGAGGCCAGAACATAGTTTTCCTTTTTGTACCGTGACATGAAGTTAAAATGATTGAATGCTTCCATCCTCTTTAAATAAGTTGACACATGTAAATAAGTTAGTTGCGTAAGATGTTGTTCATTGTCCACCGCCACCCGTCTAAACAGGGCTTTATCATCTTTGTTCCAACTACCTATATGAACTAGAAATGTGCATTTTTCATAAAATCCCTTCTCATACGTGAACTCGGCTTAAAGACAACAAGATCGTAGACTTCAATCCTTCTTGTGCCATCTCTTGGTTTCTATGAAAGGCTCCATTTTGCTTTGCTTTTCTCAATTTATATAAAGCACACGGAACTGAATTCGAGGCAGGGCTCCATTTTCAACCGAGTCGTGCAGGGAGAAAAAAAGAAGCTTTGACCATTTTCATGTTCATAGTAAATGCATGACCATTTTCACGTTCATAGTAAATGCATGAGATATTATTAAAGAGCAAGGAAAATGTGGAACATTTCGGTAACATATGACGTTGAAGGTGAAAAAACTGAGGTGTTGGGTAAATTCGAAAGGAAAAAAACTTTCATATCTTTTTTTTTTAAAATTTGAAGTTAAGTTGAAGTTTACTCTTCCTTGTAAGAATCGTACAAGTGAAGATAGAAACAACAATTGTATAAGTGAAGGTGGATGTAGTATCCATGAGACTTTTCGTATTTGTGGGATTAAAACTAATAAGGTAGCACAATGGTCATGATCCGAAGATGCCATAAAAATGAGCTTGACAATCTGACTTAAGATTCAACACATGTCCACCACCACTCGCAAGAGTTGAACCCTCGCTCTCACCTCAAAAAGTGAGAGTTCCGTAAAGGGTTCTTCAGTGCGAGCTACGATTTTGCGATGAGCTAGGGTTTTGTCTGCTTCGTCACCTTCGCCTGCCTCCTCCTTCCCTGGGGGCTAGGGTGTCAGGGTCCCTTGTCGCTCTCCTCCTCATGCGCTTGCCTATCTGCACATGGCTCTATCCGAACCATTAAGAAACGGATTGTCTGTCTTGCATGACAGTGACTCGAGAAGCGGACCGGGTGTGTACTCTTCTCTATTCCCCGACATGCAGATTGAGGGGGGTGTTGTCATGGACACAAAGGAAACCATCTTAAACCATAAATTCCATGTGACTTTCCATATCTCATGATTGGCTCAAATTTTGGAGAAACTAATGCTTCCATTACATTCGAAACGTGCCAAAAACCCAAGATCGATTGTTTATTTGCTGAATTCTGACACCCGAAGGTCCTGTTTCTAGTCGATGATATCATCGATGACATCATCAAGTCGGAGCTAGCTTTGATAGGCGCCCTTCAAAAATTATATTAAGGAGGGGTTGGCCACATTCATTATCAGTCTTGCCAAAGTGTCAGGGGAGCACTAGATTGTGCTCTCTGAAAGATTCCGAAAATATTCTTTTGATCACAAGAACACCCACATAGGGAAGATGATACAAGAATATGTGATTGATACAAAATTTCCCACAACCCGGGACCGATAGGTATGAATAACTCGACTAAAGATGACATACGAGATCCCACAACCCGGGACCTTAGGTATGGAATATCAATTGGTCTATCCACCAATGGATTTATAGATTTAAAGCTTTGTGGGCCCTTGCAGATTGTAGCAACCACTCCTTTTTGCAATGGCTGATGATACACAATGGTCTCTGGATAGGCCCCAAAGTCAGGAAAATTATTGTTAATGGAGGGCTGTGTACATTCTGTGGCAATGTGGAAGATGTTTCCCACTTGTTTTTTTCTTGCAATCATGCCAAAAACTTTTGGCTACCAGTGGAGAAATACCTGAGTGTATAGGTTCCCAATGCTTAACCTAAAGGATGTCATTCTTGGATGCTGCAAAAACATGGACCTGCTACTATGGAACTGCTGGAGAGGACACATTCTTTGGTCTATTTGGTTGAGTAGAAACAGTGCTTTGTTCTTTATTGCAAATAGGAATTTCCTATTATCCCTTCCCTCTAGATTGAGGAAAGCCTCTCAGAAATGTATTTCTCACATCACCTCTACCCCTTGCTCTAGTTTTGAGATTCACAGTATTGTAACTCAAAATAAACCCTCTGTTTGGAGACCCCTTGTCTCCAAGTTGTATTCCAGGCAAAGACTTGGGATGTTTTTCTCATTGTATCTTTGAGGAGCTCTCGGTTGCTCTTCTTTGTAAAGTGGCGCTTGCCCTTTTCACAGAGTGTACCTCCTTTCAGTAATATAATTTTCCTGTTCTTCTCCAAAAAGAAAAAAGGTGAGAGTTCCACCCAACAGAACCAATGTGCGTGGATTTCAGATGTAGTTTTTAAGTGTGTTTTAATGAGATTATAGAAAGTTTGCCTTTCTCAACATGTGTCTGTGGTTAAATGCAGACTATTGGTATAACATGATCTTGAAGCTCCGAAGAAAAGAGCTGTAGGGCAATAAGAAAGGAAACAAAGCCATGAAATCTTCTTTTTGATCGTGTCTGTATTTTTTTTCCTCTTTTTTTTGGGGGGGGAGAGGGGTATGATTATGAAGTTTGGTTCTTTTTGTATATGTTGTCTATGTGTGTGTGTTTTTTTTCTTACTGTTTTCTTTTTGTTAGTATTGGGGAGGGAGGAAGAGGATACAGAAGTTTGCTTTTTTTTTTTTGAGTACAATGATTTGAAAATACTCATTTTAGAGGCACCCATCATCAGAGACTCATAAACATGTGTAGTCAAGAATTGAACTCAAGACTGACTCAAGACTTCCTCCCACAACTTCAAGACATCAGCCACTAAGTTAGGAGAGCTCTGCACTAAGTTAGGAGAGCTCTGACCACTAGGCTATGTGGACTCCGACAGGATAGAGAAGTTTGTTTTCCTAGGTAACGTTAGTAATCACCATAATCACCAACCTGTAGTCAATAGACATGAGACCACATGAAAATGGAGCTACCAGGATCCGAGAACGGAGCAAAGCCGAAAGCAGCATACACAGAAAATCATCACCCTGTTTGTGAGAATAGAGAAATCTACACAGCAAATGATCATATAAATGATACGGAAGCGGATGAAAGTCTCAACATATGGCGAGCTTCAAGGGTACAAATATGATATGGGAACAAGTTGCACTTCTTTGTCAACAATACGACATGCCAGGAAAAAGGCATCTCCTTGTTTGTTGAAAGACAGGAGTCCACATGGCAAAAGTTGGAGGCATGATGCTGCACTCAAACCTGTAAAGCATTGGAAAGAGGAGAATATAGAGATTCAGATCGCCGAGAGTTTTTACTCCTACGGTCTACCTGCTTCCTCTCTCATCCTCCACATCACTGACTAGTGATGCTTTTCAGAGGGAAGGCAGTCCTTCCGCTCTGTCACTGAAGTTTGACAACTGACCTCGAAGCTCTCAAGTTTTCAGGACTCCTCTCCTCCCTTCCCATGCTCAAAAGCTTTTCTGTTTTCCTTTCTTCCCAGCTACTCTCTGCCTCCTCCCCTTTCGCATGATGAGCAAGTCTCACGGAGGTATCACTGAAGATAGAAAGCTCCATCACCTGTGCATGCTACATCTAGTCCATCGGAGAAATAATATTTGAAGCCCTTCTTTTGTTAGCTTCTTTGTCCTCGCAGGAAATATCCATTTTCTGCAAGCACCTTTGCATTGTAACCAAAACTTGCCAACTCTTCTTTTTTCACCGCTCTAGGAGATGAATAATGTGACAGATGTCCATGCATGAAGAGACATGATTTTCTATCTGGTGCTTGAGCACTGATTTTTGTTATGTAAAAACTGCACAGGAGAGCAAACAGCCACTACCCTCGATCCTTATACCGCACGAGGAAGTGTTCTAGGTTTTAGATGCCTCTGACTGTCATTCCTGTAACGGAAGAGAATGCACTCACACATATGAATATTTATAACGGAACAAAGGTTCAGAAAATCAAGAATCACGAATTGGGAGGAAATTGCAAGGAAAGAACGTTATCCGCCCACACAGGAGCAACCTGTCAAGCCCATGAAGCCGTCTGAAATTACGAAACCAGAGGTATGCGTAGAGAAATTGGAACAGACAACCGTTCTCCACTTTTTTCTGTTTACCTGTGTCCATGCGCGTGATTTTATCTTTCTAATTTTATGAAATTTACTTTCCTGGAGAGGAAAAATCCTTGTATTCACACTAAGACATGCTGGACAATCTGTGGCAGAAACCGAATCCCATCTTACGAAAGGAATCAGTCGAACTAGTGGAGGGACTCCGCGCTTTCAGGGTGAACAGGTTCACCTAAAGTGAACCGTATACAGAGGTGCAGAGATTCACCCTATTTCAAGAGAGAAGAATCCGATTCATTTGAAGTTCTTCTTCATCATAGGTAAAACTTAATCACAAGTAAGGATTGTTTGCTTATAAATGAGTGGATGTCATCTCGAGAGAAGAAAAAAAGACGCGGATAGAAAGGACATTCAGGCAACCAGTACGTTGTTACAGCCCTATTTTCATTCATCTTCATGTGAACAGTAGAGTGCAACCGATAGAATCGACTTGGAGAGGAAGGCGTTTTACCTTCAAAACATTTACAGCAAGTCACAGAGAAGTGTACCTCATCTTTTCCTCAGTTTCTAGATGGGAGATGATAGCAGCGATGTTGCGACTAGGATCAACAACCCGGCAGATAGGCCAGGACGGAACCTTATGAACATGGGGAAGGATGCAGTTATTACAAGTGTGAAAAACATCCAATTTCAAGTAACTGACGACGATGATGATGATGGTGGTGGCAGTGATGATGATGTGAATGATAATAATGATGTCAATGATAATGATGTCAATGATAATGATACGGAGTATTCATTTGAATTCTCAAGCTGCCTAAGTGTAGATCTACCATCACCACAAAAGATGCGATCTGCAGAGGAGCTCTTCTTTGATGGAAAGCTTCGAGCTTGGCAGTCAAAAGATTCAGGTTCCAGTGCAGAATCAGCAGAATTATGCAATCAGGGTAAGGCATACTTCGCTATCGTGGATTCGGAGAGAAGTGAATTGGAGAGGAGAAATTCTGATGTATGTGATGAGAGTTCATGGATGAAGGAGGCCGATCTAGATTTTCGAGTACATGATTTGCCCATGGTGAGAACAAGTTTGAATGAGAGTCTTGCTATGGCAAAACGACGTCTGCAGTATTTGCATGAGAGTCCACGGTGCTTATCCATGACAGTGGAAGGATCCCGGGGTCACCCTCATAGGAGCTGTATTAGCTTGAACAGTTCTCGCTGTTCCTCTCCCACTCGATTACGTACATCTGGCACGTTTTCCCAACCCCCAACGACACCGACATCTCCAAAAGCTTCCTCAGCACAGAAGGGCTCCAAGTTTCTGCATTTCTTCAAACTCAAGAAACATCTCAGCAACAATAAAGATCCTGTGCTTCTCCCCTTGGAGAATCCGAACCCATCGACACGGACTCGATTGTCACGCACATTCTGGCCCTTCTCCAGAAGTAACTCAGCTGGTGAGAGCAAGAGTTCACAGAGGATCCTATCTCTTCCGAGAAGAAGCAACTCTGCAGGTGAAAGCAAGACCACAAGCTCTTCCTTACTGCCCAACAAAGCTATTAACAGGTGCACTGGAGGAGAAGTTAAGCAAAGGATTGGAGATGATCTGCCCCTGTCTCACATTCTTTCAATTGGAAGGAAGTCACATACGTCTCAATCCTTCAGTCAGCAAACTGATGAGATTCGCTTTCCTCCTCGCTCAACTTTGAAGAAAGTGCACTATGCATCAAACGGATATGCAGATTCTATTACTCTTTCTGATGTTGTATCTTTTCCAGCATCCTCATCTTCCAGATCAACACCAACAGTTCATGCATTTTCTGATGTTCCACATATTAGGCAAGCACAAAGGGGTGAGGGAGACTATTTAACAACAGTCAGGAGAGCTGATTCATCATGCATCTCAAGGGAATCCAATGCTAATTTCGATAGCCTTGGAAGGCATGTACGACATGCATCAGTGACAACCATCTCTGCAAGTACTGGAAGCCGGGTGAGCTTGGCACCAAATAGTGGAAAAAGAGCGAGTCCAGCAAGACAATATAGTGGAGCAAATATCGAGAACCTAGCACGTGGCATGCAACGACGCCGGCCTCAAAGTAGGGGCCTTACCATACGGCCAAGGGATGCACTGAGCAGGGATACTGCAAGTGTCCAGGTGATGCCAGTGCTGAATGTGCCTGCTTGCATGACTCCAT
Source organism: Ceratopteris richardii (assembly GCA_020310875.1). Taxonomy (NCBI): domain Eukaryota; kingdom Viridiplantae; phylum Streptophyta; class Polypodiopsida; order Polypodiales; family Pteridaceae; genus Ceratopteris; species Ceratopteris richardii. The sequence continues at coordinate 176,622,660 of CM035414.1, forward strand.
CTTCCAAGTCCAAGATTTTTAACTTGGGAAATCTTTTCTCCAAGAAGGAGAAGGCAGCTGCAGGCTACACAATGTTGGCTGCAACAGATAGCCAAAATGGTGGCTGAAATTACGTTGTTGTCCATGAACATGGATGTCAGGTCAACAAAAACAGTTCCATGTTGCATGGTTTGGTGTAAATTACAGCTGTCCTTCATGCTTGATATTCATTCGGTGTAAATTACAGCTGTCCTTCATGCTTGATATTCAGATTGGGGTCACTACCCATATGGCCAACCTTGCTGGTGTTGATGTACAAAGGGCATGCAGCAAAGATATGCGATGCTACACGGGATCCTCATAAAGTCCAACTTGTGTTGCAATATGGAATTTGATTTGACATTGGTCTGCATCACTCATGATCAATGTTCTGATCTTATTCCAGGCCATTATCGTGTGCAGCACGTGGCTTATATGTAGTGAACTCATGCTTCTTCAATCCCAGAGAATAGCCATTTCAGACTATCCCAAGAAGTGGTAGATAAGAAACCCCATGCTACACTTGTGATAGAGTGGGGTGCACTTGAAGTATGCTTCAAATCGTTCCCCCTGCAATGGAAATTGTGTACTGTCAGAATGCTCATTTGACAATCAAGCTTTCAATCTGATCCATGATCCACATCTGAGAGTCCTCCATAAGATACCTAATGCAGCAATCAAACTCATGGTGTTTTGATGTGCTGCCATGTTAACTTAAACAAAACTAGAGTAGATATTGAAAATCCTCCTTCTTTTATGTATTTTCTTGAGTACATTCAGATATCATATCTTTAGCTTCATAATGGGAACACTAATATTAGTCTTTTATCTTCTTTGTTACAACGAAATGGTAAGAGCTTTCAGGATTTGGAGCTCTCAATCGCAGCATGAACTCTGCTTCTATAAGTAGTCTTTGTATGAGAACCTTCCGATGAAAACTGAAAAGGTCTTGGCACAAAGATCAAACTCCCACTTGCCAAAAAAGAATAAAAGGAAAAAAAGAAAAGAAAGAGTTAGGACATGTTTGTTGGAACGGGAAATACATGTCCTTTTGGCTTTTGAACATAAAGTAGAAGTAAAGCTCTGCCTTCTCATCATGAGAAAGCGAAGTATCTTCAGCATTTGTCCAATGTCCACCCTGTGGAAGATATGTGTGGCCAAGGAATCTTTTGACATGACCCAAAGGTATCCAGCTTGGAGAGAGAAAGAAGAGCTGCTCAACCTTAGGATTTCTGGGGAGCGTGAGGGTCATTCTTTTTTATTCCTAGGAATCAACATCGTGATTTTCTCGAGACAAGACTGTGTTGGGCTTGTTGAGTTTCTTACAGGGCTTACCACCTAAATTGCTTGAAAAATCATCATTATTTCTTTTTCATTGCGAGGCAGTGTTGGACTCACTGAGCTTATTATAGGGTTTGCCACATATGCTACGTTTAGACCTAACAGGGAGGAGTCCACCTTTATCTATGCTCGTTCACCCTACTGCGCCTTGCCATGAATGTTTAACAACATTTTTCCTTGCAAAATTGCCACAGAAACGACACGTACCATGACTAAACAGCCCTTGGACGAAGTTTTTCTACAAAAAAAAGCATGTTAGTGGCTCCTAGTTGGGCATTGTTGCCAAGTGCATCCTACGCCAGTCTCCACTAGCTGATTGATGTTGTCTTTTTCCACCGTCTGAGGATAAGGAGAGGAAAATCCTGCATCTTCCACCAAATAGGAAGAACTTTTTCCAACTGGTGATTCAGCGGTGAATCGTGATATGAGGGACGTGTTTCAGACATAAACTAATAATACCTTTGAGCTTTATTATGGCTGGCCCTCTAAATGGATTCTTTATCGTTTAGCTAAGCTTGGTTCAGACGACATTTTCACCCAACTAGCATTCTCTTGCTTTCGGAAGGTGGGGGGACGGTGATAGATCTAGAAATGGAAAAGTTTGTAATTGTGAATGGTAGATGAGCAGATCATCAGCCTTCATAGTTCTCGAATCTCAACACGTTTTCCTGCGTTAAAGAAAAATTCAATGTTGAAACTTGAGACATCGGAAGATATGGCACAGTAGAGTGTGAATCTAGCCTTGGTTCAGATGGCATTGAATTGCTCGTTATTTGGGCACGCAACCTTTTCTGGAATCTCAAGTGAACCCACCCTCAGAATACGTAGCCGCCAATACAACCCAAGGACGCAGCGCGTGTGAAACATCTTATGCAATGCCTTGTAGATTTTCCTCCCTTGTTTGCTTACAGATTAAGATAAGGTTCTTGAATCTTGATCCTGTACTCACCTTGGAGACTGTTTTTTTCAATTTTACACACATCCACTACGCCGCCACATATGCTTGAATGAGCACATCCGCGCGCGCGCACACACACACACGCAAGCACGCACGCGCGCATTCAGTCACACACGTTTTAGTGTTACCTTACATGATAAGAACATGGCAATGCGCTTGTCAGGGATATGAGGCGAAGATGAGCATCGCATGAACCGTAGTTGACTTTTGTGTGACTTCCAGGCTCCAGCGATGGGCGTTGGAACGAACAAGAGCCCAATAAAATTTGTTTTCCAACGATGGGCGTTCGGAACGAAGAAGCGCCTTTCCCGAAAGGTGTGCTGTAGTCAATCAATGGGCTGCTCGGTTATGTCAATGTCAGTTGCCCATCGTGTTCCCTAGTAGGCTGTCGCTCAAGCTTGACAACATAATACTATGCGCCTGAAGCATATACCATATACTATCACTAAACACTGTGCTTGTGTGATGAGAGAGACCGCTGGGAGAGGTGCTCTTCAAAGTTATTGCTGATTTAAGCATGGAGGTGAAGTCCAATATTGGTGTGATGAGAGCTTGCAACGATCTTTGCCATGGGTTCTTTTTTTTTTTTTTTTTGACATTACAATGAATTGGAAACACACTCCTATAGGTAGGGGCATCCATCTTTGAGAAACTCATAGATATGTCCAGCCAAGACTTGAACTCAAGGCTTCCTCCTAGAGACTCAAGGCATCAAACCACTATACTATGCGGGCTTGGACTTGGGTTCCTCTTTTTTATTGAGCTCTTGTTGCAACTTATGTACTATTTTCTCTTCCCCATATGCTACATTTCTTGTATTGGAACTGAAGTTTTTACTCTAGGTGCCGTCTTCATGTATCTTGACTATGGTGGAAAGGCCTTGGCACAAAATGGTTATAGTGCACTTCTACGTAGTTGCTTCTAACATGATACATAGGATTGTTTGCCACATGAATACTAGACATATTATCCCCATGGATGGGAATTGTTTCCACGTCACATCGAAATCATTTAAAGAGCTTATTTGCCCATGGCTTCATAAATAGTAAAATCTAATGCTCTACTTAGTTTCTATAGAGGAAAATGCAAATATTGATTGTTTCTTTGACATCCTATATATATATATATATATATATATATATATATATATATATATATATATATATATATATATATATATATATATATATATATATATATATATATATATATATATATATATATATATAGGATGTCAAAGAAACAATCAATAAATCGGAAACACACTCACACACCTGACCTTGTAAGGTAGAGGCACCCATCTTTGAGAAACTCATAGATATGTCCAACCATGTCTTGAACTCAAAACTTCCTCCCAAAGACTCAAAGCATCGAACCACTAGGCTACACGAGCTTGGACACGACATCCAAGATATTGAATACATAACATGAAGTAGATTTTTTGTTTGTAAAATCTTTATTCCTTCCTTTTTATGTCCCAACTCCCATGTGCCATTCTCATTTAATACTTTAATTTCTCCATCCATTACTTTTCTCCATTCATCTTTTGTTGAAGCTTATTCATATGTATCAAGAGGCTCCATCATCTAATTAATTTTTTGGTCATGAAACTATCATAGCTCAAACTTTGAATGGGGTTCTTCCTTCTAGTTCACCTCATTTCATTGCCTTTTCAGAGCTTCTTCATCATCCTCCATAGCTTCACTTGCACTGTAACCACTTCTTCATAAACATCTTCAAGTGGTTAATGGAGATTTTGAAGCCTCTAGACATGAAATATGAGTGGGTTCTTACTGCACGTGAACATTTGGATGAATCATGTAGTCATCCACATTAGCTTAAAGTGCCTTGTCTTTACATTTATCTCCATACAATGGTATTGATTCATCAAAAACCACATCCTTTGAGACTCTTAGTTTCTTGGTAGTGGGGTTATTGAATTTATAAACTTTTTGCTCCAAAGAATAGCCAATAAAGATGCATTTTGTTTTATTTAGGATCCATATTACCTCTTATCTCTTGTGGTATGTGCACATAGCATACAAATCCAAATAGCTTGAGATATTATGGATCTAGTATCTTTCCAAAATAGACTTCATAATAGGTCTTCATGTACTCCACTTGTTGGAACTTTACTCATAAATTAAAGGGTTGTATTTACAGACTCATCCCAATATGATAATAGCATATTCATTTCATTTATCATATGCCTAAGTTGTTGAGATATCAAGCTCAACATGTGATGATCCAAGATGACATATATCACTTTTTCATATCTCTAACATGTATAGTGGTCATGCCAGTATATGTCAAGGTACTTCATTGAGCTTTACTAGATTTATCTACCGAGAGTGATGGCACGTTTTTTTCTTGCCAGCTCACTCATTTGTGGACATTAGGGTTTTTTTAATGTATTTTTCTTTATATATTGCACTAGTTGTATTGTTGTTTCAGGTCATCCCTGCACATTCCTTTTATGTAATAGAAGAAGAAGAAGATAATTTTTCCTTGCCTCAATATCTGTGTGTGCTCCTCTTTGATTATGAGAGTGTGTGTGTGAGCTCTGTTCCTTATTTCCTTCCTCGTGACATGGTATCAGAGCCATTGTGGTTGTAGAGAGCTCGTGGAGAAGGCCGACGATGAAGAGTATGCGAGAAGGTGTGGAGAAAGCGTGATTCACAAACGAACTCAGATTGCTACAAAAATTGGTGTGAAGGTAGAAGGCCTCAAAATATTTTCGAGAAGTTATTCCTTTATAGTCACTCGTTTTTGTCAGATTTTTGTTTCCGAGCCATCTCGACCTCCGTTTCTAGCCCGCAAGGTGGGGCCCACAGAAATACCATGTTAGTTTTCAAAATTGTAACTTGGTGCTATTCAGAAATACTCATATATTCCCGATCCAAAATTTCAAACGATTTCGTTTACTGTTGATATACGAAAAGTGTGTTTTTTTGAGATCGAACTATTACGTCAAAGTGCAACATTGTTCAAGCAGAAGTGCCGCTTGTAGTGTTTTTGCAGTGTTGTGAATTGTTGTAGAAATGGCCAATGCGGATGGAATGAGTCAGCTTATGAGCGATAAGCTAGACAAGAAAAACTTCCATGCTTGGAGATTCAGAATGAAAAAATTCCTGATGGGAAAAGGCTACTAGAAGTACATCGAAGGAGAGAACAAAAATGCTCCACAATTACCAGAGATGAATCGGACTACGGACCAGTTAAAAGCATATGAGGAATGGAATTAAGGAGCATGAAAGGTAATGTATTGGCTATCTGTTAACATACACAATAGCATGATTGGGCACATACTGGATGCCAAGACTCCGAAAGAGGCTTGGAATAGTTTGGTCACATTGTATGAGACCAATACAAAGGCACGAAAATTGCAACTCAAGAACGAGCTCCATACACTAGAGAAAAAGGGCATGTCAGTAAGTGACTACATCTTGAAAATCAAAAGCATATGTGAGTCACTTGCATCTATTGGCGTAAATGTGTAGATGATGATGATAAGGTGGAAGTGTGCCTTTGTGATCTAGGAGTTGCATATACGCAGTTCAAAACTTCTATACAAACCATGGAAAATATTCTGAATTTTGATGATCTGTTGTCCATGTTGATTATTGAAGAAAAGAATCTTGGCGAGGACTCAAACTCCCAAGGAAAACCTAGTTTTGAGCAAGTATTCTACTGGTAGAGGAAGAGGTAGAGGTAGAGGCTTCAGAAGTGGAAGAGGACACAATAACCAAGAACAAGGTTAATAACAAAATCATGTAGGAGGTGGAGGATAGTTTCGAGGCAAGGGGAGCCAAAAAGGCTGCAAAAATTTCCAAAGAAATGATTCAGGTAATGATAGAAAAGGATGTTGGAATTGTGGTAAACCTGGACACTTTGAACGTGATTGTAGGTTAAAGAATCAAAGTAATAGAAGGCAGCAAAACAACTATGCATCCACAAGTGTAGATGATTCTAAGAAGCTATTCATGGTCCAACATCACATGATGAATATGATGTCTAATGATGTTTCAAAATCGAATGGTAATGTATGGTATGTTGATTCAGGTGCTTCAAATCACATGACTAGTCATGTAAAATGGTTTAGTACTTTGTAGAAATTGCTAGTTCCTAGATATATTGAAACAGGTAATGATAGATCACACCCTATCGAGCATACAGGAAACATAGCACTGTCTATGGAGGACGGAAATGTAAAACATCTTGTTGATGTGTTGCATGTTCCAAATATAACAAAGAATCTAGTTCCTGTTGGACATATGGTTGACCAGGGACTACAAGTCAGGCTCAATGTCGATGAGCTATATGTAGAAGAGTACAAATAGGATGGAAATTGATTGCCAAAGGAAACAAAGTGGGTAGGATGTTCACCTTAAATGTAAAAAATCCTCAAATGAATGCAACCATGCTTGCGAAAGGTACAGGAGTTATTGCAGATATAGAGATCTGACACAAAAGAATTGCGCATGCAAACTTGTAGAGGCTGAAATTGATGCAGTCAAAGAAGATTGTTAATGGACTACCAAATTTCAAGGTTGCAAAGATGCAAAAGGTATGTGCAGCATGTCAATTTGGTAAACAATCAAGAGCATCATTTTCACATGACAAGCATGTTAGTGAGAATGTACTAGAAATAACACATAAAAATTTTTGAGATCCTGCAAAGACCACATCTATGGGTGGTGGTTGGACCTTTTATGTTACTTTCATTGATGAACATACATGGAAAGTATGGGTATATTTCATGAAAGAGAAGAGTGAGGTGTTCACTCACTTCCAGAATTTTAAGACTATGGTGGAAAAGCAGATAGGAAAGTATATTCAAATATTAAGGTATGATGGAGGAGGCGAATACATGTCAAATGACTTCAGCAAATTTCTCAAAAGTCATGGAATTCAACGTGCCAATTTTCACGCAGGTACACACTACAACAAAATGACATTGCTGAACACAAAAATAGACATATTGTAGAAATAACAAGAGCTTTGATGGACGAGAAGAATATGACTCATTGTTAGTGGGAAGAAGTTGTGCATACTGCTATATACATCATGAACATAACTCCGACTGCTACTGTACATCAAGTCATACCTAAAGAGAAGTTTACAAGTAAAAAATCAAACTTATCACATATGAAAGTATTTGGCTATATTGCATATGTACATGTTCCAGATGAGTTGAGGATGAAGCTTGATCCTAAAGCAAAAAAATGCATCTTCATTGGGTACTCTCTTGAGAAAAAGGGGTATAAATTTTTTAACCACTTCACACGATAGGTGAAGGTAAGCAGAGATGTGGTGTTTGATGAAATGTCAAGCTTCTATGTAGATGCCAAAGATGGACTTGATCTTGAAGCAAATGACAAAGAAAATGGTGAAAAATCAAGAGTAGAATCTCACGTTTTGAGTGGAACAGATGCCTCACCAAGCAATAGTTCCAACTCAAATCCATGGAGTGGAAGATTGTGTGGACATTTACTCTAGTGAATTCATCAACTACATCAAAGAAAGGTAAAGAAAAGCTTTCTGCTAGTCGTAAAACATCTACAAGTTTTGAAGACATTGATGGAGATTCAAGTAGTTCAAAAAATAGCCTTGATGAGGAACTTGGATTGCCCTCTATGAAGACTCCAAGAGTTAGAAAGGCATATGCAAATAATACAGAGACAAGTGACCCGAGACCAAGAAGATCTGGAAGGATGCCGAATTCAGTGCAATGATTGACATATCACAATTATATGGCTCGTCATTTTGCATACATGACCAAGGCAATACAAGATGTTTGTCACTCTAGCACAATGGTGAGTACCAACGTGAGGAGCTTCACCTCATAAATGTCAATCCATGGAGACGTGAGGACCGGTATGAAGACCAAGAGCAAGTGAAGTGCACGTGCGTGAGTGAAAGCACACAAGCATGCACACACATACATACATAAAAATTAGGTTCCAAGGCTTATTTGGGGACTCAAACAGAATCTAAAAATTGTGAAAATTGGTAGGATAATACTTTTCATAATCCTCAAGCTCAAGGACTCCTCGGCTTGAACAAAATGGAGTTGTAAAAATGGAAAATGGTATTTACAATGGTTTTTAGTGACAAAAGTCACTATTTTTATAGGGATTTCTTTTGAAAATTTGACATGTGATTCTTGGAGCTCCCTACTTGCTCCTTCTTCTTGTGTGTCCACTTCCTTGATGCGCTTCCATGCTTTGTCCTTGACCTTGATCTTCAACACTCCCCCCCCCCCTCTAGAGTCTGTCATCCCAGACAGACCCTTGTTGTAGTGGTTGTTCCATGTAGTGCTTGGAGAGGTAGAGTCCATCATGTATCCACAAGAGCAGTCCATCTTCCAATTGTAGCTTGGGCATTTTTCTGGTTTGCCATTGTGTCACTGCTACCTTTGTATGTACTTCTTCCTGGTATTCCAGTTTGATGGTGTCTTTGTGAGCTGCCAAAAATTGTGAGCTACTCCAAAGAGGTTGTCAATGTTGGTTATGAGCAACTCACGTGGTGGATTGCCTCCTAGCACTTTTTGTTGTCATTGTGTTGTCCTCTGTTTCTTCCAAAGATGACTTTCCTCTTTTTCATGCCAAGGACTTGTAACCCAAAATGGATGATGGGTAACTATATTAGTGCATGGGTTGAAAACATTATGTGCCTTGTGCACGGCCTTGTAATGTGGCCCTATGTATGCATACTTGGAAAATGCATGGGAAGAAGTATGGTGCAAGAAATTGGGTCTTGAGCGAAGTGCTCAAGGGTATGCCGACGAATACGTTTCCTAATCTATCATGGTTACAGTGTTGTTGAAGCATGCATATCTTACCATGTTGAAAGGTCTATCGATCTTCATCTCTTCGTGTTGTACTCCATCATTGTGTTTGGTCACTGGCTTGTCGTTTTGTTGATGGATGGCCTTGCTGCTGGATGAGCTTCTTCAAGCGCATGGTCATGTCTCCCCTCTTTGTCTTTCTTGCTTTGTTCCCTTCTCTTTCGGTTTTTTTTTTGGAACAATGGCATAGAAAAAGAATAAAGGTGTTAATATCAATAAATATTTTACATATGTCGCCTGTGCCTCATGTGCTAGGGATTTCTCAATGGTGTCTATGCACTGCCGTGTAAGGAGGCCCTATATTGATGCATACTTTGGAAATGCATGACCTTAATGGTGCAAAAGACAAGGTTATGCCAAAGGCACATGGTTGTTGCACCTAGAGGCTTTCAATGTGATTGGTGGATGTTGAGGTAGTCTTTGTTCGAGGTAGCTAGTGGATCTTGAAATGATGTAATTCTTCTTATAGGGATCCATTTCAGGATAGTATTTGACCCTATAGACATAAGCTCTATCCTCTGTATCTTTGGGTGGTCTCTGAAGTTTGGTATCCAGCATTGTTGGCTCTTTCGCTCTTTGGAAGCTAGTGGTACTTTGGGCTTCCACACCCATATCCTTTTTGGTTGCCTTTTTATGATTGTCGAAGAGGTGGGTTGATCAGCTTTGGTTCTTTGTGCTTGGTGTTGACCCTTGCTTCTCCTTGGCGTCTTTGTGGAAAATTTGCTTGTGAGGGAGATATTTGGTGTTTGTGCATGTAAGAGTGTCTTGGGTACCCACATTTGTAATCGCCCTTGTTGAGCTGCAACTAACTTCTTTGGCACCCAAATTTGTACGTTATTATGGTCGGACTTCATCGATTGCTTTGGTACCCAAATTTGTCGAAGACCGTAGGATTGATCTGGTCCTCGTTTCTTGCTACTTCTTTTGGCATGGTTGGCTTGCCTCACTGGGGAGGGTTGTGGCAAGGCTGGTGGTTGTTCTCCTTTTCGTACCCAAATCTGCTTCATGCCCTGAGCTTCTTTCTTTTTTACTTCTGTCTGTCTAGTTAATATAGCAGATGTCTTGTTTGCTTGCCTCTTTGGTCGAGTTATGCTTGCATTATTCTATGAAGAAGAAGAGTGGTTTGCTAGCCTTTGAGCTTGTGCTCCCATGATTGAGTCCTTTTGGTTCGTAGAGTTATTGACACACACAACATTTTCTTTACGAAGATTAGTTTCGGAAGAACTAAGAGAATGTGTGACCTCTGGAGTTGTGAGCATGCAATTGTCTAATTCTAATGTCATGCATTGTTCCGTGTACCCAAACTTGAAGAAGTTGACTTCTTAGGTTCAAGTTTACAGCATGGTCATAGATCCAGTCTTGACCTAGGATAAGTGGTTCTGTAAGGGCCTCATCATGACACACTAGCATTTTGACTTTTATTGGAACATCTTGAAGGTAGATAGGAAGTTCCACCTTGCCCAAACAAGGGGTTTCCACACCTCCCAAACCTATGAGATAGGCCTCCATGGGCTTGATGTTCAATTGCAGGTCTTGGCAGTATGAAAGTCTAACTGCGCGAGTTGCTGCACCTGAGTCAATCAATGCTCTCACGGTCCTTGCATTCTTCCCTTGTCCTACTGTGATGTTCACAAAGGGACGTCGATCAATTGTTCGAGAAGAAATTGCACTTGATGTTTGACACATGGCCATGTGGTATCTTGGGGCCTCTCGATCGAATTCTAGGCCTAGGCGTCTTAACTTATTTCTCCTAATGCGTTCTCTCGCCTCTGCCTGTGCTTCTTATCTAACCCTTAACTCTTCTTCTTTTCGCTTCTTAGCAGTGTTGAGTCTCTTTAGCATATCCTTTGTAAGAGGTTCTTGATATAGCTTGAGTCGACAACCACTGATATAGTTTGGAAAGATATCACCTTCTAGTGTGGCCAATTGAACTGCACCGCTAGTGGAAATTCTATTAATGATCATGGGTCCATATCCTCTCTTTTCCAATTTACGGGCATGTTGCTTTAGTGTATAAACCAACACTAGGTCTCCCTCTTTCAAGCCTTTGTCCTTGATATGTGCATCAAAGTATGCCTTTTGCCTTTTCTTTGTAGCATAGATGCCTGCAGCCGCTTGTAACCTTGTCTCACCTAAGCGTTCTAGATCAAAGATCCTAGAGGATAATTCATGTCCATTCCACTCATGCTCTTGTGCTACTTTTAAAGTTGGGATTAGGAAATCCAATTGTAGCACAGCATTTTGTCCGAAGACCATCTGAAATGGGGTGGCATTGAGTACCGTTTTATATGCAACTCGGCAGGCCCAAACAACATGATGAAGTTGTTTGTCCCAATCAGAGCGTTTGTTATTTACGAGTTTTGTCAATACGTTACATAGGATCTTATTCGTGCTCTCAGCTTGTCCGTTAGCTTGTGGATGATAGGGGGCAGACTTCTTATGCATCACCAAGAATTCTTGGAGAAGATTTTCAATGACTTCATTCAAGAAGTGTGTACCTCTATCACTAACTAACTCTATTGGTAATCCATATCTCGTGAACACGTTCTCGAATAAAAACTTCACTGTAGTTTGAGCATCGTTCTTTGTTGTGGCTTTGACTTCTACCCACTTTGTAAGGTAGTTTGTGGCTACAATAATGTACTCTGCATGGGAGTTTCTAGCTGGGGGGTTAATAGGACCTACAAAGTCTATGCCCCACTTCGAGAATGCACGTCCTCCCATCATTGGCCTTAAAGGCATCTCATCTTTTCTAATTGGGTACTGGGCTCGTTGGCATGTGTCACATTTCTTCACATAGGTATGTGCATCCATATGAAGAGTGGGCCACCAAAGTCCTGAGAATAGAATAGTCTTAATTACTCGGTCAGCCTGCAACATTGCTATGTCCGCCTGCAACACTACTATGGGCAGTTTCTAAGACTTTCAAGTAGTCTGATTCGTGAATGCACAATCTTAAGTAACCATCTTTTCCTCTCCTATATAGGTTGTCTCCTATGAAGGCATAGTCTTTAGCCTCTTGCTCCATGCTTCGTTTCCTTGCTAGACTAGCCTCCTTGGGTAATGTTCCTGATCTCATGAATTCTACCAATGGAGCACTCCAGTCTGCAATTAATGACACGTGATAAAGGGTAGCATGCTCCACTGGGGGTCTCTCTTGACATATCGGACAATTCTTGATCCACTCATGAATTTCTTCGTCTATTGTAGGCCAATACATTCCCAAAAATTTTAGATTTTGCAATGTCCGCTGTTTAGAATAGTGATTTCCTAGCAATCCTTCATGGGCTTGTTGCACCCAACTGCTATGTTCATCGTCCTCGACACAACAAGCTAATACACCCTCTGTATCTTGCTTGTACATACTTCCTGCCAATATTTGATATTTTTGTGATTTTACAATTTCATCTTTGTTTGTTTTTACATTCTTATTTGTGGGTCCGAAGGTTAGGACTGGTACCAACTTATTTGCCCATTGAGGAACAACTTCGAGATTGAACAGATAAGCGTCGGGCAATTCACCAGACACTCCTTGCGGTGACTCGCCTGAAATGATGCGAGAAAGGTGATCCGCTCTGAGGTGGGTCTTACCTTTCCTAACAACAACTTCAAAGTCATATTCCATTAGTAAGAGGAACCATCTTACCAAGCGTCCCGTGTTGCAAGGTTTATTGACCAAGTATAATAAAGCTTGATGATCAGTGAAAAATTTGAACTTGTTGGCCAACAGATAGTGTCTAAACTTCTTTACGGCATATACCATGCCTAAGCCTTCTCTTTCGCTTGTGGTGTAGTTTCGTTCAGCAGTGTTCAATTACCTACTAGCATATGCTATAGGCAAATCTAAATTTCCTTCTCCTGTGGGTTGTGACAACACACATCCTGTTGCATAATTGGATGCATCCACGTGTACATGGAATGGCCTATTCCAATCAGGAGTGGTCAGTATTGGTGCTGTGCACAAACGTCTCTTCAGTTCATTGAAGGACTTCTCGCATTCGTCGTTCCACTCAAAACTTCGTCAGCAAGGCATAAAGAGGCTTAGCTATGATTGCATACATGTGAATGAACCTACGGTAATATCCACAATGGCCCATGAAGGCTTGTACCTCTTTAACATTCCTTGGCCTCGGCAACTCCGCTATGGCTTTTACTTTATCCTCATCTGTTGATATTCCATTCTTAGACACAATATGACCTAAGATTTTACCTTGTCGTACCATGAACACACACTTCTCTAGGTTCAGACACACTCGATATTCTCTACATTTGTTGAAGATCTGTCTGAGCTCAGGGATGTGGTATCTTCACTCTTGGGAATGAGCACATAAATCATGCACATATACTTCTAAGCTCTTTCGCAAGAACTCTTTGAAGACATGACACATGAGTCGTTGAAAGGCTGCAGGTGCATTGGTGAGCCCAAATGGCATCACCCAAAATGCAAAGATCCCCCATTCTGTGGCAAAAGCTGTTTTATGTTGATCTTCTGGGGCAATGACTACTTGATTGTAACCTGAAAATCCATCAAGAAAGCTATAAACGTCCTTGCCTGTAACACGCTCCAATAAATGTTCAGTGATTGGAAGCGGATAACTATCTCTTATCGTGGCAGCATTAACTTTTTTAAGGTTAATACACACACGTAACTTTCCATTCTTCTTGGGCACCACTACAATGGGGGACACCCATTCAGTATGCTCAATCTCATAGATGAATCCAGCTTCAATCAATCTATCAGTTTCTTCTTTTATTTTGGCTGCATAAGTGTCATTATATGTGTAGGGCTTATGTTTGGTGGGCTTGGCATCTGCTATCATGGGGATCGTATGAGAACAAATTTTTGGATCTACTCCCTTCAAGTCTATGTAGTGCCATGCAAACACGTCCCTATATTCCCTTAATAAGGCTACCAACTCTACTTCCTCTTCTTTACTTAGGTCATCTCCTATGTATGTACATCTCTCTTCATTCTCTTCGATGGTGACTAAGATTTTTTTGGTCTTTTCTTTATTATCATATGCTTCTCCTATTGTGGCCTCTCTCTCGTACCAAATTTTTTCGGTCCTCAACTTCGTATTTTTTGAAATTTTCTGGTACTTCAAACAATGGTTCCTTGTCGTCCTGTTTCATTACTTTTCTTTTCTTTTTCTTTTTACTACCTTCACTCCCATCCTTTGAAATTACTGTTTTGATGCTTGTGAGAGGTTCTTCTTCTTTTTGTGTAAATACTCCGATGTCTTCTAGATAGTGCTCCTCTGAAATAAAGCAACTATCCATCACAATGGACTCTAGATCATCATCGTTCTCTTCTTCTTTTATGAAGTCACTAGAGTCACATTCTTCTAGCAAGGGCTGACACATGAACACTGAAATATCATAACCCTCCTCATCACAATGAGGTGTCCATTGTTCGTCATTGACAGCAATGTCCATGGTGGCTAAGATTTCTGCCCAACCATGAGGCTCAAATTCCTCATTTGGAAATATCATCGGCGTATAGGCTGGGTCTCGAACTGGTCTATCTCCTTGAGAAGTTCCTTTTTCTCTTGCCTTTAAGCATTTTTCCTCTTCCTTTGCGACCTTGCACATCCACAAATGATTATCTTCATGCATCCAGGATGTATCAGATGAACTTTTAGAATGCAGAGGATTGAATCTTCTTGCTCCTTGTGGATAGGATTCCACTGTAGGGGTGGTACATCTCTGAAGGAGTAATCCTTCAAATTGACCTTGGTTGTGACCCCTAAGCGTTGCAAGTATAAGGAGTTGGTTCCCCAATCCTGCACTATTCACAGTTGTCGTAGGAAGGGTCTTCCTAGGATCATCTCATAGACATTATTTTTTTCAAAGTCACATATAGCAAATGTGTGTTCAAACTCCACACCACAAGTGGTTAGAGTTATCCCTTCAAGCAATCCTAGAGGTCTTTCCACATGGCCGTCAGCCACCTGAAGCTTCATTCTAGTTGGTCTTAATGTGGGCTTGCCCCATTGCTTCCACAAGGAGGTGGTTGCAATAGCAGCACCAACACTTGAATCTATGATTGCTTTGGTTGTGTAACCTTGGTAGGTGATTGGAAGATAAGTATTACCTTCTTCACCTTCGCTCATGTCTCCTATTTTATCGAGAGGTATCTTTGGAACTTCTTGTTTAGAGCCTGCATTTGGCATATGGGAATCAAGTTCGGGAACCTGATCCTTCACGTGATTCCATAGCTCAGTGAGGTTTTGCTTTGAGCAGCTCTTTTAGAGTAAGATGACATTGAACCTTAGTGTTCTTCACGACATCAGTGTTTCTTGGAACCACAGAGTCTTCATTTCTTACCAGTATTGTGGGAGATCTGATCTGGAGAGATTTAGATTCACATGGGCCTGTGAATTGTGGCAACTCTTGTAAGGAATTAGATTCAAAATCTAATCGTTCATCTTCTTGTTGCTCTGTTTGGTCTCCATAGATAGATGGAATGTCTTGTGGAAATTGATTGTGAAGGTCATTAATCTCAAGAATAGGAGGGGGAATATCCTTCTCCTTGGCCCATTTCTCTTCTTGTATTTCCCGCAAAAACGTTTGAGAGCATTGTTGAATTGAAAGAGGTTCTCCATCATCTATGGAGTCAGGAACATAGACTTTCTTTGGTGATGAGCTTTCTCTTTCAATAGTTAGTTGAGCCTGTGGAGGTAAAGAAACTTGCGGTTTATTTATCAACTGCTCTAATCTTTCTAGTAAGCCCTGGAAGTGCAAACCCGGTGTAACAGTTTTTGTCTGATTGAATGATTGGTTGGCCTCGAACATAGCTTGAGCTAGTTCCACCATTTTAATGCACATTTTTGTCCGTTCAATCTCTAAATCTGCTCTAGGATAGCTTTTATCTAGGTTTGCAGGTGTTGGCCCTTCTTGAAGTCGAGCCTGGTATGCCTTGAACATCATGTCCAAGTCTTCTGGGGTTGGATCTGCAAGAACAGACCCTGGTTGTGGTGGTCTACTTACAATGGTTGGTGGGTGGGGATGAGGTGGTGTGGATGGAGTTTTGACTTGCGAGGGGCTTTGAGAGGCAATATCTTCTATTTTTGTTTTTGCATCTTTCATGCTTTCTTCTAGTTCAGATAACTTTTTGTTCCACTTACGATTGGCGTTCTCTCTAGTATCCTTCCAAGTTCTGGTTTTCCTTTTGCTAGGCTCTCCTGATTCACTTGGCTTAGATTTCTCAGCTAGTTTAGCTTTTTGTAAGGCTTGTGCCCTGGTAACTGCATGTATAGGAGCCACATTATCACTAGTGGAACTTGAATCCCTTGCTAGGCCTACTACATTAATGGGTGTAACCTTTGGTGCACTAGAGGGATGTCCGGGACAATCTCTTAGGAGCTGTTCTTTGCCACACTCAAGACAAACAACTTGTACTGTGATGTTCTGCCCTTGTGTCGGAGCTGGTGGGTGGGGTGATTGTTGTCTTGGCATAGGTTGAGGTTGGCTATATCCTTCATGTTCACTGTCTAGGGACTCTTTGTGGTCCTAGACATGGGTTATACCTAGGAACTTCTCTACCTTGTTCTGTAGGAGGGTACTCATATGGCCTACCTTGGGTTGGTACAAATGGTAGTGGTTGTCTATTCATTGGATGGTTTTTGGTGTTGTAGTTGATGTACTTCTGCTCACTATAGGAGTACATGTTAGGCGCTTGAGTTGGTTGTCTATTGTAAAGGTAAGGTTGTGATAACCCTAATGCTTCTCTGGTGCAGACATGAGATGGATGATCCCCACCGCAAAGGGTGCAACTTCCTAACATTGGCACTCTCAAGGAGGAGTTCTGGTAGTTCCTTTGTCCTTGTACTCCTAATTTTTTGGCCACTAACTCTGTCACTTCCTCCACATAACTCGAACTAGAAGTTTCCTTGCTCCTTGTATCCTCTGATTTGGTAGGATCCTGTGTGGTTTTGAGATCCTCAGCTAAGTTGTCTTCCAAATCTATGCCCTCCTGAAGACATTCACTTAGGATTTGTAGTCGTTTTACATATACTAAGATTCTCAATGTTCCATTGGTTAGACCTTCTAAAAATAAAGATATCATTTTTTGCTGAGAAGGTCTCTCGGTCACAGGGCATCGGGCTACGTATTGCTTAAATCTTCGTGCTTCATTTTTTACTGTCTCATTAGGAGCTTGTTTGAAACTATGTATTAAGGATGACGAATTGTGTTTGATCCCTTGCTTAGTGAATTCCCAAATAAGTTCTTGGAAGAATTGTTCAATATGTTCAAAGCAACTTGGATCCAAGGATTGAAACCAGGTGAAGGCTATTCCTGTGAGGGTTAGCCCAAAGGATTCATATTGCATGAAAAAGTCATCCACTTGCTCCGCTCGCAACACCTGCTTGAATTCTGCAATGTGGTCATACGGCTCTCCTGTGCCATCGTAACGATTGCGCATACATTTGGCCAATTGGATTGGTATGAGTATTTTGTTGGGCTCTGGGGGTCAACTTATGATGGGAGAAGTAGGTTTTACTGGGTATATTTCAGCTCCTACACCTTGGGGTAGTTCTGTCCTAAAGGTAAGTCTATTCATATTTCCCATTCCCTGGCTAGTGTGGCTGTGGGGGTTAATTCTTGGCATGGTGAATTGCTCATGTGGTCCATTGGGTATACTACCTTGGTCATTTGTCCTAACATCACATTTTCTGTGCTTTGCTGGGTCTCGAATGGGTTTTGTGATGTAGTTTCATGATCTCATGCTAACTCTCCTCTTTCATTAATCTGATCAGGATTTTCAGTTATTACATAGATCTGGCCCATCTTGTCCATGTAGACTCCGTCTTCGTACTTGACAACTGGTCTTGGAACTATTTCTAATTCAGTAGTGATTCTCATTCTTTATACTGACCTGTATAGACTGTCGAGGTAGATGGGTATTCCTTGCAGGTTAGTGGATACGTATTGAAGAGACATCCTATATTCCCCGTCCACTGTAGACATAAGACCTTCCCTAGGTATGGATCTATGCATGTCTTCAGAAGCCAAGAGTCCCTCCCAGTTAAATGACATTTTTGACTCACTTGTCTATGAACTCAGCACGTAGTGTTAACCACTGAGTTGTGAGTCCCTGACTTGGTTCTGTGGTTGAACTTAGTTTCAAGTGATTTGGTACTTTATCTATCTCTTCCTAAGTACCAACTTGAGCTTAGGTTCATAAGCCTTGTCTAGAAGTCCAAAATTATCCTTTGAATTGCTCAAAATCTTGTGGAATCCCTTGCTTCCTAGTCCAACCTGAGGGTCTACTTCAAAATACCCTATCTAATAATCCTGGTATTAATTTTACCGTAATCAAAGTATTCCCCACGAGCTTTCCAACGAACCAAAGATCACTCCAAACGGATTTCATATGAGAAAGTTATGCCAGTTCAGGGTTCTGGTGGTTAAAACAGGGAACATGATCACTCTGGGTTTGCTTCAGAACAGGCGATACACGATACTTAGTAAGTATCACGATACTTGACTCCACGATACTTGACACTTGATCAATCAACGATATTCGATATTCCACAGATATCGTGAGAAAAATTTCATGATACACGATATCTAACAAGTGTCTCGAGAGAATTCTCACGATACACGATACTTGACCCAAGGGAAATTTCAACGATACTCGATACTTGACATAGAAGTAAGTCCACGATACTCGATACTTAGCAAATATCACGGGGAACCAACTCTCGATACACGATACTCGACCAACTAGACAGATCACGATACTCGATATCCAGCAAGTATCACGGAAGGACCCTCACGATACACGATATTGGGTAGGTATCAAGAAAAATCACGATACATGATACTTGATATTCGATATTCGTCAAGTATCGTTTGCAGATCTCTACGATACTCGATATGTGACCAATATCGCGAGAAATTTTTTGATGATACTCGATATCTACCACGTATCACAAAAGTTAACTCCACGATACACGATACACGATAGGTATCTGATCAGAAGTTCACGATATACGATACACAATATCTGTCTAGTATCGTGAATGTTTCTCAGCGATACACGATACACGATATGTGACCACTGCAAGTATCGCGATACTCGACCACAGGAATTTCACGATATCCAGGTATCACGATACTTCAATTGTGGGAGAACACGATACTTAACATTTTTGAAATCCAAATTCAAAATTTTTTGCAAATATCAGTACCTTGTGTCCTCCTTGTCACTCCTATGTGTTTGTAGATGCAAAATCTCCCTTCAAACCAGCGATATTGCACTCACGATACTTGGGGCAGGTTTCATCATGTCCGAGGCTGTTCACTCTGATTTTCAGCTATTTTGGTACTATTTCTTCAGTGTTTCAGTTCTGCACCCTCTTTAAGGCTCTTTCTCACAACCACAAGTGAAAAACGAGGTGAATGTACTCTAGAAAATGGAAAAAATCTGAGAAGATGAAGGTGGGTGGAGATGGTGATGATGATGAAGATGAAGGAGAAGAAAAACTCAAAAACTGAACTGAAAATGGTGATTCTTTTTTACCTTCCAACGTCGCTACTCTACGTCTTACCGTCACACGCTCGTCCTCCAAGCTCTCTCCCCGGCAACAGCGCCAAATTTGGTGTCACTCTAGCACAGTGGTGAGTACCAACGTGAGGAGCTTCACCTCATAAATGTCAAGCCGTGGAGACGTGAGGACCGGTATGAAGACCAAGAGAAAGTGAAGTGCACAAGTGCGTGAGTGAAAGCACACAAGCACGCACACACATACACACACACGCACACAAGGTAAGAGCAAAGAGTGGAACAATGGAAGATCTTCCATTACCAAAAGAACTCTCTTACAAAGCTGAAATCTACAACAAGATGACCCCCAAAATGAGCTCTCGAGCCCTTTTTATAGTTTTTTGAGTAGTTTTGGCCCTGTCCAGACCTAGAGGCCGGCCTAGTTAAAAATTAGGTTCCAAGGCTTATTTGGGGACTCAAAGGGAATCTAAAAATTGTGAAAATTGGTAGGATAATACTTTTCATACTCCTGAAGCTCAAGGACTCCTCTTCTTGAACAAAATGGAGTTGTAAAAATGGAAAATGGTATTTACAATGGTTTTTAGTGACAAAAGTCACTATTTTTATAGGGATTTCTTTTGAAAATTTGACATGTGATTCTTGGAGCTCCCTAGTTGCTCCTTCTTCTTGTGTGTCCACTTCCTTGATGCACTTCCATGCTTTGTCCTTGACCTTGAGCTTCAACAATGTTGAACCTTCTTGTTTTGTTGCATTAGCTACAACAAAAGGATGCACTTTGCACCAGATGGATGTGAAGAATGCTTTCTTACATGGTGAGTTACAAGAAGAAGTATACATGGACCAACCACAAGGATATGAATATTCAAAGCACCCAGAATATGTTTGTAGGTTGCAGAGGGCTTTGTATGGGCTTAAACAAGCCCGTTGTGCTTGGCATGCAAGGATTGTTGACTAATTAAACACCATTGGATTTTCTATGTATGATGTAGATAATTCATTATATGCAAGGAAGGGTGATGATGGCATCACAATTGTGGCTATTTACATCGATGACTTGATTGTAGGAGGTGACAATGAAGAAATCATTAAAGAGGTAAAACAACTCCTTATGCAGGAATTTGACATGAAATATCTTGGTATGCTGTGCTACTTCTTGGGCATTGAGTTTATACATATAGAAACAAGTATATGAATGTCACAAAGGCAATATGCCTTGAGTATGCTGCAAAAGTGTGGTATGGCTAATTGTAAGCCAATTTCTATGCCATTGGATCAAAATTTGAAGTTGGATACTACATCTGGTGAAGCATTGGAAAATGTTAATATGTATAGGAAAATTGTGGTAAGTTTGATATATCTCACAATTACAAGGCCTGATCTAAGCTACACTATTGGAATTGAAAGTCAATTTATCTAGGTTCCCAAGAAGCCACATTTGGATGCTCTGAGGCGGACTCTACGTTATGTGAGTGCTACCTTGGAATATTATGCATTGTTTTATGAAGCTAGTGTAGATTTGCAGGTTCATGGATACACTGATGCAGATTGGAACTGGTCGTATTCCAGATAGAAGATCTACTAGTGGCTTTCTATTCTCCCTTGGGAGTGCAGTTATTATGTAAAGCAACAAGAAGAAACCCAGTGTTATTTGTCAAGTATAGAGGCTGAGTATAGAGGTGCTGCACTCGCAGCATGTGAAGCATCATGGTTAGAGATGCTAATTTTTGATTTAGGTGTGGAAGTGCAAATGACGATCATCATCTATTGTGATAATCTTAGCAGCATTCCGTTAGCATGAAATCCTATTTTCCATGCTAGAACAAAGCATATCGAGGTTCATTATCACTTCATCAGAGAGAAGGTTTTAGTAGGTGATATCGATCTTGTTTATGTGAGGATAGATGAGCAAGTCGCTGAAATTTTTACTAAAGCACGTGCAACAGAGAAGCTGAAGAAGTTTCCAAAGATGCTTGGATTAGAGGACATGACATTGAGCTTGAGGGGGAGTGTTGAGATACCAAGCTCAACATGTGATGATCTAGGATGACACATATCACTTTTTCATCTCTCTTACATGTATAGTGGTCACGCCTGTATATGTCAAGGTAATCTACCAAGAGTGATGGCATATTTGTTTCTTGCTAGCTAACTCATTCCTGGACATAAGGATTTTCCTTATGTATTGTTTTTTTTTTTAATATAAAGGAAGTTCGGCATTAGCCTACTCTCCCGGACTTGAATTAAATAAAGAAACAAAAGTACAATAGAAGGGAACTAGTGCCCACGGGACCCCCCGAGTCCCACAAAGCAGGGGAAGCTTGTATAGAGCCTAGGTTGCATTACAAAGAAGGTTAATCACCCTCTCATCGCCCTCGTGCGGGGCCCATTTGGGTTTGAGCTTGTTGTTGATCAAAAGGAGGACTTGATGGTGCCTGAAGGGGGGGGATTTCTTATTGTTAACAATCCTTTTGCCAAGGAGAAATAGTGATTTCTCAATCGACCACTCCCTAGGGGGATCACCGAAGTTGAGAGCACATCTTTCCCGCCATATTTTCCACAGGACTTCCCCTCTGATGGCGTTCCAGAGTGCCGCGGAGCAGCTAGTTGTATTATTGTTTTAGGTCATTCTTGTACATTCCTTTTATGTAATAGAAGAAGAGGAAGAAGATCATTCTTCCTTGCCTCAACTCTATGTGTGCTCCTCTTTGATTGTGAGAGTGTGTGTGTGAGCTCTCTTCCTTATCTCCTTCCTCATGACATAACTACCTCTATAATCTGCATATTGTTTCTTTTATCTATCCCATTTTGTTTTGGTAAGTACCTGCATGTAAATTGCCTTTTGATTTAATTAAATACCCTTGAGAAGTACTCTCCTCCACCATTGAGCCTTAGTGCTTTAATGCTTCTACTTGTTTCCTTCTCAACTTGTGATCTAGACTTTTGGAACATGTCAACACATCCAATTTTTCTTTTATGTAATAGATACAAACTTTCATTAAAAAAATTACAAAATATTTGAATCCACCTATGTTGAATTCCTTGGATCTCCCCACACATTAGTATGTATTGAAACCAAGACATTTGGGTCTCTCTGTGCACTCCTTTTGGATGGATTCCTATTTTGATTTACAGTTTGGCAAGCTTTACAAAACTCATGTAGATCATTTTATTCAAATCTTGGTAAGCCTCTTACCCTTTCAAACTTGCTTGTATTCTTAAACTTGGGCACATTGACATGTGCTATACTCTTATGCCAAACATGAATCTCATCAATTTTCATATTTCCAACCATAACATACATTATCTTATTTGCTTGAGGTGAAATGTTCAAGGCAAATAACCTTCATTCTCTTCTTCCTTGAGCTACTAACTTGTTTCCTTCATTTTGATTTCTAACGAAACATCCTTTTTCATTGAAGGTTACTTGCAATCCCTTCTCTACCATTTGACCTATTGAAATCTTTTTTTTTTGTGACTGAAAGAACATGCAACACATCTAATACAACCTTGGCTACATTTTGACTTCTCAATCTAACATGTGATCCCACATGTGAAATGAGATGTTTGATATGGTCACCTATTTTTACCTTTGGGAACTTTCAATTTTGTGAATGCTTTCTCTTGACAATACATGCAATTATTGCAACTTGAATCTATACACTACTTTGTGTCAATATGCTCTGCTTTGGTGTAAACCATGTCTCATTTTGAGTATTTGGTTATTGCTCCCACATATGTGCAATGGTAAATCTATATACTACTTTGCGTCAACCTCCTCTTCTTTGGTGTAGCCATGTCCCATTGATAGCATTTTCTCAATGCTTCCATTTGTTTTTGATGCACTTGCATAGTTGTTTTTCTTCCTTTGATTAGATTTATCACTTCTATACAAACACTCAAATCATACCTTTATGTTTTTTGTTTCCTCCTCTACCTCTTCCTTTGTCTCTACCTCTAACTCTTTGTTTAGTGTTGCCTTCAATTGATCCTTCACGTTGGTCTTCCTTGGTTTGGTGAATTCCTTGGTTGTTGTAGCTCCTTCCTCTAACTTTTGATTATGGATGTCCTTTGACTTTGAGCTATCTCCGTGTTGAGCTTCCTCTATCATAAGGTGTGGAATGAGCTCCTCAAACAAAGCTAAGGGATCTCTATAGGCGGAGCCTTTTTTTGTGTCCTCTAGCTCTTGCCTCATCTTTTGACTCTTATACAATTTCATATGCAAATACACTTGCACCTTTATTTTTAATACAGATATGGTAACATAGGATCATTTCTTCAACATAAATACAAATAGAGATGGTAATAGGATCCTTAAATCAACATATATAGTAATTTTCATACTCTTGCATTAACACGGGTCCAACAACTAGTTGAGATGCATCTACAAAATAGTGAAAAGGTTGTGTCCAATGCGATGGTACAAGGAATGGCGCAACCATGAGCATTTTCTTTATCCTTTTGAGTGCTTTTTTTTTGTCATCTCCCCAAATAATTTTGGTTTTTCTTCATCAACTACATGAATGGTGTAGAAAATGAGCCAAACATGTGAGAGAACATCCATGTCACTTTACTTATCCGGAAAATTGCATTACTCGTTTCACTATTCATAAAGGTTGCACATTGCAAACATGTTGAATCTTCTGAGGATCAATTGTAATTCATTCTTTACTAATGATATTGTCTATCCAAATGCCCTTTTTAACCATAAATGAATATGTTGCAAGATTTAGGGATAGCTAACATTATGGGCATCTTTTTAGACATAATTCTAGATGATATAGATGCTCAATGCGTTTTCTCACTATGCAAAAGTCACCTAAAAATACTTTCATGAAATAATCCAAAAAAGGTTTAAAAATGTGCATTACCCATTTTTTTGAATACAATGTCATCACATTTAATGCATAGACCCCCCATTATGTTATGATGATAATTTTGCCTTTATCCTTCTCTGTATCTAATTATAACCACTAAGCCTATCTAAAAAATATATGCATTTCCACTCCTACAACTAAATCAAGGATAGTGTTTGAGAATGGGAGCAAAAATGGAGATGTTACTATAACCTCATTGATCTTTATGTGATGAATGCATACCCAAATTTTATAGTTTTCCTTTCTCACCCCCACAACTGGTGATAGCCATTCCATAATCTCTACCAAATATATAAATCTTGCATTTAACATATTTTCTAATTCATTTTTTTCTTTTTTGTGTAAAATCGATTCATTAGATATTGTTGGTACTTAATCGAGATCACATTAGCCTTCAAATTTATCATACAATCTATGTACACCCTTAATATCGAAATATGACCATGCAAACACATCATGATATTTAAATATTCTCTTAGTATTTCTTTAAACTTCAAATCAAGATATGTCGATGCTTTTACAACTTTTGTGTTTGATTCGATGCCCAAATTCAAATCTGATAATTCTATGAACTCTACGTTTTTGATTCCTTGAATATGCTTTTCACTTTTTGAGCTACTTGTTGTACATCAACATCTTCCTCAATTTTGTGTTTAGTACTTATCCTGCATATTCTTTTGTGGACTCTTAAGATACCCTTGTTTTATGGAATGTATAATTTTAACTACATCTACTTGCAGAACTGGGATAATCATGCTATTTTGTTTTTGAGATATAACAATCGCTCCTCCATGTGAAGTATCTTTAAATATCTCATTGGTAGGTGGAATTTATGCTCTCCTTTATTGATCACAATAACATCAGCTTCCCAAATTTTCTTTTAGCTTTCCTAACGGCCTTCCAAGGATCATCGGATATGTACATGAAGAAGGTTGCAAACACAATACCAAAAAGTTAACCATAAATGGTAAACTTGATATCATGATCACCTATTTTTAAGGATATCCAAAGATTGCACTCAATGTTGGTTGGCCATCTTTACTTGAAATGCCATTAGAGCCCAATCTTCCAAGTGAAGCTCTTGGCATAGGAACTAAAGTAAAGTTTTAACACCTAATCTATCATTAATAAATGCTAACCATTTCTTATGGAAGGTAAGATTAATTACAAGTACTTGGTAGTCTACATTGATTGGAGATTTATCCATAGCTTCCTTTTTTCTTGCAATTTCATCTTGTTTTTGTTCTTCCTTGTGCAATTCATGTGTTGGCTAATTTACCACTCTCTCTTTAAAACCAGGGACCAATGCAAAAAGTTGTCCTAGTTAATTCTCAATGAAGCTTCTACCCAAGTTTCAAGTAGTGCATCTGATAGTCCCTCGTGTATAGAATGTCAGTTCCCAACATCTTTCCTTGGGTTTCCTTCACGGCTTGCTTTTATTGGAATCGTATTGGCTTCTAAACTTGGACTTCTCCAAATAGTGGTTGTTCCTCTTCTATGAGTAAATTTTGTAATACCTCTCTTAAGGGATGTTCCTGACCCTTCCAATCAATAGGTGCGTTAGCTATTCCCTCAAAATCACCCCCCCCCCCCAAACCTTTTAGCTTGAACTTAGTCCTACTTAACAACAATACTTCTAGCTCATTTGGTATCAATATACACGTTGCAATCACACTCATAAGTGTGCAAGTAACTCATTTTCTTTGGACTTCATGTTACCTATGACGCATCCGAGTGTTCAATCATTATGGAATCGGATTGTGTTGGCCCTTTCCCTTTTATACCTACTATCGAAATTGTTGTATGCATCCATAGGCGTGGATAAATAATTGGTATCCCACATCATTTTCTATCGTGATTAGGAAAGGAAATTATAAATTCCACTTATCAATGATAGTCTCAAAGATACTCCCCATGGAGGTTTTTTTATTACATGAAAAAATAGTTAATTTAGTGGTGGCATTAATGGCTGGTGAGGAGAAAGATTTCCTAAGAAAGAATAGCATGATTATCCCAATTCAGAAGTTAGATATGGTTAAGATCACAGATTACATAAAACAACAGGATCAAGAGAGTCTAGAAAACAATAAGTAGGCTAAGTAGGAGAAACAAAATAAGGAAGATGCTAAAACACAATAAGTAGTTTGAAATGTGAAAGGATTTTCAAAGCATTGAAAAAGTAGAGTTGGTGGCTGAAACCAGATGAATTAAAGGATTTGAATTTGGTACCAAAGTGAGCCCAAAAATTATTAAATTATCAAAGGTTCTTGATTTGGAGATTAAAGACAAGATGAGAGCACTATTATTTAAATATCAGGATGTGTTTGCATGGTCGTATTTGGATATTATGGGGGCATAAGAATTACTCTATTAGCATGTGATAAATATAAAGGCCAACACGGTGCTAATTAACAACAAAAATATCAAATGAATCCAAATTACACACAAAAAGTAAAAGGTGAATGGGATAAGTCCTTAAGCACAGGGTCTATATATTGTATAGAGAATATTGAATGGCTATCACCAATTGTGGTGGTGCCAAATAAATACGAAAAAATCGGGTATGTGTTGATTACAAAAATTTTAATGTGACTATAATAACATACCCATGTTTTTTCCCATTATAAAAAATTATCCTTGTTTCAACAAAAAGGGCAGAAATGTATAATCTTTTTAGATGGGTTTAACAATTATAATCAGATATAGATGGTTGACAAGGATAAAGAGGAAACTAGCTTTCTAATGGAATGGGAGGTCTATGTATCAAATATGATGACATTCGGGCTCAAAAATGTACTACCAACATTCCAATATGGGTAGTCAATGCTTTTGAGCCTCTTTTTTATTGGTCCAGGAAGTGCTTTTAGATTACTTTAGCATAGTGAGCAAACAAGTTGAGCATCTCTACCACCTAGAATTATGTTCTTTTTTTGCAATTAAAAGCGATATTCTATTAGAAAAATCATTAGTAAAGTAGTGAATTAAAGGAAGATGTTAGCATGGAATACTTCCTCCTTCAAGATGATATCAGGTGTCTTGTATAAGATAGGTATTGGTAAGGTTTTATGAAGATGTGTTCCTGGCAATAAACAATGGATGGTTTTACGGGATGCACATATCGAGTGACGCAGAGTGACATATTTTGCGAGGAGTCACTGCTCGAAAGATAATACAACTAGAACTATGGTGGTATTCAATGTTCAAAAAATCCTTCACTTTTGACAAATCTTGTGAGCAACACCAAAAGGATGGTAGACCATTGTATAAAAACAAGATTCCATTACAACCAATCTTACCACTAGAGAATTTATGAAATGGGGATTAGATTCATAGATCCTTAAATCCACCATTCAATCCAAGAGGCAATCCAAATACCTTAGCTACTAAAGATTACACTATGAAATGGGTAGAATTGCAAGATATGAAGGAAAATAAGTCTTAGAATGCGATTGAATTTCTTGTTATAAATATTATAATGCAATTTGGTTGTGTTATGGAATTTTTTATCAAATCAAGAGTCAATTTTATTAATTAAGTAATCCAAACATAAAGTGGTACATATATGATTCTGCACAAAGGTGGGCAACATATTTCGTATAAGCGAATGAGCAAGCCAAGTCCACTAATAAGAAATTAATTCAAATCCTTAAAATAATGATGTTAGATAATCACAAAGATTAGGATATTTAGCTATCTTCATCTTTATGGGCATTTCATATATCCTACAAAGTAATCACGTGTATGACACCATTCAAGCTAGTATATGGTCTAAAAGTGCTCTAAACAATGGAATTCATTGTTTCAATTCTAACCATAGCTATTAAATATCAGTTATCTTAGGAAAAGTCAGAGATTGTAAGGAAATTTGATGTACTATCACTTCAAAAAATGTGCCTACGTGCTTCTCATACGATGAAGACCATACAAAGGAGAAGGCAGGCTTAGGTGGAGAGAAATATTAAACATGATTTTTTTTCAACCAAGTGATTGGGTATTAGTTTATGATAGTAAATTGGTGAAATGAGAAAATGATCTCAAATTAAGTTATATATGACCATTTCAAATTATAGAGCAACAAGGAGCAACCATATTTATTACAAGATCATGACGGGATAATTTTTTTGAAACATATAAATGTGTATTATCTTATGTCTTATCACTTCATAGTACCACAAGCCAATTTGATCTTGGTACAATTTAGAAGATAGAGCTACACTTGAGAAGAAATAAGAAGTATCAGATAATGATAAGCTTACCTTATCACAATGGAATGTGTGAAGTTTTCATCTTTTAATCAATAAAGTCAATTCACACGAAAAAAATCACTTATTATAGAAAATAATCATCAGAATGAGTCTCTAATAAATTGAAAAATGATAATATATCTCACTATTGTGATTTTGAAAATACTTTGATGTAGTGTTGTTTTAGCTTTTTTTTTTGGGATTTGTATCTTTTGGTGGATTTTGTGAGTCGAAATGTGCTCATTACCAATGCTTCTTTTCATATGATAAAATGACACAAAAAAGAGAGGAAATTCATAATTGCTTCCATTTTCTAAGATGCAATCAGCATTATAACGTAGATCAACTATTTTATGTAGCTGATTCGTTGGTATGCTATGAAAAGTTTATCCTATAGACCTTAGTTCTCAAGTTAAGGAAACTAACCAAGGAGAGCATGTGCTTTCATGGAAAAGATCAATTAGATGTAGCATAGTACCGTAGGTGTAGGAAAACATACAAAAGTTGGAATAGGAGGATGAGCAGGTTGAATTCATGATTGAAAGTTATCCCTTATCATATTATAATTCTCATTATTTTTAGTACAATTTGTGTTTACATTCACGCATAACTAAAGAATTTGTACTTGTGGAGTTTTGTTAGCTTTCCATGAAAGTAAATTTTTAAATCAAGCTCCTAGGCAAGTATATTTTTGATAAGTACAATCAATAGGTAATCATCTGTTTGGATCTTACTATATTATAAAGGAATTTATTGGAAAAATGTTTCAACTATGTAGTATCGGGAAGCTTATTTTGGAAAAGCACCCAAAAATCTTATGTGGAAAGAGTTTTGTGCCATATGAATGAGGCATTATTCAGTATTTCAAAGGACATGTTTTAGGGAGAGTTCTTCAAGTTCAATGGCTCTTAGAGATTTTCTTTATGTTAATGAAATTAGATTATTTATTAAAATAGAATTATGCTATATTGTTAACAAAAAATTAGGGGAATGGATGAATTATGTAGCCTTAATATAATAGAGCATTATGAATGATTGTACATCAAAAGGCTAAGAGAAAGGAGAATTCAACAAAAATCAGGCTCTATTTTTTAGCATTATATAACTATTCTAAAAAAAAATATGTTAATTCGTCATTTTCGAATACAATTTTTTCCCTAAAAAATCAAGATACAGAAAAGGCATAATAGATTATAGCTAATGCATAGATAGAATCATCTCAACGCACCATGGAACCAGGCATTAAGTTGGTGAAGCCATGTTCAAAAGGAAAATACATAGTGAGGAGCCAATGAATTCAACATGCAAAAAATCAAACTTTATCAATCCCAAGTGTAAAACATTTTCTTGACTCTTTACATTCTTTAAGGACATTTGCGCTACAATAGGATGTACATATAAAAAATCTAACAAACGCCATGAAAAAGTTAGAGAACCAAGCTTATAAAAATATAGGAGATACTAAATTTCTCTAGCAACTCCAAATGCAATTACAACAATTAGAAAGAAATTACAAAGAATAGTCAAGTAAATTGAGTCACAATGAATATCTTCTCCTCTAGGGGGAGACAATAGTAAATGAAAAAAAAATGGAAGATCAAATAGTATCAATGTTTGTGGTGCAAACTCAAAAGATTTGTGATCGGTATACAACTTTAATTTCAAACAAAATTGTCTCTTCAAGAGAGATTGAAAGGTATGAAGGAATTGGAGGAGAAACTAGCACATAATGGATAATTATAAATTTGGGGGCTAGTGTTACACTGTGTGACGAGTCCCATTAATTATTTTCAAGTTTTTATACCACTTTCTACAAAATTTTTATATTTTCTAAAAACCTTATGTATAGATGAGTTGTATGTAGCTATAGCATTTGTATTTTGTAAACCTTTGTACCATAGGGAAGAGTCTTACCTAAAAAAAAAATGCTAAAGATGAGAAATTTTGAGTAGATTATTTTCATTTATTAAGTTTTCAAAATAATAAAAAGAAAGAGTGTTTTTGAGGAAACTACTATTAAAAGGACCAAAGTCCTCATTTGTAAAGACTTTTTGCTACTGAGAGTAAGAGAGCTATTCTTTGTGCAAAATTAGCGCACAAGCTTTTAGGGATTCTTGGTGACTTATTCTTGTCTGTCTGATGTTTCTTATTTTTTGGTCTCTTCTTGCAATTACAAGTTATTTTGTGCTTACTCTTTGTGTCTATCCATAGTTCATAAGTATTTTTGGCTCTATATAGGGTTGTATATGTTAATTTGTTTTTTTTTTCGTGTTGCAACTTTTAGATCCTTTTGTTAGCTTCAAAACAAGCTTGCTACATTTGGACAAGTAATGGGGAAGATATCACTATTTTTTTGACTAATTCCTTTTGATCGCTTGTGTGAATCCAACTCTCAAGATGAAGACGATAATGGAGAAGAACAATTTATTGTGATTTTCTTGATAAAATTAAAACTTTTATTGACATGATCAAAGGTATTTTATCTTGATCCAAAGATTAAAGTGTTTTATCATGATTGCCTTGAGCAAAACATTTTATTGCCTTGATCAAAAGATTTATCAATTGTCACTTTTTTTTTGTCTCATATTTGGATAATTAGGAGAGTTCATGGTTGATTACAAGGATCTTGGAAAGACATATGTCCATCCCGTCTACTTACTATTAAATTGCAACTAGCTAGAGGTCTATTCTTTGTAGATTTTGACAAATTGAAGGTATATGAGTGCACCACATGTACTACACATCCACACTCTTTGGCACTATTTGGGGGGATCACAATGTGGAGGCCTAGATTAGTTGTGTGATGGATTGTGAAGTGTGCAAGTAAAAATATTGTGCCTGTAAGTATTTGTTTGTTAAGGGTAGCTTTTTTGCTTCATTGTAGAAAGTCCCAGTTTTAATTTTTTCTCTTACATCTAAGGATAGGATTAGATTTTGAATAATTAGGTTACACATTGAATATACAATTGAAATTAGGGTTGCCTCAAATCATGAGGGGCACACTAGAAACTTTCATTGTTGCACATTGTGAAAAGAAAAAAGAACATTGGCTTAAATATGATTGAAGCACTACACTTAGGATGATTTTTTGGAAAATATTTGGCTTAAATATTTGTTTGGTACATGCATGAGTACAACTTGAAAAGAGTGCCTCATTACACACACTGGAACGAATGTTTGGATGATTTTCTATCTTCAGCTGAATGCAATGTTTGGATGACTTTTCGTCTTCCGTTGAGTGTATTAAACAAGGTATTGTTTTTGGATTGATATTGGTTGTGAAGTATTGATTGTGGGTGAAATATAGAACTATAATTGAAATTTTGGGTTGTTGTATCCATATGACCCTCCCCTCTTTGTAATTAGTTCACTCCAAAAACATTGTACATGCACAGATGTAGCCAGACCCTAGAGAAATTTAATTCCACAAAAAAGTCACATGTCTTCAGCTGGAAATAGTTAACTTACACTAGCCACTCACAAGTGATCTCATCTAGTAATGAGTTGGAATTTTATTGGAATCCAATGGAGGCCTCAAAAGGCATGCACATAAATCCAATCAATCCAGACAAAATGGGTCCCTCAAGTTGAGACTATCACACAATAGTGCAACCTCAAAAGTACAACTCCCACACGGTAGGCATCTACCTAGACGATCTAAATCGCCAGGTGGTTGGGATTCTAAACCCTAACTACTTGATGGTTGCCTTGCACCCTATCATGAAGTTTTGAAATGATCACTAAGAGGATCGAGATGAAATGATCTATGTACTCACTTCTGATCGTGACTTAAAAAGGGTGAGATTGTGTTTGAGGTGGATAGGAGTGATGATGAAATAAGACCACATGAGTTTCCACCTATGCCCAGAGTAGGGATGATACTTGTCGATACATTTAAGCTCACCTAGCTTAGATTAGAGCCCTCATGGAAATCTATCTACAAGGATATGCTTACTAAAAAGCAATATTGTTCCAATAAACTTTTAATTCCACATACCAAGAAAGTGTTAGTTTATGAATTTTAGAACAAATATGTTCAAAGAAACCTTATTGGGACAAAGGACAAAGCAGCAAACTCATACTGAAAATCACAGCGCATAAAAGATCATTCACAAGACCCAATCCCCAACCTTTGGGTGGTGGAAACTTAGTGACTAGTGGATCTAGTATGCAAGGCTGAAGACATAGACTAGCAACAAACACGAATCCCTTTGAGTGTCCACCTAAAAATCTTGATGACAATGTAAAATTGAGGTTTTAGGGAGCACCCCAAGATAGGTTTCAATCCAGGGCACAACTTCAAAAGCAATACTATGTTGTAGCACACGCCAATGCACAAGTTTATGTACTTGCTAATGTCCATGCAAATGTACAAGCGGAAAACATGATGTCAAAAATGCAAGACCCAAGCCAATGCCTTTGGCCATCCCGTGGCAAAGTGCATGAAGAATTTTTATGAAGGTTTTAGTGATCCTTATGATCAGCCTTGAGAGTCAAGAAAATCACTAACTTCTTCACTTTGTATAACGCCTTTGACTCAACCCTCTTTGGGATTGCATTGTTGTGGTTCTTACCACTCACAATTGATTTGTTTAGAGAATATGGAGGACCCATTTGAAGATTTTTTTGTATATTTCTCGAAGAGAGGAGTCAAACATGAATCTATTTTGTTTGAATTATAGCTTCAAATAAGCTATTTTGTTTGAATTATAGCGGCTAGAAGATTCAAATAGTGTGTAGATAGATGTCTAGTTGGAAAATGGCCACCTAAAAGGAAATTGATCTCTCTCTCTGTGTCTCTATTAAAAGGGATAAACTAATGGGAAATTGATCTCTCTTTTGTATATTCAAAGACTAATCTTTGCGGGAATGCATCGAAGCGAGTTTGGACTTACAAGATAGTCGATCGATGGAAATAAAGATTCCACCTACTAACACCAAGAATGAAGCATCTACTTCCTCTAGTGCTTCAAGATCCTCGGTCGAGGAAATGGCTGACTTGATATTCAATAAGCTACAAATGGATCAAGCCAAGGAACAACACAATGTTCTGTATGTACAAAGCATGACACCACTTAGACAATGCCAAAATAGTAATGGCAATCATCCAACGTATATGTGCAATAAAGTTCCTAGATATCAACTTGCAAATTAACATAAGCCACCTTAACAAGAACAACATCAACAACAACAATATCAACAACCACACTATTTATAGAGGCAACAATATCAATCTAGGTGTATGTATCCTCCTCGAGACCAACAACAATATTCTAGGGATCCATGTTATGGTCAGCCTAGGTATAATCAAGGAAACAAAGAGCTAGTGAGGACTATTCTAGAACAATACTTACTTCCTCCTACCAATGTTGTTCCAATCAAATATGGGAAAGAGAACACTGAAAGAGCAATCATACTTGTGGAACCAACAATGTTAGACACAAGGTCTAGATATTCAAAGCCATATCCCAAATACAAAATGAGTATCTAGGAGATACCTATGGTGAAGATAAATGGTATTAGGAAGAGATGTACTAATCTACAAATATTAGAAACAATCAAAATTGGATAGACAAGAATAGTGCATGAGTGTAATATGTGGAAAAAGGAGTTGGAGCAAAAAGACAATATGCACTAAAAGTGCCCCTACTTGTAAAGTTCCATACTACCAGTGTGGTACTTACCACTTCTTGAAGGATTGTGGTTGGAAGGTTCAAGGATATTATGAAGATTGTGGGAAAGACCATTTGATTAAAGATTGCCCACATAATCCACAAAGCACAGCTCACACACATCTTAAAATGATAGAAATAATTGGAAGTGGAAGTGATAATTAAGGGCACATCCCTCATCGTGTGACATGTGCAAAAGAAAAGCACCAAGAGGTTGGGAAATCAAATGAAGAAGATGTTTCTTCATCTCCCCAACCTAGAAATCAAAAGCTATCTAGAGACAAGAAGAAGAAACATAAGAATTTGACTTGACAACAATGCAAGGAGAAATAAGTGTAAAAAACAAGAAACAAAAATGGAGAATAATTTAGAAAGAACTTCAAGATGCATGTCTAGAAGTTTCGTGGAACAAGTCAAGAACCTTAGATTCCGTGAAGACTTTTCTAGGAAACAAAAAGTAGGTTCTCTACTTGTAGATCCTCTCCCTAAAGACTTAAAAATGATGTTCAAAGCTTATGAAGCTCAGGCAAAGAGTGGAAGGAGTGTGGAAGTGCACCATCATTGCTACCCTGATGCTTAATTAGAGCAAGAGTGGCTTAGCATGTGAAACCAACTCATAGAGTTATATCAAAAAATACTTGAAGAATATAACCTACTTAGGAAGCACACACACAATGGTAGTTTAGAAATTGATTCTCATATTTATATTGGATCAAGAACTAAAATTAGATAGACAAGAACCTAACAAAGAGAATGATAACTAGGAAAAAACGATAGATGCTTGAGTTGTGTTTGATTCTACTGAATATTTTGCCAAAAAACTGACAATCAAAGTGGTTGATGAAATAGTAGAAATGAGGAAATGGAGCTTAGTTATGGCATACCTGATTTAAAATATGAATGTTTTGAGTACTTGTGGAATCAAGTACAAGAATAATGGTGGAACAAAGAAATAAAAGATGAGCAAGAGAATCCTCTTCACAAGATTCAAGACAACAAGGAATCTCACTATTTAGATGAACCTATAAGTGGAAGTAATTCATTGATTGATATCTTTATAAAAGAAGAAGATGAAGGCTTGAAAGAGTTCCCCCAATGCATAGGAGAGTATGAGTAAGAGGAAATGATTAATAATACAATTGTGATTAGATTTCCAATAGCCAATACAATGAAAAGTATGCCCAACATTGACCTTGTAAGTAACACTCAGTTGAAATGCATCTTGATGATAGAACAAATTTTACGTCCAAATTCATACTTATGGTAGAAAATGTCTAAACATGTGAATCCAAAACTCACTCAAACTAAGCCTTTAGGGAATAAACCAATCTCAACTAGTTTCAGTGTAAAACAAGTGCCAATTGACATGGCAGGAGAGTTTAGCAAAGGAGATGAAGGCAACACTTACCTACCTATCTTGTTCAATGGAAACATGATAGAAGAGATCTACAAATATTTTAACACAAGATAGATCTGTTAAATATCCAACATACATTCCTCAAAGGTTCAATGATAAAGAATTCGAACCACATGGTTGGATGCAAATCTTCGCCACTATTGAATTTTTTGTTAAAGAGAATGCCATGATTGAACATTCTGACCCTAAAGGGTATGAAATTAATGGATCATTATCTCAGTTCATAAGAAAATAAGAAAGGGAGAACCAATACTAGTGCAAGACAAAAGCTCCGATAATGATGACTTATAGTGTTCATTCACATGGAACAAAAGTTTGACACCGAAGATGCCTTCTTTATTGAGATTTAAACCAAAGATTGTATAAGGGATCTTGTACATAATGCATATCTCATATACAAAGTTGAGGAATGTGATAACAAATGTATTACCTCAAAAGAGAGAAACTTAGATGACTTTGAACCTTCCAAAAAATTTGAAAATTATGAGATAGAAAGTCAAGAAGTTATAGCTCTAAGATCAAAGAGAGACGCCAAAGTCGGATAGTTCATGTCATCCAAGAGATGAAGAGGAAAGTCGTTTTCATGATCAAGAATAATGAAGAGAAATGCTCTTACATTGGGAGTGATGTTTTTGAAATGGAAGGAAAACATTTGAAGGAATTATTACAACAATATAGAGATGTAATTCCCTAATCCTACAAGGAATTTAGGGTGTTGACCCTTGTTCCCATAGAATCCCTATGGCACCCAATGTTACACCCTCTAAAAAAATCCATACACGTATAATGATGTATATTTGGCAAAAATCAAAGAGGAAATCGATAAGCTCTTTAAAAGAAGTTTTATCTATGAGATTGAGTGTACCAAATGGGTGTCATTTGTCATTGACATGCCCAAAAAGAATGGAAAACTAAGATTTTGAGTCAACCTACAAAAATATCAATGTTGCAACCATAAGTTATAGTTATCCACTACTTATTACTACTTGCCTCTTGGAGACGGTAGTAGGAAAAGACGTATATAGCTTTTCAAATGGCCTTTTGGGCTACAATCAAGTTGTAAACGCACTTGAAGACAATATAGAAATGCCTTTTGAATGGGGGGATACATGTGCTCAAACTTATGCCATTTGGGTTAACAATTTTCCCTATTACTTTATAGAGGTTGATATGTCACATTTCAAAGATTTTCTTGGGAAATATTTGCAAGTGTATTGTTAAACTTATGTGTTCCTCGAGTAGCTTTGATGTGAAACTTTTCCCTATACATGGGCTGTTTTTACTCTAGTGCCAGCTAGAGGTTTTTTTCTTCACTCATATGTGGTGGTACTTTGTATTATGGGATATTATTCAGCTCTTAGTTCAGTTCTTTTCATTGTCAATAGAGGGAGTTATTCTAGCCATCTGTCTTCTTTATGTGTCTTGTTGTGTTTGTGCTTCTTGTGTGTGCTTCTCATGTGTTTCTCTCACTTCTACACACATTGAACAATGGTATCACAACAAGTTCAACTCATTCTCAAGTGTTGGTTTTTTACATCATGGTATGTGTGAACTTTTAACAGTGCAAATTAACTTTGGAGCATAGAAGAGTGATTTTTAGTAGCCAAGAAGCATTTTCACCAATTGCCTTACTGTTTTACCCCCATTTAGAAGTCATAAATGCAATCACAATTACCATTAGAGTGATGGATTATGAGCTGAAATTTCAGCATTCATTTCAGCTTTCTTTGATGTAAAGATCTTGTCACATCCTTAATCTTTAGAGAAATGGTGGATAGCAATGACTTCTTTTGCATGCTTCAAGATGAAGATAATCTTGATGGGACCAACCATCCAATGTGGTCTTACATGATGAAACATGTTCTTGTTGCAAAACAAATTTGGAACATAGTGGCAGATGTAGATGAAAGACCCATAGGTTCTTCTAGTTTATAGTCTATCATCACAGATGGAGCTTCTTCTTCAAGTATAGTGGTTACTCGTTCTCCACCTACACAATAACAACTTAGATGGGATGGAGAAGATGCTCAAGATCGATTTCACTTTCTATAAAGCATCATATACTTCCACACATTCAATCATGTTCTACATCAAGATAGGTGTGGGACACTCCTGCTTCTTTGTATGCCATGCATAATGAAGCATGTGTTGTATACTTGAGAAAGTAACTTGAGGATGTATGTATGGCTGAAAATGAGTCCGTGGATATGTATGTGGCATGCATCAAGGACTTGAAAGAGCAATTGGCAAACATAGATGAGATTGTTCCACATGCATCAAACATAGATGAGATTGTTCCAAATGCATCACTTATCTCTACGTTGTTGAAAGGATTACCACAAACTTTTCGAATATTTACCACTCCACTCTGTTTGGTTGCAAAAGGGAACCCCAATATTTATGCATTTGATGAGTTTGTGTCTCTTCTTTCGCAAGAACAACAATCTAGAGTGAATAGGAGTGGTTTGAAGGGAACATAGACACTTGCTATCTCATAAAAAGGGAAAAGCAAGTATGCTTCAACTTTGGGTTCATCAAAACCAAAGCCTCATCCTTCCTCTTCTAGTCATTCCTCATATGATGCTAATTTACAAAACAAAAAGAGATGCAAATATTGCAAAAATGTTAATCATACTTTTGATGAGTGTAGAAAGCTTGCTAAATGTAATGAAAAGAAGGAGTCTGGCATGTCTATTGCTGACTTCAAATGCAAAGAATGATGAAGCCAACATGGCTAAAGATTTTTTCGCATGTGTTGTTACATGTCATCATGATGCATCATCGCATTTTAAACCTATGGTTGTGAGTGAGGATAATTTGGATTGATTCTTTGATAGTAGTTCTTCAAAGGACATAACTTCATGGAAAAAGTTTTTTAGCATCTTTGAAAGATGCACCCAAAGTAGAACATGTGATGTGTGTAAACAATGCCTCTTATCCTATCATTGGATTAGGAGAAATTGAGCTTATGGCTGCAAATGGAGGTGTGATTCTCTTGAAAAATGCATTGTATGTCCTTGGTATCAAGAAGAACTTAATTTCAATTCCTTTCATTAGAAAGTTGGACTTCATGTACACTTTTTTGATGATAAGTGTATGGTTTATGATTTCAATAATGGTGATATTATTTTAATGTCTGAGTACATTATGTAATGGTTTGTATCACTTGGATACATACAAAAGGGCTACTCAAATGCCTTGGTTGCTCATACTTATTCCATGGCTGAAATGAAGCTTTGGCATGTTTCTTTTGGTCACTTGAACTTTAATAGTTTGCTTTAATTGCAAAAGAAGGACATGATTATTAGTTTTCCAACACTTGAGTCCATTGAAATGGATGCATGTGAAGGTTGCATTCATAGAAAAATGCATCGTGCTTCATTTCCAAAAGATAGTCATACACACACTAGAAAAAAATTGCAGCTTATTCATAGTGATGTATGTGGTCCATTCAAGACTCCATCTTTTGGGAAGCATGTATATTTTTTTACTTTCATTGATGATGTTGCTCACCATACATGGGTGTATCCTATGAAAGCAAAGAATGAGGTATTTTCTTGCTTCAAAGAATTTTGTTAAATTTTTTTCTTCAAACAAGCCTTTGACTCTATGCATAGATCATGGTGGTGAATACATGTCACATGGTTTAATGCTTTTCTTCATGAAAGAGGAATTTCACACCGATGTATGGTGCCATATA
Source organism: Ceratopteris richardii (assembly GCA_020310875.1). Lineage (NCBI taxonomy): Eukaryota > Viridiplantae > Streptophyta > Polypodiopsida > Polypodiales > Pteridaceae > Ceratopteris > Ceratopteris richardii. The sequence continues at coordinate 176,662,247 of CM035414.1, forward strand.
CACCTCAGCAAATTGGTGTTGCTGAGCATAAAAATAGAACACTCCTTGAAATGACATGATGTATGGTTAAAGGAAATCACCTTTCTGACAAGTTTTGGATGGAAGCGGTCATGTGTGCAAAATATATGTTAAATCTCTACCCTACAAAAGCATTGAGAGTCATCACTCCTTATGAGGCTTGGAATGTATCTATGCTCTTGTGCCATCACTACAACATCACAAACTTGATGAAAAGTCAAAGAAATGTATAGTTTGTTGGTTATATTGCTAAAAGTAAGGAATATCATTTGTAGCATGCATTGATAGACACAATTATTATGAGTCAAGTCTACTTGAATGCAAAAAAAGGCCAACAATTAGCTCACAAGATCTTTTGATACACTCATGCCTTTGTTTCAAAGTGGTGCACTTGATTATGGCCATGTAGACTAGCCAAATGAGGCTCAAAGGACTGAAAAATTCCATCAAAATAGAGCTGAAAATGTTGAGAATTTCTAGCCAAAGATGGCTGAAATTTTTTAGTGAAAAAGTATTAGAATTATGGGAAATTTTGAGCCACATATGGTTGAAAACTTGCCTCAAAATATGGCTGAAAATGAGCATGAAGTTCAGCCCACGCATGATATACATGTTGATGATGTATAACATAATGAACACATGTCTATCAAGAGTGTACAAAGTATGCCAAAGTGTTTGAAACAAACTTTGCAAGACAACAAATGAGTGCACCTTTACTTGGTAGAACAATATCAAGCTCTTGCCATGCATCAAGTAATTTTGTGGATTATTCTCTTATTGCAATAGCATTTAATGAAGAGCCACTTATTTTTGAAGATGCATTTGAAAATCACATGGGATGAGTGCTATGCAATAAAAAATGGATTCCATACATAGGAATGGTACTTGGGAGTTATGTGAATTGCCAAAAGGAAAAAATGCCATTGGTACAAAGTGGGTTTACAAGATTAAGAGAAATTCATATGGTAGCATTGATCGCTATAAAGCTAGATTGGTTCCCAAAGGATATGTGCAACTTTATGGCATTGACTAGGAGAAAAATTTTGCACCCACATCACACATAACTACCATTTGTACCATGGTTGCATTGGTTCCCCAACGAGATTGGAAAGTACATTAGTTAGACATAAAAATGGCTTTCTTGAATGGTGATTTGCAAGAAGAGGTTTATGTGAAGCAACCTCTTCAATTTTCCATGAAAGGGCAAGAGCATATGGTTTGTCACTTGCATAAAGCCTTGTATGGTCTCAAGCAAGCTCCATGTGCATGGTATGGGAAAATCCATAAGCACTTGATTGCTCTTGGCTTCACATGTACTCCAATTGAAGTCACACTCTATGTACCTAAAGATGGGGCTGATCTTACTTTGCTTGCTCTTTACATTGATGACATACTCTTGATTGGTTCATGTGATGCAAAACTTGACATCTTTATGGTTGATTTGTAGCATGCTTTTGATGTCACTTATCTTGGTCTTTTGGGCTACTATCTTACCATCTAGTTTGTATCCGTTGAGAGGGGGAATTGTTTTGCATCAAGAAAAGTATGTTGAAAAACTAATTCTGTGTTTTGACTTTGAGGATTGCAAGCCACTTTCCACACTAGTTGAGACAAGATTTAGGTTCTCAATTGAGGATTCACGTGATGCATTTGTCACTTCTCTTTGTCAACAAGTTGTGGGATGTCTTATATATGCATGTAACACAAGACCAGATATACAATATGCAGTTTCCCAGTTGAGTCAATTCATGTATAGTCCTGGCACTAAACATTGGCAAGTGGTGAAATGTGTGTTTAGATAACTCAAAGGCACTTTGAGTTTAGGTCACTTTGATTGCATATATATTTTATCACGCTTGCATGCTTTTATAGATAGTGATTGGGTTGGTTGTTATGATACTCACGTGTCCAATAGTGGTAATTGCTTTTTTCTTAGAGACTCATGCATATCTTGGTTGAGTGAGAAGCAACCTACAATGGCGACATCGAGTTGTGAAGTTGATTATAGTGCATTTTTCATAGCAATAATGGAGTGTGTATGGTTGAGATGCCTATTGATGGATCTTTGCATGGAGATTGATGTTGCTATGCATATTCTCACTGATAGTTGGAGTGTACTGGTTGTTGCAAAAAACCCAGTGTTTCATGCATGGACCAAATATATTGAAGTGCATTATCACTATGTGAGAGAGCACCTTCATGTAGGAGATATTGATATAATATATGTGCCTACACAAGATAATGTGGTAGACATATTCACCAAAGCTCTTCCACGAGAAAATTTTAAAGCTTTTCGCAAAGCTTTAGACTTATTGTCGATTGGGTGATGATCTTTCACTCCATGTATGTGTTCACATCATTTGCTCTAGGGGGATATGTTACACTTATGTGTTCCTCGAGTAGCTTTGATGTGAACCTCTTCCCTATACATGGGCACCTTTTACTCTAGTGTTGGCCGGAGGTTTTTCCCCCATGTTACCACATACACGATTCACTCATATGTGGTGGTACTTTTTACTTAGAGATATTATTCAACTCTTACTTTAGTTTAGTTCATCATCAATAGAGAGAGCTACTTTAGCCATCTATCTCAGAGTGTCTTTCTACATTTGTCCTCCTTGTGTGTGCTTTTCATGTGTCTCTTGCACTTCTACACACACCCAAGATGTATGTGGATGAAATGTATGCATAGTCTACACAATGACTTGAGCACATCCCTATGTTGAAAAACATATTTGCAAAATTTTGACAATATAGAGTTTCATTGAATCCAGAGAAGTGTGACTTAATGGTAATTCAAGGAAAAAATTTGGGACAATGTCTCAAAACATGGAATTTCTGCTAATGAACCCAATATGAAAGCAATAGCAAATTTGCCAAGTCCTTGGAATGTCAGAGAATTTTGGGTTTTCATGGGCCACTATGGATATTACTGTAGATTTATCCATATGGCTGAAATCATTGCGAGGCCACTTTATGATTTCATTACAAAATCAAACGGACTAAAGAGTGTGACAAAGAATTTGAAAAGATTAAGCACAAACTTCTCACAATTCCCATTCTAAAAGTACTTGATTGGAACAAAATCTTCCGTGTGCATGTTGATACTTTGAACTATGCAATAGGTTGCATTTTAGTGGAGCCTACATTCAAAGGTAGGCTTGATTATCCAATAGCCTATGTTGGTAGACAACTCAATAGTGTAGATCATAATTACACTATGATTGAACAAGAGAGATTAGACATGATTTATGCAATAAAGAAATGTTGACATTATTTGTTATCAAAAAGGTTTAAATTTTTGTTTGATTATCAAGCCCTTCTCTATCTTTTGAATAACACTTACAAGATTTCAATATTAATCCATTGGTTTCTCTTGTTGATGGAATTAGATTTCACAATATGAAAAAAGAAAGGTAACACACGTGTGTGGATCACCTTTCTAGGTTGAAAAATGGGATCCCATATGAATTACCAAATGACTATTTATTTAGCTTAGAAGTGGTATTCAAGTGGAAATAACGTTTTGTTTGTATACTCATATATGATCACCTACACCACTATCTCCCTACAAAAAATAAAGAGATAAGATATTTACAACTTATTGTTGGATCTATAGAAAATATGTACAAGGAATCTTGCCTTGTGTGGAGGATGATGAGAAATGGCATCTTATGATGCAATCCCACATAGCTAGTTTGGGATGGAACTTCCCCCAATCTAAATTTTTTTGTAAAACTTAAGGAATTTAGTAGTACTATTGGAGGAGATGGTGGATAGTCTTCAGAGATGAAGTGGTGTTGCTTGATATAATGATTTCTGGAGAGTATAGTGGGCCTCTTTAGCTAGCTAATGCTCGTAAATAATCATATATGTTGCTTGGAATATGATCCACTAATCAATGGATCAAAACAGATAGGTAAGAGTTGATCTAAGAACAAAAACTTGCTATTTTTGTTCCTACACATGTTCAATGTTTTGAACAGTTCCCTGAGCACATCAGCAATTGGCTTAATTCCTTTTGGGAAACTCTAATTAACTTAGCTAGATATCAATCATGAGTAATTTCAAAAAAAGTGATGGAATACACACAAAGAAAGATGTTTAGCAAATCATAAGGCCATCCCGATAATTTTGGGGTTCAACAGTCAATAGAACAGTGAGCAAAGATGAACTAATATCTCGCGATCCACAAAGGGAATGCTAATGAAACTTTGTATTCATGTACTAGACAATATGCTGAATCTAACATGCTTTAAATCATGACAAATGATCAATCATGCAATGAGAACAAGCTCTAAGAAGGTCATTGTTCTGATGGAGTTATAACAGAGAAGTGAAATGAGAATGTAATCATCATATATGTATTAAATCATATACAAATACAATGTCATTGGCAATCATACATTGCTCAATTTGTGAGAGGTGAATGAGCTATGAGATAATCCCTTACTTCACAATGAATCTCTCTCAAAATGATCTCATGGGCTCGAGATACACGCGGGTCTTTTTTATCCTCTTCTTATAGTTGTACTTGGATCCAAAGTTTGAATTCAAATTCAAAGATCTACCTAAAGTAATCCTAAAGTATAGGATAGATTCCTTCATCACTCAACAATCAAATAAGTCATGATTTTAGAGCTTCCTAACTCCAAGTGGATGTGTACCACTTTTACAAAAGGTAAATGTGAAGAACTTTTTACAAGAGATTGATCATATGAAGCCTTGCATAAGTTATGTCAATAATTCAAGTATGAGGTAATCAACTAAGTATGTGGGCTTGTTTTTAATTGCACCAATAGCTCCCCCTCAAGCCTAACATGCTTGGTCTTCATTTCTTCTTGATTTTTTGCAAACCAATCATCAATTTGAATCTATTCAACTTTGTTCCATGCAATGACTTTGTGAGTGTATCTACACATTGTAAATGAGTTGATACATAAGATAGTTGAATCTCCTTACTAAGCAATTTTTTCCTCACATAATGATAGTGTACTTCAATATGCTTAGTCCTTGCATGATATACAGGATTAGCATCCAAATGAAGTGAACTAGTGTTGTCTCAAAAGATTATTGGAGTGTAAGAGTGTATCTCCAAATCTGCATATAGTTGCTTAAGCCACATAGCTTCTTGAGTTGGATTTGCCAAACGTCTATATTCTGCTTCTGTGGAAGATAAGGCCACAGTTGGTTGCTTCTTAGATGACCATGATATGAGCTTTGAACATACAAAGGATAGGTACCGTGAAGTGCTCCTCCTATCATGCTTGGAGCCAGTCCAATCTGCATCAGAATACATCTTTATATCTATGTCAAAAGTGAAGGGATAGAACAACCCTTCATTCATTGTACCCTTTAGATACTTAAGCACCCTTTTTGTAGCTTCCATATGAGGCTTCCTTGGTGCATGCATAAACTAACTCAATGTACTTACTCCATAGGCAATGTCTACTCTCGTTCGAGTAGCATAATTTAGACTTCCCATAAATTGTTGATAACATGTAACATCATCAAGTAGTTCTTCTTCATGAGAACTCAGGTAATGATTGAGTTCCATAGGAGTACTTGCAATTTCAGTGTTCTCCATTTTGAACTTTACCAACATATCATGTATATAATTTCTTTGAATAATAAATATACCAAAATTTGTGTACACCAGCTCTAAGCCAAGAAAGTAGGTTAATAAACCAAGATCATTGATTCTAAATTCTTCCATTAGTTGAGCCTTAGCCTGCTTGATGCCATTAGCATCATTCCCTATAATGATGATGCCATCTACATAGACATATAAGTAGATAACTTGTAATTTGTTCTTCTTAATAAATAAAGAAGAATCTACCTTGCTAGCCACAAAGCCTTGGTCCTACAAATAAGTAACAAGCATATGGTTCCAAGCTCTGGAGCTTGCTTGAGACCATAGAGTGCCTTCCTTAGCTTGCATACATAACCTGTTTTATCTTCATCTTCAAAACCTAGTGGTTGTGCCATAGACATTTCTTTTGATATCCATCCATTTAAGAATGCATTCTTGACATCTAACTGATATAGATTCCAATTTTTAGAAGGAGCAACACTTACCAAAACCCTAATTGTTGGCATCTCTGCCACAGGTGAAAAGGTTTCTTTATAGTCCACTCCATAAGTTTGGGCAAATCCCTTTGCCACCAACCTTGCCTTGTACCTATTTACAAAGCCATCCGAGTTCTTTTTTATTTTGTATATCCACCTCGATCCAATTACTTTCATGTTTGGCTTCTTGGGAACTATATCCCAAGTATGGTTTTCCTAAAGTGCTCCTACTTCTTCTAGCATGGCTTCTCTCCATTCTTTCTTCTTCCTAGCCTCTTCAAATGAAGAAGGCTCTTCTGTCATAGAGTCTTTAGTGATATACATAGAATGCTTGGTGACTAATGATGTATCATAGCCATACCTTATGGGCTTTTTGCTTTCTCATTGTGATCTTGAGTGCTTGATTTGAAGACTCTTGTATGTCTTCTAATTGCTTGAATTTGATCTTGCCACTTGAATTCCAAGCCTTGAAGTCAATATGCTCTTCATCCTCTGAGTTGATATCTTTTGCTAATTGTTGATCTTCTTGAGTGAGGATTGGAAAATCATTTTCCAAATCATATGGTAACTTGACTTTCCTACAATCATCTTCAAACCATGAATTATTTTCATCAAACACTACATCCCTGCTAACTATAAATGCTTTGTTAGTGGGATTGTACAGCCTATAGCCCTTTTGTTTATGATCATACCCAATGAATATACATTTCTTAGCTTTAGGTTCAAGCTTCCCTCTAATTTGTGAAGGAATGTGTGCATAAGCAATGCACCCAAATATTTTGCAATGGTCCAATGAGGGTCTCCTACCATTCCATGCTTCATAAGGTGTCATACCATCCAATAATTTTGATGGGAGCCTATTGACCAAGTAGGTGCCTGTGGAAATAGCCTCTGCCCATAGGTAATTAGGTAGCTTCTTCTCATTCAACATAGACTTAGTAGCTTCAACAATTAACATGTTCCTTCTCTCTGCCACTCCATTCAATTTAGGAGTATATCTTGTTGTTACTTCCCTCTTTATGCCTCTATCCTATAGAAATGAATCAAATTCATGTGAAAAGTACTCACTACCTCCAACAGATCTGATCCTCTTCAAGCTCCTTCATGTTTGGTTCTCAACTAGTGCCAAGTACTTTTTGAAACATGTAAATACCTCATCCTTATGCTTCATGAAATAAAAGATTGTACATCTATTGTAATCATGAATAAATGAAACATAGTACCTTGAACCTAAGATTGATGAATCTTTGTTAGGACCCCACAAATCAGTGTGCACAAACTCCAAATAGTCTTCGTGATTGTATCCCTTCCTGTTGAATGGTTGCCTGTGAGCTTTTCCAAATTGGCATGCTCCACATTTGTATATCATATGTTGCTTGGTCACATTAGGAATTCCAAGCACACTTTGATCCCTACATATTTGCTTCAGCGTTCTTTCTCCTATGTGTCCTAGCCTTTTGTGCCATATTTCTAACTCAGATAAGGTTTGATCTTTATAATGGAATAGTGTTATGCTCCTTGTGTCTTCTATTGGTGCAATTAAACCCAAACCCAGATACTTGGTTAACTAGATTATGCTTAACTTACTGGCATAGCCTATGAAAGGCTTCATATGATCAACCTCTTGTAAAAGTACACATTTATCCTTGTAAAAATGGATTACACCCATGAGGACTTAGGAAGCTCTAAATTATGTATCATTTGGTTGTTGAGCAATGAGATAATCTATCCTATATGTTAGCATTCACCTTTTAGGTAGAAGTTTGAATTTGAATTCAAACTTTGGCTCCAAGTTCAACTATAAGAAGAGGATCTAAAAGACCCACATGTATCTCATGCTAGAGAGATCATTTTGTTGCAAATTCATTGTGAAGAGAGATAGTCCATCATTTTTTATGAAATCACTTATGATTGTTATCTTACTAAGTTAATTAGAGTTCCCCAAAAGGAATTAAGCCAATGCTGATGTGCTCAGAGAATTGTTCGAACCACTGAACAGGTGTGTGAACTAAAATAACAAGTTTTTGATCTAGGATTATCTTCCAATCTATATGTTTTGATCCTTCAAATAGTGGATCATCTTCCAAGCAACATATATGATTATTTGTGCTCATTAGCTAGCTAAAGAGACCCACTACACTCTCCAACCATCATTCTTAGTAGGTGTGAAGCACGATTTAGCTACACCAATTCATCTCTTGTGACTATCCACCATCTCCATCAACAGTGGTATCAGAGCAAGAACAATCAAGATGGGAGATGGATTTCCATCCTTCATTGAAAAATTGGATTAGGAACAACTACTCAGCACGGTCACTAAGGATGCAAGCCTACCTTCAAGGCAGAAGTCTATATGGATACATCTCAGGAGATGAAGAGATGCCAATCTTTAGGTGCAAGCATCAACCTACATGGGAAGAGCAAGAGAAGTTGATCATATGGTGTGCAAAGGATGCTCTTGCCATGCCATATCTACTAAACTCAATCTCTGACTTCTTGTTGTCACATGTTAAGAATTGTAAGACCTTCCAAGAGACTTGGGAAGTACTTTCATCATATTTATCCTCAAACACAAGAGCTAGGAAGAATCAGTTGTGGATGGAATTTACAACCCTAAAGAAACAACCAAAGCAACGAGTGGCTAATTATGTAACCAAGATGAAAGATGTGGCTGATCAACTTGCAAGCATTGGAGAGGAGATAGAAGAAGAGCACATAGTGAGGCAGATCATTAATGGAATCAAGGCTACTAGGAGTCCTTCACCACACCAATGGATCTCTACATGGATATGCAAATACCTGACCTCAACACCTTGATGGGGCAACTCTTCACCCACGAGACAAAGCTCAACAGAAATGGTGACAACTCAAGAGGTAATCAATATTTTGCCCTTTATACAGATAAGAATAAAGCTAAGGATAAAGGTAAAAGCAAGAAGAGTGAAGAAGAGGCTAGTACCTCTCAAGTTAATTATGCAGGAAGAGGAAGAGGTTCTAGAGGAAGGGGTAGAGGAGGAAAGCAAGGTAGGGGGAGACCCCACAACAACTCATCATGCAACATATGTGGTCTTAACAACCACACTACAAAAGATTGTTTCAAGAATACAAGGAACCAAAGGGGAAGAGGCTTCCATAGAGGTAGCTATGGACAATCAAGAGGTAGATACAACAATGGTGGAGGCAACTACAACCATAACTACAATCAAGGCTACAACAACAACAATTATCAAGGAGTCTTTACAGGAAGAAGGGACTACAACAACTATATTGAATGCCAAGAAGACCCTCTACTCATCATGAACATGATAGCCAAGCAAGGTAAAGATGATGAGCATCTTTTCTACATTGATTCAGGATGTTCGAACCATGTGGCTAGAAATGTAGCTCTATTATCTGATCTTGAACAACCCAAAGGGAAGCATGAAGTACAAACAAGTGATGATACTAAACACTCAATCAAGAAAATTGGAAATGTCAAAACATCTGATGATAGCATGAACCTTTTGAGTAAAGTTTTGTATGTGCCAATTATAACCAAAAACCTTATTAGTTTTGGGTAGATTGTTGATAAAGGTTTACATGTCAGATTCACTAAGCATGGAGCATATGTGAAAGACCCCCAAGAAGGCTTCAAAAGGCTTGCCAAAGGTGAGAAGTCAGGTAGATTATTCACATTTGAAATTGAAGACACAAGGAACATAGCACTATTTAGTTATAGAGATCAAACCTTATCTGAGTTAGAAATATGGCACAAAAGGCTAGGACACATAGGAGAAAGAACTATGAAGAAAACATGCAGGGATCAACGTGTGCTTGGCATTCCCAATGTGACCAAGCAACAAATGATATACAAATGTGGAGCATGCCAATTTGGCAAATCTCACAGACAACCATTCAACAGGAGAGGATACATCCATGAAGACTATTTGGAGCTTGTACACACAGATGTGTGGGAACCTAGCAAAGATTCATCCATCTCAGGTTCAGGGTACTATGTGTCATTTGTTGATGATTACAATAGATGGTCAATCCTTTATTTCATGAAGCATAAGGATGATGTATTTACATGTTACAAGTACTTGGCACTAGTTGAAAACCAAACAAGAAGGAGCTTGAAGAGGATCAAATTTGATGGAGGTAGTGAGTATTTTTCAAATGAGTTTGATTCATTTCTACAAGACAGAGGCATAAAGAGGGAAGTAACAACCAGATACACTCCTGAATTGAATGGAGTGGCAGAGAGAGGGAACATATTAATTGTTGAAGTTTCTAGGTCTATGTTAAATGAGAAGTAGTTACCCAATTATATATGGGCAGAGGCTGTTTCCACAGCCACCTACTTGGTCAATAGGCTTCCATCCAAATCATTGGATGGTATGACACCTTATGAAGCATGGAATGGCAAGAGACCCTCATCGGATCATTGCAAAATATTTGGGTGCATTGCTTATGCACACATCCCCTCACAAATTAGAGGAAAGCTTGACCCTAAGGCTTAGAAATGTATATTTATTGGGTATGATCAGAATCAAAAGGGGTATACACTATACAATCCCACAAAAAAGGCATTTATGGTTAGTAGGGATGTAGTGGTTGATGAAAATAATTCATGGTTTGGAGATAATTGCAGGAAATTCTAGTTACCATACGATTTGGAAAATCATTTTCCAACCCTCACACAAGAAGATCAACCATTGATAGGAGATATCAACTCAGAAGATGAAGAGCAGATTGACTTCAAGGCTTGGAAGTCAAGAGGAAAGGTCAAGCTCAAGCAACTAGAAGACATACCAGAGTCTTCAAATCAAGCATTGAGGAGATCACAAAGAGAAAGTAAGAAGCCCATAAGGTATGGATATGATACATCCTTAGTCACAAAACATTCTGTGTATATCACTAAAGACTCTATGGCAGAAGAGCCTTCTTTATTTGAAGAAGCTAGGAAGAAGAAAGAATGGAGAGAAGCTATGCAAGAAGAAGTGGAAGCATTATAGGAAAATCATACTTAGGATCTAGTTCCCAAGAAGCCAGACATGAAGATAATTGGTTCAAGGTGGATATGCAAAATAAAAAATAACTCAGATGGCTCTATAGATAGGTACAAGGCAAGGCTAGTGGCAAAAGGATTTGCCCAAACTCATGGAGTAGACTATGAAGAAACATGTTCACCTGTGGCAAAGATGCAAACAATCAGGGTTTTGGTAAGTCTTACTGCTTCTAAAAATTGGAATTTATATCAGTTAGATGTCAAGAATGCATTCTTAAATGGATGGATATAAGAAGAAGTGTATATGACACAACCACCACGTTTTGAAGATGAAGATAAAACAGGTTATGTATGCAAATTAAGGAAGGTCCTATATGGTCTCAAGCAAGCTCCTAGAGCTTGGAACCATAGGCTAGTTACTTATTTGTAGGACCAAGGCTTTGTGGCAAGCAAGGCAGATTCTTCTTTGTTTGTTAAGAAGAACAAATCAAAAGTTATCTACTTATGTGTGTATGTAGACGACATCATTATTACAGGGAATGATGCTAATGACATCAAGCAGTTCAAGGCTCAATTAATGAAGGAATTCAAAATTAGTGATCTTGGTTTATTAACCTACTTTCTTGGCTTAGAGCTTGCGTATACAGATTCTAGCATATTCATCACTCAAAGGAAGTACATACATGATATGTTGGTAAGGTTTAAGATGGAGAACACTAAAATTGCAAGTATCCCTATGGAACTCAACCGCAAATTGAGTTCACATGAAGATGAACTACTTGATGATGTCACAGGATATCAACAACTTGTGGGAAGCCTCAATTATTCTACTCTAACAAGAGTGGATATTGCCCATGTAGTAAGTACATTGAGTCAATTTATGCATGCACCAAGGAAGCCTCATGTGGAAGCTGCAAAGATGGTGTTTAAGTATCTAAAGGGTACAATGAATGAAGGGTTGTTCTATTCCTTCACTTCTAACATAGACATAAAGATGTATTCTGATGCAGATTGGTCTGGCTCCAAGGATGATAGGAGGAGCAGTTCAGGGTACCTATCCTTTGCAGGAGCAAAGCTTATAGCTTGGCCATCCAGAAGCAACCAACTGTGGCCTTATCTTCCACAGAAGCAGAATATAGAGGTTTGGCAAATGCCACTCAGGAAGCTATGTGGCTTAAGCAACTATATGCAGATTTGGAGATACATTCCTACACCCCAATAATCTCTGGAGACAATACTAGCTCACTTCATTTGGCAACTAATCCTATATATCATGCAAGGACTAAGCACATTGAATTTCTCTATCATTATGTAAGGGAGAAATTTCTTAGCAACGATATTCAACTATCCTATGCATCAACTCATTAACAATGTGTGGATATACTCACAAAGCATTGGATGGAACAAAGATGAACCGGTTCATTGATGATTGGTTTGCAGGAAATCAAGGAGCAATGAAGACCAAGCATGTTAGGCTTGAGGGGGAGCTTTTGGTGCAATTAAACCCAAGCCCACATACTTGGTTAACCAGCTTATGCTTAACTTATTGGCATAACCTATGAAAGGCTTCATATGATCAACCTCTTGTCAAAGTACTTCACATTTATCCTTGTAAAAATGGATTACACCCATGAGGAGTTAGGAAGTTCCAAATCACGTATCATTTGGTTGTTGAGCAATGAGAGAATGTATCCTATATGTTAGCATTCACCTTTTAGGTAGAAGTTTGAATTTGAATTCAAACTTTGGCTCCAAGTTCAAATCTAAAAGACCCGCGTGTATCTCGAGTTAGAGAGATCATTTTGTTGCACATTCATTGTGAAGAGAGAGCTTACATCATAGCTCATTCATCTCTCACACATTGAGCAATGTTTCATTGCCAATGACATTCTATTTGTACATGTTTAATGCATATATGATCATTACATTCTCATCTTACTTCTCTGTCATAACTCCATCAGAATAGTGATCTTCTCAGATCTTGTTCTCATTGTGTATTTGATGATTTGCAATGATTTGAAACATGATAGAATTATCATACTGTCTATTACAATCCTACAAAGTTTCATTAGCATTGCTTCTCAAATCGTCATATATTAGAATATCTTTGCTCACTAGTCTGATGACTATTGCAGCTTGTGAATGTGGGGATGGAGCTATGACTTGCTAAACTTCTTTTGCTACATGTAGTCCATCATTTTTTATGAAATCACTTATGATTTTTAGCTTGCTAAGTTAATTAGAGTTCCCCAAAGGGAATTAATCCAATTGGTGCTATGCTGAGAGGATTGTTCAAAACACTGAATAGATGTGTGAATTAAAATAGCAAGTTTTTGATCTAGGATTATCTTCCAATCTATCTGTTTTGATCCTTCAAATAGTGGATCATCTTCCAAGCAACATATATGGTTATTTGTGCTCATTAGCTAGCTAAAGAGGTCCACTACACTTTCCAACCACCATTCTTAGCAAGTGTGAAGCACGATTTAGCTACACCAATTCATCTCTTGTGACTATCTACCATCTCCTCTCACATCTTTAATCTCAAATGTGAATAATCTACTAGACTTCTCACCTTTAGCAATCCTTTTGAAGCCTTGTTGAGGGTCTTCCACAAATGCTCCATGCTTAGTGAATCTGACATGTATACTATATAATCAGAGGTAGCTCTTTTCTTTCAAGACGTTATCTCTCACTTACTCATGTCTATATCACCCTATCATCGTGGTCCACAACTCCACACAATAAGAATAATGTTGTATCCATGGAGTGATGAGTCAATTGGTATGAAGAATTCACACAACGAGATAGAATCACACACACCTACAACAAGATCAAGGCACGCATACACATGAGCGCACACATGCACACACACACACATTCACAACTAGACAAGAGATATGATGCTCTAAGAAGCTCACTATATTGCAAAATTCTAAGTATAATGCTCAAAAGATTTGTCAACTCTAATTGAATAACCCTAACAAATGAGAGCTCTTTCATTTATATAGATTTTTTAAGAGCTTTGTCCACACTTTGGTTTTCAGCCAAGCATAGTGTCCAAAAAGTATTTAGAGGCCGAAATGGTGTAAAAAAAAAACATAAAAATTAATGTGGATATTCTATTAATATCCATAAAGCTTGAGAAATACTCATCTTTTACATTGTGATCCCCGATATTGCTCAAGATAGGATTTTTATGCCAAAAATAGGTATTTATATGAGAATGAGGTAAAATGGGGAATTGAGCTCGGGAAAAATTGATATCCCCTTTCCTTCTTTGCTGCCATGCTTGTAATTCCTTTTTACCATTTCATCCTTTTACAATAGGTGGCACCTCAAAAAGATCTCAAAGAGGTAGATTCTAGCGAAGAATATTTTTGGATTTTTTTCTTTTCATTTTCTTCTTTTTTTTTGGGATTGGTCTTAGGAGGCATAAGATACAAAACATAGGACATATTATGCCTGAGGATATATGCTTGATCTACCCAAATGAGGAGAATGATTTCACTTCTCTTGTATCATGTGTGTTCTTATGAGTGAGGATCACTTGAAAGAAAATGTGAGTATGAAAACCAAGTACTAGAGATTATGTGTATCGTCATATTACAAGGTACTATTCTTGTGCGTAGGATATCGACAACTATGTCTCATGCAAGGCTGTGTAATGTGCCCTTTTATGTGATGCATAATTCAAGTGCAAACGATCTTTTATGGTGCAAAAGTTAGGGTTTTGCTTGAAGCACACAATTATTGCATGAAGAGGTGTTTGTTTTTTGATAAATCAGTTCTTAATTCTTGAGTTTGTGTAAGGATTCAACTTAGTTTCATGATGGCCAGTGTTATATATATATATATATATATATATATATATATATATATATATATATATATATATATATATATATATATATATATATATATATATATATATGTATGTATGTATGTATGTATGTATGTATGTATGTATGTATGTATGTGTGTGTGTGTATGTGTAAATATATATATATATATATATATATATATATATATATATATATATATATATATATATATATATATATATATATATATATATATATATACACACACACACTTGGATATGTGCTCTCTCATGAAACGTGCATGATTTATAAGAGCATGGCGTGCACATGAATCATAAAGATCAAAAGAAAAATTCTTTAAAGTTTTGTTCACACTCTCTAATGGTGATGAGTGGTTTCTTTTGTTCTATGACTAATTAATGTTACTGTTAGTGTCCATGTGAAAGGGCAAATGACCACCATTGCTTTGGCAAAGAATCCGGTCTATCATGCAAAGACCAAGCACATTGGGGTGAGGTATCACTTTGTTATATATTTCTTAGTCACTGAGCTCATTATTCCTTAGAAGTTTCATACTCGAGATAATGTTGCAAATGCTTTGAGTACAACTCTACCACAGGATAACTTTCGGCAGTGTTGTCACTTGATGGGGGTTACTTGATTCATGATCTTACATAGTTACTTGTATATTGTGTAACACTCCCATTAGGTGGGAGGTATAGTTTGTATACTTACACTCAGGTATTCTTTATCATTCTTTATTTTTCTCCCATAGTCATTTTGACCATATTGGCCTTTAGTGGGAGACTGTTACCATCAGTGTCCATCTGAAAGGCCAAATGGCCACTGAAAACTTTTGTATATGTTCTTTAATAAAATGTATAGGGGTGTGGTCAACCACATATTATAAGTTTGATCACATTTGGAAAACCTAAGAAGTTGGTGTTTGTGCCCCCTGTGTACTGTGTTTTTTCTATGTATTCTAGAGCCTCTATGTGGAGTACTATGTGTGGCATCTGGAGCTCGGTTTTTCTTTTTTGGGGGTATCTTCATAGAGCTCTCGAGAAGGGGAGTCCATTGTGGTGCATTTCCATTGAAGTACTTTAGTTAAGAAGTGACTATGAGATCAAGAAGATGAATGGTACATCTATTCAGAACTGACATTGTATGTGTTGTGTTTGTCTTGGGTCATGATTGAGACTTTTTAGGTACCCACTTTTGAATAATCCTATGCATGTGTTGTGGTTTCTTTGTCTATGAGGTGCAATTTTGCCTTTGTTTTTTGTGACCTTGGGCTCTTGGCATTCTTTGGGATTGGTGAAGACTGGGCCATATGGATAGATTTTGAAACCCATGATTGTATTGATTTTTTGTTGCTTAAATGGTTTTGGGTATTTAAATTTGAATAACTAAGGAGTTTGGCTCACTATGTCATGGTTGGGTTTTTAGAGCGGCTTTTTTTCTGGGAGACTTGTTTCTTCTTGTGATTACATGAAGAAACCTTAGATGGCGTTACCAGTTTCTTGGGCAATCATATTTTTTTGTGTGATGTTGGCATGGCCAAAAGAAACTTAGGTAACCAAAATTGTTTAACCACTTGAAAGTTTTGTCTTCTTGGGTTCTTTGGTTTTTGTTGCATGAGTCTAGAATTTTATTGGATTTTGTGTTGATTTGGGTTTCTTTGGTGTAGGTTTTGCTTCAACGGAGGACTCAAAATTTTGTGGATGGCATCAAACCATTCACTGAAGAAGAAGTGAAAAGAGGTACAACTATATCTTTTCCCTCTCACTTGAGGATGATTTTGTTGTTGCCTAAGTTGAGACCTACCAGATTATCAAACAGCCAATCTTGTCCTAGTATGACTTGTTCAATCAGATTATCATCCTCAAAGAGAAAGAATCTCACATGTAATTTGGCCTTGCCAAATTGTATGGGAAGTGTGACCACCAATGCACAAGGTTTGGTGTACCTCCTAAGACTATTAGATAGGCTTGGAGCGGTTTTGTTTTGGCCTTTAGAGTCTCACTACAAGAAATAGGGGGGCATCGCGACGCCCTCGAATTGAGAAAAAAATGGGTGTCATCGCTTATGTGACGCTATCGTCACATAAGCGACGATAGATTTTTCGATTTTTTTTTCCCGACATTCGTCGCATAAGCGATGCTAGCATCGCTTATGGGACGCTAAATCAACAGTGTCACAAATATCATCGCTGACTAGCAACGTGATTAGCGACGTTGGCAAACTGAAGAGGGTCGCATATGTGATGCTCTAGAATGTAAAAGAAAAAATCCATTTCTCCCGGCACATTTGTGTCCGGATTTGGACGCGAGAGCAAGAACAGACCGAGAGAGAGAGAGAGAGAGAGAGAGAGAGCACATGCGAGAGAGAGAGAGAGAGGGAGAGAGAGAGAGAGAGAGATGCATCTACTTGAAGTAAGGTATGCGCACACACACACTTACACACACATACATATGCATACACACACACATATACACACATAGACACACACACACATACAAATAGACACACACACACACATACACACAAATACACTAACATATACACACATACACAAATCATGTTGCATACACACATGCACACATAATGTATACACATGCACACACATATACACATACATATACAAACACATACACACACAAATACACACACACATACACACACATATATGCATACACACACACACATAGAGAGACATGCACACACGTACACATACATGCATACATAATGCATATGCATATGCGTACATCCATACATACTTACATGCATACACACACATATGCATACATAATGCATATGCCTACATACATACATACTTACATGCATACACACACATATGCATGCATAATTCACATGCATACATACACATACATAATGCATATGCATACATAATGCACATGCATACATACACATACATAATGCATACACACACATATGCATACATAATGCATACACACACATACACACACACACATATGCATACATACATGCATACACATACACACATACACACATACACACACATAGACACATACACACACATAAACACATACACACTCATAGACACACACACATACACATAGATGCGCACATACATACACACACATATACACACACACATACACACATAATGATGCATTTACACACATACACATGCATACACACATAGACACACATATACACACACACATACACACGCATATATGCATACACACACATAGGAGACATACACACACATACAAATACATGCATACATATGCATACATAATGCATATGCATACATACACATACATAATGCATACACACACATATGCATACATAATGCATACACACACATACACAAACCTATGCATATATACATGCATACACATACACACATAGACACATACACACATAGACACATACACACATAGACACATACACACACATAAACACATACACACTCATAGACACATAGCGACACATACACATAGACACACACACATATACACAAACACATACACACATACACACATACACACATAATGATGCATACACACATATACATATGCATACATACATGCATACACATACACACATAGACACATACACTCATAAACACATACACACTCATAGATACACACACATACACATAGACACACACACATACACACACATGCACACATAGACACATACACACATACACATGCATACACACACATACCCATGCATACACATGCATACACACATACAGACACATATACACACACATACACACACATATATGCATACACACACACATAGAGAGACATACATACATATACACATACATGCATACATATGCATACATATGCATACATAATGCATATGCATATGCATACAATGTACATACATACTTACATGCATACATAATGCACATGCATAGATACATACACACACACAGACACATACACACATAGACACATACACACATAGACACATACACATACATAAACACATACATACTCATAGATACACACATACACATAGACACACACACACATACACATACATATACACACATACACACATTATGATGCATACACACACATACACATGAATACACACATAAAGACACATGTACACACACGTATATGCATACACAAACATAGAGAGACATACACATACATGCATACATATGCATACATAATGCATATGCATATGCATATGCATACATACATACTTACATGCATACATAATGCACATGCTTACATACACATACATAATGCATACACACACATATGCATACATAACGCATACACACACATACAGACATATGCATACATAATGCATATGCATATGCATACATACATACTTACATGCATACATAATGCACATGCTTACATACACATACATAATGCATACACACACATATGCATACATAATGCATACACACACATATGCATACATAATGCATACACACACATACACACATATGCATACATACATGCATACACATACACACATAGACACATACACACACATACATACATGTACACACATAAACACATACACACTCATAGACGCATAGCGACACATACACATAGACACATTCACATACACACACACATATACACACACACACACACACACAAACATACACACATAGACACATACACACATAATGATGCATACACACACATATGCATACATACATGCATACACATACAACATAGACACATACACACACATAGATACATACATACACATAAACACATACACACTCATAGACACACACACATACACATAGACACACACACATATATACACACACACATACACACATAGACACATACACACATAATGATGCATACACACATACACATGCATACATACATGCATACACATACACACATAGACACATACACACACATAGATACATACATATACATAAACACATACACACTCATAGACACACACACATACACAGACACACACACACACATATACACACACACAAACACACATAGACACATACACACATAAGAATGCATACACACATATACAAACACATATACACAGACACATACACACATATATGCATACATACACACATATATGCATACACACACATAGAGAGACATACTCACACATACACATACATGCATATATATGTATACATGCATATGCATATGCATATATACATACATACATACATGCATACATACACATACATAATGCATACACACACATATGCATACATAATGCATACACACACATATGCATACATACATGCATACACGTGCACACATAGACACATACACACACATATACACATACACACACATAGACACATACACACATAATGATGCATACACACACATACATATGCATACACACACATATGCATACATACATGCATACACATACACACATACACACACATAGATACATACATACACATAAACACATACACACTTATAGACACACACACATACACATAGACAACACACACATATACATACACACATAATGATGCATACACACACATATGCATACATACATGCATACACATAAACACATAGACACATACACAGACATAGATACATACATACACATAAACACATACACACTCATGGACACACACACATACACATAGACACACACACACACATATACACACACACAAACACACATAGACACTTACACACATAATGATGCATACACACACATACACATGCATACACACATACAAACACATATACACACACACATATATATGCATACATACACACATATATGCATACACACACATAGAGAAACATACTCACACATACACATACATGCATATATATACATACATAATGCATATGCATATGCATACGTACATACATACATACATGCATGCATACATACACACACACATACACACACACATATAAACACACACATACACACATACACACACAATGATGCATACACACACATACACATGCATACACACATACACACACACACATACACGCACATACATACTCACACACATGCATACATACACATATTTAATGCATACACACTTACATATGTACACATATATATATATTGATTTCTAACCATTTTGTTTTATATGTTAGGTATTATGGATCCCAATAGAGAAAGAAAGGTGAAACTCACTCTCATAAAAAGTCTTATGAGAGCAAGAGTTCCGTCTGATACTCTAGGGGCCATAATGCGTGATTACTCAGAGATGTCTGATGAGGAGCTGGACTATATGATCCAGATGCTTACCTAGTGATCAGACGAGGGCTCTTCTACGGCTCCACATGCAGGAAGAGAGCTATCTGCTCATAGGTATGTTTTTTTTTCATAAACTTTTTAATGATATTATAACACATCTTTTTATTTATTTTTGTGTATCTATTTTTAGGACACCTATACCACCTCCAAATTGTGATAGCAAAGCAGAGTTGCCTATGAGGACATGCATAGGCACCTTAGGACTAGAGTGCGACATAGAGCCAGAGGGGAACATTGTGTACATAGGGAATGGATTGGAGTTCAAGAGAAGAATGCGGGCACTATGCAACTCTTACCTGCACTTTGTCCACTTACCATGGAAGTAAGTAAAAATTTTACATATAAATTGAAATAAATATCTTATGTTTTATTTACATTATGTTTTTTATTTTTGTAGTGAGCATGATGAGAGGGATAAAAAATACGTACTTAGTTCACTTGAGACAGAGTTTGGGACAGGATGGTCGCTTAAGTGGTGTCTAAAACAGATGCAGACACTTATGGCTCATCGTCGAGATAATGCACGGTATGCACTACTTTTATGTATATATATGTGGATATGAGTATGTGTGTTTATGCACGTATGTATGTATACGAGAGAGAGAGAGAGAGAAAAGAGTGAGACTAGAGGTATAAATACACGCATGCACACACATCTACATCATACATGCACATTTACACACATATACATATACATGCACATTTATACATACACACACATACATGCACATTTTTACACACACATACACATGCATGCAATTACACACATATAATGAATACACATAGACACATACACATACTCACATACACGTACACATACTCACATACACATACACATGCATAATCATATGTACACACACATAGACTTGTATAATCATATTTACATGCATATATAGATATACACATGCATATATACACACACACAACACATGCATATGCACATATAGATACACATACATACACAACACATGCATACGCATAAATAAATAAATAAATAAATAAATCCTATTTCAAAATTCCTAAATTGAAAACACTAATTTTGATATTAGGGTTTTAAAACACCTAATTTAAAAACTCTAATTCAAGCTTTTAGCCATATGTTTGAAGTATATGTACACCTCCGACGTCCTACTAGAGAGATGTCTCTCCTCCCAACCTTATGCCTCTATATATAGCTACTCGAATCAACGGGGATCATAATATATATAAAGATATATACACATCATGTAGATAGGATACATAAATATAAAATGGAGTAGATATATTATGCATCACACATACATGCCTAAATGCACACATAAATATATATATATACATACTAACATATTTACATGTACACATTTACACATAGACATATATACATAAATACATGTACACATCACATATACATGCCTACATGCACACATAAACATATATATACATGCATACATATTTACATGTACATATTTACACATAGACACATATACATATATACATGTACACAATTATAAACACTTGCATATATTACATGAATACATGAATATTTTACATAAATGCATATGCATATATACACATATGCATATTTAACACATGTATACATATATCACACACATGCAAACACATACATATAAATACATATATATGCATACTAACATATGTATACATATAATACACATGAATACACACACATATGCATACATACATGATAAAAATTTGCTCCTCGAAGATAAAGCTATCTATAAAATAATTAGGCATACCCCCGAGCTTCATGTTCTAACTTAGAAGAACATGATTTCATCTCTCTAGTAGGATTCATCGTTATTCAAGTTAATAAAAAAATCTATTATCTGATATCCATTCAGAAGCTTCAAGTTATTGATCGATAACTAGAGTAGAATTTACTATCTAATCTGCTCATATGTTTTCATTATTGCCATCATTTTGGTAAGACATCAATATAGTCTCATCTTCATTATCCTTATTGATTTCATTTATTTCTTCTATTGTCAAATCTATGTTCTCATGAATCACATCATCTATTGATGAATTAATATCTATTTTTGGTAATTCCTCTTCCTCATCAGTTGAATCAGCATGTAGAGAATTATCCTCTTCATCAAAAAGATTAGTATCATTATCACGTATAATGATTCTAATTTCTATTGCAGATGTTGATGTATCAGTATCTGATGTTGAATCATCAAGAGAACTTTCTTTGATCTCTCTAACAATAAACTGTTCAAACAATGACCTACCTCTAGGTTGCACATGAATGACTTGCCACCAAGGATGAGCATCTGGGTTTTTATAAAAAAATGCTTGTTCAATATGCCTAAGAAGAATATATGGTTCTTTAGTAGATCACATTACCTTGGAAGAATCAATTGCCCAAAACCTAGATCATTCCTTTCTTAATGTGGAATTACTACCTTTATACTCTGCTCGAAACCAGTCAACCTTCAAAATGACCTATCAAAATATATAACAAATAAAACCCATTATTAGGTGCTTAAAAAAATAACTAACTCTAAAAAAAATATCTAAACTTTTTTCTGCCTGTTTGAATGTACGAAATGAAATTTTGTAGATACCAACAATAGTTCCTACGTAACCAAGTTCGCTATCTATAAGGTTCGTGTCTTTTGAGCTAGCACGTGATAGTTGCTTGAAAGAAGCAACAATACTAGAATCCTCTCTTTTACGTAAAGAATCAATGGCTTTGATTCTAATATGTTGTCCAAAAGCCCACATATTAGTGAACATTCGAGCCTGCAAAATAAATTCCATTAGTAAATAGAAACTAACATACATATATGAAAAAAATAAAATATTATTTTAATAAATTTACCTTTCGTTCACAACCTATCATTAACTCTCTTTGCTCATCTGAGATTTCTTCATTATTTGCATTGGCGCACTGCAAACGACTATATAGCCAATCCGTGAAAGAAGGTATATCTGTAATCTCATTATTATCGAGATTACGTCTAAATCTTTTGTTTTTTCGCATTTTACTTCGGAGATTTTGAAGTTCCTTGTACTTGCTAAGGAATGCTTGCATGCATTCGCTATTATATGCTACAAAATTAGAAACATCATTTTTTTCTTGAAATGTAAATAAGAATGGAACCCCCTTACCTGATAATACCTCATCTGTTATTTTTGAAGAAGACTCGTTGGTCCATGCA
The DNA here is from genome assembly GCA_020310875.1 of Ceratopteris richardii. NCBI lineage: Eukaryota > Viridiplantae > Streptophyta > Polypodiopsida > Polypodiales > Pteridaceae > Ceratopteris > Ceratopteris richardii. The sequence goes on from CM035414.1 coordinate 176,686,588, forward strand.
CGTGGAGCTTCTTCATGAACTCTTTCAAGGTACTCACTAACGTAATACATGCACTCTTCAAGCATCCAACCCTTTGCCATGGATCCTTCTGGTTTTGCTCTTTGTCGCACATAACCTTTTAGTATTCCCATAAATCGCTCAACCCAAAACATCCATCGAGTGTTGACAACACCTGCAATCTCTATCTCATCTACAAGATGGACTAATAAATGAACCTGAATATCAAAAAATGAAGTAGGAAGTTCTTTCTCCATCAAACATAGTAGCTCTTTGCATTCACGTTTTTTTTGTGGGATCGAATTTTTGTCGATCTCTTTGGATGTAATCCACCTATACATATCATAAAAACAATTATAAAGAAGTTAATTAAAAAATAAAAGATATTCAATATTCATACATATAAAATATAAAAGTATCATAATTACCTTATAAGTGATCCAAGACAATATATCACATCTCATACTCCTTTCGTTGTACATCCATCGATAACCAAAGGTAAAATATGTTTCAAAAAGCTATGCCAGTCATGGGTCTTTAACCCAGATAAGCTCTTATCATCCATAGTAAACATGTTTTGAAATGATGCTCCATATCCTATAGGAGTCTTAATCAATTGAATTCTATTGTTGATAGTCTGTATCTCTTTTGTTGTAAGTACCCAAGGAGCAGGTGCATAAGTCGTTTCTTGTCGATGTCTATAAAAAACTGGTCATAACTTTGGTTTGGATTTTTTATCTTTCAAATCATTCCTTGATGTTGTGGTATCTTTTAGTCCAAGAAGATGCTGCCATAGTGAATAACCAATATTTTTGAATATATGCATAGGATCAAGAAGATGACATACTTTTAACTCTTTCCAATACTCCAAAGAATACTATATTGATATGTTCTCTACGTGTGCCAATTTTCCTTTACCTCTGTTCACATACTCATTATCTGAATCATCACTGAAGATTTCTGCGTTTGGATCTATCAGAGGTCCATCTGTCCATTTTTTATACCGATCCATAGGCGTCATAGGTTTTGGATACTGACGTGTTTCAAGGTTTCCATTAAAATGTATCGCTTCTCTTTTACATCTTAATGGATGATCATCAGGCAAGAATCGTCGATGTCGAAGATAAATATTTTTGTTGAGATTCTTACTATAGATTGATCTCAACCAATCACCACAATATGGACAAGCTTTATAACCCTTAGTAGATATTCCTGCATCATGGAAAATGATAAAAATATAATTAGATTAAATCATATTTATTTACATGCATATTGAATAAAAAAATTTCATCAATACCTGAACAAACACCATATCCAGGAAAATCATGAATAGTCCAAGCCACAATACCACGAACCATAATATGTCTTTCATTGATGCTTTTCGATACATCAATGACATTAATACCTCTCCATAACTCTTGAAGATCGTCAATGAGAGAAGCAAGATATACATTCATATCTTTAACTTGTCTTTTGCTTGGGATTAAAAGTGAATGCATTAAATGTTCCTTTTTAATGCTAAGATATGGCGGAAGATTGTAGTTTATGACTACCACTGGCCATGTTGACCATTTACTAGATTTCATGGAGAATGGATTAACCCCATCTAATGCAAATCCTAACTTTAGATTCTTTGGATTTTGTGCAAATTCATGCCATGTAAAATCAATATGCTGAAAAGCAACACTATCATGAGGAATTCTGATTATTCCATCAGTACTTTTGTGATCATGTCCCCAAGTCAAACGCTTTGATAATTCGGGGCTTTGAAACATATGTCTAATTTGTGGAGCCAATGGAAAATGTCTCAATACCTTTTTTGGGATTTTACCTTCTTCGCACTTATATCGAGGAGATTGACATTTGGGACATGTCAAAGAGTCTGCATATTCACCTCTATATAAAATACAATCGTTAGGACATGCATGTATACATTGATAATCTATACCAAGATTGTTGATTATCTTCTTCATTTCATCATGTGAGGTAGGAAGAATATTCTGACTTGGTAAAAACTTTTAGATAATAACTTGTAAGTTTATCAAAAAAGATATATTAAAAAAAGTAAATAAATAAATATACATATATACATGCAAGTTTTTATTCTTAATTTAGATAAGGTAAGAACAAGAACTTGAATTGAATGGACACTTTTTGTCCGCGCATCTTTTAAAAATATTATTGCATCTTTCAAAATATTCGTGCAAAATTTGATTGTTTTGGATGGCAGGATACCATTGTTTGTTTTGGAGGATATGAAGTATGTACCTTCATTGAATGATTTGTCGATTCACACATATGTTCAGTTTGAAAGTGTGAGAAGCGGGTTTATAATTGTTATTCAAAGAATTTGGCACTGTTTATAGGCCATACGATGGTGACCTGGATGAATCGCATGCACAAAGGTTACTCAAGATAGAGCAACCTGATTATAAGGGACTAGTACCAGCAGGATTTCTGGGGTATGCAGTAAACCTCTTGCATGTCAATGATGAGCATCTGAACTTTAGGATACAAAGTGGAAATCATGGTGGCTTGAGAGGATCACTTTTATACAGCTTGTTCAAAGAACTTTAGGTTTATGACACTCGAGTTTTTTGAACAAGCTGTGTAAAAGTGATCCTCTCAAGCCACCATGATTTCCACTTTGTATCCAAAAGTTCAGATGCTCATCATTAACATGCAAGAGGTTTACTGCATACCCTAGGAATATTGCTGGCACTAGTCCATTATAATTAGATTGCTCTATCTTGAGTAACCTCTGTGCATGCGATTCATCCAGGTCACCATTGTATGGCCTATAAACAGTGCTAAATTCTTTGAATAATAATTATAAATCTGCTTCTCACACTTTCAAACTGAACATATGTGTGAATCGACAAATCAGTCAATGAAGATACATACTTCATATCCTCCAAAACAAACAATTGTATCCTGCCATCCAAACAATCAAATTTTTTGTGAATATTTTGAAAGATGCATTAATAGTTTTAAAAGATGCACGGACAAAAAGTGTCCATTCAATTCAAGTTCTTGTTCTTACCTTATCTAAAGTAAGAATAAAAACCTGCATATATATAAATAGATAGAAAATTGAAAATTATACCTTAATAGAAAATTGAAAGTAAGAATAAAAACCTGCATATATATAAATAGATAGAAAATTGAAAATTATACCTTAATAGTGTCGAAACAGATACATTACTCCATCCAAAACGATTTTTAAGGTTGAGAATAAGTAAGCTCGCACTTAGTCGTGTCAAACGACTTCCTTCATATACATGCTTTAGACATTCCTCTCGAAGATATTTCTCATTTTTAGAAATATCAATGCTCTCACTGTCATTTTGATACCAATCCTCAATAAAATCTGCCATGCCATCATCTTCATCATTGTCACACAAATCTTGTACTTTATCGTCTTTTGAATATAGATCTTTCAACTTTGCATATTGCACAAGATTATTTTTGCGTAGCCTCCTCATGGAAGCTTCTGATAAATGAGGTCTTATTGGTAATTATGAATGTTGTGGACGAATATCATCAACATCATACGTTGGAATCTACACATATAAATAAAACTCATTAGTATTCCATAAATGAATAAAAAGTAAACTTTAAATATGAAATTAAGTATATAACTTATTAAATATGGATAGAAAATTTTTATTCTCTCTAGCTAAAAGGTGCTCTTGGAGGTCTATGCCATCCATAATTCACTAATAGTTCATTACCAGCATGTAATGTAGTAATAGCATTGACAACTATGTATCTTGATACATCTCTACTCATGTATGGTGATTCATGACTATTTTCACACTCCTCAAATGTGCAATTAGTCCTTGAACTATTATGTAACCCTCAACCACTATTTATTAAACGTGCTATATTTCCATGTGTGTAAGGTCTTCCATCAATATATAATCTTTCATTTTCTGCATGTAAAATCCTTCTACTAGTAAGGGATGCTACGTTCAAGCATATTCCATAAGTACTCATGCTTTGAACATAACATGAAAGTCAATGCCAATCTCCCCATCCATATATAGGACCACAAAATGACATAAGAGTGACTTCAGAGTTCGGAGGCACATACAAATCCTCTACAATAAAGAGACCACGACCAGCATTAGTAATAGTGGATGGAGCAATCATATAGCGATTACCCCAAAAGTTGAAAACCTCTCCATCTAAAGGAAGTGGTCCTCTATTCCATCCTCCAGATCTTCTTCTATCATATGTTTGTACTAAAGAACGGTCACGAGCTGGCAATGGATAATTTCCAGCCGTTTCATTCTCTAAACCAGGAGGTAGAGGATTTCTAGAAACCTCTGCTTGTAATTGATGAACAGCAAGTCCATGACGTGTACGAGGTATATTAACATTATGAGAAAAATCATCATCATCATCATCATCATCGAGCAAGTATTCCTATATATCAACAATAATTTGATTTTATATATGGTTTTTAAATAAAATAATGACATTAATATATATAGGAAATACATACCCCAGCATTATCACGTTAAATAGGTGATGGTGCACGCTCAAAAGTACCATACTCTGCCTCATGTTCAATACATTCCAATCATGGTCTTCGATACGTGCCATAACAAGAGTTACACCAACATATAATATGCTCTTCATAGTAAAATTCATCATAATTCCTATCGGAGGACACATGTGAAGTCGTTGCATGGGTAGGAGGTGGTGGAGTACCCTCTGATTGATCAGAATCTGCACATAATAAGAAACAAAAAAATATATAAGTTATGTATCCATCAAATATATTTAAAATTAAATATTTGATATACTTAAAGTATAAAGTTGTTGCATGATGAGGAGACGGTGGTGGATTTCCATCTGATTGATCAGAATCTACAAATAATGGTATTTGATATTAATAATCTGATTATCTACATACACAAAAAATTCACATATACATATTTACACATACACACATATTCACATATACACATTTACACATACACACATATTCACATATACACAACTACACATTATTGTGGGATAAATGCATGTATTTTGTATGAATGAGTGTATATGCATGCATGTGCCTGTACGTATATATGTGGATATGTATATGTGTGTTTATGTTATATGTATGTATATGTGTATATGTATACATATATGTATGCATATATGTTTGCATGTATATGTGTATGTGGGTATGTATATGTGTATGTGTGTGTATATATGTTTATGTATTCTGATTTTTTTTTGTTTGAGATTAAATTAATAGGAGATATTGTATGGTCAAAAAAAACAAGAGGCGCGCTAACATACCACTGAGACGTGGCAGTTTTTTTGTAGACAACTACGTCTTCAAGAGTCATTTCCTCAGCTGAAGGTACACAAATTAATAGTTTATTTTTATAATTTTTATATATTTTAGTAATTTTTTACATTTAATTTATGTTTTTTTTCTTGAATAAATAGGCTGCTGCAAAGACGAGAGTTGAGTCCGGCCACACATCACACCTAGGCCAAATGGTCCATAATGGTTTTTTAGCTACGTTTGTAAGTATATACATCGCACCTAGGTCAAATGGGCCATAATGGTTTTGTAGCTATGTTTGTAAGTATATGTGTTATTTTGAGTATATTTTTTATTTTAGTTAAAATGCAAGCAACTAATGTTTTTTATTTGTTTCATTGTAGCGGAAGGATTATGGCCGATGTCCTACAAAACATGAGATCGAGTATGCTACACATTTTGGATATCGGCGTTT
>CM035414.1:176697334-176732334 GCA_020310875.1 Ceratopteris richardii
AAATGGTGTCCTCTCTGCCCAAACTTGAGGCACATCATAAACATGTTCATGAAGGCTGTATTTTGAACAAAATGCAGCATCCTCATTCCCAAAAGATGGTTCACTTTGAGCTACTCAAAAATTGTAGCTTGTTCACAATGATGTATGTGCTCCTATGTAGACACCCACCTTTGGGAACTATCTTTACTTCTTGACTTTTATTGATGATTTTTGAAGGCATGCATGGGTGTATCCACTGAAAGCAAAGTCCAAAGTGTTTATGTGCTTCAAATGGTATCTAGTTTTGGTTGAAAATTTGTCAGCATGTAAATTGGGGACCCCCCATTCTCATCAAGGGGGTGAATATATGTCTTCTGATTTTAATGCATTTTTGGTTGAACGTGGGATAAAGCATCTGTGTATAGTGCCACATACACCTCAATGGAATGGAGTTGCTAAAACAAAGAATAGGTCACTCATGGAGATGGCAAAGTGTATGGTCAAGAGTTAAGCTCTAGCACAATTTTAAATGCCCATTCTTCATTTTGCACAAGGTTAACAAACTCTGTTTTGGGTGTAGAGGCCTTAGCAACAACCATTTCAGCCTCTTTCTTCTTTGCCTTTTTTGCAGCCAATTTTAGACAACTCTTTATGACATGATCATTTCCTTTACATTATTTGCATAACCATTTCCGATTTTCTGTTTTCTTCTCATCTCTGTCATCCTTCTTTGATTTTGCATGATTAGCATATTTATGCTTACTAATAGATGGGATCCATTGAACTTTGCCCTTCTGACTAAGCTTGATCTATAACACACATAATGGACCTATTCTACCTAGACTGATCTTCTTGCAATATAAAAAAGACTAACTCCTCAAATGTTAAGGCATTTGGATTGCCTTTCATCATCAATCCAAAAGTAGAAGCAAAACTCTGATATGAATCTAGAAGACCATTTAGAACGGTCTACACAAATGAATTGTTAGGGAATACTTCATCAGCAAAAACCAATTGCTCCTTCAAATCTTTGATCTTTGTCAAAAAAGCTATCCATGGAATCTCCTTCATTCATGTGCTCACTCTCCAACAGTTTTTGAAGGTAAGCAACACGAGCCTCATTCCTTGCATGTATAAAGTGGTAAGTGTATCCCAAGCATCCTTTGTTGTTTTGCAGGAGTGAATGTGAGGAATAATGGCACATTTGATAGACAAGGCTATCAATGCATGTGTTTGATCATCTCTGCCATCCCAATGAAGTTGCTCTGTCGTAGGTGCAATAGAAACTACAACACAAACAAGAACCTGAAGAATATCACCATCTTCAATGACATCTGCATCAGCTTCAATAATTGTATCTGTAGGTGTAAAAGGAAGTTTTTCAACACCATACACAATATTCCACAATCCTTTTGCAACCAATACATGACACATCATATAAGCCCATATTGGGTAATTGGTACCATCCAACTTATCCTCAACATCCAACATACAGAATACATCACTGCTTTTAGCCATGGCCACTGACTAAAATACCTTGATGCAAAAAAATGATTGTATCTCAAAAAGTTGAACAGATTTACCCTATCAAGTTCTACTAAACCTATAGTAGACTTTGAGGAGCTTATACTAGCAAACCGAAACTTGTATATATCTTTGGCACAAAAAGATGAAATTGTTTGCATAGGTGTAGTGATAATGCATTTAGAGGTCAAAATGAGCTCAAATTGTGATTTTGACACCATAAATCAAAGTTGTTTTGAACTCTTAATCACCCTAAGTATGCTGACCAATTTTCATGTGATTCTAAGACTATGATCAGAGGGGAGTTGACAATGCCTTAGATGAAAGGACGACCTGCTTTGATACCAATTGTTAGAGTTTGAGGTCTGTGGAAGCACACGAACAACACAAAGAAGAAAAAGAAGATGCTTGGAGCACAACACACAATACTAAATGTAATACCAAGAGAAGGTACAAATATAAGTTACATATTAGGGTTATAGGCATATATACAAACTCACGGAAAAAACCTCCTAAAGAGGGAAGAAAGTTCCCCGACGGTGTTCACACACATCACTACCAAAAATATATCAACATAAGATTTGGAGGGTTGTGTGAAAAAAAATCTACTTCCATGATATGAAAATAAAAGAAAAATTGTTAAGAGGCATATTGTGGAAGTAATCATATGGAGACTACTTAGTGCACTGCATGAGTATCAAGAAATAGTGTCTGATGCATGTCCTTTTAGAGTTTCTGTATGAATGCAACTTTAGGTGCCCTTATTGAGCAAAAGATGTGGATCTTAGTGAGGTACCAAAGGTTTATCTGACGACAAAGATGCTTAAGCTATGGGAATGAGATTTTAATTTTGACTAGCCTGATGAGGCGTGTGATACAAAAGATAGGAAGCATTATGTCTGGTGATGTATTGATCCCCATCCTTGTTGGTTTTACTTGGTTGGAATGCAAAAACCACGAGAGTTGTGGTCAATAAGCTTGAAAATGAATCAATAGAATTGTAGTGTGCATCCTAAAGGGTCACACTGCTTGAAATTCTTTGATAATAATTATCAATTGTGTTGATGTGGATGATCTTAAGAAGTAGACACAAACATCAGAATCACCAAATGCACATTGAAGAGGGTTTTGTGATTGTTTAAATAATGGACCCTTAATAGGCCATAGTCTTCCTGAATTAATTACTCCATGAAAAGCATTATAAGTGCCTTTCCTTAGCTGGTTAATTCTCCTATGATTAGTGGGTATGTTTAACAAGTATATAGAAAAATAGATTTGAAGAGTGGCTACCACTAGATTAGAGTTAAAAAGTAGGATGTACATAAAGCAGCTTTTAGGACCCATTAATTATGCCATTTGGTTTGACTAATGCACTTGCTACTTTTATGATGTTAACGAATGATATTTTGTGTCCATTCATTGGTAAATTTAATGTGGATTTTTTAGATGAATTGTTAATGTATAACAAATTTGTACATGAGCATGAGACTCATTTCAAGTTGGTATTAAATAAATTAAAGGAAAATCAATTTTTTGTAGATATCGACATAACTCAATTATTTCTTATAGAGTTTGAGTATCGAGGGCATGTTGTTTCAGCCGATGTGGTCAAGATGGATCCTAAGATGGTCTCAATTATATTGGCATGGCCAACTCCTCAAGATGAGGGATATCTTTAGTCCTTCTTAGAAGTTTCCAATGTTTACCAAAAATTCATTTGATCACATTTGTCGATAGTAGCACCTATGATGAATTTGCTTCACGGAAAAGCAACTTTTGCATCGAAGCAAGAGCAACAAGATAGTTTTGGTATTGTGAAGCAAGCCATTTCAAAGGCTCTAATACTCAAAGTGGTGGATCCACACAATCCATTTGAGTTGGGGACAAATGCTAGTGGCATAGCCAATAGGGGTAGTTTTGAGCCAAGATGGTAGGTCAATAGCTTTTGAGAGTAAAAAAATAAGTAGTGTGCAACGCAATTGGCCAATCGATGAATATGAGTTGTATGTAGTGGGCATGCTCTTAAAGTCTAGAGAAACTATCTTTATGGTGCATACTTTAAGGTATACACATATCACCATACACTGAAGTACTTTCACTGCAAGGAATACGCGCACATAGTGACGGTTAAGGTGACACAATTTCGTCACTATAAAATTGCAAAATGCGTTGCAAATAGCATCGAGCATGGACCATCAATTAGACGACGAACCAAACGACATTTTTTTGATGTGTGGCGCGACGGGGTGTGCGACGCTCGCATGGAGCATCGCTAAGGGGACATTTTTAAAAAGCGACGCTTTTTGCGTCGCATAAGCGACGCTAAAAAATGTTGCTTATGCGATGCCAATTCCAGTGGTTTTTATGACGCGTTACCATCGCTTACACGACGGTCTGTTGATGAAAAAAAATTAAAACCTTGGAGGCTCTTCGATCGGCATTTTCACGCATCTGATCGAAGAGCTCTCCAACGTTCGCAATTGTGCTGCGCTTATGAGCTGAAACAAGTATATGCATAATTGTTGTTTTGCCTAAGCTCTCTCTTATTGTCTCTCTCTGTCTCTGTTTCTCTCTTTCTACATCTTTCTCTCTTTGAATTCTCTTTCTCTCTCTCTCGCTCTCTTCTTTCTCTCTTTATTGCAGGTTATTCAAGAAGCTAACCAAGCAAAAAGTATGGCTAACTATTGTAAGTACAATTTCTATTCTTTGTATATCATTTGAATTGTGTTATTTTCATTAGACAGCATACTCACACTTATTGATATGCACTTATACACTTATACATGATGAAGATGCACTTTCACACATATACACATGCACATACACACACATATATACACACAGATACATGTGCACATACACTTAGACATACACACATATACACATGAATATGCACAAACATTTCTACAACCACATAAAACTTCTTACATGCATGCATTATTGCATATATATATATATATATATATATATATATATATATATATATATATATATATATATATATATATATATATATATATATATATATATATATATATACACACACATTAACATATACGTAAATACATGTATATGCACATCCACATGCATGCACATTCACATGCATGCACATGGATGCAAATGGAAATGCATCCACATACACATGCATGTTTCATACATATACACATGCATATACATACATTATACACATGCATATACATACATTATACACATATATATGCACATACGTACACACACATATACACATGCACACACACATGCACATACCTACATATACACATATACATGCACATACACACATATACACATAGATTTACACATATACATGCACATACACATGCACATGCACAAACTCATACACACATATACACTTACACATGCACATGCACATACATACATATACACACACATACATATACATTAATGTACATACGTATGAATGAATTATATAATTAAAGTATTAAAACACATGCTTAATATAAACAACAATAAAAATCAATAGAACAAAACTCTTCATTACTTAATACCATACAAAACAATTCAAAACATAATTGAAATGAAAAATATATAGATAATATATATATATATATATATATATATATATATATATATATATATATATATATATATATATATATATATATATATATATATATATATATATATATATATATATATATATCAATGTAAATACATATAATCCAATGTCATAATCAACTAGAATCCTAATCATCATCATCATCATGATCATCATCATCATCAGGAGCAGCATCATGATCATCCTGATCATCCTGATCATCCTCATCCTCATCCTCATCATCATGATCACCCTGTGACGATCGAGATCGTCCCTCCTGTGTTTATCTATTCACCTCATCCATATCTATCTCTCCATAATACTCTTGTATTACATATAACAAAAATAAATAAATAAAACAATTAAACCATTCATAAAAATAAAATAATTATATAAAATTTAATAATACTCACAAAGGCATCCGGATGATCTTGCATATATATGAATGAATTATATAATTAAAGTATTAAAACACATGCTTAATATAAACAACAATAAAAATCAATAGAACAAAACTCTTCATTACTTAATACCATACAAAACAATTCAAAACATAATTGAAATGAAAAATATATAGATTATATATATATATATATATATATATATATATATATATATATATATATATATATATATATATATCAATGTAAATACATATAATCCAATGTCATAATCAACTAGAATCCTAATCATCATCATCATCATCATCAGGAGCAGCATCATGATCATCCTGATCATCCTGATCATCCTCATCCTCATCCTCATCATCATGATCACCCTGTGACGATCGAGATCATCCCTCCTGTGTTTATCTATTCACCTCATCCATATCTATCTCTCCATAATACTCCTGTATTACATATAACAAAAATAAATAAATAAAACAATTAAACCATTCATAAAAATAAAATAATTATATAAAATTTAATAATACTCACAAAGGCATCCGGATGATCTCGCATATACTCGCTCAAACGCCGATATCCAAAATGTGTAGCATACTTGATCTCATGTTTCGTAGGATATTGGACATAATCCTTTCGTTGCATTGAAACAAATAAAAAAGATTAGTTGCTTGCATTTTAACTAAAATAAAGAATATACTCACAATAACACATATACTTACAAATGTAGCTAGCAAACCATTATGGCCCATTTGGCCTAGGTGCGATGTGTGGTGCGACTCCACTCTCTTCTTTGCAGCAGCCTGTTTATTTAAGAAAAAAGAAATACAAAATTAAATGTAAAAAATTACTAAAATATATGAAAATTATAAATATAAACTATTAATTGTGTACCTTCTACTAAGGAAAGGACTCCTGAAGACGTAGCTATCTATGAAAAAACTGCCACGTCTCAGGTGGTATGTTAGCTCGCCTCTTATTTTTTTCCACCATACAATATCTCTTGTTAATTTAATCTCAAACAGAAAAAAAAAATCAGAATACATACACATATATACACACACATACACGTACACACATACATGCAAACATACGCATACATATATGTATACATATACACATATACATACATATAACATAAACACACATATACATATCAACATATATATGTACACACACATGCATGCATATACACTCATTCATACACAATACATGCATTTATCCCACAATAATGTGTATTTGTGTATATGTGAATATGTGTGTATGTGTAAATGTGTATATGTGAATATGTGTGTATGTGTAAATATGTATATGTGAATTTTTTGTGTATGTAAAGAATCAGATTATTAATATCAAATACCATTATTTGTAGATTCTGATCAATCAGATGGAACTCCACCACCGTCTCCTCATCGTGCAACGACTTTATACTGTAAGTATATCAAATATTTAATTTTAAATGTATTTGATGGATACATAACTTATATTTTTTTTTTCTTATTATGTGCAGATTTTGATCAATCACAGGGTACTCCACCACCTCCTACCCATGCAACGACTTCACATGTGTCCTCCGATAGAAATTATGATGAATTTTACTATCAAGAGCATATTATATGTTGGTGTAACTCTTGTTATGGCACATATCGAAGACCACGATTGGAATGTATTGAACATGAGGCAGAGTATGGTATTTTTTAGCATGCACCATCACCTAGTCAATGTGAGAATGCTTGGGTATGTATTTTTTATATAAATTAATATCATTATTTTATTTAAAAACCATATACAAAATCAAATTATTATTGATATACATGAATACTTGCTCGATGATGATGATGATGATAATTTTTCTCGTATTGTTAATATACCTCGTACACATCATTGACTTGTTGTTCATCAATTACAAGTAGAGGTTTCTAGAAATCCTCTACCTCTTGGTTTAAAGACTGAAACGGCTGGAGATTATCCATTGCTAGCTCGTGATCATTCTTTAGTACAAACATATGATAGAAGAAGATATGGAGGATGGAATAGAGGACCACTTCCTTTAGATGGAGAAGTTTTCAACTTTTGGGGTAATCGCTATATGATTGCTCCATCCACTATTACTAATGCTGGTCGTGGTCTCTTTATTGTAGAGGATTTGTATGTGCCTCCGAACTCTGAAGTCACTCTTATGTCATTTTGTGGTCCTATATATGGATGGGGAGATTGGCATCGACTTTCACATTATGTTCAAAGCATGAGTACTTATGGAATATGCTTGAACGCAGCATCCCTTACTAGTAGAAGGATTTTACATGCAGAAAATGAAAGATTATATATTGATGGAAGACGTTACACGCATGGAAATATAGAAGGTTTAATAAATAGTAGTTGAGGGTTACATAATAGTTCAAGGACTAATTGCACATTTGAGGGGCGTGAAAATAGTCATGAATCACCATACATGAGTAGAGATGTATCAAGATACATAGTTGTCAATGCTATTACTACATTACATGCCAGTGATGAACTATTAGTGAATTATGGATGGTGTAGACATCCAAGAGCACCTTTTAGCTAGAGAGAATAAAAAATTTCTACCCATATTTAATAACTTATATACTTAATTTTATATTTAAAGTTTACTTTTTATTCATTTATGGAATACTAATGAATTTTATTTATATGTGTAGCTTCCAACGTATGATGTTGATGATATTCCTCCACACCATTCACAATTGCCAATAAGACCTCATTTATCAGAAGCTTCTATAAGGAGGCTACACAAAAGTAATCCTATGGAATATGCAAGGTTGAAAGATCTATATTCAAAAGACGATAAAGTACAAGATTTGTGTGACAATGATGAAGATGATGGCATGGTAGATTTTATTGAGGATTGGTATCAAAATGATAGTGAGAGCATTGATATTTCTAAAAATGAGAAATATCTTTGAGAGGAATGTCGAAAGCACGTTTATGAAGGAAGTCGTTTGACACGACTAAGTGCGAGCTTACTTATTCTCAATCTTCAAAATTGTTTTGGATGTATTAATGTATCTGTTTTGACACTATTAAGGTATAATTTTCAATTTTCTATCTATTTATATATATATATATGCATAAATATATATATATATATATATATATGCATATATAAACATACACATAATCTACATGAATGCATACACACACATATACACACATACACATGTTATGAGAGTAAGGTCAAATTATACATACCTATATCGAATGAAGATGTTTTGTCTAGCTAGCCTTTAGAATTTTCCACCCAACCTTTAGAATCTTCTTGACACATATGTTTCTCCTATTTTAGTCCACCTAATACATGTGCTGCTAATTATACAAATATTAAATAACAGTTACCAAGGAGGGTATTAAGCCACATGTAAAATGGGAGGAGCAAATTTATCTTGAAGATTTTGAAGGATGGAAAAATAATTTTAAAGGATGGGCGAACAAAAAGTGTCCATTCAATGTAGATTTTTATCTTACTTTAGATAAGGTAAGAACAAGAACTTGAATTGAATGGACACTTTTTGTCCGCCCATCTTTTAAAACTATTAATGCATCTTTCAAAATATTCGTGAAAATTTTGATCCTCCCATTTTACATATGACTAAATACCCTCCTTGGTAATCTCTATTTAATATCTGTAAACAGCTTAGCAAGACAGGTAATATATTGACTATAAAATGGGAAACTGATAGACGATTCAATGGTCTAGATATGAAAATCTGCAAACCACAATATAAAATAAACAATTAAAAATGAAATCAAATATACACAGCTACACATGCATACATAAATATGCATACATATATACACATTCATACATACACATAGATACATACATACATACACATGTATACACACATACATATAAATATATGCATACATATACGCATACGTATATATACATACATATACACCTATAAAACACATATACATACATATATACATATACACATACATATATGTATACACATGCACATGCATATTCACATCCACATACACATACACATAAGCATACACATATATAAAATTATATGCATATATATATGTATATTATTTATTTACTTTCTTTAATATATCTTTTTTTGATGAACTTACAGGTTATTATCTGAAAAGTTTTTACCAAGTCTAAATATTCTTCCTACCTCACATGATGAAATGAAGAAGATAATCAACAATCTTGGTATAGATTATCACTGTCCTAATGATTGTATTTTATATAGAGGTGAATATGCAGACTCTTTGACATGTCCCAAATGTCAATCTCCTCGATATAAGGGCGAAGAAGGTAAAATCCCAAAAAAAGTATTGAGACATTTTCCATTGGCTCCACGGATAAGACATATGTATCAAAGCCTCGAATTATCAAAGCTTTTGACTTGGGGACATGATCATAAAAGCACTGATGGAATAATCAGAATTCCTCATGATAGTGTTGCTTTTTAGCATATTGATTCTACATGGCCTGAATTTTCACAAAATCCACAGAATCTAAAGTTAGGAGTTGCATTAGATGGGGTTAATCTATTCTCCATGAAATCCAGTAAATTGTCAAACATGGCCAGTGGTAGTCATAAACTACAATCTTCTGCCATATCTTAACATTAAAAAAGAACATTTAATGCTTTCACTTTTAATCCCCGACAGAAGACAAGTTAAAGATATGAATATATATCTTGCTCCTCTCATTGACGATCTCCAAGAGTTATGGAGAGGTATTAATGTCATTGATGTATCGAAAAGCATCAATGAAAGACATATTACAGTTCGTGGTATTGTGGCTTGGACTATTCATGATTTTCCAGGATATGGTGTTTGTTCAGGTATTGATGTACTTTTTTTATTCAATATGCATGTAAATAAATATGATTTAATCTAATTATATTTTTATCATTTTCATGATGCAGGAATATCTACCAAGGGTTATAAAGCTTGTCCATATTGTGGTGATTGGTTGAGATCAATCTATAGTAAGAATCTCAACAAAAATATTTATCTTCGACATCGACGATTCTTGCCTGATGATCATCCATTAAGATGTAAAAGAGCAGTGATACATTTTAATGGAAAGCTTGAAACAGGTCAGTGTCCAAAACCTATGACGCCTATGGATTGGTATAAAAAATGGACAGATGGACCTCTGATAGATCCAAAATAAAAAATCTTCAGTGATGATTCAGATAATGGATTATGTGAAGAGAGGTAAAGGAAAATTGGCACTCGTAGAGAACATATCAATATGGTATTCTTTGGAGTAATTGAAAGAGTTAAAAGTATATCATCTTCTTGATCCTATGCATGTATTCAAAAATATTGGTTATTCACTATGGCAACATCTTGTTGGACTAAAAGATACCATAGCATCAAAGAATGATTTGAAAGATCAAAAATCAAAACCAAAGTGATGGCCAGTTTTTGATAGACATCGACAAGAAACGACTTATGCACCTGCTCCTTGGGTACTTACAACAAAAGAGATACAAACTATCAACAATAGAATTCAATTGATTAAGACTCCTACATGATATGGAGCATCTTTTCAAAACATGTTTACTATGGATGATAAGAGCTTATCTGGGTTAAAGATCCATGACTGGCATAACTTTTTGAAACATATTTTACCTTTGGTTATCGATGGATGTACAACGAAAGGAGTACGAGATGTGATCTATTGTCTTGGATCACTTATAAGGTAATTATGATACTTGTATATTTAATATGTATGAATATTGGATATCTTTTTTTTTTAATTAACTTCTTTATAAGTGTTTTTATGATATGTATAGGTGGATTACATCCAAAGAGATTGACAAAAACTCGATCCCACAAAAAAAATGAATGCAAAGAGCTACTATGTTTGATGGAGAAAGAACTTCCTACTTCATTTTTTGATATTGAGGTTCATTTATTAGTCCATCTTGTAGATGAAATAGAGATTGCAGGTGTTGTCAACACTCGATGGATGTTTTGGGTCAAGCGATTTATGGGAATATTAAAAGGTTATGTGCGACAAAGAGCAAAACCAGAAGGATCCATGGCAAAGGTTTGGATGCTTGAAGAGTGCATGTATTACGTTAGTGAGTACCTTGAAAGAGTTCATGAAGAAGCTCCACATGCATAGACCAACGAGTATTCTTCAAAAATAATATATGAGGTATTATTAGGTAAGGGAGTTCCATTCTTATTTACATTTCAAGAAAAAAATCATGTTTTTACTTTTGTAGCATATAATAGAGAATGCATGCAAGCATTCCTTAGCAAGTACGAATAGGAACTTCAAAATCTCCAAAGTAAAAGGCAAAAAAACAAAAGATATAGACGTAATCTCGATAATAATGAGATTACAAATATATCTTCTTTCATGGATTGGTGATAGTCATTTGCAACGTGCCAACACAAATAATGAAGAAATCTCAGATGAGCAAAGAGATTTAATGATAGGTTGTGAATGAAAGGTAATTTTATTTTAATAATATTTTTTTTTTCATATATGTATATTATTTTTGAATGTTCATTAATGTGGGCTTTCGGACAGCATATTAGAATCAAAGCCATTGATTCTTTACGTAAAACTGAGGATTCTAGTATTGTTGCTTCTTTCAAGCAACTATCACGTGCTAGCTCAAAAGACAAGAACTTTATAGATGGCGAACTTGGTTACGTAGGAACTATTGTTGGTATCTACAAAATTTCATTTCGTACATTCAAACAGGTAGAAAAAAGTTTATATTTTCTATGATAGAGTTAGTTATTTTTTTAAGCACCTAATAATGGGTTTTTGTTTTTATATATTTTGATAGGTCATTTTGAAGGTTGACTGGTTTCGAGCCGAGTATAAAGGTAGTAATTCCACATTAAGAAAGGAATTATCTGGGTTTTGGGCAATTGATTCCTCCAAGGTAATGCAATCTACTAAAGAACCATATATTCTTCCTATGCATATTGAACAATCATTTTTTTTATAAAAGCCCAGATGCTCACCCTTGGTGGCAAGTCATTCATGTGCAACCTAGAGGTAGGGCATTGTTTGAACAGTTTATTGTTAGAGAGATCGAAGAAAGTCCTCTTGATGATTCAGCATCAGATACTGATACATCAACATCTGAAAGAGAAATTAGAATCATTATACGTGATAATGATATTAATCTTTTTGATGAGGATGATAACTCTCTACATGCTGATTCTACTGATGAGGAAGAGGAATTACCAAAAATAGATACTAATCCATCAATAGATGATGTGACTCATGAGAACATAGATTTAACAATAGAAGAAATAAATGAAATCAATAAGGATAATGAAGATGAGACTATATTGATGTCTTACCAAAATGATGGCAATAATGAAAACATATGAGCAGATTAGATTGTAAATTCTACTCTGGTTATCGATCAATAACTTGAAGCTTGTGAATGGATAACAGATAATAGATTTTTTTATTAACTTGAATAACGATGAATCCTACTAGAGAGATGAAATCATGTTCTTTTAAGTTAGAACATGAAGCTCGTGGGTATGCCTAATTATTTTATATATAGCTTTATCTTCGCGGAGCAAATTTTTATCATGTATGTATGCATATGTGTGTGTATTCATGTGTATTATATGTATACATATGTTAGTATGCATATATATGTATTTCATGTATATGTATGTGTGTGCATGCATGTGATATATGTATACATGTGTTAGTATGCATATGTGTATATATGCATATGCATTTATGTAAAATATTCATTTATTCATGAAATATATGCAAGTGTTTATAATTGTGTACATGTATATATGTATATGTATCTATGTGTAAATATGTATGCATGTATATATATATTTATGTGTGCATGTAGGCATGTATATGTGATGTGTACATGTATATATGTATATGTGTCTATGTGTAAATGTGTACATGTAAATATGTATGCATGTATATATATATTTATGTGCGCATTTAGGCATGTATGTATGATGCATAATATATCTACTCCATTTTATACTTATATATGTGTATCTACATGATGTGTTTATATATTTATATATATTATGATCCTCGTTGATTCGAGTAGCTATATATAGAGGCATAAGGTTGGGAGGAGAGACATCTCTCTAGTAGGATGTCGGAGGAATAGATGCAATGTGTACATATACTTCAATCATATGGCTAAAAGGTTGAATTAGAGTTTTTAAATTAGGGGTTTTAAAATCCTAATATCGAAATTAGTGTTTTAAAACATGTGTTGTGTGTGTCTATATGCATGTGTATATGTATATATGCATGTAAATATGATTATATGAGTCTATGTGTGTGTACATGTGATTATGCATGTGTATGTGTATGTGAGTATGTCTATGTGTATGTGAGTATGCATGTGCATTATGTATGCCTATGTGTGTGTATGTGTGTGTATGCATTATGTATGCATATGTGTGTGTATGCATTAAGTATTTGTATGTATGTGTGGGCAACCCTTATAACAACACCGCTTGAAGAAACCCAACGGTTGAAGGTCGAACTCACCGGCAACGGCACCAAAAGGTGTTGAAGTATGGGGAGTAACCAACCTAAACCGCCTCATATGGAAGTGAGAGGCTCTTCCAAGAGGAGTTGCAAGAAGTGTGAGCAACACACAAACACCCACGTCCACAAACAATGGCATCATGGCCAACATCAAAAGGAGCAAGGGAGGGCAATGCTCACACACAAGACAACCACAAGTGCCAAACCCACACACAGGGATCAACGCTTAGCACACAAGGAGAAATGTGGAAGCCAAATGAACCTTCTTTCCATTAGCATGGAGGCCCAGGCCATGGCCAAGGGACCCCCTTTTACAAGAAGTGAGCCTCTATTTATAGGCTAAGCATAATTCCCCATGTGCCATTTGGAAAAGTCAAAAAGGAGCACATGGTCATATCTCTCTAGATCTTTTTTAGATGTTCTTTTTAACAACCCACTCTAAATAAATGAGCACGTGGGAAACTTCTACGTGGGCATTTGAATTTGTGCAAAAAAGGAGTTTCATGGAGAAGGCTTTAATACCATAGACTAAAGGAAATATTAAAAAGGGGTTTAGGAGTGTTCATATGGACATCTCCTAAATATAAGAAAAAAGGTATTTTTTATGAGGGCTAGAGGGTGCCATTGCATGAGGAAATTGTGGGCAACCCTTATAACAACAGTATGCATGTGCATTATGTATGCATATGTGTGTGTATGCATGTAAGTATGTATGTATGCATATGAATATGCATTATGTATGCATATGTATGCATGTATGTGTATGTGTGTGTATGTCTCTCTATGTTTGTGTATGCATATATGTGTGTGTATGTGTGTGTGTATGTGTGTGTGTATGTGTGTGTGTCTATGTGTATGTGTGTGTGTTTATGAGTGTGTATGTGTTTATGTGTGTGTATGTGTCTATGTGTGTGTATGTGTCTATGTGTGTATGTGTATGCATGTATGTATGCATATGCATGTGCATTATGTATGCATATGCATGTGCATTATGTATGCATATGCATGTGCATTATGTATGCATATGCATGTGCATTATGTATGCATATGTGTGTGTATGCATTATGTATGCATATGTGTGTGTATGCATTAAGTATGTGTATGTATGCATGTGCATTATGTATGCATATGTGTGTGTATGCATGTAAGTATGTAGGTATGCATATGCATATGCATTATGTATGCATATGTATGCATGTATGTGTATGTGTGTGTATGTCTCTCTATGTGTGTGTGTATGTGTGTATGTGTGTGTGTATGTGTGTGTGTATGTGTGCGTGTATGTGTGCGTGTATGTGTGTATGCATGTGTATGTGTGTATGCATCATTATGTGTGTATGTGTCTATGTGTGTATGTGTGTGTATATGTGTGTGTGTATGTGTGTGTGTTTGTGTATGTGTGTGCGTCTATGAGTGTGTATGTGTTTATGTGTGTGTATGTGTCTATGTGTGTGTATGTGTCTATGTGTGTATGTGTATGCATGTATGTATGCATATGTGTGTGTATGTGTGTGTATGCATTATGTATGCATATGTGTGTGTATGTGTGTGTATGCATTATGTATGCATATGTGTGTGTATGTGTGTGTATGCATTATGTATGCATATGTGTGTGTATGCATTATGTATGTGTATGTATGCATGTGCATTATGTATGCATGTACGTATGTATCTATGCATATGCATATGCATTATGTATGCATATGTATGCATGTATGTGTATGTGTGTGTATGTCTCTCTATGTGTGTGTATGCATATATGTGTGTGTGTATGTGTGTATGCATGTGTATGTGTGTGTATGCATCATTATGTGTATATGTGTCTATATGTGTATGTGTGTATATGTATGTGTCTATGTGTGTGTGTCTATGTGTATGTGTGTGCATCTATGAGTGTGTATGTGTTTATGTGTGTCTATGTGTCTATGTGTGTGTATGTGTCTATGTGTGTATGTGTATGCATGTATGTATGCATATGTGTGTGTATGTGTGTGTATGCATTATGTATGCATATGTGTGTGTATGCATTATGTATGTGTATGTATGCATGTGCATTATGTATGCATGTCAATATGTATGTATGCATATGCATATGCATATGCATATGCATTATGTATGCATATGTATGCATGTATGTGTATGTGTGTGTATGTCTCTCTTTGTGTGTGTATGTGTGTGTATGTGTGTATGCATGTGTATGTGTGTGTATGCATCATTATGTGTGTATGTGTCTATGTGTGTATGTGTGTGTGTATATGTGTGTGTGTATATGTGTGTGTATGTGTGTGTGTGCGTCTATGAGTGTGTATGTGTTTATGTGTGTGTATGTGTCTATGTGTGTATGTGTGTATGTGTCTATGTGTGTATGTGTATGCATGTATGTATGCATATGTGTGTGTATGCATTATGTATGCATATGTGTGTGTATGCATGTAAGTATGTATGTATGCATATGCATATGTGTGTGTATGCATGTAAGTATGTATGTATGCATATGCATATGCATTATGTATGCATATGTATGCATGTATGTGTATGTGTGTGCATGTCTCTCTATGTGTGTGTATGCATATATGTGTGTGTATGTGTGTATGTGTGTGTGTATGTGTGTGTATGTGTGTGTATACATCATTATGTGTGTATGTGTGTGTATACATCATTATGTGTGTATGTGTCTATGTGTGTATGTGTCTATGTGTGTATGTGAGTGTGTGTATATGTGTGTGTGTATGTGTGTGTGTGTGTCTATGAGTGTGTATGTGTTTATGTGTGTGTATGTGTCTATGTGTGTGTATGTGTTTATGTCTGTATGTGTATGCATATGTGTGTGTATGTGTGTGTATGCATTATGTATGCATATGTGTGTGTATGCATTATGTATATGTATGTCTGCATGTGCATTATGTATGCATATGTGTGTGTATGCATATATGTGTGTGCATGTATATGTGTGTGTATGCATGTATATGTGTGTGTATGCAACATTATGTGTGTATGTGTGTATATGTGTGTGTATGTGTGTGTGTGTCTATGCGTATGTGTGTGTGTGTCTTTGTGTATGTGTGTGTGTCTATGTGTGTGTGTATGCATATGTATGTGCGTGAAAGTGTGTGTGTGTGCGTGCATACCTGGCTTCAACGATGATATGTGTGTGTTTCTCTCTCTCTCGTGCTCTCTCTCTCTCTCTCTCTCTCTCTCTCTCTCTCTCGTTCTCTTGCTCTCTCACGTCCAAATCCTGGCACAAATGTGGCAGGAGAAATTGATTTTTTTTTTTAACATTCTATGCGACGTTCTAGAACACAGGACATCGCTTATGCGAAGCCAGCCAGTTTTCCAACGTTGCAAATAGTGTCGCTAGTTAGCGACGCTATTTGCGATGCAGACTTTTAGCATCACGTAAGCAATGGTAGCATCGCTTATGCGACGAAGGCCCGTAAAAAAAATCCAAAAAATCGCTTGTGTGACGCTAGCGCTGCATAAGGGATGATTCTTCTTTTTTTTTCAATTCGGGGGCATCGCTACGCCCCCCCTATTTCTTGTAGTGTTTTGTAGTCAGTTGGATCTTTGAGGGAAACAATCTCGTTGTGTTGATCTCATGCAAGAGATTCATATGGAAATCCTATATAGATAAGGCAAAGAGAATATTCTAGTTGATGCATTATCTTGGATAATGTATTAAATGAGCTTTATAGTTCTAGAAAGCTCATTGCCTTAAGAAATAAAGGAAGATAGGTGGAAGATCCAGATTTGTTATAGATCATTAGATCCATTAGTGATGACTTTATTATAGGAGATTGGACAATCCCATTTGTTTTTTCCTCTAGTAAAACAAACAATTCAAGTCCATATTCCAAATTTGCAAGGGAGAATGGAATAGTTAAATGGAAAGGAAGCTTTGCATGCTAGATTTCCAAGATTTAAGAAGAAAATCCATGCATGATGACCATGATGTTCCTTGTGCAGGGCATCTTAGTGTTTACAAGACCATTCAACTAGTTAGAAGCACATTTTGATGGCCTAGATTAGCTAGAGATGTCCACACATTTATTTAACAATGCTTTATGTGTCAGATCAACAAGGCAAAAAAGGTTAAGATGCTTTTACACCCTTTATAGATTCAAAAGCACATCTAGGATAGTGTATCCATGGAATTCATAGTGGGGTTATCACGGACCCAAAGGAAGTGGGATGTTGTCCTAGTAGTGGTAGATAGATTGAGAAAGGTGACTCATTTTATACCCACATAGGAGATGGTATAAACTCCACATGTACCGAAGCTATTTATCTAGGTGTCTTCATATTGCATAGGTTATTGACATCCATAGTTTCAGATAAGGATGTTAGAGTCATAGGACACTTCTAGAAGTTTGTCTTTGACAAGTTGAAAATGTCATGGAAGATGAGTAGTGGTGACCATCCATAGATAGATGATCAGACCAAGAGGGTCAATCAAATTCCTATGTGGGCATATAAGCCAAATTGATCTCTCCAACAGAGAGTCTCTCCCTGACGTAATGATAGTGTTCTTTGTGTGAGCATGGAACATAGGGTTCCTCACAATTTTCAATGTGCTCTAACTAACATTAAAGATGATGGTGGTAGAAGATTGACCAATACCCAAATCAACCAAAAGGCATGTGAAGCACACCCACTCAACAATCATTGGAAAGCTTCCCTATACTCAACCTCACAACTAGAAGTCACCATAGTAGGTTTCCCCTTTCTCAACCAAGAAAAATTAAGAAACCATCGGTGGACACACAAGTTTCATAGCAACCAACCCATTTTGATTTAGAAAAAGCATGTTAATCTAGTGGTAATAATCCCCCTTGGGATAAAATAATCCAACTACCTGGATACCAACCAAGTTGCAAAAGATGCCCTTAACCACCTGCCGATACTTGACACCTAGGCAATGCATAAACCTACTCATCTGAGAGACAAAAAACAAAATATCAGGCTTAGTTATGCATAAGTAAATCAAGCATCCAACAACTGAATACCACTAATAATCCAACCTTGGGATAAACTAATCCAACTACCTAGATACCACCCAAGTAGCAAAAGATGCACTTAACCACCTGCCAATAATTGACACCTAGGCAATGCATAAACCTAATCATCTAAGAGACAAAAAAATTGAATATCAGACTAAGTTATGCATAAGTAAATCAAGCATCCAACAACTTGCTGAGGACAACATCAAATGCATCTCCAACATCATGAAGGATCAGCATGAACTTGTTTCCATGGGAGTGGCAATAGGTTTGCAATCTTCAAGGCCAAACAATAATGTGTCAATGTATTTTTTTTGACACAAATCTATTCCTCCATTAATTTGCATAAATTGGATGCCCAAATAATGATACAAATGGCCCAAATTTGACATCTCAAAAGAGGCATGCAAATCAGCTTTAAATTCAAAAATATGCTTCTCATTAGGACAAGTGAGCAACATATCATTGACATATACAATAATGATCAAAAGCACACCATCCATACAATTCCTTTTTCAGCATATGCACTTTGTTTCCATGCCCGTCTTCCACAAAACCATGGGGCTGAAATACATACACTTCTTCATGTAAATCACCACTTAGAAATACAATTTTAATGTCCAACTGATGTACATTCCAACCATGTTGAGCTACAAGTTCATAAATGCTATGAATAGTGGTGATTCAAGATTTGGGAGCAAATGTGTCTGTTGGATTTAGACGTCTGTGGAAGCACGCGAACATCACAAGGAAGAAGAAGAAGCTTGGAGCACAACACACGATATTGAATGTATTACCACTAGAATGTACAAAAGATAAGTAGCCCATTAGGGAAATAGGCGTATATATGAGCCGGGGGAAGACAACCTCCTAAAGAGGGAAAAAAGTACCCTGGCGGTTCTAGAGTGTTCACACACATCACTACCTAAATATATCAACAAATCCCCCCTCGGAGTGATGCGGTGAACAAGGAGCTGGCACTCATGTATAAGGAAGTGCCAAGCTATGTGGAATCAATCCACAAAAGGAATTAAGCCCAAAGCTTTGGGGAAAGCTTCAAACTTCTCCTTAGGTAGAGCCTTCATAAAAAGGTCTACAATGTTCTCCTCCATGGGTACATATGCCAAGCTGATCTCCCCAGCAGAGAACCTCTCCCTGACATAATGATAATGCACCTCCATGTGCTTAGTGCAAGCATGGAACACATGGTTCCTTGCAACTACCAATGTGCTCTGACTATCAATGAAGATGGTGGTGGTAGAAGACTGACCAACAACCAAATCAGGCATAGGGTGTCTGAGCCACACACACTCAACAATCGTTGTGAAACCCTCCCTATATTTAGCCTCACGACTCGAAGTGGCCACAGTAGGCTGCTTCTTGCTCAACCAAGATATACATGAGCTACCAAGCATGAAGCAAAAGCCACTCATGGACACATGAGTGTCATAGCAACCAGCCCAATCACTGTCAAAAAAAGCATGCAAATCTGGCGGTAGTGATCCCCCCTTGGGATAAAACAATCCAAGTAGTTGGGTATCACTCAAGTAGCGAAAGATGCGCTTAATCTCCTACCAATGCTTGACACATGGGCAATGCATAAACCTTCTCATCTATGATACAACAAATTGAATATCTGGCCGAGTAATGCATAAGTAAATCAAGCATCCAACAACCTGCTGATAGAGAACAACATCAAATGCATCTCCACCATCATGAAGACTCAATCGTAAACCTGTCTCCATAGGAGTGGCGATAGGCTTACAATCTTCAAGGCCAAAATGCTGCAATAATGTGTCAATATATTTCTTTTGACACAAAGCCATTCCACCATCAACTTACATAAATTGAATGCCCAAATAGTGATGCAAATGTCCCAAAATAGACATCTCAAATGAGGCATGCAAATCAGCCTTAAAATCAACAATATGCTTGTCATGAGGACTAGTGAGCAGCATGTCATCAACATACACAACAATGATCAGAAGCACATCATTAGCACACTTAACATATAAGGTGCTTTTAGTTGGACTCTTCTCAAAACCATGTGCAATGAGATAGGCATGTATCTTTTCATACCAAACACATGGTGCTTGCATTAAACCATATAATGCCTTCTTTAACCTGCACACTTGGTTTTCATGCCCTTTCTACACAAAGCCATGGGGCTAAAAAACATACACTTCTTCATGCAAGTCACCATTCAGAAATGTTGTTTTTATGTCAAACTGATGTACATTCCAACCATGATGAGGTGCAAGTGCATAGATGCTACAAAGAGTAGTCATTCTGCATGTAGGTGCAAAGGTGTCATCAAAATCAATGCCTCTTTCTTGCACATAACCCTTTGCAACAAGCCTAGCCTTATACCTGTCAAATGTTCCATCACTTTTATGCTTCAACTTGTATACCCACTTAGTGCCAATGGCCTTCTTGCCAGGAGGCAAGTCACATAAACACCAGGTACAATTCTTCATGATAGTATCTTATTCAGATTGCATTGCAGCCATCCAATGTTCAGAATTTTGTGCTTCATCAAATGCAATAGGCTCAGTCTCATCACAGAGACTAGATGCAACTTTGATGCAAAAGAGGTACTATGAGAGCCTAAATGAGTACGATATGATAGAGGTGCATCTAATTTACTGTCACATAAAGTCTTCACCAACCATTTTGGCATAGTTTTTGCCTACTCAATAGCAGCTCTCTCATAAATAAGTGCATCATGTAAATCTACATCATCACATGAAACTTGTAAAGGCTGAGAAGTTCCCTACTGTCTACCTGTAAAAAAAGACAACAAAGTATCATACATGTCTTTGGAGCTAACATATGTCTCCTTTGTACATGAAAATAAGGGTTGAATAGCATCTTCCACAAAAACAACATCACGGCTAACCAGAATGCGTTTAGTTTGTGGACGATACATACAATAGCCTTTGCTTTCAAAACTATACCCAACAAAAACACATTTTATTGCTTTATCATCCAATTTTTTGCGATGTTGCTCAGGCACTAATGCATATGCCAGACAACCAAAAACACACAGGTGAGTAACAGATGGCTTGCGACCATGCCAAGCCTCATATGGAGTGATATATTGCAGCGTGCTAGTGGGGCACCTGGCACTAATGCATATGCCAGACAACCAAAAACACACAGGTGAGTAACAGATGGCTTGCGACCATGCCAAGCCTCATATGGAGTGATATATTGCAGCGTGCTAGTGGGGCACCTGTTAAGTACATATGCGACACACAAAACAGCCTCAAGCTAGAAACTATGTGGTAAAGCATGACTCTTGGCCATACACCTCACCATCTCCATGAGTGACTTATTCTTCCATTCAGAAACTCCATTCTGTTGACGTGTATATAGCATTGTACACTGATTTTTTATCCCACGTTTAGCCAAAAATGCATTAAAGTCAGAAGACATATATTCCCCCCCTTGATCAAAACGGAGGGTGCCCATTTTACATCTGATAGATTTTTAGCCAAAACCAAAAACTGTTTGAAGCACATAAACACTTTGGACTTTGCTTTCAATGGATATACCCATGCATGCCGGGAAAAATCATCAATGAAAGTCACAAAGTAAAGATAATTTCCAAAAGAGGGTGGTTGCATAGGACCACATACATCACTGTGAACAAGTTGCAATTTCTAAGTAGCTCGAACTGAACCATCTTTTGGAAAGGAGGAACGCTGCATTTTGCCCAAAATACACCCTTCACATACATGTTTACTAGGTGCCTCAAGTTTGGGCAAAGAGGACACCATTTCAGATTTTTGCAGGTGTAGCAAACTAGCAAAATTCAGATGACCAAAGCATGCATGCCAAAGATTTGCATCTGACATAGCCTGAGAATCATGTATTGCACATGCTGAATCATTCAGGGATCTTTCATAGTCTATGAGCTTATATAGCCCACGACATAAGATGCTAGAAGCAATAATCACGTTGCCATTTGACAAATCATGAATTGTACACCTAACATCAACAAATTTCACAACCAAGCCAATCTTGGCTAAAGCCAAAACTGATAACATATTCTTTTTGATCCCTGGCATAAATAAAGCATCTGACAAAGTGAAAGAACTACCATCAACAATAGTCAAAATGAACTTACCAACTCCCATGATAGGATAAGAGGAGTTGTGGCACATGCGATAGTATTCCCTGTAGGGGCAGGCTTGAGTGAAGTGAAGAAACTGTGCTATGAAGTAATATGGTTGGTTGCCCCACTATCAAAGTACCAAACATCTGAGGCTATTGCAGGCATACACTGCTCATGAGAAGATGGGTCAAAACTGCAAACAATAGTAAACGCCCATTCTTCATTCTGCACTAGATTAGTAGACTCTGTTTTTGGTGTGGAGGCCTCTGCAACAACCATTCCAACCTCCTTCTTCTTTGCCTCTTTAGCAGCTAGTTTTGGACAACTCTTAATAACATGATCATTTGCTTTACAATATTTGCAAAACAATTTCTACTTTTGTGATTTCTTCTCATCTTTGTCTTCCTTCTTCGAATGTGCAACATTTGCAGATTTCTGCTTACTAGTAGAAGAGCTCCATTTACCTTTGCCCTTCTGACTAGCCAGGAGAGCTTGATCTACAACATGCATAATAGACCTGTTCTGCCTAGATTGGTCTTCCTACAACAAAACAAAAACTAACTCTTCAAATGTTAAGGCATTTGGATTGCCTTTCATCATTAAATGAAGAGTAGAAGCAAAACTCTGATATGAGTTGGGAAGACCATTCAGAATAGTCTACACAAGATTTCATCTGCAGAGATCAACTATTCCTTCAAATCCTTGAGCTTTGTCAAAATATTGTCCATAGAATCATCTTCATTCATGTGCTCACTCTCCAAGTGTTTTCGAAGGTAAGCAACACGAGCCTCATTCCTAACGTGGTACAATGTGGTAACTGTATCCCATGCATCCTTAGTTGTTCTGCAAGAGCGAATGTGAGGAATAATGGCACGTTTGACAGACAAAGCTATCAATGCATGTGCCTGAGTATTTGTGCCATCCCAATGAATTTTCTCTATAGTAGGTGCAATATAAACAATAACAGAAACAAAAATCTATAGAATATCACCATCTGCATCAGCTTCAGTACTTGTATTTGCAATACCTATGTTCATAGGTGTAATAGGACGTTTTTCAACACCTTGCACAATATTCCATAGTCCTTTTGTGACCAATACATGATGCATCATATAAGCCCACAGTGGATAATTGGTACCATCCAACTTATCCTCAATAGCCAACATACGGAATACATCACTACTTTTAGCCATAGCCAATGACTAAAATACCTTGATGCAAAAAAATGATTGTATTTAAAAAAGTTGAATAGAACTACCCAAACAAGTTCTACTAGACCTATAGCATACTTCGAGACGCTTATACTGGCAAACCAAAATTGGTATATATCTTTGGCACAAAAAGACAAAATAGCCTACAGAAGCAATATGATAGTGCGTTTAGAGGCCGAAATGAGCTCAGATCGCGATTTCGACACTACAAAGCGAAGCGGTTTTAATCTCCTAATCACCTTGAGTATGCATACCAAATTTCATGCGATTTTGAGACTATGACTGGAGGAGTGTCGATGATGCCCTAGATGAAGTGGTAACCTGCTTTGATACCAATTGTTGGATTTAGACATTTGTGGAAGCACGTGAACAACACAAGGAAGAAGAAGAAGCTTGGAGCACAAAACACAATACTGATTGTATTACCACTACAATGTACAAAAGATAAGTAGCCTGTTAGGGCAATAGGCATATGTACAAGGGGAGGGACCTCCTAAAGAGGGAAAAAGTGCCCTAGCGGTCCTAGAGTGTTCACACACATCACTACCTAAATATATCAATAGTGTCATCAAAATCAATGTCTTTCTATTGAGCATAACCTTTGGAAACAAGCCTAGTTTTAAACCTATCAATTGTTCCATCAAGCTTAAAATTCCACTTGTATGCCCATTTAGTGCCAATGGCCTTTTTGCATGGAGAAAAATCACATAAATAGAAAGTATCATTCTTCATAATAGCATCTAACATCCATCCAATTTTTTGAATTTTGGAGAAATAGGCTCATTCTCATCACAAAGACTAGAGACAACCATTGCATAATGATTTGATGCAAAGGAAGCATATGAGAGTCTGAACAAATACAATATGATAAAGGTGCATGTAAGTTTCTATCTCTCAAAGTTTGCACTAACCATTTCGACATAATTTTTGCACGTTCTATGTCAATCATCTCATGAATAAGTGCACTATGTAAATCTGCATCAGAATGGAATGATATGCATCATCATTTGAAAATTGTGAAGGTTGAGAAATTACCTCATTTAGACCAATACTTGACTATACACTTGTAAAAAGAGGAAGCAAAGTGTCATACACATTCTTCGAGCTAACTGATGTCTCCTTGGTACATGTAAGTAAGGGTTGAATTGCATCTTCTACAACAAAAAACATCATGACTAACTAGAATGCATTTAGTAAGTGGATGACACAGATGATAGCCTTTGCTTTCAAAATATACCCAACAAAAATACATTTCACTGCTTTATCATATATTTTTTGCATTGTTGTTCGGGCATTAATGCATATGTCAGACAAGCAAATACATGCAAATGAGCAATAGATGGATCGTGACCATGCCAAGCCTCATATGAAGTGATAGACTATAGTGCTTTGGTTGGAAACTTATTAAGTACATATGTTGCACACATAACAACCTCAAGCAAGAAGCTATGTGGTAAAAACTTGACTTTTGACCACACAACTTGCCATTTCCATAAGAAACATGTTCTTTCTTTCAACAACTCCAATTCGTTGAGGTGTATATGGAACTATACACTGATGTTTTATCCCCCACTCAGCCAAAAATGAATTAAACTTATAAGATATATATTCCTCCCCTTTATCAAAATAGAAGGTGCCCATTTTACATGCTAGAAAATTTCCAGCCATAACTCATAACTGCCTAAAGCACATACATTGTTAGACTCACGAAACGATAGATAGGAGATGGTGGAACCACACCCTAAGAGGGAGGATTAGGAAGTAATCTTCAACCATGGCTTTTGGGAAAAGTGGTTTATCCCATCATACTCCTAGCTAGTAGGTCATTAGTTCAAATTCCACAATTGGTTGGGCAAAGTGAATGGAAGGCATGCACATCGTTTTCAAAGATGAGGCCATCAAAGATTCGAGTAGATCAGATTTAGATGTATAAGATATCATTGGAAAGCTCTCACAACGAGCCTTCCAATGGAAGCATAGATTGAGTCACCTTGCATGGGCGAGAACTAGATTCAAGAGATCAAGGTTGAGAGCAAGGCAAGTCTGTAGGCTAGTGGTCAAGAAGTGAAAAGGCAAGGTTCAAGATACCAAGGTTGAGAGCAAGGCAAGTCCATGGGTAAGTGGCCAAGAAGTGGAAATGCAAGCCTAAGACACCAAGGTTGAGAGTAAGGCAAATTTGTAGGCAAGTGGCCAAGAAGCGGGAAAGTAAGGTTCAAGACACCAAGGTTGAAACACAAGAAGGTTCAAGAGACTATGCAAGGGTGAGGACATCAATTCAAGGGAGATTGATCATTGAGGACAATGATCTCTAGAAGGGGAAGAGAGTGCTACACTCAAGAAATGACTGGTAGGAGATGGTTGAACCACACCCTAACAGGGATGATTAGGAAGTAATCCTCAACCATGGCTTTTGGGGCAAGTAGTTATCCCGTTGTACTCCTTGTTGATAGGTTATGAGTTTCCTAATCCTCCCTCTTAGGATGTGGTTCAACCATCTCCTGCTTCTCATTTCTTGGGTCTAACATAAATACCTCAAACATTGCTTTCAATGGATAACCCCATACATGGGTGGAAAAGTCATAAATAAAAGTCACGAAGTATAGGTTATTCCCAAATGAACGTGTTTGCATAGGACCACATACATCACAATGAACAAGTGGTAGTTTATGAGCACCCCTAACTTAACCATCTTTTAGGAAGGAGGAATGTAGCATTTTGTTTAAAATATAGCCTTCACAAACATGTTTAGAAGGTGCCTGAAGTTTTGATAGAGACGAGACCATTTCAAATTTTACTAGGCAAAGAAAAGTAGGAAAATTTAGATGACCAAAGCATGCATGCCAAAGCTTTGCATATGATATAGCTTGAGAATTATGAACTTCACATGCTAAATCATTCATATAATTTGCATAAGCTATGAGCTTATACAACCCATAACATAAAATTCTAGAAGTGATAATAGCATCACCATTCGAGAGATCATGAACTGTACATCCATCATCTACAAAATTAACAACCAAGCCAATTTTTCCTCTTGGTTAGTGCTGAAATTGATAGCAAATTTTTCTTGATCCTGGCACATATAAGGCATTTGACAATGTAAACTACAATCAATAGCAGTCAGAATGATCTTCCCAATTCCCATCATAAGATAAGAGGATTTATTAGCACATGCGATAGTATTCCATGCAGGGGCAAGCTCAAGTGAAGTGAAGAACTTTTTACGTTGTGAGGTAATATGTTTCGTTGCACCACTATCAAAGTACCAAACATGTGAGTCTAGTGCATACATAAACTAGTGTATACATATACTAATCATGGGAAAATGATTAGCTGCAAACAATATTAAGTGCCCATTCTTCATTCTAAACAAGATTAGCACACTCTGTTTTAGATGTAGAGGCCTCCACAACAACCATTCTAGCCTCTTTCTTCTTTGCCTCCTTTGCAACCAATTTAGGATCTTGCCATCTTTTTCTTCCTTCTTTGATTGTGTAGTAGTAACAGATTTTTGCTTATTAGTAGATGAACTCCATTTTCATTTGCTCTTCTTACTAGCTAAGAAAGTTTGATCTGCAACATGCATAATTGACTTGTTCTGCCTAGATTGATCGGCCTACAACAAAACAAAGACTACCTCCTCAAGTGTGAAGGCATTTGGATTTTCTTTCATCATCAACTGAAGAGTAGAAGCAAAACTTTGATATGAATCTTGAAGATCGTTAATAATAATATGCATGAGTGAACTATTTGGCAAGATTTCATCATAAAAAATGAACAATGCCTTCAAATCTTTTATCTTTTTCAAAAAAATATCCATTGAATCTCTTTCATTCATATGCTTAGTCTCCAAATATTTTTGGGAGGTAAGCAACACGAGCCTCATGATTTATTGTGTGGTATAATGTTATAAGAGTATCCCAAGCATCTCTTGTTGTCTTGCAAGAGTGAAAGTGAGGGATAATGGCATGTTTGAGAGACAAAGCCATCAATGCATGTGCCTATGCATAGCTTAAGCAAGACACAACAATGTTGCTAACTTTCTAGGCTCACAAAAAGCCGAAGTGCCTTTTTTAGAGGCCATTGGGTCCATCCACCTTGGCCAAACCTACTTCCTAGGATCTGATACCAATATCCCTATTAAGGTTTAGTTTAACCATCTATAACCTGTCAAGGGTGTGCTTCAACCATCTCCTATCTATCACTTTATTATAGATGTAGTACGATGTTTTTCAATACCCTGCACAATATTCCAAAGCCTTTTTGCTACTAAAACATGATACATCATGTATATTGCCCACAATGGGTAATTAGTACCGTCAAACTTATCCTCAATAGCTAACATACAAATTACATCATTTCTTTTAGCCATGGCTAGTGACTAAATACCTTAATGTAGAAAATTGACTATATTTTAAAAACTTGAACAAATTGAGCTCTATTACACCTGTAACGAAATTCAAGGGGCTTGTACTCGTGAATCAAACATGTATATATATTTGGCACAAAAAGATGAAGTTATCTGCACAATCACTACAATAGTGTGTGTGGAGGCCAAAATGAGTTCAAATCAAAATTTTGAGAGAACAAAGCAAAGTTGTTTTGAACTCATATTTAGCTTGAGTATGCTCACCAATTTTCGTGCGATTTTGAGACTATGACTAGAGGGGCATCGATGACACCCTAGATGAAGCAATCACTTGCTCTGATACAATTGTTGGAGATCAAGGTCTATTGAAGCACACGAACAACACAAAGAAGCTTGGAGAACTACATAACACATAATGTATTGCCAAGTGAATGTACAAAGATAAGTAACAAAAAATTAGGGTTATAAGTGTATATGCAAGCTAAGGGAAAAGAACATCCTAAAGAGGGAAAAAAGTGCCCCAACAGTTCTAAGTGTGTTCCCGCACATCACTAGCAAAATATATCAACTAGAGAATGATGAAGAAGAAGTGTAGCTTTTATCGAAATCTTGGAAAAATTATTGAAAATTTAACCCTAACTACCGAGTTTTTCTTATTTCCAACTATGTAAATACCTACTCTAATTGAACTAAAGATGAAGATGATGAGTATGCACTCAAATCACAAGCCCAGGTGCAGCACCGAAAACATATATCTCATGCAAAAGCTTACCATCACACCTAATCGACAAGGTCGTCCCTCACAATGGTGCCAAAAGTGTAAATACGTCATCGTAGCCTGCATGAATAACACAATAAAAATATGTATTTCCACAAGCGAACAATCAATATTTTAAAGACCGTACATGGCAAGATGGAAGCACACACACCTACAACAAGAGAGAGACAAGCACACACATAAGCATATATGTGCATGCATGCACACACACTCGTGAGTAGGCAAGAGGCAATGTGCTCCAAGAAGCTCTTGTATTGTTCAAGATAAGAGTACATAATAACTCTATCTACACCATAGTGTCCAACCTAGTTTTAAAAATAATGTTAAAAAAAAGCTATTTGAAGGTTGAAACGATGTTAGAAATTTGAGAAATTTGGTGTGGCCACTCTACTCATGCCCTGAAGCTCGACTACTATGCCGCTTTTACATTATGGGCTCGATTTATAGAAAAACTAAGTTTTATTCTAAACTTAAGCATTTTCACAAGTATTTTGGACACAATTTAGGAAATACATAATCTGAAGAGGTTTTTGAGTTGAAAAAATTGATAGACCCCTTCCTCCACTTCCATACTTGTGTTCTCCTATTTTCTATCTTCTTATCCTTTGATTGAGCTTCCTCCAACAATCACATGAAACTTCTTTACACATGTTTTTTGAAGATTTCAATATTCCTTTTTCCATTAACAATGTGCCATGAAGCTTTAAATCTCCGCACTTTTTTACACGTGTTCTTTGGTATAGTAATCTTTGTAGCATAGTAGTGGTAATCTCATGTTTATTACTTGAATATGATGTGTGTATCTGTTTATTAATTGAATATGATGTGTGTATCTTTATTGATGTGAGGTATGAAAATATTACTATGCATGCATAATTTTGATGAAATAAAGGCGAACAAAATCACTCAAACATGAGTGCAAGTTTACTATGTGTCAGTTCGACTATCTAAGATTTCCATAAGATCACTTGAAATTCATTCATTGGATCATCATCTACGTGTGAATTGAACAACAAAAGCTTGATGAAGCTATGTAAAATCCGATCATTGAACCATCATGTGTGTCATCGTCTTTGGTCATCTGATTTTTGATAAAATCAGCTAATCATGTGTCGTTAAATTTGATGAGCAAGCGTCTACTCCTCCGAGGTTTAATTTTGAAAGAACAACTGTACAGATGAATGGGTATAGTAGTCGCGAGACCCTCCGTATTCCACAAAGCAAAGGTTAAACAAAATTACGACTAGTACAGCTGGTTTAAATTATCCAAAAGCATTACATATCCAATCCGAGGGTTAACGAATTAAAGTTTGATGAAATAGATTGAAATTTAATTATTGAATCGTCACGTGTGCTTAAATTCTATGAAAAACAAAAACCTCACAATCACAACAACATTGCAGAATTATGCCGTGGCCCTTCTGCATCATAGTAACCTGAGAACGTTTGACTGCTTCCTTGTTCAGGATAAGCTTCGAGTTCTTCTAACATCAGAGTGGCGGCGACGTCAGCCTCTGTACTTTCAGAGAACAGGATAAGATTCAGAAGACGATGTGGCTTGTCGTCGTCAAGTAGATTCAAATCGTTCATCCATGTGCGTTTGCCACGTTTTCATCTTCCGCAGACGACGCTGCAAGCTCCATTCGAGAACAGAATCCTAATTCAATTTTCCTTAATTTCCCAATTTGTAAGAAACCTAATAATCGCAGGCAGGAGAAATTCCCTCGTCCATCCTCCGTCTCCATCTCCTCTTCAGATTCTGCCTCGCTATGCCTGAAGCGCATCGATAGTCGTGACAAAAGACGAGAACGCGGGTCGACAGTTCACGATAGGTCAGATTCAGACTCTGCGCCGTTTCCTTTTATGCCTTCCCATCCGTTGCTCTGTTCGATCATCTCCTCTAACGTCCTTCCATTCGGATCGGGGGTTGCCTGTGATCTGTCTACTACTTCCCTCTGATCCATCCGCTTTCTTCTGATCTTTCGACTCCAGCAGAAATCATCCGTCTGTGCTTCGCTTTGATCGTTCTTTCCTTGGAATCCTCCTCATTCTCCTTTCTGTTAACCCTGTTCCCCTTTGCGTTTT
Source organism: Ceratopteris richardii (assembly GCA_020310875.1). Lineage (NCBI taxonomy): Eukaryota > Viridiplantae > Streptophyta > Polypodiopsida > Polypodiales > Pteridaceae > Ceratopteris > Ceratopteris richardii. Next base: position 176,728,918 of record CM035414.1, read on the forward strand.
TTTGGTATTTCGTAAAATACGTCAAGTACCGCTTAGAAGTAATAACTTTTATCTCGCATCAGATCGATGGATTTCTCTATTTCTGAAGACGCTGTTCTTTATCCATTCTATATCGGGCCATCGACAATAGTGGGGAGAACCATTGCTTTGCGGGTACTCTTTTTGAAAGCAACGAAAGAGGAGCTGCTGTACGTGTGGGCACATATAGCTCTTTACCTGCGGCGTGTCCGCAAGTTTTCATCATTTGTATATAGTTTTCTTCTACAATGCCTGAACCCTCGCAAGCCGAGCATTATTTTAGCTTCTGTTTTGGGTGCTGCATTTCTTCTTCGAAGGGCACGAACAGTGAAACTTAAAGCTGAGGTTTCCTACCGTCGGAAGTTCTGGGAGAACATGATGAACTCTGTGAACACATATGAAGAATGGGCACATGCAGCACGAATGCTTGAGAAGAATGGTAGTCGAAGGAAAGATTCAGACTTCTACGACGAAGAGCTTGTGAGAGCTAAATTAGTGGAGCTCCGTCAAAGAAGACTGAAGGGCAGTGTAGAAGATATTCTTTTCTGCCTACGTGCGGACCTTGTAAGAAATTTAGGGAATATGTGCAATCCCGACCTTCACAAGGGTCGCTTACAGACACCAAAACTCATTCAAGAATACATTGAGGAGGTACGATATCATTTATATGCAGTTTGTGCTAAGTCTTCGGAGGAGATTTCCTTGGAGGAGAAGATTGCCTTTATTCATGAGACAAGGCATGCATTCGGACGTACAGCACTTCTGTTGAGTGGAGGGGCTGCGCTTGGCGCTTTCCATCTTGGTGTAGTGCGCACCCTTGTAGAGCATCGCCTCCTTCCCCGAGTGATTGCGGGTGCAAGTGTTGGATCCATCATATGTTCATTTGCAGCTACACGCACTTGGTCTGAACTTCAAGCGTTCTTTGAAGACCCAAACCCTCCTCTTCATTTCTTTGAGTCGATGGGAAACATATTTGCAATCGCACACAGGTTACTCACACATGGTGCAGTCCAAGGCATAGGTCAACTTCAGCGTGGTATGCGACAGTTGATAGGGGACTTGACATTTCAGGAAGCATATGACCTTTCAGGACGTGTGCTTGGAATATCTGTCTGCTCGCCTAGACGACATGATCCGCCTCGCTGTTTAAACTACTTAACCTCACCACATGTTGTGATATGGAGTGCTGTGACTGCATCGTGTGCATTCCCTGGCTTATTTGAGGCGCAGGAGCTTATGGCTAAAGATAGGCAAGGTAGACTTGTGCCATATCATTCTCTTGTACATGTTGGTCAAGAAGGAGCATTTGTAGCTAGAAGGCAATGGCGTGATGGAAGTCTAGAGAGTGATCTTCCTATGGTGCATCTGAAAGAACTTTTTAATGTGAACCACTTCATTGTGAGCCAAGCAAATCCTCATATTGCACCTCTCTTGCGGGTGAAAGAAGCTGTGCGTAATTATGGCGGCCATTTTGCTGGAAAGGTATATTTCTATTTAGTGACATGCATTAAGTATTTTACAAAAGATCTTGTGCATTTGAGTACTACGTTAAATCTATGTTTCTAGAATAATGTCCGTGAAGTACATATTGAAATGAATATTTTTGTGCTAGCTATTATACAGCCAAGCATTTCATTTGCACATTATTGTTCTACGTCTTGTAGTGTTTGTCCAACAAATTCAATTTCTTTTTTTATATTTTGCGATTAGCCTCATCTATTTATTCTTGCATACGAAAGGGTTCAATGAGGACGGTTATCAGGTGGACATCCCCATATGATAGCTGTACACAGGAACAGTGGGGGTTGTAAATGGGATATCCTAGGTATCGTTTGAACAGTTACAAAGGGCAAGAGGCCAAACAATACAAATCGCAAAGTGAGCAATGCTGAGCATAGTGTTTCCTTTTAGAATATCAGATAATGAAAGTGGGATTTGCACTCGCATACTGTATACAGACTACCTGAAGGTCTTAGGTTAGACACTTTGCCAGTTTATTTGAAATTGCCATCAGCATACTTTAGATCCAAGCAGGGAAAACGCTTTACATTATCAGTATCCTTGCGAGAGCGAGCTCTGTTGTAATCTGAAATTGGACGTAAGCATTATACATAAAGCTTTAGCTTTCTTTTTCTTTTTCTCTACTTAGCACAATTTTGTTATCAGCCACGGTTAGTTTTCATTTTGTTAGGTGATTGTTTTTCTTTTCTCAAGTGCATGCACATTAGAATTAGGTTGTGTATGTGTTGTAGCAATGGATTTGTGTGTGTTTTGTACGCTCATTATGTCCATTCAATTTTATTGTTTCACATTGTTTTTTCAGCTGATTTGGTTGCATTTAACATATTGATCATTTTTTTTTCAATTAGGAAGATGTCTTTAAGACATAATCAATTTTATTGTTTCACATTGTTTTTTCAACTGATTTGGTTGCATTTAACATATTGATCATTTTTTTTTTCAGTTAGGAAGATGTCTTTAATAATGCATTTTCATAACTTGGCTCCGTTTCAAAACCTAAGGTCTATTATACAAATCATCAATGATACGTACATGGTTGAATGATATTGTTGTTGTTGTCCCCCTTCCCCTCGGGTTATGTTCTCAAAATAAAAGGACATTTGGATGGGCTTTTGTGGTTAAGTGTCAGGCAAGTGTGGACTGGGCTGCCACCTCATCTAATTTATAAATATAGGACCCATGGGTTCATTTGCGAGACATTCCTCATGAGGTACTTGGACTCTTGGCCCTTTGGCAAAGCCTTGTCACCAAAGTAACAGGGGACTCATCCCCCACACTCCTAGGGACGCCGGGATGCCTCCCCCCTTCTCCCTTGGGGTGGGACACCCATCAGGGATGCATTCCGTCCCAAGGGCCAAACCCCAAATAGGGGTGTGTGAAAATCCTTGTCAGGAACAAGGATGGCCTAACGTGGGTTTTAGCGAGATAATTTTTTAAGTGAAATTTCAAATTTGAATGCGGATATTGTAGCCTATACACAAGCATAAATAGCCCTTACTTCATCTCTTCAAGCCACAAGCTCATTTAGAGCCTTCATTAGAAGCATCCTATGTGTGTGAAGGCTTGAGCCATCTTCACCCTTGCATATCCAAGGGCTTATGCCACAAGTTCATTTAGAGCCTTCATTAGAAGCATCCTATGTGTGTGAAGGCTTGAGCCATCTTCACCCTTGCATATCCAAGGGCTGACCTCTATCTTCTCAGTCCTCTATTCACTTGCCACCTTTTTTCTCTTCTCCTCATAGTATTCTCTACTCTCATGGCTTCTTCATCACGAACAAGTGGGTCCAACACCAAGAGGCGACATGCTACAAGCAAATGGACGTGGTGGGAAGAGGTGGACTCTCTCGTATATGCCCGAGAAGGAGGTGGTGCAAGG
>CM035414.1:176759834-176771430 GCA_020310875.1 Ceratopteris richardii
CATGCACATGCACATGCACATGCACATGCACATGCACATGCACATGCACATGCACATGCACATGCACATGCCACATGCACATGCCACATGCACAATGCACATGCCACATGCACATGCCACATGCACAATGCACATGCCACATGCACAATGCACATGCCACATGCTGCATGCCACATGCCACATGCTGGATGCCACATGCACATGCTGCATGCACATGCACATGCTGCATGCACATGTGTCATGCTGCATGCACATGTGTCATGCTGCATGCACATGTGTCATGCTGCATGCACATGTGTCATGCTGCATGCACATGTGTCATGCTGCATGCACATGTGTCATGCTGCATGCACATGCCACATGCACATGCACATGCACAATGCACATGCACATGCACATGCACATGCACAATGCACATGGCAACATGCACATGGTGACATGCACAATGCACATGTGTCATGCTGCATGCACAATGGCAAATGCACATGCACAATGCAGTGTGCACATGTGTCATGCACATGCACAAGGAAAATGCACATGTGAGATGCCACATGCATGCAGCATGATTGATCATTGCACAATCAAATATAAATTGAAAATTCAAAAATCAGTTCACTCACCTGTGATTGTAGTACCAGCAGCTGATGCATCTATGGCTCGAAGGAACATGGTCCCTTTGCAACAATGCACCAAAATGTTGTACACATTTCTCTTTCGTATGTCCGTCCATCCGTCACACATGATTGTGCATCCATACTTTGCCCATGTCTCTTTCATAGGCTCAAGCTCTCTCTCTAATGCTTCCTTTGTTTTTTTCAGCTCCGTTGTCCTCAAGTCTTCATAGGTAGGCCCTTGCCAACGAAACCCTAATAGTGAAACCTTCTCAATGGCATTTCTCCATGCCGATGTTCGTGCAACATTAAAAGACAAACCACATTGTATAAAAGCTTTCATGATGGCTTGTGTGGCTTCTTGTTTACGTTGTTGTTGCAAGCTAGCACGTATAGATGCTCCTCCAAGAGAGCCAAGTGGGTGCTCTTGTGGATCATGCTCTACTCTTGTACTCTTTCTTGGTGGCTCATGCTCTATGTCAATGTCTATGGAAGACTCATGAGCTTGAGATGCTTGAGTTTGGGGATCACAAGAACCATGTGAACCGCTTGCAAATGATCTAGCTTGTGATTGGGCTCCACTCCTTCTACCTTGGGCTTTTTGAGCTACCCATGCCATTAGCTCTACCTTTATAGCTTCGGGAATAGGCTCTTTGCAAGGTGCAACTCCTATGCCACTAAGTCTTCCAAGGTGTGCCTTGATCCTATCAGCTCCACCGGCTCCACTATAGCCACAAAGCTTGCAAGTCCATCTCTCACTACCCCCGGAGCCCATCTTTCCTTGGCTTGTCACATATTCCCAACATGCTTGTTTTGCTTTAGGCATGGTGATGGGAGAGGCTTAAAGCTTGGAGAGGATAAGAAGCAATAGATAGGGGGGTGTGTGAGGATGTGTGTGTAATAAAAGTACCTTCTTGCTTTGTTTTGCTCTCTTCCACAGTCGACAGTAGCAGGATTCGCTCTCGGGTGCTAAGATGAAAATGCCTCAATGAGGCCGTTTCGGCGAAACGGCCTCATTTGAGGCAAATTTTTTTGTGTTTGTTCGCAACGTTGCAACGTTGCGTTGCGAACGTTGCGAACGCATCGCAACGCGTTGCGATGCAACACTGATACATAGATCCATGCATACATACATCCAAACACACATACACATAAACATATATATATATATATATATATATATATATATATATATATATATATATATATATATATATATATATATATGTATGTATGTATGTATGTATGTATGTATGTATGTATGTATGTATGTATGTATGTATGTATGTATTGTATGTATGTATGTATGTATGTATGTATGTATGTATGTATGTATGTATGTATGTATGTATGTATGTATGTATGTATGATTGTATGTATGATTGTATGTATGTATGTATGTTTGTATGTATGTATGTTTGTATGTATGATTGTTTGTATGTATGATTGTATGATTTTATGTATGTATGTATGTATGTATGTGTGTGTGTGTGTGCGCGCGCGTGTTGTGGGAACTAAACTCATGACCTACCAGCTAGGAGTACGATGGGCTAACCACTTGCCCAAAAAGCCATGGTTGAGGATTACTTCCTAATCCTCCCTCTTAGGGTGTGGTTCAACCATCTCTTGATCATCATTTCTTGAGTCTAGCACTCTTCCCCTTCTAGAGATCATTGTCCTGAATGATCAATCGTTGATGTCCCCTTGAGTTGATATCGTCACCCTTGTATAGTCTCTTGAACCTTCTTGTTCTCAACCTTGGTCACTTGAACCCTTGCTTTCAACTTTGATGTCTTGAGCCTTGACTTTCCGCTTCTTGGCCACTTGTCTACGGACTTGTCTTGTTCGCAATCTTTGGTTTCTTGAGACCTTGTTCTCGACCTTAGTATCTTGAACATTATTATCACCCATGCTAGGTATCTTAGATCCTCAATCTAGTGCTTCCATTGGAAAGTCTCTCCCGAGAGCTTTCCAAGGGTACCTTACAAATCTAAATCCAATTTATGAATTGGCTGATACACTCTAATTTTTGTCGGACCAGATTTTGAAAGTGTTGTGCGTGCCTTTCATCCACCTTGCCCAAACCTACTTCCTAGGCTCTGATACCAATTATGGGAATCGAATTCATGACCTACTGGCTAGGAGTATGATGGGCTAACCACTTGCCCCAAAATCCATGGTTGAGGATTACTTCCTAACCTTCCCTGTTAGGGTCATAGTTATCGGAAATGGTTTGTCGTTTCCTTGGACTGTTCCAAACGGAAACTCCGTTTCTGTTCTACGTTTTTTATGGTCGTTTTTAGGTTAATTTTGACCGTGTTCCGAATTTTAGTTTTGTGATTTTGGTTCTTACTCCCTGTGTGTCATGTTCAGGTGTGCACAGTGTCATGTTCAGGTGTGCACAGCCTACGGTGCTTGATGCATCTATGACATATGTGCATTGTGCACCCATGATAAGATTAAAGAGACTATTGATGAAAGTTGAAACTAGATTGAGAAATAATCTAGAAGTATTGTGTAGTTAATAATTAGTACTGTGTGCATATCACATAGTGTTTATCCATGCAATGTGCATTTGTGTGTTTCATGTGTTGCTTGGTGTTTCATATGTATTGTTGCTTGCATCATGCATGTATACATACTATGTAGATGATAAATGTATATCTATACGTACATGTATATATGTGTGTGTGTGTATGTATGTATGTATGTATGTCTATGCATATATGTATATAAATGTACATTATTCATTGGCAACAATACACATGACAAAAAGTTTAAGATATATGTAGCATGCCCATCAAACATTTAGAATTTTAGAAGCGAGTTATGTATGAACTTCGAGTGAATCATCACTACCTCGATAGTTATGTCTCCTCACCACCTAGCACACCTTGACCCTAGTAGGTTGGTATTTTTTTCATCAGTGTAGGACTAACCGGGTACCTATATGAGGGCCCAAGTACTATATGATGGGCACATAATGAGATAAGGATGGTAGGAAGATATTATAGTATCACAAGATTGATTCTTGGGTAGGGCAAGGTTGGCACGGACTAGGATGCCTTGGCCCTAATAGGTTGGTATTTGTTCATCAATATAGGATTGGGGGCCTTTGTATGGAGTGTTTGTTGATACCCAGGCCCGCAAACATGGACTAGGCACATGGTACATGTGTATATTCGAGATGTCCCGTATATGGTATCCATCGAGATAGATGCGCTTCCATGTCAATATAGATTGAGCATGAGGATCGGGACCAGTGGGAGAGGAAGCCTTGGAGGACTTTTTATCTTGAGCATATGATCCCATGGAGGTAGACTCTCGCCTTGTTTTATCTTTTATTCTCTCATTGATTAGGACAATGTCTCTGTTGGTGTATTGTAACAGACTCACGTTTTAGCATCAAAGACTTATGGTACAGGTGTCAATGATTTGCATGTTCTGAAGCCATGAATATATAGTGCTTGATCTGTAATTTGTGTGTTTTAGCACATGATTGTGCATAGCATCCCAACATGTTTTGATAAGGTGGAACTGGCATTGAATCATAATTGAGTAATGTTTTAGAATCCATGACTTAAGTGCAGGTGTCAATGATCTGCACATGGTGAATGTATGATGCTTGAACTGTGAATTGTGAATTATTGTGCATAGCATCGCAGGGTGTTTTGGTAAGGTGGAACTCTGATGGTCATTTTGGAAGAAAGGAAAATTTTATGGAAGAAAAAGCCCACTGTTCTCTTTTGAGTGGAATGAACTGCATTTTTCTTGTTTTCTGTGTTTCCACACCACTTCTGAGCTCTCTCACTGTGTCTATCTGTGGTAAATTTTATGATTTAATTCAAAGTTTTTCCTCTTAGGTTCTCTTTCTTGAGTTCTCTGTTGAATATTGATTTTCTTTTAATATATTTTTAATTTTGTAAAAAAAAAATCTGCAGTTTTAAGGTTGGATTGAGGCTTAAAGATTTGCCTTTGTTCATTCTGTTCTCATGTCATAGCATTCATATTATACATTCGCATCGTCTTTATAGGAAAAATTATTGTGCGACATGGAACTTTACAGTACTAATTTCTGATTACAGCACCTTCAAGTGCAAAATGTATTGGCTGAATTATTGTTTTAATATGGAAAATGGTTTGAAACTTGAAAACTGTATTTTCTGCTGTGTTCTTTTTCCAAAGTTTCTGTCTAATGCATCCAAATGCATATTGAAGTGTGCATCTGATCTGGTTTGTACATTACATCTACATCTCCCTGGCTCTTTTTCTTCCTTTCTTATTTCATTTCTGACATTTTGTTTTGGTCAATCTCTATTGTAGCTGGCACATCTGGTGGAGATGGAAGTCAAGCACAGATGTAGACAAGCATTAGAACTAGGATTTCCTCTTGGTGGTATTTCCAAACTATTTGCCCAGGATTGGGAGGGTGACATAACTATTGTGATGCCAGCAACAATAGCTCAGGTACATGCTTTCCTATTTGGTGAACTTGATAATGTTATTTCCCCCTTTCTCTCTCTCTCTCTGTGTTATATATATATATATATATATATATATATATATATATATATATATATATATATATATATATATATATATATATATATATATATATATATATATATATATATATATATATATATATATGTGTGTGTGTGTGTGTGTGTGTGTGTGTGTGTGTGTGTGTGTGTGTGTGTGTGTAAGTGAGAGATGGGGGGAGGGGCATAGTGGAAAGCAACGTTTTAGCAATGGCAACGGCAATGCATTAGCAACGGGTTAGCAACGAGGGCAAGGTTTAGAGCTAGGCATTGCGATAAAGTTATTTATTTTTCAAAACTTATATATATATATATATATATATATATATATATATATATATATATATATATATATATATATATATATATATATATATATATATATATATATATATATATATATATATATATATATATATATATATATATATATTAGGTATTTTGTGTCCTATGATCTATTATAAGGTGGGATATGACTATATATACCAAAAAATACAATATTATGTATATATATATAATATTATGTGTGTGTATGTGTATATATATATATATATATATATATATATATATATATATATATATATATATATATATATATATATATATATATATATATATATATATATTAGGTATTTTGTGTCCTATGATCTATTATAAGGTGGGATATGACTATATATACCAAAAAATACAATATTATGTATATATATATAATATTATGTGTGTGTGTGTATATATATATATATATATATATATATATATATATATATATATATATATATATATATATATATATATATATATATATATATATATATATACACACGCACACACACACACACACACACACACACACACACACAGAGGGAGGGGGAGGGAAGGGGGGGGAGGGAGGGAGGGAGGGAAGACAGACAACTCCAGAGGGGTCTTTACCTTGGCCTACAAGGAGAAGGACGGCCACGAGTTAAAGGGGCAATCCCCTTAAATAACGTGGAAGCCGAAGCGGGCCAAGATGTCGGGAGGCCTTGAGGCCGGTTGGAGCGGAAGCGGGACTTAACTCGGAAGATGAGAGGGATGGCTGCTCAAGGCAGGCCGGCCCGGGGGGGCGTAGCCGTCAAGTCCAAGGTTTCTGTTTGCCAAGAGCATAGTGGCTCTCTTTTGCCCAACACGTGCAAAGCCCCTTTGAGTGAGCGGGCAAGATGAGGGACATGCTGGCCCGATGTCAGCCCGCTCGGTTGTCAAGGTACAAAACTTGCCAAGGATGGACGGGGGGGGAGGAGCATTCCGGTTGCCGGGCATCTACCCACGATGCAAGGGACAATCGATGTTCCCAAGAAATGTGAGGAAGGTAAGGCCATCTACGGGCCCTAAAATGATTCCCGTTTGCAGCGAAGTCGAAAGGGTGACAATTGTGATGGCTTGTGAGACTTTGCATTATGTTCTTACGCTTGAATTTGGGGAAGTGTGCTTAGTACCATGGGTTGTCGTGCGAATGCATATCTAAGGGAAACTTTACTAATGTAAGAGAGGTGTGAACTTAACACCGTGGGTTTGGCTCGTAGCAAAGGGACTACATACAAGGGATGGCTTGCCCCACTCCGATTCCATCAGGACAAGCCAAGCTCCACATGACCCAAATCTTTCTTAAGTGCGGGACCTCGCACTTGAATCATGGCATGTTTGCCTCTTGATAGGTTGAATGTGCCGATTCCGTCCAATGACTTCCAAGAAGATCCTATCGTCAAAAGGATGGCTTGTCCCTCTAAGTCAATTCACGACTAGTCATCCATGTGCCCATCGCCATCAAAACAGTAGATTGGGCCATGCCGCTCAAGGAAGGAGCCAAAGTGAAACACTAAGGCCCCAAGCCGGCTCTTAGTTAAAATTTTGACCGGATCAGGTAGATATGGCAATATGGGACCATGCCCGTTTTGTAATGGGAGGGCCTCATTGCCACTCCACGCATACCGTTTGGGTCCATTTCACATTCCATAAATATCAAGGCATGGTGAAGCCGCCGGCCAAGATAATTCCCACCTGAAGGAAAGGGGCCTATCGACGGCCCACAATGTGACATTGCATGAGCAGCATGAACACACCACACATCATTGTGACCGACATCATGAGAGGCTTACAGCGGTCAATGCGACTTACGACACAAATTTTAGCGACTTATGGCACTACGGATTACAACACATTCAAGTGACTTAGCCACGACGCGAATTACGCATGCTGGCCGGATTGAAAGGGGCCTATCGGAGGCCCACACAACGTTTGGCACAAGGCATGGATTTGCGGCGCATGGAGCGGCTTACCTTCACACCGGCCGATTCCTTTGAAACTTTGCCCCGGTCACGAACCTGCTAGCCATATGAAATCGAGCCTTTTGGAAGCCCACACGGGATTCACTCAAGGCATGGACGTGCGGCACACGGAGCGGCTTACGTTCACGTCGGCTGATTCCCTTTGAAAATATGCCCCGGCCATGAAGGAACCTGCGGGCGGCACCCATAAGGCATGGATGGGAGGGCAAGGCCACACACCTTTCGATTGCATGAAAACGGGCCTATCGACAGCTGTAGCTTCGTTTCGCGCAAAGGCACGGACATGCGGCGCATGGTGCGTCTTACATTCATGCCGATAGTTTTACTTTGAATCTTTGCCCTTACCTTGGCCAGGAAGCGACCCACGAGCAGGCATTCACGTAGGGCGCGACGGGAAGGCAAAGCCACGAGCCCGCGGAGCGCCATCCCCCCCCCCCCCCCCCAAATAGTGCGTTCCCAAATAGTGCGTTCCCCCGGCCCCGTACTGCCCGACAGGAAGCACAAAACTTCATTTTTGATAACTCTAGGCATGCCGACCCAAGAGTAAAAGATAGGGATAATATTCAAGCCGAAAAATATTTTGGCCTCATGGTGCTTACTACCTCGGCCAATGTGATACCATCGCGGGAGAACACGGTTTGATTTGCCTTTTGCCTCCATAACTATGCTTGGCTCAGGGGAGACTCAAATAAATGATATTACAATATTTTCAAAGGGACAGGTCTTACGGTTGGCAAGTGGGTTATGCGTGTTTCGTTTTGGCACATGGAAGCATCACCGTTTTCCCATAGCACTCTATCCTGCCGGCCCACCTGCGGTGGAGCACGGAGGGGGACTGCCCTGTGTTGCTCCCAAATTTCAGTCTCGTGGACAGGAGCCCCCACCCCAAAGGGACGCGTCTTATGGTAGCTCGTGCGAGCTACAGCGCTACCCTGAACCGGAGAACAAGGAGGCCTTGCCGGCATATGGAGGGCGATTCGTCGCTATAACAGTGGTTGCCGTGGAATGGTACGTCATGGGTTCAGCCAATGAGGGAATAAACAAACGGGAGTGGGCTCACAAGCGGGTCGAACCCATAAACACATGAACGGGCGAATCATCATGCCTTACAAAGGATCATAAAAGATCGGGATGGCCTCTTACGTCGACTGTCGGACCTGTGCCACTCGGGCCAGAAAAGTTGTGATCCGCTTTCATTTGCCAACGACCCAAGGGGGGGGCCAACGGGAGACTTTGCGACGTACATAAAAAAAAATCTCCGTTTTGCGCCAAAATGAGCCGAGGTCCAAACAGGGACCAACGATCAATGTATCTCATGTAAAAAAAAATTTGCCCTTTTTGCCGATGGACCGATGGCCGACGCCGTGGACGATGGATTCACCGACCCACTAAGAGATGAAGCTCTGATACCAAATGTGACAATCCAACTCCAAGAGGGGTTTTTACCTTGGCCTACAAGGAGAAGGATGGCCATGAGTTAAAGGGGCAATCCCCTTAAGTAACCCGGAAGCCGAAGCGGGACAAGATGTCGGGTGGCCCGGAGGCCAGTTGCAGTGGAAACGGGACTTAACCCGGAAGATGAGAGGGACGGCCGTTGAAGGCGGGCCGGCCAAGCGGGATGTAGCTGTCAAGTCCAAGGTTGCCGTTTGCCAAGAGGCATAGTGGCTCTCCTTTGCCACACATGTCCAAAGCCCCTTTGAGTGAGCGGACAAGATGAGGAACGGGCGGGCCCGGTGCTGGCCTGCCCGGCCGTCAAGGTACAAGACCCACCAAGGATGGACGGGGGGCGTTCCCGTTGCCGGGCATCTACCCATGATGCAAGGGACAACCGACGTTCCCAAGAAACATGAGGAAGGGAAGGCTCAGCACTCACACCCACGGTGCTTCATCCCCCGGATGTTGGGAGTGTTCCTAGCTGGGCCACAGTCCAAAGGCGTGCACGGTTACCACTCCCCTTATAGTTGCGCACAATTCAGGGCAGCAGGGCAAACCAGCCAGGCACCGTGCGTCGGATAGAAAACCACGGAGGCAGGCAAAAGGGCATGCCAAGAGGGAGGGAGGGGGGAGGGGGGAGAGAGGGGGGGGAGAGAGAGAGAGAGAGAGAGAGAGAGAGAGAGAGAGAGGGGGAGAGAGAGAGAGAGAGAGAGAGAGAGAGAGAGAGAGAGAGAGAGAGAGAGAGAGAGAGAGAGAGAGAGAGAGAGAGAGAGAGAGAGAGAGAGAGAGAGAGAGAGAGAGAGAGAGAGAGAGAGAGAGAGAGAGAGAGAGAGAGAGAGAGAGAGAGAGAGAGAGAGAGAGAGAGAGAGAGAGAGAGAGAGAGAGAGAGAGAGAGAGAGAGAGAGAGAGAGAGAGAGGGAGGGAGGGAGGGAGGGAGGGAGGGGAGGGGGGGGGGGAGGGGGGGGGGGGAGGGAGGGGGGGGGGGAGAGAGAGAGAGAGAGAGAGAGAGAGAGAGAGAGAGAGAGAGAGAGAGAGAGAGAGAGAGAGAGAGAGAGAGAGAGAGAGAGAGAGAGAGAGAGAGAGAGGGAGGGAGGAGGGAGGGAGGGAGGGAGGGAGGGAGGGAGGAGGGAGGGAGGGAGGGAGGGAGGGAGGGGAGGGAGGGGGGAGGGAGGGAGGGAGGGAGGGAGGGAGGGGGGAGGGAGGGAGGGGGGAGGGGGGGGGGGGGAGGGGGGGGGAGGGGAGAGAGAAGAGAGAGAGAGAGGAGAGAGAGAGAGAGAGAGAGAGAGAGAGAGAGAGGAGAGAGAGAGAGAGAGAGAGAGAGAGAGAGAGAGAGAGAGAGAGAGAGAGAGAAGAGAGAGAGAGAGAGAGAGAGAGAGAGAGAGAGAGAGAGAGAGAGAGAGAGAGAGAGAGAGAGAGAGAGAGAGAGAGAGAGAGAGAGAGATTTCTTTTTACAGTTTGCAAAGCTTATACAAAAACCTCACAGACCCTCTGAGCTGCGCAAATCAGTTCTTCAGGGAAGAAGGTGCACATGGGCAAAGCTTTCAGCTATCCAAGCAAACTGTGGTATAGAGCTTATGTTGGATGAGTGTATGATAGTCCTTAATCAACAACGCCAACTACAGAGAAATTCGGAGAAGTGTTTGACACCAACTGGGAGTGGACCAAATCTTTCATTAGGATCTTCAAAACGCATCCCATCTTGGATATGTTTAGCATGGGAGAATGTAGCAGGAAACAGTGAGGACGAGAATTCTGAACCTACACTACCAGCTGGGGGTCCTTGGGGTGGTGCCCCGCTGAAGAGATCGAGAATTACTCGAAGCACAAATGATGGAAGTGATGGGGAAAGTGGCTCTGATGGATTTGATGAGTCATGGACAAAAGCTGGCGGTCCTTTTATGCGGTCTCCATCTGCAAACAAGCTCATTGTTATGATGGGTTTCGATAATGATGCTGCAACTAACGAGGGTAAAGAGAGCAGGGCAGGCTTGGAGGCTGTTGAAAGTTCGCTGAAGAGTTGACATAATCGTGTAGACTGCTCACTGAGGTTCTGATGATGCTATGAATGGAAGCTAAAACTGCAAACAAGGTGAAATAGAGAAAGAAGAGGCTAATGCAGGGGGCAAAGGTTATTGAAATTTCACAGCCTGTTAGGTTAACATTGCAATTTGAATACATGCTGCTCAGAGTAGACGTCAAAGGGGAGTTCTTTGTTGTGGACCGATGGCAATTCAATGACTCTTTTGTCCTACTGCTTTTTTCTGTCTATGAATGAACAGATTCAGGAGCTGTTTTTCTAGAGATGCTGTTTTGCAGGTGACTAGGTTTACAAGAGTAAACTGCCTTCACTTGAAATTGTACAGTCCATTCTTTCCCCTTCTTTTTAAGGGCCTCAATTGCTTTCTCAAAGCTATACAGTGCACCATTTTGAAAGCCTGATGACTTAGTATTGCAAACAAGAGCCTCATAGGAAGAAATATTATTCATGATTAGGGCTTCTTTGTTTTTACATGAAGCTCTGTTTCAGCAATTTCTTTCTATGACATTTCTTGATATGTTTCAGTATTGTAAATATGAAAGATCCATTACTCAAAGAATGAAATATGTTTAACCATTTTACATTTAAATCTGCAGATCCTTGGTCTACTCGATTGTTAAGTTGTAAACTCATCGCCTTATGATCAAACTT
>CM035414.1:176783930-176953930 GCA_020310875.1 Ceratopteris richardii
TGAGGAAGACAGTTCGATTGCAAATATCAATGGGGCTTCATTTTTAGAATGGTGAATCAACCACAAATGTTTATTGTAAAGATCTTGCGGTTACAAGATGCATCTATCATTAAAAAAATATATATTCTGGAGAGGGCATTACCCAAGGCCTCCAAGAAAAACTCTATAAAACATTATGTTTGCATGCCGCTTTACATGAATTTTTAGTTGTTATAGTATGGAATTAAGAAGGAAAAATCTCAAGTTTGGATAAGAAAATCTCCAGTTTTGATTAGGAGAAGACCACCCTACTCTAATTACTAAATTGAGGCAAGAGATGGAGTCCTTCAAGCTACAAAGAACACTTGAAATCGAGAAGGCAACAATGGAAGATGTTCTAATGTAGCTTCAAAGAGAATCGGAGAACCCTCGCTCTTCTCAAGGGGTATGGAGATAAATTTGCTTTAATTTTTGTAAGTCTAATGATAATATGTTGCAAGAATGTTCTCTTAGGCATCCTTTCCATATCTATGGAAAGTTTGAGATTGAATCAAGAGATTGCTTCCACTTGATGGGTGTATTGAGATTTTCCATGAGAAGTTATTGGGTGAGCCCCATAGAACCCGTGCAAGATCAACCCTATCTACTAAGCCATAAAAAATGGCCTCGATCCCTATCGAGACCACATTTTATGTTGATCTCATAAGAAAAAAGCACCTTGGCCCAGATGAGGAAATTGTCCTATCATCTGTAATTTTGATGCATTTAATATGGGAACATCGAGAGCAAGTGCCTTCAACAAGAAGGATATCCTCTCAATAGAAATTACCAAGAGGCCAAGGACCACTATACAAGGGATTACACCAATCATTATTCAAACCCTATTCATATGACTTGGGAACCTCAAGATGGGATAAAAGGAAGTGCTTTTGAGACTCTAGACATCATGGGCCACTTTATAAGATCTTTAAGCCTATTTCTCCCTTTACATTGAGGAAACATATAGAAATAGGATTTCAATTAGTGTGCTTAATCTAGATTAATGTTATCAAATCGTCTTTAAATATTTCATGCAGGTTCGTTTAAAAGGTATCTTACACGAATATATTAATTTCGGAAGAGAGAGAAAGTTTATGTGAAAATCATGAAAAGTGATATGCCTCCAAGTTTGTGTCCGTCTGGTCTTTGGTAAATTTGAACTTTTTCCTTTTGTCCTTCGAGCTATATAATGTGTGTTTAGGATATTTTTCGCTTTTTTACTCTACTCTCCAAAGTAGACTGGCTTCTCTCTTTCTCATAATTCTAGATGCTTTTGCCATAAGGAACCTCAATCGAATCACTTTTACGAAACTTTCATCCAATTGGACTTTGTGTGATAAGTTCCATACCAATATTGCAATCAATCATGAGCATGCAACAACGAGAAAGGTATTCCAAAGAGCTCTATAGCCTTGTGAAGTTGATGCATTATGCAAAGAAGGCAAAAAGCATATTAACATATGGGCAGATGGATTGATCCTCAAACTAGAAGGTATCCACCTTTTCATAATCTTCATGATCTGATTATATTTGTAGGAGATGGTGATGATGGTGTACATGGATATTGTTCAAGGCTTTGGGAGTTTTCAAAGAACTACATGCAATACATAAACTATTTACAAAATATATTATATCATAGGGATTTACATAAGAAGGATCTAGAAGAAAATTTCTTGCATTAGACTTCTGAGTCAAAAGCTTTTAAACAAATGAAAGAAGCTCCTATAGGATTGAAAATGCGTTCAAAATGAATAAATTTTTTTTTAGATTTGACAAAAAAATCTGGCCATAAGAAAAAGAGAATGAAAATTGCAAGAGATCATGTAACAAATTTGAATGCATACATTTTGGTAATGAAATTATGAATTAACCTGATGTTATAAATTTATTGAAAGTGAATAAGAATGCATGCTTAAAAGGACTTATTTTTTGAAAACTCATGAAAGAAATGAATTTGTTGTTATAACCTTCTCAAATTCAGGAGGTTGGAATGGTGTTGGAGTGAGTAGAAAGGGTTATAGAGCGATTTCAAAAGTTCGGTGTGAATTTCTTAAATATAATAAAGTAAAAAGTTCTAGACTGCCTAGACCTCATCATGTAGGAAATTATTGGTGTTGTTTGAATAAGAAAAACACGTGTATATTTGGCAACTATAAACATATTCATGGTAACATGCTTTATGAGGTAGGAAAACAAACTTTACATTTCACTTACAATATGTTTAACAGTATATGGATAGATATTATAAAACTTCAAACATATATGGTTCAATTCTATGATTTAAAAGAACATGAATGTTCTCATCTTTGGAAATTTGTAATAAAACTTGATGAAGCTAAAATTAAAAAACATCAAAAGATGGGGAGAATTAGTATTGCAATAATCAACAGAGCTTTGGACGATAGCCTTGGGAAATTGGATACTCCATCTCTCAAAGTACAATAAAAGATGGAGTTATGGTGGGTTGGGTGTGCTCAAGTTCCATCTAAGAATCATAAAACACTTAAGTGGTCGAGCTTGTAGACACATGTTCCAAATGTAATCCACAAGCAACATCCAAGAGAATTGTTGACTGTTAAGCACTCTGGAAAGTTTAAAATTGAGTGGCATTTGAGTGGAGACTCAAAGACTCTAAAATGCATGTTTGGTATAAGCGGGGGTGCAAATTGTAAGTACCCTTGTTTATACTGCATGAAAATTCCAAGTTCAAGAGGGTGGATAGTTAGGAATAAGATTGGGAATATTTCTTCCAAAAAAAATGTTAATCTACATATTTACTCATCTTCTGCCATGATTTGGGACTCGATACTTCTAATAGAATTGACTAATGTACACACATGTACATTGCATGCAGAAAGGATCATTGACAAGTTGGTTCGTCTTCACTTGGATTATGCATATTTAATCAAGCCTACAACTCTTGCAGATGAATGCATAAAAAATTGTGAAGCTTTGATTTAAAAAATGGGAAGAAAAAATCCAAAGCTTTCACAGAATGCATGTGTTGTACTATAGGATGTGTCAATGGGAGGTGCAAAACCAAAAAGATTCTTCAACAACAACGATGGAAAACAACTAAATGCAACATGGAATTATTGGAAACAATTTTGCGAAGTTAAAATAAATGTAAAAAGCAATCCAAAAATAACAAAGAAAAGAATAGAGGTGTGGCTTAGACTAGATAAATTTTTGAAGATAATGAGTCAACAAGTAATTTCTAACGTGTATGTGATTGACTTCAAAAAGACACTCACATAGCTTATAGAAACCATCACAAAGACTTGGAGTGTCAAAGACATAACTTACTACTTGGTGAGTTTTAAATAGATTATTTAGTCCACCATTAGTTTTTCAAATAAACATCTTATGATCTTTATCTTTATGTTTCTACATCATATTCTTTTTCTCCATGGTCCATTCTTTGCAAAAAAGGGAACACTTGCCACATGGAACACTCAGGGCATGGAAAAGTCTCGTTATCAAGAAAGAATAAGCTTCCTCATATGCACAAGAAAAGGAGGAAAAGTCACAAAAATTAATCCATTCAAAGAGCTTTCTGATTAGCTCTTTAGAAGAAAAATACAAAGGAGCACATGCCAGATATTAGCAATAGACAAACTATACACATCACGTCATTAAAGTATCACTAAAAGTAGAAAACTCTTTTTTGGACATATGGATTAAATACAAGAAGAATGACATTTCATTCCAATGTTGAGCTACAAGAGTAGAGATTGCATAAAGAGGGAATTGGAATATCTTTCAATATTTTTCTTGCCAAAATATACATATGAATATATTTACAATTTTTGAAACCATGAAATTAATGAAATAAAGGGTCATTATTCTTCTTTGAGTCTTTTGAATGATCTTGAATTTGGCAAATCTCCTTTGTATCTGATACTCTTTCCTCTTGTAGCTAGCAATACTTTCTACATCTAAGACCTCTATGAAAGGCTTTGGTGTGCAGAACAAGAGGAGCAAGGAGGAGATGGAGGGAGAGAGAGGAGAGGCGAGACGCGCACAGATGCGTGGGAGCCTCGAAACCCACATAATGATGTCACTTAAGGGTCAATGTGACTATAAGTGGAATAATATACAAAGAATAATGTAGTACTATACAATAATATACAGGAAGAGTCCTGATCTCAACCCATACAGATTAGCCTACACCAACTGCCTCGAACAAGGTGTATCCATGCACCTCAAACTGCTGTAGACTCATATCGATAAGAGTCGAGCTCACATATGACTGATGCAAGAACTGATGAAGTTCTTGCAAAGCTCCCACTTGCTCCATTCCCGTGTCAATCATCGAACGACGGACAACTCCAAGTGCAAATGCTCCAATAGCAATTGCAATGTCTGATCTCGAGCATAACAACTCATACATTAGACTCTCGAATGCTGACGAAACCTATGTTATCCTGGCTAACCTAAGCATATCAGCCATGCCTATATCCAAGGCATCCAAAACACCACCATCGAAACCAACATGTCCTGACATATCTGCGTCAACATCTGGCATGAGCGAATCCAAGAATGACTGCATAACTGTTCATCCCGAGAGCTAATATGCTCTACCATACACTGTGTACCATGAGAGCAATCTTGCTCTACCACACCAAGAGTATGATCATGCTCCACATGAGCTAACTGCAGAACATCAACACCAAGGTCAAACTGATGATCACACTCTAACTGAGTATCATCATAATGCTCTACATGAGCATCCACATCATGCTCTAAAGCATCCAAATGATCATCCAAAGTGTGCTCCATATGAGCATCCATATGATCAAGAAAATCATGCTCTATATAAGCATCATGAGCATCCAAAACATGCTCTACATGTGCATCCATCTGAGCATTTGAATCGTACCATAGATGTGCATCATGAATGTCAATAGACCTATGTGTAGGTAGACAAAATGAGACATGATGAGTCTCACATCGCACATAAGGTTGAACTACCACTGAGACGAGACCGTCTCTCACATGAAGTACCTACAGTGGATACCTGTGCCCGATCCTAGCACCTCTGACAAGCATAAGCTGTCCCAACTGCAACTGAAAATGATGCTCACCAAGTAATGCAGAACATCAGCTCTCCTGTAACTGGCTAACTGAAATCAAGCTCATAGGGATGAAGGCACATAGCGTACATGTCTGAGCATAAGTGATGCTCCACTAGGTAGCATAAGGCATACCTCTCTTGCACCCTCAATGTCATATGTCATACCATTAGGCAAGTGCACACATCCACGACTCTCACTTGAGAATCGATAAAACCACTCACGATGTGGAGTAACATGAAAATTGGTCAATGCATCAAGCAACCAAGACATATGTGTCCTATCCAATGAACAAGAGGAATCATGAGGTGAACCATAGGAGAAAGCGATATCACCACCATCACTAACATAATCAACTGCCATAGACTCTCCTGAAATCACTACCTGACCTGCATCACGTGCATATCTCTGACATCATCATCGCATCCACCTGAAGCAACGTCATCGAATATGGCCCTCATGACCACAATGCCAACATTGAAGTCATCGATGTGATCTATGTCTCACATGAGTCAATGGACTTCCATACATATCATGTAGTCTCTGCCATAATGCACTACTCATCTCCTCATACATAACAGAATCATATATAGAATCCACAAGCTTTAACCGGATAGTGGAGCTGGCCAATGCATCCATATCCATCCATATGTGGTCGGGCATGTCACGAGGCCTCTGTGCATCTCTATGCACATACATGTGTGACCTTGCACGAACCAATGTATGCCACATCTGAACTTTCCATCTCAAAAAGTCAGTGCCATGAAATCGAGAAGACATCATGCTGGCAATCCAAGAGACTAGCAATGTAACAAGAGACTAGAAACAATACTCTATCCTCAACAAAATCACACTTGCATATCCATATGCATAATTCACATCACAAATGTGTCGGTGGAGAAGAAACCATGTGAACCATCTGTCACATAACCATGCATCTACTATGCATATAAAACCATGAGCATAAGCCGGCTCACCAAGTCTCCAAAGTGATCAAGTAGATATGAAAGAATCCTAGGAAAAATTCGACAAAGTATCCTCTATAAACTGAGCAATCAAACAAGATAACCAATATCAAAAGAACAATGAGTACTCTGTCACCACCTGTTATTGATCCAATCAAGGATAATGGCAAATACACATGCCCAAAAACTGATAGCAATACATGCCAATACGATGGCGATACACCTCCCACTCAAGAATAAATCCTGCAAGATGGTCCAACCTGTCACGAACAATATGTGACCAAGTCCAAGTGAATGGAGATAAACAATGATCCAAAGCTATTGCATAAGCTTCAAGATCCACTAGAGCTCTTTTCTAGCATAAAACCTATCCAAATTTTGGCAACATCTCCTCTGTAAACGGAACTCTGAATCAAATAAACTATGTCGAAATCACCATCCATATATGCCAAGAATCACACTGGCAAATACATATCAATCAATGACCAAATGCTAATAACGGTGATGAATGAGCGCGTAATTGAGGCTCCAATCTAGATCATGTACCTGCAAATAAAACAAAGATACAAGTACCAACCAAGATCCACAATCAAATCTCATAGAATTGTGTGCAACTAGTAACTAAATCCATAACCAAGTGGCATAAGCAAGATATAGACCACAATGCCACTATACATCCATGATCGAACTTATGATGACATAAATCTCAAAACGAGTATACCACAATGTCATCTCACATGCAAAACACGTGATAAAATCATGCTCTACTCTCATATGAACGAGCTACCACAGTAATCATACATGTACAATGCCTTGAAGCTCTAAAAATCAGAGCTTTCACAGTAAAAAATCTCTCTCAAAGAAGTTCCAAACCAAAATGAAACTCCAAAAGCAACTAGGGTTGTTTTGGTGAAAATATGTTGCTCTATGTTTTGTTGTTTCAGAGGTGATAACCTCTGAATCTAAACTTTTTATATTCATCGAACTTCAAGAAATTTTTCTTCAATACGTAATGAGATACATAACACCTCAATCGGAGGTGCGTAGCTCAAGATATGCACAAAACAAGCACCTGCTGTCAATTTCATTTTCACCTTCAACATTGTTGCTCTGTATTTTGTAGTTTTGGCGATCTTGCACTCAGAATTTGGATATGTGATCTTCTACAAAGTTGAAGAGGCTATTCCAAGTTATGCGTAGCAAGTTGAATTGTCTCATTCCGATTTGTAAAATTCAACTTATAGTCAAAACACTGACCTGCTGTCCAAGTGATTGTAGATTCATCTTCTACATCAGTCTATGTTTTTTGAATTTTCGGCAGTCTAAAACTCCGAACCAGGTTCTGCACGCTTCTTGTGAAATTGTAGCCCTCTATGTTATCTACACACGAAATTTTAAAACGCATCAATCTGAGCTTCGGAGCTCGAGTTATGGTTGAAATACTGAATTGTTGTTGAAAGATGCCGACCTGCACTTTCACCTTTTGTGACCTAAGCTTCCATTGAAGCTTCTTGCACACAAGCCTTCAACATGCTCTGATACCAATGAAGGGCTTTGGTGCGCAGAACAAGAGGAGCAAGGAGGAGATGGAGGGAGAGAGAGAGGAGAGGAGAGACGCACACAGATGCGTGGGAGCCTCAAAACCCACATAATGATATCTCTTGAGGCAATGCTCTATATATGATGTATATATATGAATATGGGGGTTAAGGTCACATGACCCTTACATCCCCAACATTCTACAACTAGTGCATAACAAGAATAGTAGAGGGAGTAACTAGCTCTATAAGCATCCATTGAATGAATCTAAAACATGACCAATTCAAGAAATTAGGCTCATCAAAAAGTCTTGGATGGACCTAATCGCTTGAATTGTTCTTGTCTCACAAATGAGTCATAACAGGGAAGTGATTTTGGACATATCTTAACCTCATCTTCACCCTGAATCAATTCTTCAACATCAATTCTTATTGTTCCTTTTGTTACATTTATGTGTTCCTCGAGTAGCTTTGATGTGAACCTTTTCCCTATACATGGGCACTTTTTACTCTAGTGCTGGCTAGAGGTTTTTTCCCCATGTTACCACATACTTGATACTCTCATATGTGGTGGTACTTTGTACTTAGGGATATTATTCAGCTCCTACTTTAGTTCAGTTCATCGATCAATAGAGAGAGCTATTCCAGCCATCGTCTTCTCCTTGGTCTTGCTCCGTTTGTGCTCCTTGTGTGTGCTTCTTGTGTGTCTCTCGCACTTCTACACACACCCAACAGTGGTATCAGAGCAGGTTCAGCTTCTTCTCAAGTTTCGGTTTTTCACGTCGCGGCGCGCGCGCACTTTAACAGTGCAAATCGACTTCGGAGCATAGAAGTGTGAATTTCAACAGCCCGAAAACATTTCCATCAGGTGCGCTGGGGTTTTATCCCCATTTCAAAGCCATTCGTGCAGTCAGAATCGCCATCAGAGTGACGATTTGTGAGCTGAAATTTCAGCACTCATTTCAGTTTTCGTCGAAGTGAAGATTTTGTCACATTCTTGTTCCTTAGTGAAATGGCGGGCAACAATGACTTGTTTGGCATGCTTCAAGCTGAAGATAAGCTTGATGGGACCAACTATCCGATGTGGTCTTACATGATGAAGCACGTTCTTGTTGCAAAACAACTTTGGAACATAGTGGCAGATGTAGATCGAAGACCGGCAGGTGCTTCTACTTCACAGTCTACTGTCAGAGATGGAGCTTCTTCTTCGAGTACAATGGTTTCTCCTTCTCCACCTACACAGGAGCAGCTTAGATGGGATGGAAAAGATGCTCAAGCTCATGCTTTGATTGCGCTTTTAGTGAAGCGTCATATAGTTCCACACATACGGTCATGTTCTACATCACGACAGGCATGGGACACTCTTGCTTCTTTGTATGCCGTGCGTAATGAAGCACGTGTTGCATACTTGAGGAAGCAACTTGAGGATGTATGTATGGCTGAAAATGAGTCACTGGATGTGTATGTGACACGCATCAAGGACTTGAAAGAGCAATTGGCAAACATAGATGAGATCATTCCGGATGCATCACTCATTTCTACATTGTTGAAATGATTATCAGAATCTTTTCAAAGCTTTGCTACTACACTTCGTTTGGTTGCAAAAGGAAATCCTAATATGTATGCATTTGATGAGGTTGTGTCTCTTCTTTTGCAAGAAGAGCAATCTAGAGTGAATAGAAGTGGTTTGATTGAAGGAACGCAAGCACTTGCTATCTCACAAAAGGGGAAAAGCAAGTATGGTTCAGCTTTTGGTTCATCAAAACCAAAGCCTCAAGCTCCCTCTTCCACTCATTCCTCTAATGATGGTGATTTGCAAAAGAAGAAGAGATATTGCCGGAAGGCTGGTCATACTATTGATGAGTGTAGAAAGCTTGCTAAATGCAATGAAAAGAAGAAGGAATCGGGCATGTCTATTGCTGAAAATCCAGCAAATGCAAAGAATGATGAAGCTAACATGGCTCAAGATTTTTGGGCATGTGTTGTTACATGTCATTATGATGCTTCTTTACATTCTAAATGTATGGTTGTGAGTGAGGCTGATTCGGATTGGTTCTTTGATAGTGGTGCTTCAAAGCACATAACATCATGCAAAAGATTTTTTGCCTCTCTGAAAGATGCACCTAAAGGAGGACATGTGGTGTGTGCAAACAATGCCTCTTATCCTATCATTGGAGTAAGAGAAATTGAGCTTACGGCTGCAAATGGAGGTGTGATTCTCTTGAAAAATGCATTGTATGTGCCCGGTATCAAGAAGAACTTAATTTCAGTTCCGTTGATTGCCAAAGCTGGACTTCATGTACACTTTGTTGATGATAAGTGTATGGTTCATGATTTCAACAATGGCGATGTTATCGTGATGTCCGGTACATTATGTAATGGTTTGTATCGCATGGATACATACAAGAGGGCTGCCTCGAATGCCTTAGTTGCTCATACTTCTTCCATGGCTGAAATGGAGCTTTGGCATGTTCGTTTTGGTCATTTAAACTTCAATAGTTTGCTCTACTTGCAAAAGAAGGACATGGTTATTGGCTTGCCTACACTTGAGTCCATTGAAAAGCATGTATGTGAAGGTTGCATTCTTGGAAAAATGCATCGTCCTTCTTTTCCAAAAGATAGTCACACACACACTACAAGAAAATTGCAACTTGTTCATAGTGATGTATGTGGTCCTGTCAAGACTCCATCTTTTGGGAAGCATGTATATTTTGTTACCTTCATTGATGATGCTACTCGCCATACATGGGTGTATCCTATGAAAGCAAAGAATGAGGTATTTTCTTGATTCAAAGCATTTTCAGCTATGGCTGAAAAGTTTTCTTCACAAAAGCTTTTGACTCTACGCACGGATCGTGGTGGTGAATACATGTCACATGAGTTTAATGCTTTTCTTCGTGAAAGAGGTATTTCACACCAATGTACGGTGCCATATACACCTCAACAAAATTGTGTTGCCGAGCGTAAAAATAGAACTCTACTTGAAATGGCACGATGTATGGTTAAAGGAAAGCATCTTCCTCATGAGTTTTGGATGGAAGCGGTCATGTGTGAAAATTATGTGTTGAATCGTTGCCCTATAAAAGCATTGAGATTCATCACTCCTTATGAGGCTTGGAATGGTCATAAGCCTATGGTTAGTCATATGCATGTGTTTGGTTGTTTGGCATATGCTCTTGTGCCATCACAACAACGTCACAAACTTGATGACAAGGCAAAGAAATGTATATTTGTTGGTTATAGTGCTGAAAGTAAGGGATATCGGTTGTACCATCCATTGATGAACACAATTCTTGTGAGTCGAGATGTGATATTTGCTGAAAATTCAGTTTTCCCTCTACTTGAATGCAAAAAACTACCAACAGTTAGCTCACAAGATGTGTTCGATACACTCATGCCTTTGTTCCAAAATGGTGCGCTTGACTATGGCCATGTAGACCAGCCAACTGAGGTTCAAAGGGCTGAAAAATTCCAGCCAATTAGGGCTAAAAATGCAGAGAATTTCCAGCCAAACATGGCTAAAAAAATTCAGCCAAAAATTACCAAAACTGTTGGAAATTTTCAGCCACATATGGCTGAACATTTGCATCCAAATATGGCTGAAACTGAGCATGAAATTCAGCCCACTCATGATGTACATATTGAAGATGTTTTACATAATGAACGCATGTCTATCAAGAGTGCACAATCTATGCCAAAGTGGCTGAAATAAACTTTGCAGGACAGCAAATTGAGTGCAGCTTTACTTGGTAGGACAAGATCAAGCTCTCACCATGCATCATGTAATTTTCTTATTGCTACAACATGTAATGAAGAGCCACTTTCTTTTGAAGATGCATGTGACGGTCCACCATGGATCAGGGCTATGCAATCAGAAATGGATTCCATATTATAGGAATGGTGCTTGGGAGTTATGTGAATTGCCAAAAGGAAAGAATGCCATTGGTACAAAGTGGGTTTATAAGATTAAGAGAAAATCTGATGGTAGCATTGATCGCTACAAAGCTAGATTGGTTGCCAAAGGATATGTGCAACAATATGGCATTGACTATGAGGAAACTTTTGCACCTACTTCACGCATGTTTACCATTCGTACCGTGGTTGCATTGGCTGCCCAACGAGGTTGGAAAGTGCATCAGTTGGACATAAAAACAGCCTTCTTGAATGGAGATTTGCAAGAAGAGGTTTATGTGAAGCAACCTCCTAGATTTGCTATGAAAGGGAAAGAGCATATGGTTTGTCGCTTGCATAAAGCCTTGTATGGTCTCAAGCAAGCTCCACGTGCATGATATGACAAAATACATAAGCACTTGATTGCTCTTGGCTTCACATGTAGTCCGATTGAAAGCACACTCTATGTACGCAAAAATGGGGCTGATCTTATAGTGCTTGTTCTTTATGTCGATGACATACTCTTGACTGGGTCATGTGATGCAAAACTTGACATTCTTATGGCTGATTTGCATCATAGTTTTGATGTCACTTATCTTGGTCTTTTGAGTTACTATCTTGGCATCCAGTTTGTATCCGTTGAGGGGGGAATTGTTATGCATCAAGCAAAGTATGTTGAAAAACTACTTCAGCGTTTTGACTTTGGGATTGTAAGCCAGTTTCCATGCCAGTTGAGGCAGGATTCAGGTTCTCGATTGAGGATTCCAATGATGCATTTGATACTTCTCTTTATCAGCAAGCTGTGGGATGTCTTATATATGCATGCAACACAAGGCTGAATATACAGTATGCAGTTTCCCAGTTGAGTCGATTCATGCATAGCCCTGGCACTAAGCATTGGCAAGCGGTGAAACGTGTGTTTAGATATCTTTGAGGCACTTTGAGCTTAGGTCTCTTTTATGGCAGAGATGTTCAACCATGCTTGCATGCTTTTACAAATTGTGATTGGGCTGGTTGTTATGATACTCGCGTGTCCACTAGTGGTAATTGCTTTTTCCTTGGAGACTCATGCATATCTTGGTTGAGTAAGAAGCAACCTACAGTGGCGACATCAAGTTGTGAAGCTGAGTACAGGGCAGTTTTCACAGCTACAGTGGAGTGTATATGGCTGAGAAACCTATTGATGGATCTTTGCATGGAGATTGATGATGCTACACATATTCTCACAGATACTCAGAGTGCTTTGGCTGCTGCACGAAACCCAGTGTTTCATGCACGGACCAAACATATTGAGGTGCATTATCACTATGTGAGAGAGCGCCTTCATGCAGGAGATATTGATTTGGTATATGTGCCTACACAAGATAATGTGGCAGACATATTCACCAAAGCTCTTCCACGGGAAAAGTTTGAAGCTTTTCGCAAAGCTTTAGGCTTATTACCTTGTGGGGGCTGATCTGTCACTCCCTATATGTGTTCACATCATTCACTCTAGGGGGGTTTGTTACATTTATGTGTTGCTCGAGTAGCTTTGATGTGAACCTTTTCCCTATACATGGGCACTTTTTACTCTAGTGCTGGCTAGAGGTTTTTTCCCCATGTTACCACATACTTGATACTCTCATATGTGGTGGTACTTTGTACTTAGGGATATTATTCAGCTCCTACTTTAGTTCAGTTCATCGATCAATAGAGAGAGCTATTCCAGCCATCGTCTTCTCCGCGTGTCTTGCTCCGTTTGTGCTCCTTGTGTGTGCTTCTTGTGTGTCTCTCGCACTTCTACAGACACCCAACACCTTTGTCCTAAATCGATTCTTCAAAGTAGTTGGCAAAGCATACAATCTGAAAATATCTCCACGACTAGACCTACCATCTTGGCCCTATGGGCCAGGAGGATAGGCCCTTGCAAAAGGGGGCAAGCCCCCCTCTGCACTCCCCCCATTAAGGTTTTATGGGGAAATTGTGCGGCTCCATAATGCATTTATTTTCACCTTGAATGGCAACCTAATGGCCCGAAAGTTTATGCCCTACCTAACCTAATGGATAGGCTCACAAAGATCATCTATTACCATCAACAATCACACATAGACCTCATCTAACTTGGAAGTTATGATTCCACAAATACTTGGGCTCTCACAATGGCTTCTCCTCATAATGGGGTCCTTACAACTTAGAGCACCATGGATCATTTGTGGTCACTTGAGGGTGGATTAATGGCATATCTAGCATGTCCACTCAATGCCCACCCTAGGGTGAACTACCTTTTTGATCCAATGCCAAGCTTTGGAAAGTGTCAATGAACTTGCTCTCTCCGAAGAGCCTTGGTGAAGATGTCTGATCCATTTTCTTCAATTGGAAAATAAATTATCTCCATGATCCCGTCCTCAATCAACTCATGCACATAATGATACTGAAATTCTATGTGCTTAGTACGTGCATGGAAAACAGGATTCTTGGAGATGGCCATGCAACTTTGGTTGTCACACTTTAACCCTGTAGCCTCCTATCCTTGTATTCCTATCTTCCATAGGATCCTCTTCAACCATACTGCTTCACATGCTTCACTTGAGTAGAAGATAATGCTATAGTAGGTTGCTTCTTACGGATCTAAAAGAAAATCCCTGATCCTAAAGAAAAGCAATATATAAAAACTGATTTTTTGGTATCAATATCTCCTCCCCAATCGGAGTCATAATATCCAACCAAAGATGATCCTTGTTCATAAAGAATACCGTAATCAGTGGTTTGTCTCATGTACCTGAGTATTGGCATGCATGCCTTCCAATAAGTTTGGCAAGGCTTATTAGAGAACCTGCTTACTACTCCAAAGACATACAAGATATCTGGTCTGCTATTGCACAAGTAGATGAGACTTCCAACTAATTTCCTATATCTTCCAATATCCACTAGAAATGAAGTATCTTCAATAAATGATTTTGTATTCCTCCATAGGTGTAGAAATTCCCTTGCAACACAATATTTGTGTTGCATACTTTGTTGAGAGATAAAAATCTTCCCTCGTTCTTGAGTTCAAGCACAATTGTCTTCCCTCCTCTCTTTAAAACATACAAGTTAGCATGAGAAACACATCTTTTGAAACCTAGATCTAAGAGATACTTATCTATCTGCTGGTATCATGCTCTAACGACTTGTTTCATCCCATATAATGCCTTGTTGAGCTTACATACCTTATTCACTGAATGGGGAGCATCAAACCCTGGTGGTTGATGATGGAGTATATCCACTGCTAGTTGCACCAGAAGAATGATAGGCCCTTTCTAGGACCAAATAGTTCACTACCACAGTTTCTAGACCTAAGGACTGATTCCATGAAACTTTGCATAGTAAAAATTAGACTCTCTAAGCTTTCCAACAAGCCATATATCCTTGAATTTGGACAATCTGGCCTATCTCAACCTCCTTGCACAAGACAGATCAAAATATACCCAAATAGGTAGCTTACACCTATGTGTACCTCTTCACACACATATTGGGTATATGCAGAGATAGACCAGAGAGATTTCAAGCTCAATATACAAAAGGATAAGGAAGACTTGGTACTAAGATTATATTCAAAAGAAATTTTACAACAAAAGCTTTAAGATGAGCTATCTTCCACATGAAATAGACAACTACACAAAGAGATATAGATGAAACAAAATCTCAGCCAAAGTAAAAACTTCAGCTAGCAAGGGGCTAGCTTAGCTAGGGGCAGCTTAGACTTGGTGTATACACTCCCAATGAGAGCCTAAAGCGCAGAAATGAATCTTGGGGATGGCCACCACTTTCTTCTTGACTATTGCTTAAATAATGCTCGAAAAGTTGGTGTAGAATTTGAATTCAAATCATGCCTCCAAAATCCCCCACTTTGCTCAATCAAGGTAGATGGAATCATGAGCTAAAAAACTCGTGGAAAAGTGGTTGTAGATTTTACCACTTTGCTCAATCAAGGTAGATGGAATCATGAGCTGAAAAACTCGTGGAAAAGTGGTTGTGGAGAAGTGGTTGTAGATGTGGCACTTGAAATTAAGCCTTGGTTCACACACATTTGAGCTTGTACATTTCTAACACTCCCCCTCAAGCTCAAGTGTTACTCTCCATTGATCTCCTTCATGTTGAGGTTGATCTTGAACTTCTCCAACTTGCTTGCATCCATGAATTTGTTCATGATATCTGCTAGTTGCTCCTTTGTGTAATGTAGTTGATGTCCACTTCCTTTGCTAGTACCTTCTCATTATTTTGGGACAATTCTATATTTCCCAAGTCTATGTTTTTTGAATGATTCATGTTATCTAAATATCTTAAAAAATGACCAGATATTGGTATTCAAGCTTCTCCAAATTTACAATAGGTAGTTTCCTCTCTTGTTGATAACAAAATCTTCAAATCTTAGTTCGGGCCTAATATTGCAAATTGGAAGAGACTTGGGCTCAGGTTACTCCTATTTTACAACACTAAGGTTTGAACTCAATGAGCCTCTTCCTAAGAGGATAAAAATATTCATATTGTCAATATACATATTACACTTTATGATTGTTTAAGGGGTCAATATTAGAGTTTCAACCTCATGTAGTCTCATTGTTCTAGTCCTTAATATTAAAAAAAATAAAGATTTGAGTATATGTAAGAGCCTCTTTCAAATCTCAAATTAATTATAGAGCATATTAGTCATACTAAGATTGAAGTTCCATATAAGAAGCAAAATATTATTTCGAAGACTCAAGATTGAGCATATTAATGAGATAGTTGACAAAACTCAACATTGAGCATATTATTATGAATTTAAAAACTAGTTCATCAATGGAACTTCGAGGAAAAAGAAGATTGACCTTAATATTATGAAAATGCAAATCGATTATCTTAGTTTTATCAACATATTGAAAATTAGATTAAAAATATAATAAACAAAATCTTTTAAAAGTAACAAGTTACTTTAAAATTATATTAAATTATATATATATATATATATATATATATATATATATATATATATATATATATATATATATATATATATATATATATATATATATATATATATATATATATATGTGTGTGTGTGTGTGTGTGTGTGTGTATGTGTGTGTGTGCAATGTGTGTATATATGTATATAACCATATCAATCATTTAATTAAATATCTTCAAATTATAAAGATATACCTATTTCCAGAGAACTCAAAATATTTAGAAATATTTGTTGATATATTTAGGTAGTGATGTGTGTGAACTCACTAGGACCGCCCGGGCACTTTTTTCCCTCTTTAGGAGGTTTTTTTCCCCGGCTTGTATATACGCCTATTGCCCTAATGGGCTACTTATCTTTGTACATTCTCTAGTAATACATTCAGTATTGTGTGTTGTGCTCCAAGCTTCTTCTCCTTCCTTGTGCTGTTCGCATGCTTCCACAGACGTCTAACTCCAACAATTGGTATGAGAGCAGGCTTGTTGCAGATATAAGGCTAGGTATAAGGCTAGGCTTGTTGCAAAGGGTTATGCGCAAGAAAGAGGCATTGATTTTGATGAGACCTTTGCACCTACATGCCGTATGACTACTGTTCGGAGCATTTGTGCACTTGCAGCCCATCATGGTTGGAATGTACATCAGTTGGACATTAAAACAACATTTCTGAATGGTGACTTGCATGAAGAAGTGTATGTTTTTCAGCCCCGTGGCTTTGTGCAGAAAGGGCATGAAAACTAGGTGTGCAGGTTAAAGAAGGCATTATATGGTTTAAAGCAAGCATCACGTGCTTGTTATGAGAAGATACATGCCTATCTGGTTGCACATGGTTTTGTGAACAGTCCAACTGAAAGCACCTTATATGTTAAGCATGCTAATGATGTGCTTCTGATCATTGTTGTCTATGTTGATGACATGCTGCTCACTGGTCCTATTGAGAAGCATATTGCTAATTTCAAGGCTGATTTGCATGCCTCATTTGAGATGTTTGATTTGGGGCATTTGCATCACTATTTGGGCATTCAGTTTATGCAAGTTGATGGTGGAATGGCTTTGTGTCAAACGAAATATATTGACACATTATTGCAGCATTTTGGCCTTGAAGACTGTAAGCCTATTGCCACTCCTATGGAGACAAGTTTACGATTGAGTCTTCATGATGCTGGAGATGTATTTGATGCTGTTCTCTATCAGCAGGCTGTTGGATGCTTGATTTACTTATGCATTACTCGGCTAGATATTTAGTTTGCTGTCTCACAGATGAGCAGTTTTATGCATTGCCCAGGAGTAACGCATTGGAAGGCGGTTAAGTGCATCTTTCACTACTTGAGTGGTACTCGACTACTTGGGTTGTTTTATCCCAAGGGGGGATCACTACCGCTAGATTTGCATGCTTTTTCTGACTCAGATTGGGCTGGTTTCTATGACACTCGTGTGTCCACCAGTGGTTTTTGCTTCATGCTTGGTAGCTCATGTATATCTTGGTTGAGCAAGAAGCAGCCTACTGTGGCCACTTCCAGTTGTGAGGCTGAGTATAGGGTAGCTTTCACAGCGACTGTTGAGTGTGTGTGGCTCAGACGCCTTATGGCTGATTTGGGTGTTGGCTAGTCTTCTGCCACCACCATCTTCACTGACAGTCAGAGCGCATTGGCAGTTGCAAGGAACCCTGTGTTCCATGCTCGCACTAAGCACATTGAGGTGCATTATCACTATGTCAGGGAGAGGTTCTCTGCTGGGGAGATCAACTTGGCATATGTGCCCACGCAGGAGAACATTGCAGACCTTTTCACGAAGGCTCTGCCTAGGGAGAAGTTTGAAGCTTTCCGCAAAGCTTTGGGCTTACTTACTTTTGTGGAGTGATTTCCACATAGCTTGGCACTTCCTTATACATGAGTGCCAGCTCCTTGTTCACCGCATCACTCCTAGGGGGGATTTGTTGATATATTTAGGTAGTGATGTGTGTGAACACACTAGGACCATCGGGGCACTTTTTTCCCTCTTTCAGAGGTTTTTTTCCCTCGGCTTGTATATACGCCTATTGCCCTAATGGGCTACTTATCTTTGTACATTCTCTAGTAATACATTCAGTATTGTGTGTTGTGCTCCAAGCTTCTTCTTCTTCCTTGTGTTGTTCGCGTGCTTCCGCAGACGTCTAACTCCAACAATATTAAATATTGATAAATTTATAGATAAAGAAATTTCACACACACACACACACACACACACACACACACACACACACACACACACACACATATATATATATATATATATATATATATATATATATATATATATATATATATATATATATATATATATATATGTGTGTGTGTGTGTGTGTGTGTGCGTGTGTGTGTGTACATCCAATCATTTGAATCAATACCTTCAAAATATAAAAACATAATGACGTCAAGAAAACTCAAAATCTATAAATAACATAGAATATTATTAAATGATGAGAAAATATAATTGAATCTATAACTATTCATTTAAAGGAAATTATCTCAAAAACATATGGTGTTTAGAAACACCTAATTAAATTTAATGTATGGTTAATTATCCATGTAATTGAATGATCTCAAAATTGTATGGTGTTTAGAAATATCTAAATAAATTTAATACATAATAACAATCCATCTGATTGAATGTAGTCAATACTATCCCTTTGTAGTCAACAACATTGGTCCTAATGGAGAGTAATCTAGTCGACATTAATTCCTCCAACATAAAAAGTTAGCAAAGCAAAAGAGAACTCAATGTTGGGAGAAATTACCCCCTTCCAACATTCCATATATTACACACAAGAGAACTATCAATATCTAAGCAATTGAGATGAGATAAGGGTGTTGCAAACAATCAAAACTTCATGATGAAGTATTATAATAATAACTTAGAAATCATTTTCAAATTATAACATAGTTATGCAAAATAGTATCATGGATACATTAAAAACTATAATGATCTTTAAATTGATCAATATCATATAATCTATTATAATTGAATTACAAATTGCAACCATCTTCATTTGAGATGTAGCTCAAATGTTCGAATACTTCATTTCCTTTCCCTTGGATTTGTTTTACTTTTGATATCACTGTTGTTGGAATTTTCATTTTATTTGGTTTGCTCTGACCTTTTGGTGTACTCCAAGCCCAAAGAATGGAAGAAGTATTCTCCCAATGTTGAGGATCGGCAATATTTTCTCTCTGATATTTTGTCCAATAATCCCTATACAGTTCTTCATCATTGATGTTTTTCCATTTTGAAATATTTATCCAATATTGTATCTGAACCTTAAGATATGTTTCTGATTCTCTAGTTTGATTAACTTCAGTTTCTACCATGCCAAGCCACACAGGGTCCATTACATCACATGGTTCTATGAGAACGAAGTCTCCTTTTCTCACATCAAGGCATGTATCAAATTCTTTTGCTGGTTTGTTACATAATGGACCACAAACACTGATACATAACAAATGAGAATAAAGACATATTCTCTTTTTAAAATTACAAAAATATGCTAAAAAGAAGGAGAAACTGGCCCATTTTCAATTGTTTCATAGATATGATAACATCCGTTTTAACTAGGGCATAAAAATCATATGATTTTCATTTCATAATAATTTCGTTCAATCTCCATTCAATTTTTTGGTTATTCAAACATGCTATATTCTACACTAGGAGTTCCAATTAGAACTATAAAACATTCTAGATTATAAAAACTATATGACTTCATGAAAATGGAAATCAACAAGAAATTCATTTTATTTTAAACCCACATAAAACATAATTTTATACCATTTTAGGAAAAGAATTAGAATACATCTATCGGAGGATGAGTTTCCCATTATGTGTCAAGACCTTTATGTGAAAAATAAGACTGAATCATACAAGGAACATCTGGTTTATCTATTCCTAAAATTTAAAGTGATATATATGTATTGGTCATAATGGCCGATTATGCCAAAAACAACAACATGAACAAAAAATGAAATAGAAGAGATTAAAGTGACTTCATATATTGAGAGAAAACACCATCCCAAAAATGCATATCATCATGCATGATTCTTTGGTATCTAGTAATCCAAATGAAAGATCAAAATCAACTACATGATTTCAGTGATGGCAAGATGTCCTAAAGAAGAAGAAAATATCATAATATCCTAGTTACTACTTAAACATGTCAAATGAAAGGAATGAATATGAAAATGAAAGATGTTGTGTACTTATGGAATGTTTTCTTAGATTAAAAACACTAATTTTTTGGAAGAAGGCAAGTAAACAAGGATTGGGATTCTATCAATACTTTTGGATTTCTTTAATGTTGACAAGGACCATGACATGTGAGTGAGAACTTAAATGGCCTCGAATTGATGGAAGCAAGAAACAAATTTATAAATTTTTTAATACAAAAGGAGCCACTGGAAATTAAATTTTCAAGAAAAAACACAAAGGAGTCCCCTGCAAAGAGAGAGAGATGTGGCCAAGAGGTCATGTCTCATAGAGGCCTTATGATGGAGAAGATTGATATCGGTTTTCCCAACTATGCTTCTACGTGAAAGTTGCATTAACCCTCCAAACCCTTAACATTGAATTGCTTTCCCCTTCTTCTAAAGGTTTTTGGAAGTTTCCATTACCCATGTGTGGGTGCTATGTACTGTTGATTCTATTGATTATATTGATTTGTGTGCATCTTCAAGTCTAATCAACTAGTGATGAAATATCCCTACAAACACATTACAAAAATTTTGGTTTATGATTGATAAGATGAAGGGGAAAAAATGCTAATAAGGCTCCTTTGTATTTGCATTATTTTTTTGTATTGTATTCCTTGTAAATGAAGGACATTTTCCATAAAAACATGATTTTGACATTAATTTTAAGTTCAAGGTCGATGCCAAGCATTGACTTTATTCTAGAGGTCGATGCTAGGCATCAAATTCTTCTAAAAAAGCCCCTATTTTACTGCATAAAAAACTATCCAAGAAGTGGATGCATGGCATCCAATTGTTCATAAAAAGGGCCTTTTTCAAAAGAAGCAAATGCTTTAGATTGACTTCTTGTTGAAATTCATACCTTCTATGGAAGAACTCAATGCCTAATCTACATATAGTAATGTGCAGGCTTTGAGTATAATTATGGAGCCATCCCATTAGAACTTGGGAGTCGCCTTCTTATTTGAAGTCATTGGTCCAAACAAAGTTCTTGAATATCTATAGATATGAGTGCTCGACTACAAAGTGCTTGATTTGGATGTGTATAGCTGTAGATATGAGTACTCAAAGCTATGAAGAAAGCCAATCTTTATACTTCGCATCGACTTTATGCATAAAGTCGATGCCAAGTATAAAAGTCTGACTTTTTCCATAACTTTGACCACTCATATCTATAACTATAAGTATCTAAATCAAGCAAGTGAGTAGTTGATCTTGGGGTTTCGAATAACTCATTTCTATAACCACAAGTATCCAAACCAATCAGGTGAGTAGTTGATCTGAATTATCATGCCACATTATGTTCCCAAAAATGATTAATAACTAAAACATTCCGAATGGCATTTCTTTGTAGGGGTCAAAATCCTCATTTAGAGACTCAAATATGCTCATATTCTTATATCTTGCAATAGAAACATAATTTGTCAAATATGAATATACCATTTGATGCAGAATGCTTAAAAACCCCAAGATCGACTACTCACTTGCTTGATTTGGATACCTGTAGTTATAGACATGAGTGGTCAAAGTTATGGAAAAAAGTCAAACTTTATACTTGGCATCGGCTTTATGCATAAAGTCGATGCCAAATATAAAGTTATGCATAAAGTCGGTGCCAAGTATAAAGTTTGGCTTTTTTCCATAACTTTGACCACTCATATCTATAGCTATAGGTATCCAAATCAAGTAAGTGAGTAGTCGATCTTGGGGTCTTTAAGGATTTTGTATCAAATGGTATATTTATATTTGACAAATTATGTTTGTATTTCAAGATGTAAGAATATGAGCATATTTGAGTCTTTGAATGAGGATTATAAGCCCTACAAAGAAATGCCATTTGGAATGTTTTAGTTATTAATCCTTTTTGGGAACATAAGACACCATGATGATTCAGATTATGAATAGAAAAAAGAATGATTTAAATAAAAGAATAAGCATCTAGACCAAATTTCACCAAAATGTGGGGAAATGGCTATTTTGAAGATGAAGTTTGGGTGCATTTTCCAACTATTATTCCTCGAACAAGGATTATCAAAGCTTCATTCATCCACGTGAAAGGAACATTTATGTAGGCCCAAGGATGACAAGATAGGCTCAAATGGTATGCATTCAGAGGTAAGTATAACTTACAAATAGTATTGTTGGAGTTAGACGTCTACAGAAGCATGCAAACAGCACAAGGAAGAAGAAGAAGCTTGGAGCACAACACACAATAGTGGATGTATTACCACTAGAATGTACAAAGATAAGTAAACCGTTATGGCTATAGGTGTATATACAACCCGGGGGAAAAAAACCTCCTAAAGAGGGAAAAAAGTGCCCTGATGGTCCTAGAGTATTCAAACACATCACTACCTAAATATATCAACAAATCCCCCCTGGGAGTGATGTGGCAAACAAGTAGTTGGCACTCATGTATAAGGAAGTGCCAAGCTATGTGGAATCAATCCACAAAAGGAAGTAAGCCCAAAGCTTTGCAGAAAGCTTCAAAATTCTCCCTAGGCTGAGACTTCGTGAAAAGGTTTGCAATGTTCTCCTGTGTGGGCACATATGCCAAGCTGATCTTGAGCAGAGAACCTCTCCCTGACATAATGATAATGCACAAAGCATGCAAATCTAACAGTAGTGATCCCCCTTGGGATAAAACAATCCAAGTAGTCGGGTACTACTCAAGTAGCAAAATATGTGCTTAATCGCTTGCCAATGCTTGAGACCTAAGCAATGCATGAACCTGCTCATCTACGAGATAGCAAACTGAATATCATGCTGAGTAATGCATAAGTAAATCAAGCGTCCAACAGCTGTCTGATAGAGAACAACATCAAATGCATCTCCAGCATCATGAAGACTCAATTGTAAACTTGTCTCCATAGGAGTGGCGATAGGCTTACAGTCTTCAAGGCGAAAACGCTGCAATAATGTGTCAATATATTTCGTTTGACACAAAGCCATTCCACCACCATCAACTTGCATAAATTGGATGCCCAAATAATGATGCAAATGCCCCAAATTAGACATGTCAGATGAGGCATGCAAATCAGCCTTAAAAAATCAGCAATATGCTTGTCATGAGGATCAGTGAGTAGCATGTCATCAGCATACACAACAATGATCAGAAGCGCATCATTATCATGCTTAACCTATAAGGTGCTCTCAGTTTGACTATTCTCAAAAGCATGTGCAATTAGATAGGCATGTATCTTTTCATACCAAGCACGTGGTGCTTGGTCTAAACCATATAATGCCTTCTTTAACCTACACACTTGGTTTTCATGCCCTTTCTACACAAAGTCACAGGGCTGAAAAACATACACTTCTTCATGCAAGTCAACATTATGCAAGTCACATAAAGACCAAGTACCATTCTTCATTATAGCATCCTATTTAGATTGCATAGCAACCATCCAATTTTTGGAATTTTGTGCTTCATCAAACGAAATAGGCTCATTCTCATAACATAGACTAGAGGCAGTCATAGCATAGCAATCTGATACAAAAGAGGCACTATGAGAGCCTGAATGAGTACAATATGAGAGAGGTGGATCTAATTTGTTGTCATGCAAAGTCTGCACCATCCATTTTGGCATAGTTTTTTCCTCCTCAATATTAGCTCTCTCATCAACAAGTGCATCGTGTAAATCTGTATAACAAATGGAATGATTTGCATCATCACATGAAACCTGCACAGGCTGAGAATTTGTCTCGTTCGGACCAGCACTAGACTATCCACCCATAAAAAGAGGCAACAAAGTATCATACATGTCTTTGGAGCTAACATATGTCTCCTTCATACATGAAAGTAAAGGTTGAAATAACATCTTCCACAAAAACAACATCACATCTAAACAAAATGGGTTTAATTATGGATGATATAGATTATAGCATTTGGTTTTAGAATTGTACCCGACAAAAATACATTTTACTACTTTATCATCCAGTTTCCTGTGATGTTGTTCAGGCATTAATGCATATGCTAGACAACCAAAAACATGGAGGTGAGCAACAAATGGCTTGTGACCATGCCAAGCCTCATATGGAGTGATAGACTGTAGGGCTTTAGTGGGAAACCTGTTAAGTACATATGTTGCGCACATGATAGCGTCAAGCTAGAAACTATGTGGTAAAGCCTGACTCTTGATCATACACCTCGCCATCTCCATGAGTGACCTCTTCTTCCGTTCAGCAAGTCCATTCTATTGAGGTATATACGACACTATACATTGATGTTTTATCCCACATTTGGCCAAAACTGCATTAAAATCAGAAGACATATATTCCCCCCCTGGATCAGAACAGAGGGTGCCCATTTTACATGCTGATAGATTTTCAACCAAAACCAAAAACTATTTGAAGCACATAAACACTTCGGACTTTGCTTTCAGTGGATATACCCATGCATGTCTGGAAAAATCATCAATGAAATTCACGAAGTAAAGATAATTTCCAAAAGAGTGTGTCTGCATAAGACCATAGACATCACTATGAACAAGCTACAATTTCTGAGTAGCTCAAACTGAACCATCTTTTGGAAAGGAGGAATGCTGCATTTTGCCCAAAATACAGCCTTCAGAGACATGTT
The DNA here is from genome assembly GCA_020310875.1 of Ceratopteris richardii. Classification (NCBI taxonomy): domain Eukaryota; kingdom Viridiplantae; phylum Streptophyta; class Polypodiopsida; order Polypodiales; family Pteridaceae; genus Ceratopteris; species Ceratopteris richardii. The sequence continues at coordinate 176,809,174 of CM035414.1, forward strand.
TCCTAGGTGCCTCAAGTTTGGGCAAAGAGGACACCATTTCATATTTGTGTAGGCGTAGCAAACTAGCAAAATTTAGATGACCAAAGCATGCATGCCAAAAATTTGCATCTAACATAGCCTGAGAATCATATAGCTGAATTTTTCACAGATCTTTCATATTCTATGAGCTTATATAGCCTATGATATAAAATGTCAGAAACAATAATGATGCGGTCATTTGATAGATCATGAACTTTACATCTGTCATCAACAAATTTCACAACCAAGCCAATCTTGGCTAAAGCTGAAACTGATAACAGATTCTTCTTGATACCTGACATAAATAAAGCATCTGACAAAGTGAAAGAACTAAGATTAGCAGTAGTTAGAATGATCTTACCAACTCCCATGACAGGATAAGAGGAGTTGTTGGCACATGTGATAGTATTCCCTCTAGGGACAGGCTCGACTGAAGTGAAGAAAGTAAATTGTGTTGTAATATGTTTGGTTGCCCCGTTATCAAAATACAAAACATTTAATTCTACTACAAATATACACTACTCATGACAAGATGGTTCAAAACTCCAAACAGTAGTAAACACCCATTCTTCATTCTGCACAAGATTAGCAGACTTTGTTTTCGGTGTAGAGGCCTCTGCAACAACCATTCTGACCTATTTCTTCTTTGCCTCTTTAATAGCCAATTTTGGATAGCTCTTAATGACATGACCATTTGCTTTATAGTATTTGCAAAAAAATTTATGCTTTTCTGATTTCTTCTCATCTTTGTCCTCCTTCGAATGTGCAGCATTTGCAGATTTTTGCAAGTAAATGAGCTCCATTTACCTTTGCCCTTCTGACTAGCCAAGAATGCTTGATTTACAACATGCATAATAGACTTGTTATACCTAGACTGATCATCATGGAGCAGAACAACTAACTCTTCAAATGTTAAGGCATTTGGATTGCCATTCATCATCAAACAAAGAGTAGAAGCAAAACTTTGATATGAGTTGGGAAGATCATTTAGAACAGCCTGCACAAGTGAACTATCAGGAAGGACTTCATTGGTAGAAATCAATTGTTCCTTCAAATCCTTGATCTTTGTCAGAAACCTATCCATAGAATCACCTTCATTCATATGCTCACTCTCCGACTGTTTTCGGAGGTAAGCAACATGAGCCTCATTCCTAGCCTGGTACAATGTGGTAAGTGTATCCCAAGCATCCTTAGCTATTCTACAAGAGCAAATGTGAGGAATAATGGCATGTTTGACAGACAAAACTATCAATGCATTTGCATTAGCATCTCTGCCATCCCAAGGAATTTGCTCTACAGTAGGTGCAACATGAACTGTAGCATGAATAGGAACCTACAGAATATCACCATCTTCGATGCCATCACCATCAACTTCAGTACTTGTATTTGTAGGTGTAAAGGATATTTTTCAACAGCCTACACAATATTCCATAGTCCTTTTACGACTAATACATGACGCATCATATAAGCCCACAATGGGTATTTTGTACCATCCAACTTATCCTAAATAGCCAACATACAAAATACATCACTGCTTTCAGCCATGGCCATTGACTGAAATACCCTGATGCAGAAAATTGACTGTATCTCAAAAAGTTGAACAGAATTGCCTTGTTGAGTTCTGCTTAGCCTATAACAAACTTTGAGACTCTTATGTTGGCGAATAGAAACCTGTATATATCTTTGGCACAAAGAGATGAAATAGCCTGCACAAGCATTGCGATAGTGCATTCGGAGGCCGAAACGAGCTCAGATATCAACTCTTAAAATGGATGACATAAATATTCTTGTTTATGATTTGCCTTAACAAAAGTAGGGCACATGAGGAAAGTGACCATCAATATGATAAAGCCAAACTTCCAAATCTATGTGGGATAGCTAATAATAGGCAAATAAGAAGATTTATGCATGATCCTATAGAACTTGGTATGTACTTGGATGAGGATAGAGCTTTTGTTGATATAGAAAAAGAAGAAGAGAGCTTGCAATAGTCTCAGACCGAATCAAACGCATCCAATGAGGGGAGTATAGACATAGATCAAGAAATTTGTGAGTTGATTTGAAAATCTATGATATTTTTGGTGCTTATACAAATGCTCCAAAGCAGTTCACATAACGAACCATGTTCTATTTCAATGTTTAATGATATCTGAGATCCTCTAATGAACACACCTTCAATTTTTATTTTCTATACATGATTTTTTATCACTTTTATACTTCTCATATAGATTTTGAAGATGTCAATGTTAAATAGATCAAAATTTTGGGCACATTTTGAGCTCCCAAATTTTCAAAAAATGTCAAAAAATCACATGTTTTCAGTTGATTTTTAAAATATATGTATACTGGTATGAAAGGTTTCAAACATAAGATGTAATTTTCTTGACTTTGATGTGGGAGTTATCTTTTTACGACATGGTTCTCATTTGTTATGACTCGTTCTTCACAAAAGTGTACATCATTTTTATCTGTATCTTTATTATCAAATGTATTATCTTGCACAAGATTTGAAGATCCAAATGCTTTGCATCCACTTTTTGGCCAAAAATCATGATAAATATATTCTTCCATATTATTTGAGATTTCAAAACCTCCATAAGGTTTTAATAAGTAAGTACCGGATTAATCCACTTGCCATAATCTGAGTTATCCCCCTTCTCTTCGAGGTGCATTTTCCACCCATTGACATATCTAAGGAGTCCTTCCATGGCCTTTCATTATCCTTTACATACTCACTAGGTGGAAATAATTTTGGAACTCCTTTAGGAAGCTTCGATATGCCATCTTCATTTAACACTGAGTCACAACAAAGGAGAACAAAGACATGTTCTCTTTTTCTTTTTACCTAAATACCATTATATGAAGCAAAAAAGTGGGCATTTTACAATATCTAGAAAGCATCACGAGTCTTGCTTGTAAATATTGTCTTTAGAAGCTTGATCTCATATCCCAAGTAGTCAAGATAGATATACTAAAATTCTTGCTGCCATGAAAACTAGTTGTTGAGCATGACCAAGAATCCCACATCATGAACTTGGACAATAGATTAGAGTTGAAAAGGTACATGTAAGAATTCGCGAAGCTCCTTCATTACATCTATAACCTCAACAAGCACAGAAGATAGCTAATTAAGAGGTACTCGAAAATTAGAGTACATGTGTTGTAAAAATCAGAGCATTTTAACAAGGCAATTAAGATCATCCCCTTTGTATGGTTAAGATCCCCATTGAATGCCTGGCCATATTAACAGAATATGAAATACACTTCACAAAAGCATTCCCAAGAGAAAATAATATTCAACAAAATTATACTAAGAAACATTCACACATGATCAGAGAAATGCTCAAGATAAATCAAGCTGAACACCAAGTGGAAGCAGAACTCCAAATTATATTTCCATTAAAATGATCTTTTACATTTCATGTGTTTTACAAGAGTTATGTGAATCTACAATAGAAGCTGATCATAGCTTTCCTCAGGCTCAAGGGTATTGGTATCCTTTGGCACATTAGAACACCTATCTTGCCTCTCTTGCTCCAAGATTGGCTCTTCAAGGTCAGCCATGTCCCCAGGTTCATCTGCAAGTGGGGGAACAGGCTCCCTTGAAGCTGCTTGGAATCTCTCCGTATCTGCAATGTGCTTCCTTCCAACCTCTTGGTCTTCATCTGGGCATTCATTCAGCCCATTGATTCTCATTCTAATGAAGCTCACTTGAGCATCATCCTTCTCCACAGCTATGCAGTGCCTGAACATCTTTAAGGAGCAAGCCAGAGTCGTTCCTGAAACAGCAGAAAACCTCTTAGAGGCTTCAATCAACAATGACTAATGAAAATTGTGAAAATTGAAATTACCTGTGCCCGAAAAAAGGTCTAGGACCCAGTCATCATCATTGGAAAATAGCTGAAGCAATCTCATTATGAGTTTTTGTGGCTTCTGATAAGGGTTAACCAATGTCATGCCCCCAGCTACATGACGAAGTTTTTTGGTAACGGCTGGGAACATGAGCACATTTGAGATCCCATTCTCATTGCAATGCTCCCTGACTCTCCTTTTGCTTACTTCATCATAATAGCCCACTGTAATGCATTCAGTGGCACTCACAAACCGATGCAAAGGAGTGTGATTTACGTTTGTCTTCACCCTGCAAAAAAGAACTATGAGTCACATAGGGCATCATTAAAGCCATGGAGATAGAAAGAAGATTACTTACCAAGTGAGGCACTCCACAGCATGACATCTTGCCTTCAGAGCAGTTGAAACAGAGAAAGACTGGTCTCTGCTATGGAAAATTACTATCCTCCAAAGAGGAGACATAGTCAACTTTGCAAAATCAGTGACCATCTTCCGAATCTGAGGGTGTTTGAAGGGTTCATCATCATTAACTGATCCTAACATCCTAAATCCATAGGGTATGTCCGCTATGAGAAGGGAGAAATGTTTTCTAGGCACAAAAGAACAAATATTATTTACATCACTACAGAACACATTGTAATATACAGGCCTAAGGGGGTCTAGGGGATTGGAGAAACATTTAAGATCGGGTTCATCATCAAAATCCATCTCCTTCGCTTTCAGTCTAGATTTCTCATGCCTTGCTCTTTGAATGTGAGCAAGGAATGCAGGGGGGCAATCATCTAGTACCTCTGTAGACTTACTTTTCCTTGGTTTCTGCAGAACAAATTGGAAAAACAATTAGAAGAGCTCTTCAGTACAGCAAACAGAACATAAAGAACGGATGTATGGCATCGATTTCTTGTTGGGGTAGATGCCTGGCATCGACTTTTGCCACGAGGTCGATGCCAGGCATCGACTTTTGTTGCAGGTCGATGCCAGGCATCGACTTATGCTGCAAGTCGATGCCAGGCATCGACTTATGCCCCCAAGTCGATGCCAGGCATCGACTTATGCTGCAAGTCGATGCTAGGCATCGACTTATGCCCCCAAGTCGATGCCAGGCATCGACTTATGCTGCAAGTAGATGCCAGGCATCGACTTATGCCCCCAAGTCGATGCCAGGCATCGACTTTTGCCCCCATGTTGATGCCATGCAATGCATCAAATTGTTTAGTATGAAATATTCTGAAAAGAGAATCTACCCAATCACGAAACAGGATGAAATATTCTGATAAGGCTTTGTAGGAAGATGTGGTTGGATAGTCTGCTTGGACCTCTGTCCAAGAAAAGCAACCCAGCCTCTTCATCATCACCTCCTGAATCTTCATGTACACTTTATGACTACAGACACATAAATATAAAAGCGACTAGGTTAGACAAGAAGCATGGGAGGAGGGAAAAAGGATCTGAGAATAACATACATACTTATTGAGCTCAGTCACCATCTCCTCGAGGCTTAACTCCTTCGAGATTACCCTTGACAAAGTTGATACGATCAATGTATCATCCTTGATTCCTTGAAGGGCCCTCCATGGGGTCAGCTTCATGTCCTCAGGAGCCTCTTCAATTGAAAGGTCAACTTTCCTTCCCTTTCCCCTCAGATCAATTTGTGGGTCTGGCCTCGACTTTCGTTGCTTCTGGCCCTTGACCTCCTTGTGCTCCCACATTGTGAAGATTCTATCCTGAAGATCCCAGATCTCACCTGATCTGAATGCCAGTTGAAACCATGGATCATATTTCCTCAAAGCATCTGACTTTCTATTCTCATCCAATGCAATTCCAACCTCAATAAGGCATTGCTTTCGTAGATTGGGATGTATTCTCCCAGCTTCCTTCACAAGACAATCTTCGTATTCATGGTGGAAGAACCGAATTCTCTCTATGGAGGACATTTTCTGCCTGTAGTCATTGTCGTTGTTGTGATCCCAAGCAAGAAGCTTGGCTTCCTCAGTTGTAAGACCAGCATATATCTTACACTCTGCATACCTAAAGAAAAATGTAGTAGGGTGCTCCTTCACTAACTGTCTACGAGCCTCTGCAGAGTGTGAACCTCCAATCACATAATACGTGTACTCCTCAAACAAGCCCTCATTGAAATCCTCCACACAGCTGCACTCATGCGGATCCACCATGACAAGGAATGGCACAACAGTAGCATGAGGATTTATTTTCATTTTCTTCTTAAGATTTTGGACATGCAAATTATGTGGCTCCCTGATCTCAAGGGGCCTCCTCCCTGTGACTGGATCCACTGGTGGCCTGTGGATAATATTAATAGGCAGGTGGAACAACTGCCCCTTCTTCACAACTTTTCTTCTAGCTATGTCCTCCCTCATCTTATTCTGCTCAGTGCCAAGCACACCAGATGCAAGCTCTCCACCAGGTGCAACAATTATGTCCCCAGAGCTAGAGCTTGAGTCAGAAAAGTTGTCTTCTGCAATTATCTTCTTTTTCTTTTGGGGCTTTTTCTGCACACTCTGCTTACCCCTTGCCTTTACAGGGGTCGTCTTCTTGTGCTGTGTTGGCATGATATTGCCCTGTATCCATGGCATCAGGTCCTTGATGAAATTCACTGAGTCTCTGCATATCTGAGCTAGCTCTTCTGGAACACAGCACTCTGGGCACAAGAAATCCATCTTGCATATGACATTTCTTAATCCTTTCGATGTCTCCACCAAGAAAAGCAGGTTGTCAGAATCTTCATCTTCATAATCCAATTTGTAGACAAGTCCATACTGGAAACCTTGTGTTGTCGTGATCTTTCCTCTGCCATAGGCCCCTGCGAACACAAGGAGGACTGCATTCTTCTCTTCAACGTACTGAAGGCACCATTCGAGATTTGTCATGTCCCGAAGTGGACGATCTGTCCTCATGACCTCCGTCTCCCTAGACCTTTCCCTCATATTTGGATCCTCCTCAGGAATTTTTATGCTACTCTGTCCACCTGAGGATATTCCTAGTGGGTTGCTGGCCTTCTCAGAGGATAATGGTGCAATAATTTTCTTTGGCTTTGCTTGGTGACCACTGCCTTTGTCACGTTGCTGGTCAGCAGAGCCCATGGTGACTCTAAGCTTCTTGATGGGCCTTTCATCCTTGTACTCCGCATCCCTGAAAGCAATTGGAAATATCAGATCAAACGTAAATGTGGCTTCAAAGGCCCAAGTCCATGCAAGGCATGGATTTTGAGCTTCAGGTCGATGCCAGGCATCGATGTTTAAGTGAATGTCGATGCCAGGCATCGACTTTGTGTGCAAGTCGATGCCAGGCATCGACTTGAGGGTGAAAGTCGATGCCAGGCATCGAGTTGGGGGTGCAAGAGTCGATGCTTGGCATCCACTTTTGGGCCCAAGTCGATGCTTGGCATCGACTTTTGGGCCAAGTCGATGCCTGGCATCGACTTTTACCCTCAAGTCGATGCCTGGCATCGACTTGCACACAAAGTCGATGCCTGGCATCGACTTGGGCACAAAAGTCGATGCCAAGCATCGACTTGGGCCCAAAAGCCGATGCCAAGCATCGATTTTGCACCCAAAAGTCGATGCCTGGCATCGACTTTTCAGTGAATGTTGATGCCGGCAAGTCGATGCTTGGCATCGTTTTTTGGGCCCAAGTCGATGCCTGGCATCGACTTGGGGCTGCAAGTCGATGCCAGGCATCGACTTGCACCGACAAGTCGATGCCTGGCATCGACTTGCACCTGCAAGTCGATGCCAGGCATCGACTTGGGGCTGCAAGTCGATGCCTGGCATCGACTTGCACCTGCAAGTCGATGCCAGGCATCGGCTTGGGGTTGCAAGTCGATGCCTGGCATCGACTTGCACCGACAAGTCGATGCCTGGCATCGACTTGCAATCCTAAGTCGATGCCTGGCATCGACTTACACCTTAAAGTCGATGCCTTCTAGAGGTAAGAAAAATTAATGCCTAGAAAGCAGATATTTAGACAGACATACAGAGGGAATCTTTTTGGAATCTTTACTTATGTTATGATTTTGTCTACCTCTTGGTGCTTTTGCCAACATTCTTCTTCTCCATCAGACTTGGCTTGCTGGTATGCTGACCTCTGTGCTCCATGGCTGTCTGTGCTCTGCTGCTCTCTCTTGCTCGTGGATTTTGAAAATGCGAATGATCTCCTCCTCTGGTATTTATAGGCAATTGGGTAACTTGAACCAGAAACTAACTGGATCTAACTGAATGAGTCCACTTGCTAACTAAATCTGTCAACTTATCTAACCAGGGAATAGCACCCACACAAATAGGCTGTTTCAGAGCCACTTTAATGAAATATTCATAGACCCTTGCAACTATTTATATACATTTGCATAGAAATTACATTTCAATGGCAAGAGTATGGTATGTCCATGAGCATGTCTAAACTCATGTAGAGATTTGTTTCTAAGAATCTCTTTATTGGGAGAAAATCAAGTCAAAGTTGTGTTAAATGTGGGAGACTAATGACATCTTTATAGTATTACCCTCCTCACGTTAGTTCATATTCACATTTATCTTGTAACTCACTGTTGAAATGGAAAATCACTATGAATAAACATTCTAGTACAGAACCTTGCAACTATTTATATACATTTGCATTGAAATTAAACTTCAATGGCAACAGTATGGTATGTACATGAGGATTTCTAATCACATGTAGAAGTTTTTTCTTAGAGTCTGTTGCTTGCGAAAAAATTAGGTCTAAGTTGTGAGATTAATGACATCTTTATAGTGTTATCCTCCACACTTTAGTTCATATTCACATTTATCTTGTAACACATTGTTGAAATGGAAAATCAATGTATGAATATGCTTTCTGTGTGCCTCTTTTACACATAATTCTTTTTCAATATACTTTCATCTACCTCTTTGATATCTAGCCTACACCACAATAAAACCTAATCCTTGAAATCTTAACCAAATGTAAAATTTCTTCTTGTATAGTGTTCAATGGCATAGCATATTCCAGTTGGAACTCAACTTGGATATATTCCAGTTGTAAAATTTCTTCTTGTAGAATTTCTCCAAACAATTTTATTATATATTCCTGTTGGAACTCAACTTGGATATATTTTGATTCATTCACAATGCTTAGACTGAATGACTCATATGTAGTTAGAAATCAACTGTGTTTCTCATTTGAATCAAAAGTGAATCAAATCTTTGGTTCCCTGATTAGTGTATATTTGAGTAATTAAGTGATTTGATGTAATTTGATGTTTTATGTTATTTAATGTACTTTAATAAGCTTTTGATTTCATATCTTCTTGATGTGACATTTGATGTGATATCTTCACTTGATCTCGGATTTCTACTTATTTAAAAAGGTCATTCATCTTCAGTCTTCTGTGAACTCAGTGAAGATGAGCTCAATCTTTTCAGTGGATGCTTGGGCATCAGCTTCCTCTGCTCATATTGATTCATTGTTCTCAGTTGAACCTTTCCAGAGAAGTGATGATCCCTATGATTTAGAACGTGCTGATGATTCCATGTTTTCTGTTGAGTCATTTAAGTTATCCAATTCACAGTGCAATGCTGCTCAACCAAATGCACCTCTTGATCTCCCATCTGATCCAACCATTGATCTCTCTTCTGACTCAAGTGCATGTGGAGCAACGAAAAAGCAAAGCAAGCTCAATCTACGATTTAAAAGAAGGTCTCGTGAAGTAAGTCGAAAAAGATTTAAATTTCTTACTTCAGATAGACAGATTGCATTGGATATTGTGAAGCATTGTTGTGGTTTGAAATGCTTGTATAATTTAGGGATGAAGAAACTAAAGCACATAAGAGAAAAATTCCTCCATTTAGATAGTGAAAGGCAAGATATATACCTTGTTTCTTGCATGCAAATGATTGAGGATAACATGTCAGTAACGCGTGTTGGTTTTGAATATTTCTTTACTCAAGGGATGCCATGCTGTAGGGCTGCATTTAAAATTGCAATGGGTGTAGGAAATTTTAGAATACATAGGGTTCAACAAGGGTTTTTGAATGGGGATCTCATTTTGGATACGTTCCATGTTGGGACCAAAGGATCTGTTGGACGTCATGCAATGAATTGGATGATGAACTATTTTAGCTTGCATTGTGAAGTTATGCCTACAACTGGAAGGTTGCACTTGTCAGATAACTTTACTCGTCGAGAGGTATTTCAAATATGTAGAGAAGACATGGAAAATAGAAATGAGAAGTATGTGTTGTATCGTCACTTTACTCGATTATGGAAGGAAGAGTTTAACAATGTTTCTATTCCTCGTAAAGTTAGAATGGGTGAATGTTCAGTTTGCGCCACTTTGAAAAACATGGCAAAAGGGGCTACAACACCACAGGAAAAGCATAATTTTAAAAACCTTCTTAACAACCATCGTGAGAGTCAAGCATTAGAGAGAAAGAAAGCAATTCATCATCGAAGTAAGGCACTCAGAAATCCGGAGCGTTATATGTGTTTGTTGATCGATGGTATGGATCAGAAAAAAACTTGTTTGCCACATTTTTATCGCATCCCTAAGGACATTGGAGATGAAGTCCTTGTGCAAATGCATTTGGTTGGCGCTTTGGTATACAATGGAACTGTAATGTCCAAGGTTTTCTTCACATATCCGAATGTGCATAATGATCCAAACCTTACAGTTACTGTCATTCATCGTGTTTTGCAATCATGGAAGGGTCTTTTGCCACCAACTCTATATTTGCAACTAGATAATACTCCAAGAGAGAATAAAAATTCTACAGTCTTTGGATATTTAAGCATGCTTGTTGAAAAACAGGTATTTCAGAAGGTTAAGGTAAATTTTCTTCTGGTTGGCCACACTCATGATCACATTGATCAAATGTTCAGTACTTTCTCTAAGAAGTTGGCACGTAACAATGCTTTTACTCTTCCGATTTTATCTGAGCTGATTTCAGAAGCATATACTCCAAAACCAGAAGTTCAACACCTCACACAGATTTATGACTTTAAGCACTTTTGCTCAATGGGCCTTGATAACAGTGCTAAGGTTTTGGCTCCATTGCACAATATTAGTTTCAACCATGTATTCTTGATGAGGAGGGTTGATGAAATAACCCTTTTATTTGCAAAGCAGTATTCATCTTCTCTTGGGTGGGAGCCTAAAGAGGGATGCAGTTTCTTATTGCAGGTGCCTAATTTGTCTTCTGTAACAGTGTATGGTGCAGAACAATCACCATATGAAGATAAAAACAATACAGAAAGATGTGGAAGTGTGGTTGATCAAAGTAAAAGCTGGATGCATGCACTCATTGAAAAGAAGAGACATATTGAGCGTGCAAAAAAATATGCTGGAGATCAAGATGTATCTTGGTGGGAGGACTTTTTCAATCATCAAGAAGAGATTATACAGTATACAATTGCACGTCACTGGCCAGTTGATGTTCCATTCACATGGGATTTTTGTACACAAAGATCCGTGAATGTGGCCCAAGCATGTAATGCAGATGCACTTCAAAGTTTTATACATCCACCAGAAAGAAATATTTATGTAGGCCCAAGGATGACAAAACAGGCAGAAGCAAGATGGCAAGGAAATTTAATAGAGATAAATGTTGGAACGCTTATTGCAGTACTTGCTGATGGTGATGAGGCTACCAGACCATTTTGGATTGCAAAGGTTTTAGAGATAACTAAAGATATTGATCAGAGAAGAATAGAGGCTTTGGTGGTGCATTGGTATTACACTAAAAGTAGTAATGCATTCACAGGTAAATATAACCTAGAAATGGTGTGTGATATTAAACGAACAAGTTCAAAAAGGAAAAAGAATATTCGAAGCACATCCACTCTTAAAATGGATGATGTAGATATTCTTGTTTATGATTTTTCCTTGACAAAAACTGGTCACTTGAGGAAAGCAACCATCAACATGATAAAACAAAAGCTTCCAGATGTATGTGGTACAGGAAATCATAGGAAAACAAGAAGAGTTGTGCATGATCCTGCAGAATTTGGTATGTACGTGGATGAAGATAGAGCTCTTGTGGATATAGAAGAAGAAGAAGAGAGCTCTCAACAGTATGAGACTGAATCAAGTGCATCAGATGATGAGGGTGTAGACATAGATCGACAAAGTTGTGAGTTGCATTGAAGCTCTCAGACATTTTTAGTGCTTATGTAAATGCCTCAAAGTAGTTTGGTTAATGAAACCATGTTTTGTAGCAATTTTGAATAACAATCAGATATCCACCCATTAAAGATATGTCTAAAATGTTATTTTTGTGTAAAAACTATTGATTTCTACATTCTTATATATATTTTAGACATGTCAATGTCTTATCATATAGATTTTGGACATGTCAATGTCTTATCATATACATTTTGGGACACGTCAATGCCTAATATAGTGAAATTTTGACTACATTTTGAGCTCTTTTTTTTTGAGAAAATGACAAAAAACGTGAAAAATTACTTGTTTTCACCTCATTTTTGTAATATATGTATACTGGTTTAAAGGAATTCCAAAAATGAGGTGAAAACATGTAATTTTTGACGTAAGTGTTCTCTTTTTACGACATAGTTCTCGTTTGTTACGACTCGCTGTTATTTTTCTTCCACAAATCTATACCATTTATGGGTAACGAATTAGTATTTTTCGGATGCAATTTATATTGCATCAAGGGTATCCCTTGACTCGTCACTCATGTAGAATCTAAACTGCAATTGTTTTGAATGCCCAATAAGAGTATTTGCTCCATCATTTAAGCACCCTTTGATAAAAAAATTGAAATTTGGTACTCTTTGTATAAGAAAAGGTGTCGAATGCATGCTGCAACATTAATTGAAAGTTCTCATAAGATGTGGAAAACTAAAAACGGATTGTTTTTCTAGCTTTTCTGAAAAGTGACTAAATAAAGCATCAATATCCTCATGTGTATGTCCAACCGTAAGGAATCTAAGTTGCACCATATAAAATATCCCATTAGCAACTAACAAAGAAAATTATGCAAAGACATAACGATTCTTATTTTCTGAACCACAATTATCAAGTTGCATAAATAGTGTTCTAGGTAACTCCTTGAATGAATTACTTTGATTTTCACATGTGATATTACATTTTGTTGCTTTGTCGTATAGAATTTCCTCCTTTAACACATCCATATAATGATAAAGTGCATCAAGCCACAACACAAAATCAAATAGACTCTTTTTGTAATTCACACCAGAACTCTTCAATCCCAATCTCCATACAATTAACTATCTTTTTTTTCAAAGTTTCTCAAACACATTGAAATAGATGCAATTGTGAAATTTGGATCATCGGGCCATAATCCTAAAGCAAAATTACCATAAAAACATTGTTTATGTCCATGATTAAGCATTCTTGTTAAAGATATTGGTAATCTCTCAATGCCATTAAGAGATTTTGGAATTGGTTTCATTTGTGGTATAGTTGTTTTACTTTGATCTATTTTATCATGAATAATGCATAAATATTTATTTGGAAATAATTCTAAGGAAAATCTCCAAGCATAGTATAGATTTCTACAACTCATTTGTCATAGCATGTGAGATTTTCTTTGTGGTAAATATCTTGCATGTTCTTCATCGTTTTTTGTAGATTGTAATTTTGCTTTTATTCTTGTACAAAAGTCACATTTGGAAAAGGTACTTGACTTTGATACAGAAAATGTTCTAAATTCTATATTTCACATTCTCAAAAATGTTGGTTGAGATAATTTATTATATCCCAAACTCTCTAATCATATTCACCTCTCAAAGAATATCCACTTGTTTGTAATGTGATGGAAGCACTCTATGTTTCACAAGAACCATCCAAACATGTTCTTAACTTGTGTGGCCTTTGATCTTCATTGTTATCAATGAAATCATGTATCAAATATTTTGTTATTTCTACATGTTTGATACTTTTAAGTATTCCATTATTCCCATGAATGGATACCTTTTGACCAAGTAAAAACTTTTCTTGTAGCCTATAAAATGAGCTCTTTCCAATACCATGAATTAAATACCATGCCTTGGCATATACTTCTTTTGCATCAAACATGAAATTAAAACTCAAGCAATGAATTGAGTTCACATTATTACCTTTGTAGACCATATTCATGCAATCCAATACATATTTGCATCTATCTGAATAGCATTGTCCCCAAAAGTTTAACCTTGCATCCATTATTTTAGCCCTACTAGCTACTTGACAATATCTTTGTTCACAACAATCATGCATTGAAACCATCTAAATTCTTTCAAATGAGCATCCCTTATTAGGATTCAATGTAGTACCTTTTCTATTATGCACTCTCACCTTTTGGATGTAACTTCTTTTTTTCCTGTTCACTTCAAAATATCTACAGTCACTATTTTCCATATGAAACTCTTCTTGTTGATTTGATTCCATTCGAAGAGGAGAAACAACTTGTATATCATCAAAACAATGTTGAATATCAATAGCATGAGAATAAGTAATCTCTCTATCTTCAACATCTAGATCCTCAATACCATTGCAATTACCATCGTCAATGCTATACAATGAGGTAAAGCAAAAATTTGGATTCTCTCCAACTTCAAGATCTACATCTTCAATACCATTGCGATGATCATCTTCAATGCCATACAATGAGTTAAAGCCTAATTTTTGTATCATAGGCTCACCATCTTCTGTAAAGATTTGGAGTATAGGCCAACTCACCAATTTCAAAGTTGAAAAACTTTTAGAATCCAACGTTGATGGATCCATAATTTCATCCATAATAACACTTAGGCAACTTTCTCCCAACTCTTTGCAATTTATAACATCCCATGGATTTACCAATAAAAAAATAGTAGTTGCATATCTTTCACACTTTTCATGATCCAACAAGATGACTCTCTTCCCTTTCCACTTTTCTCTTTCTTCAAGTTGACCAGATATACTCTGTTTTATTGTCATCTTGATTTTCCTACAAAAATAATAAATGAGAAATTAGCAATGCTATTCAATTTATCATTCTTTCAATTACTATAAAAATAATAAATGAATTAAATCTAGAACACAAAAGTAAACATCATTTCCACAAAAAAAAATCCATCTTTACATGTACAAACATTCACTAGTTCTATATGATTGAAAAAACTTTTAGAAATTTTAAAACCTTTCAAAATAATATCCATATTTTCATGTACAGACATTCACTAATTGGACTTAACTTTGAGTATACTCATATAAAGTAAAGAGGCTACAAGAATAAAAATCTCAAACTTCATTTTGATGCAAGCATATTAAAAGGCACTCAAACTCAAGTTCAAGTATCTTTGATTCGAAGTTTAATAGAGGTTCAAACTTAAGTTCAACCCTTTTTTACTCCAATTTAAATAGCCTCTCAAACTTATATTTGAGCCTCACTGACTTCAAGTTGAATAAAGGTTCCACCTTAAGTTCAATAATATCTTATTATAACTTGAATAGAGGCTCAAATTTAAGTTTGAGGTTCTTTGACTCCAAGTTCAATAGAGCCTCAAAGTTAAGTTTGAACCTGTTTGATTCTAAATTGAATAAAGATCTAAATTTAAGTTTGATTTTGTCTAACACCAAATTGAATACTTAACTTCTAGCTTCTCTAATTCCACATCAGATAGAGAATCTCTGACTCTAAGTTCAACAGATATTCAAACTTAAACTCCAACTTGAATCGACATCCCAACTTAAGTTCTAGCTTCACTGACTTGAACTTGAATAGAGGTTCCACTATAAATTTGAACTTATCTTACTCAAAGTTGAATAGAGGCTCAAATTTAAGTTCGACTCTAAATCTAAGTTAAATGGGAACTGAGACTTAGGTTTGAGCCACTCTAACTCCCAAACTTATATTCAAGCCTATCTGACTCTCAAACGTAAGTTTTCATCTCCATAATTTGAAAGCAAATGCAAGGTCAAACTTAATTTCTAGCCACTTTGATTCCAACTTGAATATTACAAACTCGAACTTAAGTTTTAGCCTCTCTCAACTTAACCGACTCCAAGTTCAGTAGAGATTGAATCTTAAACTCCAACTTGAATCGACATCCAAACTTAAGTTCCAGCTTCACTGACTTGAAGTTGAATAGAGGTTCCACTATAAATTTGAACTTATCTTACTCAAAGTTGAATAGAGGCTCAAACTTAAGTTCAACTCCAAATTGAATAAATGCTAAAACTCCAATTTAAATAGAGGCTCAAACTAAAATTTGATCCTCTCTCCCTCAAATTGTATATATAGTATACATACATAAATGTTGTTATGTATATCTTTATGTGTGTGTGTGTGTGTGTTTGTGTGTACAGTACACACAAAAGTTATAGCTTTACTCACTTCAAGTTGAATAAAGGTTCCACTTTAAGTTTGAACTTATGTTACCCAAAGTTGAATAGAGGCTAAAACTTAAGTTTGAATCCAAATTGAATACAGGCTCAAACTCTCTCTATCTCCAAGTTCAATTGAAACTCAAACTCAAGTTCAATCCTCTCTAACTCTCAAACTTACTTCTTGAATTTGAACTTGATTAGAGGCTCAAAATTAAGTTCGAGCTTCTTAGATTTTAACTTGAATAGAGACTCAAGCTTAAGTTTGAGCATTTCAAACTACACATTGAATAGAGGCTCAAACTTAAGTTCGAGCCTCTCTGACTTTAAGTTCAATAGAGATTCAATCTTAAATTTCAACTTGAATCAACATCCCAACTTAAGTCCCAGCTTCACTGGCTTGAAGTTGAATAGAGGTTCCACTGTAAATTTGAACTTATCATACTCAAAGTTGAATAGAGCCTCAAACTTACGTTCGAATCTAAATCTAAGTTAAATGAGAACTCAAACTTAGGTTTGAGCCGCTCTAACTCCCAATCTTAAATTCAAGCATGTCTGACTCTCAAATGTAAGTTTTTGCCTGTAACATTCCAAAGTAAATGCAAGCTCAAACTTAATTTCTAGCCTATTTGATTCCAACTTGAACATTACAAACTCGATCTTAAGTTTTAGCCTCTCTCGCTCTAAATTGAATAAAGACTTGAACTAAAGTTCAAGCCTCTCTAACTCCAAATTGAATGGAGGCTCAAACTTAAATTCAAGCCTTTCAAATTGCACATTGAATAGAGGCTCAGACTTAAGTTCGAGCCTCTCCAAATCCAAGTTCAACAGAGATTGAATCTTAAACTCCAACTTGCATCGACATCCAAACTTAAGTACCGACTTCACTATCTTGAAGCTGAATAGAGGTTCCACTATAAATTTGCACTTATCTTACTCAAAGTTGAATAGAGGCTCAAACTTAATGCTCAAACTCCAACTTAAATAGAGGCTCAAACTCCAAGTTAAATAGAGGCTCAAACTAAAATTTGACCCTCTCTAGCTCAAACAGTATATATAGTATACATAAATGCTGCTATGTATATATTTGTGTGTGTGTGTGTATTTTTATGTGTACAATATACACAAAAGTTATAGCTTCACTTGCTTCAAGTTGAATAGAGGTTCCACTTTAAGTTTGAACTTATGTTAGTCAAAGTTTAATAGAGCCTCAAACTTAAGTTTGACTCCAAATTGAATACAGAATCAAACTCTCTCTATCTCCAAGATGAATTGAAACTCAAACTCAAGTTCAATCCTCTCTGACTCTCAAACTTAAGTTTGGGCTTCTCGAATTTGAACTCGATTAGAGGATCAAACCTAAGTTCAAGCTTCTTAGATTCCAACTTGAATAGAGGCTCAAACTTAAGTTCAAGCCTCTCTGACTTTAACTTCAACAGAGCTTCAATCTTAAACTCCAACTTGAATCGACATCCCAACTTAAGTTTCAACTTCACTTACCTGAAGTTGAATAGAGGTTCCACTATAAATTTGAACTTATCTTACTCAAAGTTGAATAGAAGCTCAAATGTAAGTTCAACTCTAAATCTAAGTTAAATGGGAACTGAAACTTAGGTTTGAGCGGCTCTAACTCCAAAACTTAAATTCAAGCCTCTTTGACTCTCAAACGTAACTTTTCACTTGTAAGATTTGAAAATAAATGCAAGGTCAAACTTAATTTCTAGCCTCTTTGATTCCAACTTGAATATTACATTCTCAAACTTAAGTTTTAGCATCTCTCACTCTAACTTGAATAAAGATTGGAACTTAAGTTCAAGCCTCTCTAACTCCAAATTGAATAGAGGTGAAAACTTAAGTTTGACTCCACACTCATGCCTTTAAAGTTGCATATGTGAAAGTCGCTTACAGAGAAAACCTGTTTTAGACATAGGTTTACTTATTGAAGTAAATCTGAAGTTTTGTAAGTCCTTTTGAAGAACTTTTACTTGGAGTAGCTGTGCAAACATTAGAAGAATTTTGTGTCAAAGTTTCATAGAAAACTTTAATCATTTTGTTAGTCAATGAGTGAGTTTTGTAAGGTAGAATTTTTTGCGTGAAGTCATAGCTCATAGAAGTATTAAGTGTTTATAATTTGGCAAAGATTTCCAAACCTAGGAAGTAGGTAAGTGAACCCAAATCACTTATATTGAACTCTTCTCTCATCTGATCTTTGATCTTCTTCATACCATCTGCATCATTTCCTGTCAATATAATATCATCTACATATACACATAGATAGATGATCTCAAAATTACTCTTTTTAATAAACAGTGAAGGATCTGCCTTGCTTGGTTGAAAGCCTTTGTCCTGCAAGAATGAAACAAGCCTGAAATTCCAAGCTCTTGGAGCTTGCTTGAGACCATACAATGCTTTGTTAAGTTTACACACATAATCAAGATAAACTTGGTTCTCAAAACCGGGTGGTTGTGCCATATATACCTCTTCTGTTATCCAACCATTCAAGAATGCATTCTTTACATCTAGTTGAAGTATCTTCCAATTCTTGGAAGAGGAAATACTAAGCAAAACCCTAATAGTAGGCATCTTTGCCACAGGAGAGAAGGTCTCCTCATAATCAATTCCTTGAGTTTGTGCAAAGCGTTTTGCTACAAGCCTTGCCTTATACCTGTTAATGGAACCATCACAATTCTTCTTGAGTTTATAGACCCATCTTGAGCCTATTACCTTCATGGATGAAGTCTTGGGCACCAAATCCCAAGTGTTGTTTTCCTCCAATGCCTCAATCTCTTCCTTCATTGCATGCTTCCATTCTGTTTTTGCTTTGGCCTCTTCAAATGATGATGGTTCCTCTCGGTTTATGTCCTGTGCTATGTAGATAGAATGTTAAGTTACTAATGAGGTGTCAAACCCATACCTTTCTGGTTTTTTCTTTTCCCTCATAGATCTTCTTAGGCCATGATGTGATGATTCTGCCTCATGTCCAAGTTCCTGCAATTTTGCTTTACCTTTAGACTTCCATGCTTTGATCTTTTCCATGTGAGATTCTTCATCATCCTCTGAGGTGTCTTGTTCTTCAATCTTCGGTTGTTCTCTACCAAGCTTTGGAAAATCTTCTTCAAGATCATATGGTAAATTGACCTTCCTGCATGAATCTTCATACCATGAATTATTCTCATCAAAAACTACATCTCTGCTTACCAACAATCCTTTGTTGGTAGGGTTGTATAACCTGCAACCCTTTTGATTGTTGTCATATCCAATAAATACACACCTTTCTGCCTTTGGATCCATCTTGCCTCTAACATGTGAAGAAACATGAGCAAAAGCAATACATCCAAAAATTTTACAATGATCTAAACTTGGTCTTCTTTCATTCCAAGCCTCATATGGAGTCATCCCATCAAGGGATTTTGAAGGCTACCTGTTAATCAAGTAAGTGGCTATAGATACAGCCTCAGCCCATAAGTAATTAGGTAAATGCTTTTCATTTAACATAGACCTTGCAGCTTCAACAATTGTCCTATTCCTCCTTTCTACCACTCCATTTTGCTCAGGAGTGTACCTTGTAGTTACCTCTCTTTTGATTCCTCTTTCTTGAAGAAAAGAATCAAAATCATGGGAGAAGTATTCTCCCCCTCCATCTTGTGAAGAGATGGATAGGTATGTGCTTGAAGATGAAGAGGTGTTGCAAAATCCTTGATCTACACCAGCCAAATGAACTCCAGAAGTATATGGTGGACCCTTTTAGCTTGCCAATGGATGTATTAGACACCCTATGTACCTTGGAAGATCACTCTCAAAAAGATAGATCAAAACATCTAAGTTGGAGTTAGCTTAGAGGTGAAAACTTGCTATTCTTGGTTCATACACCTATCCAGTGTTTTACATAATTCTCTGAGCACAACAGCAATTAGCTTAATTCCTCTTGGGGAAGTCTAGGTAACTTAAAGAGCTAACTTTCAAGAGTAATCTCATCAAAAATAGTGAACCACACACTGAGAATGAGTTTTAACAACTGATGACATCATCCCTATTTTCACGGGCTGCTACAGTTTGAGACCAGTGAGCTGAAAAAGCAACATAACTCAACATTTAGGAATCCAATGATTATGAAATTTTGTATGGTTATACTAGACAGTATGCTAAATCTAACAAGCTTTAAATCACCGAATTTAGATAAGTAACCACTGAGAAACACCTCTGACAAGATGAGTGAAAAAGTCGGGTACCTGACAGAGAAGTAAAAATGCACAGACACTGTTGACTTCAACTGAACATAACTGACTATTGCAACATCCAAATGACATGAAAATTTGTGAGCATATAGTAGACTTATAGATCTAACTTTACCAAGTTAAATAACTGAAAATGATGCACCAAGCTAAGAGAAAACATCTCTGCAAGTTGACTGAGAAAACTGAGAGTAATGGCAGTGAGTAGTACACTTCACAAGAACATGGAACGATGAACTCAAATAATCATGAAAATGAAAGTATATTGCTTGTACAATACAATGACTTACTGATACATATGTGTGCCTTGTAATCACACCTTGATATGGCATAAAGCTCAGCTCTTGGAGGTCTTCACATAGGTCTCTCTAACCACGACTAAAACTGCCATCTATTTATAGTTGAGTTTGGGAGGCTAACTTCCCTCAATCACTCTCCAATCAATCAATGATTGATTTGATTCTCTACCTACCACAAATCATGAATTCGTGGCTCCTCTTTCCATTCTTGATCAAGTGGACTCAACCACTTAAGATTCTTTCACTTTTACATTAAGTAAACTTTTCAAAAGTTACAAGAGGTAGTTCACAAGTGAACTTTACATAGTCTTCATTTTAAGGCTTTTTCTATGACTTTGTGGGACTCAAGCCAATACTTAGGCTTGTCATAGACTTGCTCCAACAGCTCTCCCTCAAACCAAGTATGCTTGAGGTCTTCAATCTTCCAAGATTACCTGCAAACCTATCATAGCCTTGAATTTGCAAAGCTTTGTACCATCCAATGCTTTGGTTAGAATATCTGCACATTGTTGATGAGTGGACACATATGATATTTGAATCTCTTTGCTTAGAACCTTCTCGCGTACATAGTGATAATGAACTTCAATATGTTTAGTCCTTGCATGAAAAATAGGATTAGCAGCCAAATGAATAGAACTCATATTGTCACCAAAAATAGTTGGAGTTCCAAACTCCAATCCAAGATCTTTGAATAATGTCTTCATCCACATAGCTTCTTGTGTAGCTATGGCAAGACCTCTATATTCAGCTTCAGTAGAAGAGAGAGCAACTGTGGGATGCTTCTTGGATGACCATGAATTTGAACCTGCAAAGGTAAGATAACCTGAAGTGCTCCTTCTATCTTCCTTGGAGCCAGCCCAATCTGCATCAGAAAATAGCTTCAAACCTAAATCAAATACATAAGGATCATAAAGTCTTTCATTTATGGTTCCTTTGAGATACTTGAGAATCCTTTTGGCAGCATCCATATGTGGTTTCCTTGGTGTGTGCATAAATTGGCTTAGCACACTCACACTGTAACATATGTCTACTCTTGTCAATGTGGCATAGTTGAGACTACCCACTAGACTTTGATATGATGTGATGTCCTCTATGAGTTCATCTTCATGTGAGCTCAATTTGTGATTGACCTCCATTGGAGTACTTGCAATCTTACAATCTTGCATCTTGAATTTTGCCAACATGTCCTTAATGTACTTTCTTTGAGTGAGAAACAAACCGTGATCTTTGTAGACAACTTCCAAACCTAGGAAGTAGGTAAGTGAACCCAAATCACTTATCTTGAACTCTTCTCTCATCTGATCTTTGATCTTCTTCATACCATCTGCATCATTTCCTGTCAATATAATATCATCTACATATACACATAGGTAGATGACCTCGGAATTACTCTTTTTAATAAAGAGTGAAGGATCTGCCTTGCTTGGTTGAAAGCCTTTGTCCTGCAAGAATGAAACAAGCCTGAAATTCCAAGCTCTTGGAGCTTGCTTGAGACCATACAATGCTTTGTTAAGTTTTCACACATAATCAGGATAAACTTGATTCTCAAAACCAGGTGGTTGTGCCATATATACCTCTTCTGTTATCCAACCATTCAAGAATGCATTCTTTACATCTAGTTGAAGTATCTTCCAATTCTTGGAAGAGGCAATACTAAGAAAAACCCTAATAGTAGGCATCTTTGCCACAGGAGAGAAAGTCTCCTCATAATCAATTCCCTGAGTTTGTGCAAAGCCTTTTGCTACAAGCCTTGCCTTATACCTGTTAATGGAACCATCAGAATTCTTCTTGAGTTTATAGACCCATCTTGAGCCTATTACCTTCATGGATGAAGTCTTGGGCACCAAATCCCAAGTGTTGTTTTCCTCAAGTGCTTCGATCTCTTCCTTCATTGCATGCTTCCATTCTGTTTTTGCTTTGGCCTCTTCAAATGATGATGGCTCCTCTTGGTTTATGTCCTGTGCTATGTAGATAGAATGTTTAGTTACTAATGAGGTGTCAAACCCATACCATTCTGGTTTTTTCTTTTCCCTCATAGATCTTCTTAGGCCATGATGTGAGGTTTCTGCCTCATGTCCAAGTTCCTGCAATTTTGCTTTACCTTTCGACTTCCATGCTTTGATCTTTTCCATGTGAGATTCTTCATCATCCTCTGAGGTGTCTTGTTCTTCAATCTTTGATTGTTCTCTACCAAGCTTTGGAAAATATTCTTCAAGATCATATGGTAAATTGATCTTCCTGCATGAATCTTCATACCATGAATTGTTCTCATCAAAAACTACATCTCTGCTTACCAAGAATCCTTTGTTGGTAGGGTTGTATAACCTGTAGCCCTTTTGATTGTTGTCATATCCAATAAATACACACCTTTCTGCCTTTGGATCCATCTTGCCTCTAACCAGTGAAGGAACATGAGCAAAAGCAATACATCCAAAAATTTTACAATGATCTAAACTTGGTCTTCTTCCATTCCAAGCCTCATATGGAGTCATCCCATCAAGGGATTTTGAAGGCAACCTATTAATCAAGTAAGTGGCTATAGATACAGCCTCAACCCATAAGTAATTAGGTAAATGCTTTTCATTTAACATAGACCTTGCAACTTCAATAATTGTCCTATTCCTCCTTTCTGCCACTCCATTTTGCTCAGGAGTGTACCTTGTAGTTACCTCTCTTTTGATTTCTCTTTCTTGA
Source organism: Ceratopteris richardii (assembly GCA_020310875.1). NCBI lineage: Eukaryota > Viridiplantae > Streptophyta > Polypodiopsida > Polypodiales > Pteridaceae > Ceratopteris > Ceratopteris richardii. The sequence goes on from CM035414.1 coordinate 176,832,591, forward strand.
AGAAAAGAATCAAAATCATGGGAGAAGTATTCTCCCCCTCCATCTTGTGAAGAGATGGATAGGTATGTGCTTGAAGATGAAGAGGTGTTGCAAAATCCTTGATTTACACAAGCCAAATGAACTCCAGAATTATATGGTGGACCCTTTTAGCTTGCCAATGGATGTATTAGACACCCTATGTACCTTGGAAGATCACTCTCAAAAAGATAGATCAAAACAGCTAAGTTGGAGTTAGCTCAGAGGTGAAAACTTGCTATTCTTGGTTCATACACCTCTCCAGTGTTTTACATAATTCTCTGATCACAGCAGCAATTAGCTTAATTCCTCTTGGGGAAGTCTAGGTAACTTAAAGAGATAACTTTCAAGAGTAATCTCATAAAAAATAGTGAACCACACATTGAGAATGAGTTTTAACAACTGATGACATCATCCCGATTTTCACAGGCTGTTACAGTTTGAGACCAGTGAGCCGAAAAATCAACATAACTCAAAATTTAGGAATCCAATGATTATGAAATTTTGTATGGTTATACTAGACAGTAAGCTAAATCCAACGAGCTTTAAATCACCGAATTTGGATAAGTAACCACTGAGAAACACCTCTGAGAAGATGAGTGAAAAAGTCGGGTACCTGACAGAGAAGTGAAAATGCACAGACACTGTTGACGTCAACTGAACATAACTGAAGATTGCAACATTCAAATGACATGAAAATTTGTGAGCATGTAATAGACTTATAGAGCTAACTTTACCAAGTTAAATCACTGAAAATGATGCACCAAGCTCAGAGAAAACATCTCTACAAGCTGACTGAGAAAACTGAGAGTAATGGCAGTGAGTAGTACACTTCACAAGAACATGGAAAGATGAACTCAAATAATCATGAAAATGAAAGTATATTGCTTGTACAATACAATGATTTACTGATACATATGTGTGCCTTGTAATCACACCCTCTAACCACGACTAAAACTGCCATCTATTTATAGTTGAGTTTGGGAGGCTAACTTCCCTCAATCACTCTCCAATCAATCAATGATTGATTTGATTCTCTACCTACCACAAATCAAAAATTCGTGGCTCCTCTTTCCATTCTTGATCAAGTGGACTCAACCACTTAAGATTCTCTTATTTTTACATTATGTAAACTCTTCAAAAGTTACAAGAGGTAGTTCACAAGTGAACTTTACATAGTCTTCATTTTAAGGCTTTTTCTATGACTTTGTGGGACTCAAGCCAATACTTAGGCTTGTCATAGACTTGCTCCAACAGCTCCCCCTCAAGCCAAGTATGCTTGAGGTGTTCAATCTTCCAAGATTACCTGCAAACCTATCATAGCCTTGAATTTGCAAAGCTTTGTACCATCCAATGCTTTGGTTAGAATATCTGCACATTGTTGATGAGTGGACACATATGATATTTGAATCTCTTTGCTTAGAACCTTCTCGCGTACATAGTGATAATGAACTTCAATATGTTTAGTCCTTGCATGAAAAATAGGATTAGCAGCCAAATGAATAGAACTCATATTGTCACCAAAAATAGTTGGAGTTCCAAACTCCAATCCAAGATCTTTGAATAATGTCTTCATCCACATAGCTTCCTGTGTAGCTATGGCAAGACCTCTATATTCAACTTCAGTAGAAGAGAGAGCAACTGTGGGTTGCTTCTTGGATGACCATGAAATAAGCTTTGAACCTGCAAAGGTAAGATAGCCTGAAGTGCTCCTTCTATCGTCCTTGGAGCCAGCCCAATCTGCATAAGAAAATAGCTTCAAACCTAAATCATATACATAAGGATCATAAAGTCCTTCATTTATGGTTCCTTTGAGATACTTGAGAATCCTTTTGGCAGCATCCATATGTGGTTTCCTTGGTGTGTGCATAAATTGGCTTAGCACACTCACACTGTAACATATGTCTACTCTTGTCAATGTGGCATAGTTGAGACTACCCACTAGACTTTGATATGATGTGATGTCCTCTATGAGTTCACCTTCATGTGAGCTCAATTTGTGATTGATCTCCATTGGAGTACTTGCAATCTTACAATCTTGCATCTTGAATTTTGCCAACATGTCCTTAATGTACTTTCTTTGAGTGAGAAACAAACCGTGATCTTTGTAGACAACTTCCAAACCTAGGAAGTAGGTAAGTGAACCCAAATCACTTATCTTGAACTCTTCTCTCATCTGATCTTTGATCTTCTTCATACCATCTGCATCATTTCCTGTCAATATAATATCATCTACATATACACATAGGTAGATGACCTCGGAATTACTCTTTTTAATAAAGAGTGAAGGATCTGCCTTGCTTGGTTGAAAGCCTTTGTCCTGCAAGAATGAAACAAGCCTGAAATTCCAAGCTCTTGGAGCTTGCTTGAGACCATACAATGCTTTGTTAAGTTTACACACATAATCAGGATAAACTTGATTCTCAAAACCAGGTGGTTGTGCCATATATACCTCTTCTGTTATCCAACCATTCAAGAATGCATTCTTTACATCTAGTTGAAGCATCTTCCACTTCTTGGAAGAGGCAATACTAAGCAAAACCCTAATAGGAGGCATCTTTGCCACAAGAGAGAAAGTCTCCTCATAATCAATTCCCTGAGTTTGTGCAAAGCCTTTTGCTACAAGCCTTGCCTTATACCTGTTAATGGAACCATCAGAATTCTTCTTGAGTTTATAGACCCATCTTGAGCCTATTACCTTCATGGATGAAGAATTGGGCACCAAATCCCAAGTGTTGTTTTCCTCAAGTGCTTCGATCTCTTCCTTCATTGCATGCTTCCATTCTGTTTTTGCTTTGGCCTCTTCAAATGATGATGGGTCCTCTTGGTTTATGTCCTGTGCTATGTAGATAGAATGTTTAGTTACTAATGAGGTGTCAAACCCATACCTTTCTGGTTTTTTCTTTTCCCTCATAGATCTTCTTAGGCCATGGTGTGAGGTTTCTACCTCATGTCCAAGTTCCTGCAATTTTGCTTTACCAAGACTTCCATGCTTTGATATTTTCCATGTGAGATTCTTCATCATCCTCTGAGGTGTCTTGTTCTTCAATCTTTGATTGTTCTCTACCAAGCTTTGGAAAATCTTCTTCAAGATCATATGGTAAATTGATCTTCCTGCATGAATCTTCATACCATGAATTGTTCTCATCAAAAACTACATCTCTGCTTACCAAGAATCCTTTGTTGGTAGGGTTGTATAACCTGTAGCCCTTTTGATTGTTGTCATATCCAATAAATACACACCTTTCTACCTTTGGATCCATCTTGCCTCTAACCTGTGAAGGAACATGAGCAAAAGCAATACATCCAAAAATTTTACAATGATCTAAACTTGGTCTTCTTCCATTCCAAGCCTCATATGGAGTCATCCCATCAAGGGATTTTAAAGGCAACCTGTTAATCAAGTAAGTGGTTGTAGATACAACCTCAGCCCATAAGTAATTAGGTAAATGCTTTTCATTTAACATAGACCTTGCAACTTCAACAATTGTCCTATTCCTCCTTTCTGCCACTCCATTTTGCTCAGGAGTGTACCTTGTAGTTACCTCTCTTTTGATTCCTCTTTCTTGAAGAAAAGAATCAAACTCATGGGAGAAGTATTCTCCCCCTCCATCTGACCTTAGCCTTTTTAGTGATTTACCTATTTGATTCTCCACAAGAGCCAAATATCTTTTGAAACATGAAAAAACTTCATCTTTGTGTTTCATAAAGAATAGGATAGTCCATCTGCTGCAATCATCAATAAAGGAAACATAATACCTTGATCCAGATATTGAAGCTTCCTTGCTAGGTCCCCATACATCTGTATGAACCAACTCCAAGAGATCTCCATGCATATAACCTTTCTTCATGAATGGTAACCTGTGAGACTTTCCAAATTGACATGCACTACACTTATAAATCATATGTTGTTTTGACAAATTAGGAAGTCCAAGTACACTTTGGTCCCTGCAGATTTGCTTTAATGACCTTTCACCAATATGTGCTAACCTTTTGTGCCATACTTCCAATTCTGTGAGTGTCTGACTACCATAATTAAAGAGAGCAATGTTTCTAGTGTCTTGTAATTCAAATGTGAAGAATCTACCTGTGTTTTCACCTTTTGCAATTCTTCTGAATCCTTGACTTGGATCTTCAACAAATGCTCTTGCTTTTGTGAACTTGACTTGCAACCCTTTCTCTACTATCTGCCCAACACTTATCAAATTCTTTGTAATGGTAGGGACATAGTGTACCTTACTGAGTAGGTTGATGTTTCCATCAGGTGCTTTGACATTGCCTATTTTCTCCACAGGATGTTTTGTATCATCTCCTGTTTGTACCTCATGCTTATTCCTTGGATCTTCTAAATATGATAGGAGTGCCACATTTCCTGCCACATGATTTGAACAACCTGAATCTATGTAGAAAACATGCTCATCAGATTTACCTTGTGGCATAGCCATGTTCATGATCAATAATGAATCCTCTTTGTTTGAGACTTCTGTGTAGTTATTGTAGTCTCTCCTTCCTTTGTAGCCTCCTTGATAGTTTGAATGATTGTAGTTGTTGTAGTTGCCATGATAGTTGTTGAACCTTCCTCTTGAATAGCCACAACTTCCTCTATTGTATCCTCTGCCTCTTTGATTCCTGGAATTCCTAAAGCAATTTTCAGTTGTATGATTAGTTAGTCCACAAATAGAACATGGGTTGGAGTCTTGGGATCTCCCCCTGCCTTGTCTACCTCCTCTTCCTCTACCTCTGCCATTGCTTCCTCTACCTGCATAGTTAGCTTGATATGTACCTGCTTCATCATCCACTTTCTTTGCCTTTCCTTTTTTATCTTTAGACTTGCTTTTATCCGTGTATAAAGCTGAAGATTGATTACCTTTAGAGCTTTCTCCATTTTTGATAAGCTTTGCCTCTTGAGTAAGTAGTTGTCCAATGAGTGCGTTGAAATCAGGTACATGCATGTCCATGTACAAATCCATAACTGTGGTGAATGCTTCCCACTTGTCATCTGCCTTCAAGCCATTGATGACCTGCCTTACAATTTGCTCTTCATCTATTACCTCTCCAATGCTTCCCAACTGATCCGCTATGTCCTTGAGCTTTGTGACAAAATTAGTCACATCTTGTTTGGGAGCCTTCTTGAGAGTTGTGAAATCCAGCCATAGTTGATGCTTCCTAGCTTTAGTACTTGAAGAAAAGAAAGCTTCAAGTGCATCCCACACTTCCCGAGATGTCTTACAACTTCTAATGTGAGGCAACAAAAAATCTGAGATAGAGTTGAGGAGATAAGACCTTGCAAGTGCATCCTTGGAGCACCATGTGCTCAATCTTTCTTGCTCTTCTTGTGTTGGTTGACTTTTGTTTCTGAAACTTGGCATAACTTCATCTCCAACCACAAAACCATATAAACTTCTACCTTGGAGATAAGCTTCCATTCTTAATGACCAAGCTGAGTAGTTACCTCTGTCTAATTTGTCAATTGATGAAGGAAATCCATCTGCCATGTTGTCCAACCTTGCTCTGATACCACTGTGAAGAGATGGATAGGTATGTGCTTGAAGATGAAGAGGTGTTGCAAAATCCTTGATCTACACCAGCCAAATGAACTCCAGAAGTATATGGTGGACCCTTTTAGCTTGCCAATGGATGTATTAGACACCCTATGTACCTTGGAAGATCACTCTCAAAAAGATAGATCAAAACAGCTAAGTTGGAGTTAGCTCAGAGGTGAAAACTTGCTATTCTTGGTTCATACACCTATCCAGTGTTTTACATAATTCTCCGAGCACAGCAGCAATTAGCTTAATTCCTCTTGGGGAAGTCTAGGTAACTTAAAGAGCTAACTTTCAAGAGTAATCTCATCAAAAATAGTGAACCACACACTGAGAATGAGTTTTAACAACTGATGACATCATCCCGATTTTCACGGGCTGCTACAGTTTGAGACCAGTGAGCCGAAAAATCAACATAACTCAAAATTTAGGAATCCAATGATTATGAAATTTTGTATGGTACTAGACAGTAAGCTAAATCCAACAAGCTTTAAATCACTGAATTTGGATACGTAACCACTGAGAAAGACCTCTGACAAGATGAGTGAAAAAGTCGGGTACCTGACAGAGAAGTGAAAATGCACAGACACTGTTGACTTCAACTGAACATAACTGAAGATTGCAACATCCAAATGACATGAAAATTTGTGAGCATATAGTAGGCTTATAGAGCTAACTTTACCAAGTTACATCGCTGAAAATGATGCACCAAGCTCAGAGAAAACATCTCTGCAAGCTGACTGAGAAAACTGAGAGTAATGGCAGTGAGTAGTACACTTCACAAGAACATGGAAAGATGAACTCAAATAATCATGAAAATGAAAGTATATTGCTTGTGCAATACAATGAATTACTGATACATATGTGTGCCTTGTAATCACACCTTGATATGGCATAAAGCTCAACTCTTGGAGGTCTTCACATAGGTCTCTCTAACCACGACTAAAACTGCCATCTATTTATAGTTGAGTTTGGGAGGCTAACTTCCCTCAATCACTCTCCAATCAATCAATGATTGATTTGATTCTCTACCTACCACAAATCACAAATTCGTGGCTCCTCTTTTGATTCTTGATCAAGTGGACTCAACCACTTAAGATTCTCTTACTTTTACATTAAGTAAACTCTTCAAAAGTTACAAGAGGTAGTTCACAAGTGAACTTTATATAGTCTTCATTTTAAGGCTTTTTCTATGACTTTGTGGGACTCAAGCCAATACTTAGGCTTGTCATAGACTTGCTCCAACACATTTGACCTTAGCCTTTTTAGTGATTTACCTGTTTGATTCTCCACAAGAGCCAAATATCTTTTGAAACATGAAAAAACTTCATCTTTGTATTTCATAAAGAATAGGATAGTCCATCTGCTGCAATCATCAATAAAGGAGACATAATACCTTGATCCAGATATTGAAGCTTCCTTGCTAGGTCCCCATACATCTGTATGAACCAACTCCAAGAGATCTCCATGCATATAACCTTTCTTCATGAATGGTAACCTGTGAGACTTTCCAAATTGACATGCACTACACTTATAAATCATATGTTGTTTTGACAAGTTAGGGAGTCCAAGTACACTTTGGTCCCTGCAAATTTGCTTTAATGACCTTTCACCAATATGTGCTAACCTTTTGTGCCATACTTCCAATTCTGTGAGTGTCTGAATACTATAATTAAAGAGAGCAATGTTTCTAGTGTCCTGTAATTCAAATGTGAACAATCTACCTGTCTTTTCACCTTTTGCAAATTTTCTGAATCCTTGACTTGGATCTTCAACAAATGCTCCTGCCTTCGTGAACCTGACTTGCAAAGCTCTACTATCTGCCCAACACTTATCAAATTCTTTGTAATGGTAGGGACATAGAGTACCTTACTGAGTAGGTTGATGTTTCCATCAGGTGCTTTGACATTGCCTATTTTCTCCACAGGATGTTTTGTATCATCTCCTGTTTGTACCTCATGCTTATTCCTTGGATCTTCTAAATCTGATAGGAGTGCCACATTTCCTGCCACATGATTTGAACAACCTGAATCTATGTAGAAAACATGCTCATCAGATTTACCTTGTGGCATAGCCATGTTCATGATCAATAATGAATTCTCTTTGTTTGAGTCTTCTGTGTAGTTATTGTAGTCTCTCCTTCCTTTGTAGCCTCCTTGATAGTTTGAATGATTGTAGTTGTTGTAGTTTCCATGATAATTGTTGAACCTTCCTCTTGAGTAGCCATAACTTCCTCTATTGTATCCTCTGCCTCTTTGATTCCTGGAATTCCTAAATCAATTTTCAGTTGTATGATTAGTTAGTCCACAAATAGAACATGGGTTGGAGTCTTGGGATCACCCCGTGCCTTGTCTACCTCCTCTTCCTCTACCTCTGCCATGTCTTCCTCTACCTGCATAGTTAGCTTGATATGTACCTGCTTCATCATCCACTTTCTTTGTCTTTCCTTTGTTATCTTTGGACTTGCTTTTATCAGTGTATAAAGCTGAAGATTGATTACCTTTAGAGCTTTCTCTATTTTTGATAAGCTTTGCCTCTTGAGATAGTAGTTGTCCAATGAGTGTATTGAAATCAGGTACATGCATGTCCATGTACAAATCCATAGCTGTGGTGAATGCTTCCCACTTGTCATCTGCCTTCAAGCCATTGATGACTTGCCTTAAAATTTTCTCTTCATCTATTACCTCTCCAATGCTTCCCAACTGATCCGCTATGTCCTTGAGCTTTGTGACAAAATCAATCACATTTTGTTTGGGAGCCTTCTTGAGAGTTGTGAAATCCAGCCATAGTTGATGCTTCCTAGCTTTAGTACTTGAAGAAAAGAAGACTTCAAGTGCATCCCACACTTCCTGAGATGTCTTACAACTTCTAATGTGAGGCAACAAAAAATCTGAGATAGAGTTGAGGAGATAAGACCTTGCAAGTGCATCCTTGGAGCACCATGTGCTCAATCTTTCTTGCTCTTCTTGTGTTGGTTGACTTTTGTTCCTGAAACTTGGCATAACTTCATCTCCAGCCACATAACCATATAAACTTCTACCTTGGAGATAAGCTTCCATCCTTAATGACCAAGCTGAGTAATTACCTATATCCAATTTTTCAATTGATGAAGGAAATCCATTTGCCATGTTGTCCAACCTTGCTCTGATACCACTGTGAAGAGATGGATAGGTATGTGCTTGAAGATGAAGTGGTGTTGCAAAATCCTTGATCTACACCAGCCAAATGAACTCTAGGCGTATATGGTGGGCCCTTTTAGCTTGCCAATGGATGTATTAGACACCCTATGTACCTTGGAAGATCACTCTCAAAAAGATGGATCAAAACAGATAAGTTGGAGTTAGCTCTGAGGTGAAAACTTGCTATTCTTGGTTCATACACCTGTCCAGTGTTTTACATAATTCTCTGAGCACAGCAGCAATTAGCATAATTCCTCTTAGGGAAGTCTAGATAACTTAAAGAGCTAACTTTCAGGAGTAATCTCATAATAAATAACTAACCACACACTGAGAATGAGTTTTAACAAGTGATGACATCATCCCGATTTTCACGGGCTGCTACAGTTTGAGACCAGTGAGAAGAAAAATAAGAATAACTCAAAATGTGGGAATTCAATGATTATGAAAATTTGTATGGTTATACTAGACCGTAAACTAAATCCAACAAGCTTTAAATCACTAAATTTGGATAAGTAACCACTGAGAAACACCTCTGACAATATGAGTGAAAAAGTCGGGTACCTGACAGAGAAGTGAAAATGACAGACAGGGTTGACTTCAATTGAACATAACTGAAGATTGCAACATCCAATGAATGCAAAATTTGTGAGTATATAGTAGACTTATAGAGCTAACTTTACCAAGTTAAATCGCTAAAAATGATGGACCAAGCTCAGAGAAATCATCTCTGCAAGCTGACTGAGAAAAACTGAGAGTAATGGCAGTGAGTAGTACACTTCACAAGAACATGGAAAGATGAACTCAAATAATCATGAAAATGAAAGTATATTGCTTGTACAATACAATGACTTACTGATACATATGTGTGCCTTGTAATCACACCTTGATATGGCATAAAGCTCAGCTCTTGGAGGTCTTCACATAGGTCTCTCTAACCACGACTAAAACTGCCATCTATTTATAGTTGAGTTTGGGAGGCTAACTTCCCTCAATCACTCTCCAATCAATCAATGATTGATTTGATTCTCTACCTACCACAAATCACGAATTCGTGGCTCCTCTTTCCATTCTTGATCAAGTGGACTCAACCACTTAAGATTCTTTCACTTTTACATTAAGTAAACTCTTCAAAAGTTACAAGAGGTAGTTCACAAGTGAACTTTACATAGTCTTCATTTTAAGGCTTTTTCTATGACTTTGTGGGACTCAAGCCAATACTTAGGCTTTTCATATACTTGCTCCAACAGTCACCCCACTATCAAAGTACCAAACATCTGAGTCTACTACGCACATGCATTGCTCATGAGAAGATGGTTCAAAACTGCAAACAGTAGTAAAGGCCCATTCTTCTTCTTGCATAAGATTAGGAGACTCTATTTTTGGTGTAAAGACCTCTGTAACAACTATTTCGACCTCTTTCTTCTTTGCCTCTTTAGCAACCAATTTTGGACAGCTCTTAATGACATGATCATTTGCTTTAGAGTATGTGAAAAATAGTTTTTGCTTTTATGATTTCTTATCATCTTTGTCTTCCTTTTTCAAATGTGCAGCATTTGCAGTTCTGTTTACTAGTAGAGGGGCTCCATTTTCCTTTGCCCTTTTGACTAGCCAAGAAAACTTGATCTGCAACACGCATAATAGACATGTTCTGCTTGGAATAGTCTTCTTGTAACAAAACAGAAACTAACTCTTCAAATGTTAAGGCATTTGGATTGCCTTTCATCATCAGAAAAAGAGTAGAAGCAAAACTCTGATATGAGTCGGGAAGACCATTCAGAACACTTTGCACAAGTGAAATGTCAGGAAGGACTTCATCTGCAAAAATCAACTGTTCCTTCAAATCCTTGATCTTTGTCAGAAAATTGTCCATAGAATCACCTACATTCATGTGCTCACTCTCCAAGTGTTTTTGGAGGTAAGCAACATGAGCCTCATTCTTAGCCTGGATCAATGTGGTTAGTGTATTCCAAGCATCCTTAGTTGTTCTACAAGAGCGAATATGAGGAATAATGGCACGTTTGACAAACAAAGCTATCAATGCATGTGTCTGGGCATCTCTACCATCCGAATGAATTTGCTCTACAGTAGGTGCAACAAAAACCGCAGCACAATCAGGAATATGCAGAATATCATCATCTTCGACACCTTCTGCATCAGCTTCAGTACCTGTAGTTGTAATAGTTTCAGGTGTGATAGGATGTTTTTCAACACCCTGTACAATGTTCCAAAATCCTTTTGCAACCAATACATGTCACATCATATAAGCCCATAATGGTAGTTGGTACCATCCAACTTATCCTCAACAGAACATACAAAATACATCACTACTCTCAGCCATGGCTAGGTGACTAAAATACCTTAATGCAAAAAATTGATTGTATCTCAATAAGTTGAGCAAAAGTGCCTAGATGAATTTGCTAAACCTATAGCAGCCTTCGAGACGCTTATACTGGCGAACCAAAACTAGTATATATCCTTGGCACAAAAAACAAAATAGCATACACGAGCATTGTGATAGTGCATTCGGAGGCCGAAACGAGCTCAGATCTCGATTTTGAGACTACAATCGGAGAGGTGTCGATGATGCCCTAGATGAAGCAGTTAACTGCTCTAATACCAATTGTTAGAGTTAGACATCTGCGAAAGTACGCAAACAACACAAGGAAGAAGAAGAAGCTTGGAACACAACACACAATACTGAATGTATTACCACTAGAATGTACAAAGATAAGTAGCCCGTTAGGGCAATAGGCATATATACAAGCCAAGGGAAAAGACCTCCTAAAGAGGGAAACAAGTGCCTCACCAGTCCTGGAGTGTTCACACACATCACTACCTAAATGTATCAACATTTAGCACATTTAAACGCTATCATGTATATGGAGAGATGGTTACAAGACAAAAATTGAAGAGATTAAGGTCAGATGGAGGGGGAGAGTATTTCTCAAATGAATTCAATGATTATTTGTGGAATGTAGGTATAAAGAGAGAAGTTACTTGCAGGCACTCTCCTCAACAAGATGGTGTGGCAGAAAGGAGAAACAGAGATGGTGTGGCAGAAAGGAGAAACAGAACTCTTGTTGAATTTGCAAGGTCAATGTTGAAAGAGAAGAATTGCCCTAACTATTTATGGGCTGAGGCTATAAATCAGCCACATACTTGGTTAATAGGCTACCACATAAAGCTTTGCAGGGTATGACACCATATGAAGCCTTGTAAGGTAAGAGACCTACATTAGATCATTGCAAAGTATTTGGTTTTTTAGCTTATGCTTATGTTCCTTCTCAATTAAGGCATAAGTTGGAACCACAAGCTGGAAAAATATGTGTTCATTGGTTATGATGACAAGCAAATGGGATACATGTTGTGGACTCCATCTACAAAGCAATTTCTTATGTCAAAGGATGTTACATTTGATGAGCAAGGTACTTGGTATACAGGTACAAATAGTGCATATGCAAGACTTGAAGAAGTATTGAGTCAAAAGATGGGTAAATCAAAGGTTCAATTTTTTTATGAAGAAGAGAATGCTGAAGTTCCAATTGATGGTGAAGGATTGCCAAGGTTTGATCTAGAATATGATGAACAAAAAACTTCAAGGAGTGGAGAACTTAGGAGATCATCAAGGAACAAAAGGCAACCCATAAGGTATAGCTATGATACTTCATTCCTGACTACTAAAGACTATGCTTACATGATAAAAATAGATGAAGATCCTTCTACATATGATGAGGCAAAAGGAAAGGAGAATTGGGAGAAAGCTATGAAGGAAGAGTATGATGCACTCATTGAGAATGAGAACCAAGTAATCAAAAAGTGATTGGATGCAAATGGTTCTACAAAACAAAGAGGTATGCAGATGGAAGTGTTTCTAGGTATAAAGCTAGACTTGTTGTAAAAGGATATGCACAGACATATGGTATGGACTATGATGAAGCCTATAGTCATGTTGCAAAGATGACAACCATAAGAACTCTCATAGCTATTGCTGCATGCAAAGGCTTGAAATTGTCTCAATTAGATATGAAGAATGCATTCTTAAATGGTTATATTTTAGATGAAGTTTACATGGAGCAACCAGATGGTTTTAAAAATCAATTTTATCTAGATCATGTGTGCAAGCTCAACAAAGCTTTGTATGGTTTGAAGTAGGCCCTAAGGGCATTGAATTACAAGCTTTTGAAGTTCTTGAAAGAACTTGATTTCCAAGCATCAAAGGCAGATTGTAGCTTACTAGTCAAAGCAAGTGAAGATGTATTTATCTATGTTTGTATTTATGTTGATGATATAATATGTACAGGTATAGATGACAAAGGCATACAAGTGCTTAAGAATCAGATGGAGAAAGAATTCAAGATTAGTGACTTGGGAGATTTGTCATATTTCTTGGGAATGGAGATTTCATATACTCAACATGGAGTATATGTGACTCAAGAGAGGTATTTGAAGAATTTCCTAATCAAATTAATAATGGAAGATTGCAAGATAGCATCAACTCCAATGGAAGTGAATCACAAATTGAGTAGATATGGAGGAGAAGAATTCAAAGACATTAAGCTTTATCAGAGTTTTGTGGGTAGCTTGATTTATGCTACATTGACAAGGCCTAATTTATCATATGCAATTGGAGTTCTATCTCAATTCATGCATTGTCCTAGAAACGAACATTAGATTGCAGGTCAAAGGGTGCTAAGATATATCAAGGGCACACTTAAAGAAGGTTTTTATTATGGGTTCACTTCAAATAGAATCAAGTTATATAGTGATGCAAATTGGGTAGGTAACTCTTATGATAGAAGATTTAATGATTACATGAAGCTTAGGAGTGAAGAAATGAAGAAAAGATTGAAGCTTGAAGTATGAAGTGAAGTGGAGGTTTAGGAACATATGATCTTTATACACATGTTGTAAATACTTCACATATATTTTGAAGTAGTGTGGATTCCACACTCATATGTATATATACACTTGTATATGGACGTGACATGTATGAGAGATGAAGACTAGATGAGAATTAGATGATTAGACCATAAGTGGAATGTGTACCATCTAGAAGTTGTACTTCTTATTAGAATAGAAGAAGGTGCACCTCGATGTTTCTTTTCCTTCTCCTTCTGTGCTTAATCAATTAGGAAATCCTTTTGTGTGTGTCTAAGTCTATAGTTGATGCATTTATGGTCAAATTTTGAGAGTCTAATTGAATCAAGCTGAGAGAATTTTGTGTAGGAACATTCATATGTGTAACAGGTGATAAGTGACTCCTAAAACAGGCATGATTTTGATGGTCAAAGATTTGATCAAATCTCATTCTATATTTGTAAAGTTTTGCAGAATAAAGCATTCAAAATTTAACGTCAAAGGTAAGCAACCTATGTCTAAAAGCATTTGATCATATGACATCTAAATTTTGAGAACTATGTCTTTAAAGTTGCATGTGTGAAAGCCACTTGTAGAGAAAGCCCATTTGAGACATATGTTTCCTTATTGAAGTAAAATTTTGAAGAACTTTCACTTAGACTAGTTGTGCAAACATTAGCAGTATCAAAGTTTCATAGAAAACTTTAATTATTTCATCAGTCAATGAGTGAGTTTTGTAAGGAAGACTTTTTTGAGTGAAGTCATAGCTCAGAGAAGTATAAAGTGTTTATAATTTGGCAAAGATTTCCAAAAATTGGTAAGGGTCTTGAGCTATGCTTGACATGGGTGTGTTCTAAACTCAAGTATAGCTTATCTTTTTGGAGATTAAACTTCTCCATCAACACCTCGCCATCTCCATGAGTGATCTGTTCTTTCGTTCAGTAACTCCATTCTATTGAGGTGTATATGGCACCGTACACTAATGTTTTATCCCACGTTCAGTCACAAATGCATTAAAGTTAGAAGACATATATTCCCCCCCTTGATCAGAATGGAGGGTGCCCATTTTACATGCTGACAGGTTTTCAGCCAAAACCAAAAACTATTTGAAGCACATAAACACTTTGAACTTTACTTTCAATGGATATACCCATGCATGCCTGGAAAAAACATCAATGAAATTCATGAAGTAAAGATAATTTCCAAAAGAGGGTATCTGCATAGGACCACAGACATCAATGTGAACAAGCTACAATTTCTGAGTAGCTCAAAATGAAGCATCTTTTGGAAAGGAGGAATGCTGCATTTTGCCCAAAATACACCCTTCACAGATATGTTTTTCGAGTGCCTCAAATTTGGGCAAAGAGGACACCATTTCAAATTTCTACAGGCATAGGAAACTAGCAAAATTCAAATGACCAAATCATGCATGCCAAAGCTTTGCATGTGACATAGCCTAAGAATCATGTATTGCACATGCTGAATCATTCACAGATTTTTCATAGTCTATGAGCTAATATAGCCCACAACATAAAATGCCAGAAGCAATAATCACATCGCCATTTGATAGATCATGAATTGTACACCTGTCATCAACAAATTTCACAATCAAGCCAATCTTGGCTAAAAGTCAGAATAATCTTACCAACTCCCATGAGAGGATAAGAGGAGTTGTTGGTGCATGTGACATTATTCCTTGTAGGGGTAGGCTCGAGTGAAGTGAGGAAACTGCGTTACGAGGTAATATGATTGGTTGCCCCATTATCAAAATACCAAACATCTAAGTCTATTGTAGATATACACTGCTCATGAGAAGATGGGTCAAAACTGCAAACAGTAGTAAATGCCTATTCTTCATTCTGCACAAGATTAGCGACTCTGTTCTCGGTGTAGAGGCCTCTGCAACAACCATTCCAGCCTCTTTCTTCTTTGCCTCTTTAGCAGCCAGTTTTGGACAGCTCTTAATGACATGATCATTTGCTTTGCAATATTTACAAAACAGTTTCTGCTTTTCTAATTTCTTCTCATCTTTGTCTTCCTTCTTCGAATGTGCAACATTTGCATATTTCTACTTACTAGTAGATGAGCTCCATTTACCTTTGCCCTTCTGACTAGCCAAGAAATCTTGATCTACAACATGCAAAATAGACCTATTCTGCCCAGACTGATCTTCCTACAGTAGAACAAAAACTAACTCTTCAAATGTTTAAGGCATTTGGATTGCCTTTTATCATCAAACGAAGAGTAGAAGTGAAACTCTGATATGATTCGGGAATACCATTAAGAACAGTCCACACAAGTGAACTATCAAGAAGGACTTCATCAGTAGAAATCAATTGTCCCTTCAAATCCTTAATCTTTGTCAAAAAATTGTCCATAGAATCACCTTCATTAATGTGCTCACTCTCCAATTGTTTTCGGGTGAAGTGAGGAAACTGCGTGTGACATAAAATCACCTTCATTAATGTGCTCACTCTCCAATTGTTTTCGGAGTTGTTGGTGCATGTGACATTATTCCTTGTAGGGGTAGGCTCGAGTGAAGTGAGGAAACTGCATTACAAGGTAATATGTTTGGTTGCCCCACTATCAAAATACCAAACATCTAAGTCTATTGTAGATATACACTCTCATGAGAAGATGGGTCAAAACTGCAAACAATAGTAAATGCCTATTCTTCATTCTGCACAAGATTAGGGACTTTGTTCTTGGTGTAGAGGCCTCTGCAACAACCATTCCAACCTCTTTCTTCTTTGCCTCTTTAGCAGCCAGTTTTGGATAGCTCTTAATGACATGATCATTTGCTTTGCAATATTTACAAAATAGTTTCTGCTTTTCTAATTTCTTCTCATCTTTGTCTTCCTTCTTCGAATGTGCAACATTTCCAGATTTCTACTTACTAGTAGATGACCTCCATTTACCTTTGCCCTTCTCACTAGCCAAGAAATCTTGATCTACAACATGCACAATAGACCTGTTCTGCCTAGACTGATCTTCCTACAACAGAACAAAAACTAACTCTTCAAATGTTTAAGGCATTGGATTGCCTTTCATCATCAAACAAAGAGTAGAAGTGAAACTCTGATATGATTTGGGAATACCATTAAGAACAGTCCAGACAAGTGAACTATCAGGAAGGACTTCATCAGTAGCAATCAATTGTCCCTTTAAATCCTTAATCTTTGTCAAAAAATTGTCCATAGAATCACCTTCATTAATGTGCTCACTCTCCAATTGTTTTCGAAGGTAAGCAACACGATCCTCATTCCTAACCTAGTACAATGTGGTAAGTATATCCCAAGCATCCTTAGTTGTTCTACAAGAGTGAATGTGAGGAATAATGGCACATTTGATAGACAAGGCTATCAATGCATGTGCCTGAGCATATGTGCCATCCTAACAAATTTTCTCTGTAGTAGATGCAGCAGGAACTATAGCACAAACAGGAATATGAAGAATATCAGCATCTTTAATGCCATCTGCATCAACTTCAATAATTTTATTTGAAGGTGTAATAGGACATTTTTCAACACCTTGCACAATATTCTATAGTCCTTTTGTGACCAATACATGACACATCATATAAGCCCACAATGGGTAATTCATACATCCAACTTATCCTCAATAGCCAACATACAAAATACATCACTGCTTTCAGCCATGGCCATTGACTAAAATACCCTAATGCAAAAAAATAAATGTATCGAAAAAAGTTGAACAAAACTACCTTGACAAATTCTACTAAGCCTATAGCACCCTTTGAGACGCTTATATTGTTGAACCAAAACCTGTATATATCTTTGGCACAAAAAGATGAAATAGCCTACACATGCACTACAATAGTGCATTCGGAGGCCGAAATGAGCTCAGATCATGATTTCGACACAACAGAACGAAGCAATTTTGATCTGCTAATCACTCTGAGTATGCACACCAAATTTCGTGTGATTCTAAGATTGTGATCAGAGGAGTGTCAATGATGCCCTAGATGAAGCTGTGACCTTCTTTGATACCAATTGTTGAAGTTAGACATATGTGAAAGCACGTGAATAGCACAAGGAAGAAGAAGAAGCTTGGAGCACAACACACAATACTTAATGTATTACCACTAGAATGTACAAAGATAAGTAGCCCGTTAGGGCAATAGGCATATATACAAGTCAAGGAAAAAAACCTCCTAACGAGGGAAAAAAGTGCCTCAACAGTCCTAGTGTGTTCACACACATCACCACTTAATTATATCAACATCCCAGCTTTTGAAGATGCAAATTGATCAAAAAAATCTAGGCATTTGTAAACTAAATGAAGAATGGTTATATGCAAATACATGAGCCATCACAAAAAAACATTATATCTGTGGAGAATGAGTTCTCCTATGCGCAATGGAAGTGTGTAGTGAGCCCTTGTATGTCCAGCACTTGTACAAACATCTGCACCTTAGATAGCTTGCTTCTCTCAATACAAAACTCAAATGGACTTGAGACTTTAGTCAATCAAAGTAGACAAAGAGAGCTTTCTAACAAGATATAAATGACTTAATTTGGACAAGTTTTGATTAGGAAACACAACTGTCAAAGATGAACTACCTGTCCACACATATATGCTAAAGAACTGGGCTTCAGTCTCAGATTGATAACTCTCTGAATATATATCCTTTGAGAAAGATATTTGGTACAAAGAAAGTAGACGCAAATAGCTTTCCAACAAGATAAAAAACAAGTAATTTGGATGAGTTTTGATCAGGAAACTCAACTCACCAAGATAGACCACTTGCACACATAAGTACACTGTAAAACTGGACTTTACTCTCTGAAAGATATCTCACAGAATATGAATGATATGAATGAGATATTTGAGATAGTAAAAGTAGATGCCAAGTGTTGGAACTGAAGGACTCACTAGGCAAGGAAGCTTAAGAAGGGAGTCAGAGAGAAGAGAAAGTACAAGCAGACAGAGCAGTCAACGACGATCTGGCAAGTAGGCCAATATTTTTTCAAGACATTTATGCACATAAGAGAGGTGGACACAAGGAGAAGGAGCAAGTAGGGAGCTCCAGGAAATGTATATCAAAATGTTAGAAGAAATCCCTTCAACAATAGTGATTTTCATCACTAAAAAACCTTGTAAATACCATTTCACATTTTTGTAGCTCCATTTTGTGCAAGCCAAGGAGTCCTTGAGCTTGAGGAGCTTTAGAAGTATCTACCTGTCAGTTTTCACATTTTTTAGACTTCGTTTGAACCTCCAAATAGGGTAGAGAACCTAATTTTTAACTAGGCCGGACACTAGGTCTGGACAAGGCCAAAACCTAGTCAAAAACTATAAATAGAGCTAGAGAGCTCATTTTTGAGGTTAGATTGTAATTGAAATGAACTTGTAAGAGCTTTTTGAAAGTAATCTAAGAACTCCATTGCTTCTCACTCTTTGTCTTGCCGTGTGTGCGCGTGTGTGTGTATGTGTGTGCATGTTTGTGTGCTTCTCACTCATGCACTTGTGCCTCCACTTGCTCGAGGTCTTCATACCATCCTCACGTCTTCCCGGATTGACATTAAAGGAGGTGGTACTCATCATTGAGCTACACCAAATTTTGGCGCCGTTGCCGGGGATCGAGCTTTGAGGACGAGCGTGTGATGGTAAGACGTAGATTTGAGATGTTGGTGTTGTAGGTAATTTCTTCACTCTTCTTATTTCTCTTTTTCTTACCTCACCACCATCATCACCATCATCATCATCACCATCATCATCATCACCATATCCGATCTCCATCTCCATCATCGCAAAAATTTCAATTTTTTACTATATCCCCTTCCTCCTTTCATTTCCCTCATTTCACTTGTGAGAGAGAGCGAGAGAGCGAACTGTTGTGTGCTATTTTCTGCATGCTTTTGGAGTTTCTTGCAGGTTTCAGCATCATCATCCCCTCCAGCACGTCGCGTAGGTACGAAAATGTGCAGAACTGTCTCGTAGTCGCCGACTTCTATCGATCGCGATTGACAGAAATTTTCACCTTTTGGTAAATCGGAGTGCACCACAGTGGACTAGAGACCCTGCACACCACATTTCCACAAAAAATTTTGAAAAATTTCCAAAATTTCAATCCATCGTGATTGACAGTTCTATCCGTCGCGATTGACTACCTGTCCGTCCCGATTGACTGCCCATCCGTCGCGATTGACTGCCCATCCGTCGCGATCGACTGCCTGTCCGTCGCGATCGACTCCTGTCCATCGCGATTGACTACCCATCCGTCGCGATCGACTGCCTGTCTGTCGCGATCGACTGCCTGTCTGTCGCGATCGACTGCCTGTCCGTCGCGATCGACTCCTGTCCATCACGATTGACTGCCCATCCATCGCGATTGACTGCCCATCCGTCGCGATCGACTGCCTGTCCGTCCCGATCGACTCCTGTCCATCGCGATTGACTGCCCTGTCCGTCGCGATCGATTCCTGTCCATCGCGATTGACTGCCCTGTCCATCGCAATCGACTCCTGTCCATCGCGATTGACTGCCCTGTCCATCGCGATTGACAGCAAATATTAGCCAATTTTTTAGGGTTTTTAATTTGAAGAGTTTGGCTAATTTTGGGCATGACCATTTTACTCTAGAGCACATAAGGAGGCCATAGGAAAACAACTTGGGGAAAACCTGTTGCACAGTGATCCTGTTTGAACCCTGTCTTAACCCTAGAACCCTGAACGGTCATAACCATTTTTTGAAATCCATTTTTTGAGCTCTAGGGCTTGTTGGGTTTTCAGCTAGGGTATTGTGAAGTTGACCATACCCAGGGGGATCAAAGTCAAGGGTCTTAAGAATTGTTTTCCTAAAAATCACTATGCAAATTAGTATTTGTGCTACAAGAATGAGAATCATTGGTTCTTTCTTTGGAATTTAAATCTTAAAGCTAACTTTGGAACTCTTACAGATCTATTGAGAGCATCGAAAGGCGTTCTAAGCAAGTGTAAGTGCAAGCTTGGGAACATACTTCCTGGGCATTCAAGGGCAACCAAGCAGGAAACAAAAGGTTGGAAACTTTGAACCCCCTCTGTCAATTCCTAGCTTAGGCTAAGAACGACTAGTGATAGGAGTAAGTCAGGGCAACGATAGGCCTCAATCAAGTTGAAGACTACCTATGCACTCAAGTTCAAGATTAAACATAATCTCTTCGTGATGCGATGACCTTAAAGGAAAGAATCTAATGTGGAATGATCAACTTACAGTGTGAAAAATTAACTCAAATATTCCTGACGACAACTCGCTGAGAAAGTGGCACAAAAACTAGGTGTCTCTAGCAAACAGATCCCAAGGTTTGCCCCTGTAAAAAGGTGCTATACATGTGGAGGCGACCATATGGCGAATGTTTGTCCCATTACGGCTCAACCCCAAGTAAATCCGAGTAGCCAATACTGTACCATAGAACGGAGATACACAAATCACACAGCACAAGACTGCCCATACAATAAGCAAGCTGTTAGGCAAACCTACCCTCAGCCATACCCTCAACAAGGAAGATATCAGAACCAATATCCACCACAGCAGTATGCTAGGCCTCAACAAACCTACCAACCACAATATCAAGCCCAGCAAAGGCCTCAGCCTGTGTTAGCCCAACAACCTCCAGCTCCATCCAACATGATCCCTGTAAAGTATGCCGCTGCAGAAGAAAACCTGAATAGAGCTATAGTCCCTGTAACACCACTGCTTTCAGAAAGTGATCCCAGTGACCATAGCTTCGATTCTACACATGTTGATAGTCCCCAGGCTTACTACATGCAATCTCCTGAACATGGTGAGTCCTACTATAGTGAAGAGCCAAATGAACCTAGTTGGGAGTCAGATTACACAAACGTCATGTATGCAAACCCCAACCCTAGACCTCAACCTAGACAAGTAAGACCCCCATTCCCTAGAGGACCATGCTACAGATGTCAGGGAGATCATCTCATTCGTGATTGTCCCTTGCCTCCACCTACACAACCCCAGTCACTGACGATCCAGGGCTTTTGCCAAGAATGTGGAAAGGAGCATCTCTTACGAGATTGTCCAAAGAATCCCAGCAATATGCCAAAAATCACTCCCATTAACGTTATTGGGTTAGTGGTAGAGTCCACAGGAAGTGTCACTTCCACTGCACCAGTACAGGTAGTCACTAGAGCTCAAGCATTGCAGCAAAACCAAGGGGTAGGTCAGGATAAGAGCCCAGATGTTAGTGAAACGGAGAGCATGACAAAGAAGAGGACTAGAGCTTGGAGAGATAGTCATGAAAGAATGAAAAGGCAATGGGCAAAAAAGATGAGTGAACTCGAGGAAAGCCTCAGAGAAACAAAGGTCAGGATAACTGAACTCACGTCTCAAACTCCCTCTCACACTACCCCACCTCCACCATTCCCAACTCCATCCGACCCGCCACCTTCCAACCCGCCTCACCTAATTCCACCACCCCCTAGAGTAGGATCAGTCCTAGCACATCCCACTCCCGAGGACCTTAATATGATGCTTAAAGCATATCAAGCCAGAATCCAAGAAGGGCCAAACGTAACTGATCATGAAAAGTGTTACCCTAGAGCAGAACTAGAGCTAGAACGAACCAAAATTTGTGCTAAGATGGTGGAACTGGCTCAGACCATGTTTGAAGCCAGTCGCCTATTTAACATCTCTAGTTCAGCGAAGACACAGTTGCACTTTGATGGACTGTTAGAAAGAATAGAGAAACTGATTGCACAATCAGAAAAGGAACCCGTCTCTCAACACAAGGACAAGGCAAGTGAAAGAGTAAGCATTCCTGCCCAGGAAGCCTATGTGCCTGAAGCCTATGTGCCTAACTCCACGGAGCCAGATACATCATGTTCTCTGAATCGATTCACACCAGAATTCTTACGAGAGATTCAAGAAGAAAAATGGGCTAAAGAAAGTGAAGTCCCTCCTCCTATTGAACTTGTGGATGATGCACATGACCAATTCCCACAAGACATCCCATCCATTTATGAGGAGCAGGAGAGCACCCAATCTCAGGAAAGATTAGACTTTGAGTCTAACTCTCTACAAGAATTACCCCACTTCACAGGCCCATGGGAAGCTAAGTCTACTTGTATGAGAGCACCCACAGTCATGGTACGGAATGACGACTCACTCATACCTAGGAACACAGAGGTAGTGAAAAACACTAAAGTACAATGCAACCTCACCTTAGAAGAGATACTCAAAGTAAGGCCAGAGCTATGGAAACATGTAGCCAAACAAGTACCAGAGATATAAAAACCTCGTTCCCAGGTAGGATCCCAGAGGACAGTGCCCGAAATACCCTTGGATAAGATAGGAGATATGTGTGAAGGTGAAGAAGGGAACACCTATCTTCCCATTACCTACCAGGAGTACACCACCAAGGTAATTTTGGACTCAGGTGCAGGAGTTGCAATTGCCACCACTTCCCTATGGAAGCGTTGGGGCAAGCCAGCACTCAGGCCAACGAGAATGAAATTGCAAATGGCCGATGGTCACATAGAGCGACCCTTCGGGCTGTTAGAAGGAATAAATCTCACCACATGTGGTGTTGAGTTCGAACACACATTTGCTATATGTGATTTTAGCAAGAACCATGCCTATGAGATGATTTTGGGAAGACCTTTTATGCGACAGTTGCAAGTGGTACAAGATTGGGGAACCAATTCCTTGTACCTGCAGCACTTAGGTGTTACGACCAAAGTGAATCTCAAAGATTACTCTCATAGAGATGTTCCCCCTATCCAATGGAATCCCATCCATAGAGCCAAAGATGATACGAAATCTGTGCATTCCATAGGATCAGGATCCTCATGGATGCATGAAGACACCCACTTATGGATGTGCAAAGTGGCAGTAGAAGAGGAGAAAAGAGAAAAGGCCAGAGATATAGGTGCAAACGAAACACATAGATCCATTCAAGACCCAGCCTATGCGCCTGTAGTTTTTCCTGACGAAGAATTTGAACCCCACGGCTAGGCAGAAATCCTAGCAACAATGGATGTAGCCATCAATGAAGAACAATGGACACCCCACTGTGATGAGGATGGCTATGACATTTCAGTCTTCTCCATAGAGCCAATCATGGGAGAGGCAGTGTTAGAAGAGTGTGAACCTAGCCCTGATGCATTTGAGGATGCGAGTGACTCCGATCTAGAGTCAATCATTATGGACCCACCTTTTGCATCAGATGAAGAATACTTCTATGAAGTAGAATTTCAACCCGAGAGGCACGGAGAGCTTATAAAAGACGTAAGGCTAGCCACACATGTAACTCCTAAGGAAGAAGGAAAGAAAAGGAAGAAGAAAGAAGTCACACAAGAAGAGGAGGAATCTTTGTTTGAGGTCCCAGAAAATTTTAAGAAGTATGAGATAGATGACAGGAGAGTCATGATCAGAATGCCTAAACGAGAGGCACAATCAGGAGAGGCCTATGATAACAAAGAAACCAGAAAGAAAATTGTGGTAGCCATGGAAGAGGGAGAAGAGAGATGCACATACATAGGCCATGACCTGACAGAAGAGGAAGAACAAGAGCTAATAGCCTTGCTAAGAGAATACAGAGACGTGTTCGCTTGGAGTTACAAGGATTTGAAGGGTGTTGATCCAGATATATGCTCACACACTATCCCCATGACCTCGGATGCCAAACCTTCTAAGCAAAAGCCATACACATATAATGATAATTATGCTGCTAAGATCAAAGAGGAGATAGATAGACTGGTTGAAGCTGGATTTATCTATGAAATTGAGCACATTGAATGGGTATCCCCCATTGTTGTGGTGCCCAAAAAGAATGGTAAATTACGTGTATGCATTAACTTGAAGAAGGTTAATGCAGCCACAATTCGAGATAACTATCCGCTTCCTATCACAGAGCATCTCTTAGAAAGAGTAGCAGGCAAGGAAGTGTACAGCTTCCTCGATGGATTTTCGGGCTACAATCAAGTAGCCATAGCTCCAGAAGATCAGCATAAGACAGCTTTTGCCACAGAGTGGGCTATATTTGCCTTTCGTGTAATGCCATTTGGGCTTACCAATGCTCCTGCTACCTTCCAGAGACTAATGTGCCATGTATTTAAGGAGTTCCTGAGGAAGAATTTAGAAGTCTATGTTGATGATCTTTGTGCTCATTCCAACATTAGACAAACCCATATTCCTGAACTCAGACAAATCTTTGACAAATGTAGAGAATATCAAGTCTGCCTGAACCCAGAAAAGTGCGTTTTTATGGTCAGGCAAGGCAAGATTCTAGGACACATAGTGTCAAAGAATGGCATATCCACTGATGAAGAGAAAGTGAGAGCCATAGCCGAGTTACCTAGGCCAAAGAATGTCAAGGAAGTACAGGCTTTCATGGGGCATTGTGGGTACTACCGCCGGTTCATTCACATGTATGTTGTCATTGCAAAGCCCATGTACGGACTTCTGACTAACTTTGAGTGGACTGATGAATGTGAAAATTCCTTCAATGAGCTTAAACGGCGATTATGTTCAGCACCGATCTTGACCATACCAGATTGGAATAAGCCTTTCCATGTTCATGTTGATGCGTCCAATTATGCTATTGGGTGTGTACTTGCGCAGCCTACCGGTGAAGGTAATATGGATCTTCCAATTGCCTATGCTAGTAGACAATTGAATGCTGCTGAACGAAATTATACCACTACGGAGAGACAAGGACTAGGCATGGTGTATGCGGTTAAAAAGTTTAGACATTATTTGCTTGCAAATAAGTTTAAATTTTTTACTGATCATCAAGCTCTACTATACTTGGTAAACAAGCCATGCAACACAGGTAGATTAGTAAGATGGTTTCTCTTGCTAATGGAATATGATTTTGAGGTTGTGGTAAGGAAAGGGAAGACTCATTTGAGAGTAGATCACCTTTCTAGGCTCACATCGGGAGAAGCCCCACAAGGAGTGTCAGATGACCTTCCTGATGCTTACTTGTTTAATTTGGAAGTGGTGCCGCAATGGGCTAAGCCATTGGTACCAGTGTTGACATACGGACCTAACCACCCAGTAATAAACACGCAGGATAGAGAGGTAGTAAAAGCCCAAAAGTATCACATCATGGCAGGAAGTATGTACAAGCACACAGATCAAGGGATCTTGGCTTGTTGTGTAGAAGAGGACGAGTACACTAAATGGTTGCATTTAGCACATGTAGGTGCATTAGAGCAACACTACTCAAAGCAACGAACCTTACAGACACTAAGGAGACTCGGAGTGCATTGGCCGACTATGGAGGCTGATGTCCAAAAGTTGTGCAAGGAATGCCCAATCTACTGCACTAAACCACCTGTGGAACATGCCACTCTTTATCAAGTGTCCATAGTGCCAGATTGGAGTGAACCTCTAGTATCCTTCTTAAGGACGAGAACATTCCCTCCAGACATGACTCTGGCTAGGCAAAGGAGTTTAGAACAAGAAGCCCAGGATTATTCACCAAGACTATGTGTCCATGAGAGTGAATATCTCAAAATCTTGGATACTGCTCACCAAGGTGTAGCAGGAGGACACTTTGGACCAGATCGGGTGATCAAGGCAATACTATTTGCGGGCTTGTGGTGGCCGACCCTTCACATGGATGCACATACCTATGTGAAACGCTGTGATGTATGTCAGAGAACTCAATATCCTATACGTAAAGATGAGATGCCACTGAAACCTATGATGGGTGGACGTGCATTCTCTAAGTGGGGAATAGACTTCGTAGGTCCTATTAACCCCCCAGCTAAGGGTTCCCATGCAGAATATATCATTATTGTGACAGACTATCTAACAAAGTGGGTAGAGGTAAAAGCCACAACGAAGAACGATGCTCAAACAACAGCTAAGTTTTTATTTGAGAATGTGTTCACTAGATACGGGCTACCTATAGAGCTAGTTAGTGATAGAGGCACTCACTTCTTGAATGAAGTTATTGAAAATCTGCTCCAAGAATTCTTGGTAGTGCATAAGAAGTCTGCCCCCTATCACCCTCAAGCAAATGGCCAGGCTGAGAGCACCAACAATGTTGTTTGGGCATACCGAGTCGCCTACAAAACGGTACTCCAAGCCACCCCCTTTCAGATGGTGTTTGGCCAAAACGCAGTGCTACCATTGGACTTCCTAATACCTACACTGAAAGTAGCACAAGAACACGAATGGACGGGTCATGAACTATCCTCTAGACTTTTTGACCTTGAACAATTAGGAGAAACAAGACTGAGGGCAGCTGCAGGGATATATGCAGCTAAGAAACGACAGAAGGCATATTTTGACGCCCATGTTAAGGATAAAGGTTTGAAGGCTGGCGACCTAGTACTAGTATACACGTTGAAACAACATGCGAGGAAACTAGAGAAGAGAGGCTACGGACCCATGATCATTAATAGAATCTCAACAAGTGGAGCAGTACAACTAGCCACATTAGAAGGTGACGTTCTCCTGAGCTACATAAGCGGATGCAGGGTCAAGTTATATCAGGAACCTCTCACAGAGGAAATGCTAAGCCGACTCAATACTGCTAAGAAACGCAAAGAAGAAGAAAAGCGAATTCGAGAAGAAGCCCAAGCAGAAGCCTTAGAGCGCATACGGAGAATGAAATTAAGAAGACAAGGTAGAGAGCAACCTGTGCCAGATGCATATGCAGATCAAGGATATCACGTGGCTATGTGTGAACTTTTTCAGGTATCAGCTCCCATAGGATAATTGATCGACGTCCTTTTATGACCTTAGATATAGGACAAGGAAAGGGTGCAAGGACTGTAAGAGCCTTGATTGACTCAGGTGCAGCCACTAGTGCTGTTAAATTGTCTTACTATCAAGAGTTGAAATTAACTGTTAATCCTATAGAAGCATATCTCATAGGATTGGGAGGTGTGGAAACCCCTTGCATGGGCGAGGTGGAACTTCCCCTCTATATTCAAGACAAAGTAATGACAGTCAAAGTACTAGTGTGTCAAGATGAGGACCTCACTGAGCCTCTTGTCTTGGGTCAGGACTGGATCTATGATCATGCAGTCACCCTAAACCTAAGAAGTGGACTTCTTCAGGTATGGGTAAATCATAGTCGAATTACAGTTGAATTGGAAAATGAGGCACTCAAGGAACTAGGTAAGGCACGAACTCCTGGTCCTTCCAGGGGTGCACATGAAGTTGACAATGCTATTCTTGTCCAAAAATGTATGATGCAGAAAGAGGATTGTCTCAACAACGGAGTCAAGGAAAAGAAGGCACTCCCTTCTGTTCCAAAGGCCAGAGGGATGCAGCAACCAAAGGCAGATCGAATACAGAAGAAGCAGAACACTACCTATACTGGAGGCCAAAAAAAGGAGCAAAGCAGATTGTTTCAGCCGAGGAAACAAGTATGGAGGCGAAAAGGCGAACACCCTGTTCCGACCAGGCCAACACCACGGCCAAAACCTTTTATTAGTAATCAACAACACAACACTAATAAGAAGTCCTTCATAAATTCTTCTGTGAAAGTGAAGTCTATTTGGGTACCCAAGAAGTCAATGAAGGCCAGCCCACAATCACGACAAATCTGGGTGCCTAAGGCTTGCTTGCGGGCTCAAATAGCTACACCAAGGCCAAACCCTGTACAACATGTTTCACTCACGCGAACATCTGAGGCCCAGTCTTACACATCACGCACTAACACGTATTCTTCCAGGAGCACAAGTAGAATCACTTGTAAATGGGTCCCTAAAAAGCCCCATTTTTCAAGTAAATACCCTATCACACTCTCCAGAGCCTCCACAAAGTCAAAATCAAAACCTATCCATTGCATTTGGCAACCTAAAACTTGTAATAAACCCCCGGACCCCAATTGTAAATCCATGTCCACCTACTAACTACTTCACTCTCACACCACATCATTCCGCTTAGCTCTTAGGTCTACCCAATTCCTAACTACACACACAAGCACCGAGCACTTAATAACCCCCTAACCTCTCCCGAACCTCATGTTAATGTTGTAACAGGGGACACAGTGTCATTTTTGTGTCCATTGCAATGTTAACATTTATTCATATATTCTCACAGAACCAACTACGAAGTTTTCAACATGGCTGAGGCAGCAGGAACTTGCTCTCAAACAGAAACGAGCCAGCAAGTGGTGGACTTAGATAGTTTACCCGTTTTACCTGAGACAAATGAAAGACCAGAAGAAT
Source organism: Ceratopteris richardii (assembly GCA_020310875.1). Classification (NCBI taxonomy): domain Eukaryota; kingdom Viridiplantae; phylum Streptophyta; class Polypodiopsida; order Polypodiales; family Pteridaceae; genus Ceratopteris; species Ceratopteris richardii. The sequence goes on from CM035414.1 coordinate 176,861,343, forward strand.
TGCAGGCCATCAAAATCATACCTATTGCGGACCCTCCTAGTGGCCATACCATGCCCGTAGGAAAAACTTCCCACTGGTTTAGTGAAGTGGCAGGACCCTTGGGAGAGGGAATGTACCTATGGGAATCAGAGTTGGACTTCAATGGGAAGCAAGGTAAATACCATTTCTTTACAAGAGAATTCGAGAAGTTACAAAATGCAGAAGGTCTACGTTCGATTTGGGAGAAGGCAGGATTGGATGCATATTTCAGTGCACGGCTCCCAAAGCCTGACTTCATGCGATGCTACTATCTCATCAACACCTTGACTCCAAACCAGAACCCAAAAGGTGCAAGCTCATTTGTGATTCCATCTCTGACAAAGGGGAATGAGCTCAAGAGGTTCAGGCTATCAAACAACTTGGTGAGAGAGGCTCTAGATATGCGCGGAATGCATATTCCTACAGAGAAGGAAACCCTAGTACCGGATTACATGAAGAATCGAAGTCTCACCAAACTCAAGGACATGGTGTCCATGACGCCTAATATTGCAATACACCTTCGCATGTGCATGCAAAACTTTGCTTTTCCTGCACAAGATAGATTCACCATGCCGCCCAAAAAGATTTGGTTTAGTTTGTATCTGGCAGAGACACAGAGCCTCACCATCAACTTACCCCACTGGATAATTGATCAGATACACCTAGCTCACAAACGATGGCCGCGGAAACACGTTTTATATGGTTGTTGTGCTCTGACGAGAATCATTTATAGGTGTTTGGCTTATGACATCCCTATTCAACGGGCCCTAATGTGGAATCGTGTAGAGCAGTTTAGAGGCAAGACATCCACTAGACCCCTTTCTAAGAAGATGAGAGGCACTGTCCAAGTCCCATGTGCTCAACCACGTGGAGCCACCCTAACACCTGACGTCACCCCTCCACCCCGAAGAGTCCGACCATTCACACTCCGACTTCCAAGACGCAGTACCGATGGCTCTACCTTGATATTCCCTCCTATCCCAACCGATCTTGAATTTCCCAGTGGTGCACTTTTGGAAGAACTCACGAATGAAGATTTCGAACAATTATTACAAGATGTAGAGCGGGAGGCAGAAGAGGCACAACAAGTGGAGAATGTGCAAACACAGGCAACAACCTCCCAAGTACCTGTCACCATAGTTGAAGTGGATGAAGAGGATGAGGAAGATGAAGAACAGGAGGAAGATGAGGAGGATTATGATCAAGAGCATCAAGATGAGCAACAAGAAGTGCCAGAACTTGTAGGTGCACCAGCATATACAACTCAACTACAAAGGTTATACGACACAATCAAAGCAGTACAAGAAAGGCATCAACTCTCTCTTGTGTCAGGTCAAGCTATGCAAGAAATGCTATCAGATGATGGGGTGGATCAACATTTCATTGACACCCTCAAATTAGTGTCAGAATCTTTAGGAGTTCCGGAGGCTGTCCACACTGCAGTCCGCCAGTCCGTGAGGTATGACAAACGCAGAGTTGACACATTACCACACGCATGTAAGACTATCAGGATACCCGTCACAGAACAAGAAGTACCCATTGAAACCACAGCTACCCCCACCACCACCATTGACCTCTCTGCTGAAACCTTCGTTCCGACATCACCCATCTCACCCCAGCATCCCCAATCACCACCTTCTCCACCCCCACCACCACCTCCCACCATGGAAGAAACGACAGTCATCACCTCTACCTTCACTTATAAACCATCCTCATTCACATCATTCTCATTTTGAGAACCCACCTCACAAGACACCCTCTTCTCTTTCATCACCAATCCCTTGTACACTTCAACCCTTCTACCCTCCGAACCCATAATTGGCCATCCCATAATTCCAAGTGTGGTTGGAAACCCGGCACCCACCGAAGGCACCCTGTGTTTCCCAGCCTATTCCCCAATACGGGTACCTCCATTCCATGACCCTCACTTACCATCTGGCCCCTACACCTCTTTCAACCTGACCTCACCACCCCAATACCCGTCCTTGGTGGAGCAGTTCATCCGCTCTCCAATGTTTCAGAGACACATTTCCCCGCTGTTCGCAACGACATCAATTTACACGAACACCACACTCACTTCACCTACCATACCCACCTACATGGTAGCCCCTGTACACACCACCTTGTCTGACCCAATGGACATTTCACCAACCACAACACCTCTCCCCACGATTCCACCATCTCCCCCTCCCTTACCCCCCACCTCACCACTCACATCATTGGCACACACAGCATTCACTACCCCCCTACCCAATCCCACCTCCCCTGCATTTCAAACTTTTCCCCTTGCATCTCATAATGTAAATAGCACGTTCAATACATTACTTCAGTGTGCACATCAACTACAACAAGAATACCATCAATTGGAAGAAAGCACTGCTGCCCTCCAGGCAGAATCTCAACGTCTGCAAGCTAGAGTCACCACTCTTGAAGCGGATTACCAAACGCTCCTAACCGAGCATACCACCTTATAGCAGGCTCACTCCGAATTGGAATCAAAGACATCAACAGTAGATGATCAAGCAGTCAAGGAACTAGAAACAGTGCTCCAAGCACAAATGATATCTAATGCTACACTCAGACGCAACCTTGGGCTATTAAGGAAGCATATGGCAGCAGCACTAGAAGAGAACAAGAGACTTCAACAACAAAACCAAGACAACTTTGAAGCGGCTATGGAAGGAACTGCAGGAGCAACCATTAGCCCTACCAAGTATAGAGAAGTCCCATCGGAAGACATTCGCATCTTACTTGAGGAGCATGCAAATTTCTTGGAGTCATATGAAAAGTTAGAGACAAAATGTGCAGACCTAAAGAAACAGATAGCCAGTGCCCCCACAGCTCAACAGGAGCCGGTAATCTTGCAACACTCTACAGAAGAAGTAGAGACCCTCCGGAAACAGGTGGCAGAACTCCAAGCACGCCTCTTACCATATGAAAGGCCACCCTCGCCCACTGAAGAACCAGAACCTAAAACAGTAGTGGAAATCCCCGTCGATGACAGCTATGAAGAGCCGTACGAGCCAATGCCAACACCCGGTGGTCGGACTACAGAGGAAGGACAGGACACTTTAGAAAGTTCCAGATTGGGTCAAAAGGGTCGAGAAAGTGGGTAAGACACATGATGATCGCGTTGCTGTGCAAATGCAATCTCTCACAAATCTGGAAGAAACTGTCCTTCGGTCTTCTTACTTTCAGAACCTATCCCACCAACGGTTAATCACAACATCAGAGTCGCAATACATGCCTTATTTTGTCTTGCTACATGATTATAATGCAGAAGTTAAAAGACATACAGGGAAGGAGCCCACATTTGCCACTCAATTTGAGCCAGAGGACTTACCGACAGATGCGCGTGCGGGCTCGATTTTCCAGCCTAATTGGCGTGCACGTCTACTAACCGATTACCCTGAGATGATGAGCACCTGGGCAACCATGCCACTGTATATCAAGTATAATCCACTGTATATCAAGTATAATCCATGCTATTGCCCAATGGTACGTCGCAGATCTTGGCAAGCATTTGCAATCAAGGTACGCAACAATAAAGAATGCTCGGCTTGGGTTAACTATCCATATTTTGCTCCACCTCGAGGGACCCCAACCGTAGCCTACATGATATCAACAATTCGGCACTGGTCTACACGTCTAAATAATGTACCCGACATAGCAGCGAAAATGTGTATGAAGATATTCGAGCTCATGACCATTGTCTTCAAAACCTTTCGGAATGTACAAGCTCCATACATCTCTGCCCCTGGATTCTCTCAAGGTAACAAGGATTTAGTCTACGACATGAGCCAGACTCCCTCGGTTACTATAATCTTTGCCTGGCATGCACGAATAAAGTACTTACCCGCATGCTTCAAGTAGACATTTGAGGAAATGTTCTCTACGGGATTCTAGGAATATCATTCAGAAATTTTCATTCCCAGATCCACACATTTGCTACATCTATTCGCAGTAGAACAAGCGATCCATGCAGATCAGTTACGTCTGTCACATCCGGACATTTCAAGACCAATTGATTGGGATCGTATGATGACAGACTTGGCCAGAGGACTACACATACAAGAACATCAGCTTGCCACTCAGGTTGTGGAATATTACATCCAACACTCCCAGCAACAAGGGTCTGTCAGGGACGACAGACGCGAGAGAGGGGGGGGTGTTGGAACTGAAGGACTCACTAGGCAAGGAAGCTTAAGAAGGGAGTCAGAGAGAAGAGAAAGTACAAGCAGACAGAGCAGTCAATGACGATCTGGCAAGTAGGCCAATATTTTTTCAAGACATTTATGCACATAAGAGAGGTGGACACAAGGAGAAGGAGCAAGTAGGGAGCTCCAGGAAATGTATATCAAAATGTTAGAAGAAATCCCTACAACAATAGTGATTTTCATCACTAAAAACCCTTGTAAATACCATTTCACATTTTTGTAGCTCCATTTTGTGCAAGCCAAGGAGTCCTTGAGCTTGAGGAGCTTTGGAAGTATCGACCAATAACTTCTTGTGGAATGTGAACAAAGCAAACACATCCAAAAACTTTGAGGTGTGTAAGATCAGGTTTCTTACCGGAATATACCTCTTCTGAAGTCAAGTGATGTATTCCCGATGTTGTGCACCTATTCATCAAGTAAATGGTGGTTGTGGTAGCTTCAGCCCAATAGTACAATGGTACCTTCATCTCGTTGAGCATGCATCTTGCAATTTCAGCAATTTGCCTATTTTTCCTCTCAGCTACTCCATTTTGTTGTGGTGTGTACCTACAAGTGAACTGCCTTTTGATTCCATTCTCTTGTAGAAAATCTTAAAATTCTTTGGAGAAGTATTCTCCTCCACCATCGAACCTTAAGGTTTTGAAGTCCCCAATCTATGTACAACTCCTTGAGCCATATTACTTCTTGAGTTTCAATAGTTAGACCTCTATATTCTTCTTTAGTTGAAGATAAAGTAACTATTGGTTGCTTCTAAGAACTCTATGGCACCAATTTTGAACCTGCAAATGCTAAGTATCTAGAGTCACTTCTTCTATCATCCTTTGCTCCTGCCCATTTTGCATATGAATACATTTTGATATCCAAATTTAAGGAGTAAGGATAATAGATACCTTCATTATGTGTCCCTTTGAGGTACTTTAGTACTCTCTTTGGAGCATCCATTTGTGGCCTTGTAGGTGACTGCATGAACTGACTAAGTACTCCCACACTATATGATATGTTTGGTCTTGTGTGAGTAGCATATATCAAGCTACCAACTAAGCTTTGATACTCTTTAAGATCATCCATCTGCTCACCTTCATAAACACTTAGTTTATGGTTAAACTCCAAATGTGTATCTAAGCTTTGTGTTCTCCATTCTGAACTTGAGAAGTAGGTCTTGAATGTATCATCTGTGAGTAAGATACATCCCTTCATATGTATAAAACACTGGCATACCAAGGAAATATGTGAGCTCACCTAAGTCACTGATTTTGGACTCCTCTTGCATGTGTCTCTTGATCCTTTGAATGCCATTCATATCATCATCTTTCACAATAATATCATCTACATATACACATAGATAGATAACCTCATTGTGATCCCTTTTGATGAATAGAGAAGGATCTAAGTTGCTAGGTTTGAACCCTTAATCTTGAAGGTATGTAACCAAACTATAATTCCAAGCTCTAAGAGCTTGTTTTAATCCATACAATGATATCTTAAGTCTGCAAACATAAGATGTATGATTAGGGTTTTCAAAATTTGATGGTTGTGAAATGTATACATCTTCACTTATCTAACCATTTAGGAATGCATTTTTCACATCAAGTTGAAAGAGTCTCCAATTTCTTGCAGGAACTACACTTATCATTGTTCTGATTGTAGCCATCTTTGCAACTGGTGAGTACGTTTCCTCATAGTTTATACCATGAGTTTGTGAGCATACTTTGGTAACTCATCTTGCCTTATACCTAAAAATTGATCCATCTGAATTTCTTTTAACTTTATATACCCATCTACAACCAATTGCCTTTTGATTGGGTGACATTGGAACCAAATCACACATGTCCATCTCCTTCAATGCATCTATTTGTTCTTTCATGGCCTTTTCCCAATTAGGTTTTCCCTTTGCCTCTTCATAGGTTGAGGGTTCCTTTGAAAATGAGTCCTTTGCCAAGTAGATTGAATGCTTTGTAACAAATATGGAATCATATCCATACCTTTTTGGTTGTCTTTTCTCACTTGTTGACCTTCTAGATGCTTGTTTGGAGCATTCTCCACACTGTTGCATCTTTGCTTTGCCTCTTGACTTCCATAGCTTTTAACGCTTTTCCTTTTAATATTTGTCATCATCTATATCACTTCTTGGATCCAGGACCTGTGTATCATGCTTGCTTCCTAATTGATGAGAATCAGAATCAAGATCATATGGTAGAGTTACCTTTTGTTTTTGTCTTCAACATACCAAGAACTGTGTTCTTCAAGAACAACATCTCTACTTGTAGTGAATTGCTTGGTTGAAAGATTATAGAACCTATAACCCATCTAAGTTGAATCACACCCAATAAGTACTCCCTTTGTTTCCCTTTCATCTAGCTTACCTCTTATTTGTGATGGTGCATGAACATAAGCTAAACAACTAAACACCTTGCAAAGTCCAAGACTAGGTTTTCTTCCATACCATGCTTCATAAGGATTCATACCTTTAAGTGATCTAGATGGTAGTCTATTGACAAGGTACACAGAAGTTGAAATAGCCTCTGCCCATAGATAATATGGCAACCTCTTCTCTTCAAGCATTGTTCTAGCTGATCTAACCAATGTCTTGTTTCTTCTCTCTACAATTCCATTAGGTTTAGGAGAGTACCTAGTATTCACTTCCCCTTTGATACATTTATCCTACAAGAACTCATCAAACTCTTTGGAGAAGTATTATCCCCCTCCATCAAATCTGAGCTTCTAGAGTGATCTACTTGTATGATTCTCCACATGTGCTACTTACTTTCTAAAGCAATCAGACACTTCATTCTTACTCTTGATAAAGTACAGAATAGTCCATCTACTATGTTTATCAATAAATGAGACATTATACCTTGATCTTGCCAATTAAGGTTCTTGGCTTGGCCCCCATACATCTATATGTACTAGGTCCAATACGTTGTTGTAGATGTAGCCTTTGTGATTGAATGTTTGTCTTTGTGCCTTCACAATCTGACATGCATCATGTTTGTTGATCATGTGTTGCTTTGATATGTTTGGCAATCCAAGAACACTCTGATCCCTACATATATCTTTCAATGTTCTCTTATTCACATGAGCTATCCTCTTATGCCACACTTCAAGCTCACTTAGGGTTTGAGACCCAAAATTGAATAGAGCTATGTTTTTGGTTTCTCCTACTTCAAAAGTAAAGAGCCTACCATGCTTCTTACCTCTGGCTATCTTTTTGAAGCCTTGACATGGATCTTGCACAAAAGCTCCATGTTGGTTGAACCTAACTTGCAAGCCTTTCTCAACTATTTGGCCTACACTTATTAGGTTTTTTGTAATAGTGGAAACATAGGTTACCTGGCTTAGAATATTTGTCCTACCATTGGAAGCTTTGAGATTACCAATCTTCTCCACACTGCTTTATGTCATCCCCTATTTGAACTTCATGTCTATGCTTTGGACTTTATAAATCAGATAAGAGAGCTATGTTGCCTGCAAAATGATTTGAACATCCTAAATCTATGCAAAATAAATGATCATCTAATTTACCTTCCTTGTGGCTTAGATTTACCAAAAGCAATGAGTCTTCATGTTGTTGATCTTCAGAATAATTGTTGTAGTCCCTTCTATTATGGCCTCTATTGTTATTGTTGAAATTGTTTCCACCTCTCCCTCTATTGCTGCCATATCCACTTCTTCCACTTCCTTTCTAGGTCTTCCCATAGAACCAGCAATTTTGAGTGGTGTGGTTGGCCTTATCATAGATGCACAAGGTTGAACATTCTGGCATTTGGTCTTGTCATGCTTTGGTCCTTTCTTCTTCCCTTTCCGAGTTTGCTTGGGAAGTTTTCTCTTCATCTTCTTCCTTCTTCTTTCTTTTCAGCTTCTTTTCCTTGTTATCTGCATAACACTGAGTCACAACAAAGGAGAACAAAGACATGTTCTCCATTCTTTTTTACCTAAAGACCATGATATCAAGCAATAAAGTGTTCATTTCACAATATCTAGTAAGAATCACTTGTTCTTGCTTGTAAATATTGCATAGAAGCTTGATCCTATAGCCCAAGTAGTCGGAGATAGATATGTCAAAATGCTTGGTGCCATGAAAACTAGTTGTTTATCATGATCAAGAACCCCACATCATGACCTTCAACATAAGAGATCAGAGTCAAAGGTACAAGTAATAATTGGCAAAACTGCTTCATTACATCTAGAAGTTCAACAAGCACAGATTATAGGTGATTAAAAGCTACTCAAAATTTAGAGTACATGTGTTGCAAAATTCCAACTTTTTAACAAGGCAATTAAGATCATCCCTTTGTACAGTTAAGATCCTCATTGAATGTTGGCCATATTCATAGCATATCAAATGAATATCACAAAAGCATTTCCAAGAGAAGATCATAATCAACAAAATTATATTAAGCAACATCCACACATTCATCAAAGAAATGCTCAAGATAAGTATAGCTTTGCACAAAATGGAAGTAGAACTTGGCATTATATTTCTATTAAAATGATGTTTACATTTCATGTATGTTTTACAAGAATAATAATACTCTACAATAGAAGCTGATCATAGGTTTCCTCAGGCTCATGCATAATGGGATCCTCTAGAACCCTAGAACACATCTCCTGCCTCTCTTGCTCCAAGATTGGCTCTTCAAGGTCAGCCATGTCTCTCGGTTCATCTACAAGTGGGGGAAAGGCTCCCTTGAAGTTGGTTGGAATCTCTCCGTGTCTGCAATGTGCTTCCGTCCAACCTCTTGTTCTTCATCTGGGCATTCATTCAGCCCATTGATTCTCATTCTAATGAAGCTCACTTGAGCATCATCCTTCTCCACAGCTATGCAATGCCTGAACATCTTTAAGGAGCAAGCGAGAGTCGTTCCTGAAATAGAAGAAACCACTTAGAGGCTGATCAATATCATGGCTAATGAGAAATGTTACAACTGAAATTACATGTTCCCAAAAAAATGTCTAGGACCCAGTCATCATCATTGGAGAATAGTTGAATCAATCTCATTATAAGCTTTTGTGGATTCTGATAGGGGTTAACCAATGTCTTGTCCCCATCTACATGACGAAGTATCTTGGTAACGGCTCGGAACATGAGCACATTGGAGATCCCATTCTCATTGCAATGCTCCTTGACTCTTCTTTTGCTTACTTCATCATAATAGCCAATCGTAATGCATTCAGTGGAGCTCACAAATATATGCAAAGGAGTATGATTCACATTTGTCTTCACCATGCCAACGAGAACTATAAGTGAGAGAGAGCATCATTTAAGCCAGGGAGATAGAAACAAGACCACTTATGATGTGAGGCACTCCACAGCATGACATCTTGACTTCAAAGCAGTTGGAACAGAGAAAGATTTGTCTCTACTATGGAAAATTACTATCCTCCAAAGAGGAGACATAGTCAAATCCACAAAATCAGTGATCATCTTCCGAATCTAAGGGTGCTTGAAAGGCTCATCATCATTCACTAATCCCGACATTCTAAATCCATAGGGTATGTCTGCTATAAGAAGGGAGAAATGCTTTCTAGGCACAACAGTACAAATATTATTTACATCACTATAGAATACATTGTAATATACAAGCCTAAGTGGGTCTAGGGGATTGGAGAAACACTTCATATCAGGTTCATCATCAAAATCTATCTCCTTGGCTTTCAGTCTGGATTTCTCATGCGTTGCTCTTTGAATGAGAGCCAAGAATGCAGGGTGACAATCATCTAATGCCTCTGCAAACTTACTTTTCCTTGGTATCTGTAGAAACAAGTGGAAAGACAATTAAATGAGCTCTTTGATAAACAAGTGGAAACACGAGGAATCGATGTTTGGCATCGATTTCTTGTCTGGGTCGATGCTAGGCATAAACTTTCTACTGAAAGTAGATGTGTGGCATCAATCTCTCCCATAAGTCGATGTGTGGCATCGACTTATGCCATTATGTCAATTCAAAGCATCGACTTTTGACAGAAAATCGATGCCACGCATCGACTTTCAGCAATAAGTCGATGCCAGGTATTGACTTGCTACTAAAAGCCGATGCTTGGCATCGAATTAGTGGTAGGTCGATTCCAGGCATCGAGCCAGATAGCAAACCAGGCATCCTCTGTCAAAATAGAACTTACCCAATCATAAAACAGGATAAAATACTCGAATAAAGCTTTGTATGATGAGGTGGTTGGATACTCTGCTTGGACCTCTATCCAAGAAAAGCAACCCAGCCTCTTCATCATCACCTCCTTAATCTTCATGTATACTTTATGACTACAATCACAAAAATGAAATGGAGAGTAGGTTAGACCAAAAACATGGGAGGAGGGGAAAAAGGATCTGAGAATAACATACATACTTATTAAGCTCAGTCACCATCTCCTCCAGGCTTAACTCCTTGGAGATTACCCTTGAAAAATTTGATATAATCAAAGTATCATCTTTGATTCCTTGAAGGGCTCTCCATGGTGTCAGCTTCATGTCCTCAGGAGCCTCTTCAATCAAAAGGTCAACTTTCCTTCCCTTTCCCTTCAAATCAACCTGAGGGTCTGGCCTCGACTTCCATTGCTTCTGGCCCTTGACCTCCTTGGTCTCCCACATTGTGAAAATCTTATCTTGTAGATCCCAGATCTCACCTGTTCTGAATGCAAGCTGAAACCATGGATCATATTTTCTCAAAGCATCGGACTTTCTATTTTCATCCAGTGCAATGCCAACCTCAATAAGGCATTGCTTTTGCAGATTGGGATGTATCTCCTTCATGAGACAATCTTCATATTAATGGTGGAAGAACCGAATTCTCTCTATGGACGACATCTTCTGCCTCTAGTCATTATCATTGTTGTGATCCCAAGCAAGAAGCTTCGCTTCCTCAGTTGTAAGCCCAGCATAGATTTTGCACTCTGCATACCTAAAGAAGAATGTGGCGGGGTGCTCCTTCACTAGCTGTCTATGGGCCTCTGTAGAGTGTGAGCCACCAATAACATAATATGTATAATCTTCAAACAGGCCCTCATTCAAATCCTCCATAGAGCTGCACTCATTCGGATCCACCATGATGAGGAATGGCACAACAGTAACATGAGGATTTATCTTCATCTTCTTCTTAAGATTTTGCACGTGCAAATTATGTGGCTCCCTTATCTCAAGGGGCCTACTCCCTGTGACTGGATCGATTGGTGGCCTATGAATGATATTGATTGGTAGGTGGAACAACTGCCCCTTCTTCACAAGCTTTCTTTGAGCTATGTCCTCCCTCATCTTGTTTTGATCAGTACCAAGAATTCCCAAAGCAAGCTCACCACCAGGTGCAACAATAATATCCTTAGAGCTAGAGCTTGACTCAGAAGACTCCTCATCAGCCACTCTCTTCTTTTTCTTCAATAGCTTCTTCTGCACGCACTTCTTACCCTTTGCCGTTATAGGGGTTGTCATCTTCTTTTATGTTGGCATAATGTTTCCCTGGATCCATGGCATCAAGTCTCTAAATAGGTTCATTGAGTCTCTGTAGATCTCTGCAAGCCTCTCTGGCACAGAGCACTCAGGGCACAAGAAATCCATCATTACATTTTGTAGCCCCTTTGATGTCTCTACCAGGAAAAGGAGGTTGTCGGAATCCTCATCTTCATAGTCCACTTTGAACACAAGGCCATACTAAAAGGCCTATGTTGTCGTGATCTTGCCTCTCCCATACGCCCCTCCAAACACAAGAAGGACTACATTCTTCTCTTCAACATATTGAACGCACCATTGTAGGTTTTTCATGTCCCCAAGTGGATGATCTTTCCTTAAGATCTCTATCTCCTTCGACCTCTCCTTCCTAGTTGCATCATCCTCAGCTATTTTTATGCTACTTTGTCCACCATATGACATGCCAACTAGGTTGTTGGCCTTCTTAGAGGATAAAGATGCAAGGCATTTCTTGGATTTTGTCTGGTGACCAATGCCTCTATCACGATGCTGATCCATAGAGCTCAGTGTGAATTTGAGCTTCTTGATAGACCTCTCACCTTTTAACTTAGCATCCCTGAAATGGCCTCATAAGAATTAGCTCTTACATTAATGTGTTTTTCAAGTTGAAGGGTCGATGCCAAGCATCAACTTTAGGTTGCAAAGTCGATGCCAAGCAATGAGCACCCTACAGTCAATGCCGGGCATCGAGTTTAGGATGCAAGTCAATGCCAGGCATCGACTTTGTGTGCACATCGACTCGCACCCTAAAGTCGATGCTAGGCATCGACTTGTAGGCTTAAGTTGATGGTTGGCATCAACTTTAGCATGCAAGTTGATGCATGACATCGACTTTGCACCCTAAAGTCGATTCTAGGCATCGACTTGCAGGCTTAAGTCGATGCCTGGCAACGACTTGCACCCTAAAGTTGATGCCTGGCATTGACTTTCAAGCCACATTCAATGCCATGCATCGACCTTCCAGGTCGATGCCTGGCATCGACTTTGGGGTTAAAGTCGATGCTAGGCATCAACTTGAGGGTGTAAGTCGATGCCAAGCATTGACTTTTAGGTGCAAGTCGATGCCAGGCATCGACTTTAGGGTGCAAAGTTGATGCCATGCATAGAAGGTGCAAGTCAATGCCTGGCATGGACTTGCACCTTAAAGTCGATGCCTAGCATTGACTTGCATCCTAAAGTCGATGTCTGTCATCGACTTGCACCTCAAATTTGATGCCTGGCATCGACTTAGACCCTCAATGGATCGAGACTTCATGAAGACAGAAAAATAAAACTGCTAGAAGACATATTATTTCCTAAAACATAAAAAGGAATATTTAAAGAATCTTTCTTTGTGGTGTGATTTTCTCTACCTCTCGGTACCCTTGCCAACATTCTTCTTCTCCATCAGAGTTTCCTTGTTGGTGTGCTGAGCTCTGCGCCTTTGCTGTCTGTGCTCGATTGCTCTCTCTCGCTCATAGATTTTGGAAATGAGAATGATCTCCTCCTCTGCTATTTATAGACAATTGGGTTACTTGAACCAGAGACTAAGTGGATCTAACTGAATGAATCCAATTTCTAACTAGATCAGTCAACTGATCTAACCAAGATCCATCGCTTCATCATTTTAATCTAAAGTGGAAAGGGTACATCTATCCTTGTGTGAGTGGAAAGAGTCCTCCTCCATCTTTTCTGCTTGTTGAACTCCTTTCTTCAAGATCTAGTAGATCAACTCTCGTTTCCCAACCCATGAAATGAGATTCATGTGGAAAATTCCCATTTATTTCTAGAATAGTTGCATTTCTCCATCCTTCTTGTAACAAAAAGATGAGAGTAAAGCACAGTTGCCACCCAGCTTTCCTTCTAGTGAATCCGTGACATCAAAAACATAATAATTGCACGACTCCTTTTGTTTGGTAATGTTAATAAACCCTCCAAATTATCATAGGTCATACATATTCATATGAAATGTTCACTTATCTTCCATCATGAATTCCCATCCCATTCATAAATTTGATGTCACGTGCATGCCACCTAGTGACATCACATTTTTTGCCTTTTCTTTGTTTTTTTTGTTGTTCACTGAAACTTACTAGATGCCCTTTAGTGTGGAAAGGACATCCACACATTCGCTAAAGCATACTTTAACAAGTCCTTCGATGACAATTTGAATAAATCATTCTGGACATTGATATATGAAATCCTTGGATGACATCTACATATTGATATATAAATTCTAAATATCAACCTGCTCATCAAATTTTGAGATTTCAATGCTTGAAAGAGTCAAAATGCAATCAATTTGAAGTTTAGAGTAGTTCAGATAATCGAAGCCAACCACGTACAAGTAACAGTTTTGTCAAATCCTTTGTGTGCTCTTTCCTACCAATCTTGAAGGTTTAATCCTTTGTGTGATCTTTGCGTGTTGATACTCTGTGGGTTTGTACTCTCAGAGCAAATGAAGGTTTCCTACCAATCTTATGAGCATCAACAAACATTACTTTATGTGGACACACTTTATAGTGTATCTCATCACCTCTACTTTCAAAAGCGAATCAAATCTTTGGTTCCCTTATTAGTTTGAAAACATCAATCGTGTATATTTGAGTAATTAAGTACTTTAATGTTAGGATTTGAGTACTTTAACGTAATTTTATGTTTAATGCACTTTAATGTACTTTAATGAACTTTTGATTTCATATCTACTTGATGTGACATTTGATGTGACATTTTAACTTGATCTTGGACTTCTACTCATTTAAAAAGGTAACTCATCTTCAATCTTCTTTGAAGTAAGTGAAGATGAGCTCAATCTTTTTAGTGAATGGTTGGGCATCAGCTTCCTCTACTCATATTGATATAGTTTTGAATTCATTGTTCTCAGTTGACCCTTTCCTCATAAGTGATGATCTCCATGGTTTAGAATGTGGTGATCATCATTGTATGTTTTTTGTTGAGTCATTTAAGTTATCCAATTCATAGTGCAATGTTGCTCAACCAAATGCACCTCTTGATCTCCCATCCGATCCAACCATTGATCTCCCTTCTGACTCAACTGCATGTGGAGCAAAGGAAAGGCAAAGCATGCTCAATCTACATTTTAAAAGAAGGCCTCATGAAGTAAGTCAAAACATATTTAAATTTCTTACTTCAGATAGATAGATTGCATTGGATATTGTGAAGCATTGTTGTGGTTTGAAATGTTTGTACAATTTAGGAATGAAGAAACTTAAGCACCTGAGAGAAATTCCTCCATTTAGATAGTGAAAGGCAGGATATATACCTTGTTTCTCACATGCAAATGATTGAAGATAACATGTCAGTAACACGTGTTGCTTTTGAATATTTCTTTACTCAAGAAATGTGATGTTGTAGGGCTGCATTTAAAATTGCAATGGGTGTGGGAAATTTTAGAATACATAGGGTTCAATAGAGGCTTATGAATGGGGATCTCATTTTGGATACATTCCATGTTGGGACCAAAGGGTATGTTGGACGTCATGTAATGAATTGGATGATGAACTATTTTAGCTTGCATTGTGAGGTTATGCCTACAATTGGAAGGTTGCACTTGTCAGCTAACTTTACTCGTCGAGAGGTATTTCAAATATATAGAGAATACATGGAAAATAGAAATGAGAATTATGTGTTGTATCGTCAATTCACTCAATTATGGAAGCAAGAGTTTAACAATGTGTCTATTCCTCGTAAAGTTAGAATGGGTGAATGTTCAGTTTGTGCCACTTTGAAAAATATGGCAAAGGGGGCTACAACACCACAAGAAAAAGATAATTTTAAAAACCTTCGAAGCAACCATCGTGAGAGTCAAGCTTTAGAGAGAAAGAAAGCGATTCATCATCAAAGTAAAATGCTCAGAAATACGAAGCGTTATATGTGTTTATTGATCGATGGTATGTATCAAAAAAAAACTCGTTTGCCACATTTTTATCGCATCCCTAAGGACATAAAAATTGGAGATGAAGTCCTTGTGTAAATGCATTTGGTTTGTGCTTTGGTATACAATGGAACTATAATGTCCAAAGTTTTCTTCACATATCCGAATGTGCATAATGATCCAAACCTTACAGTTTCTGTCATTCATCAGGTTTTGCAATCATGGAAGGGTCTTTTGCCACCAACTCTATATTTGCAACTTGATAATACTGCAAAAGAGAATAAAAATTCTATAGTCTTTGGATATTTATGCATGCTTGTTGATAAACAAGTATTTCAAAAGGTTAAGGTAAATTTCCTTCTGGTTGGGCACACTCATGATCACATTGCCCAAATGTTGAGTATGTTCTCTAAGAAGTTGGCACGTAACAATGCTTTTCCTCTTCCAAGTTTATATGAGCTGATTTCAGAAGCATATACTCCAAAACCAGGAGTTCAACACCTCACACAGATTTATAACTTTAAGCACTTTTGCTCAATGGGCCTTGATAACAGTGCTAAGGTTTTGGCTCCATTGCACAATATTAGTTTCAACCATGTATTCTTGATGAGGAGGGTTGATGACATAAACCTTTTATTTGCAAAGCAGTATTCATCTTCTCCTGGGTTCTTGTTGCAGGTGCCTAATTTGTTTGTGTATGGTGCAGAACAATCAGCATATGAAGATAAAAACAATATAGAAAGATGTGGAAATATGGTTGATCAAAGTAAAAAAAAGCTAGATGCATGCACTCATTGAAAAGAAGAGACATATTGAACGTGCAAAAAAGTATGCTGGAGATCAAGATGTATCTTGATGGGATGACTTTTTCAATCATCAAGAAGAGATTATAAAGTATAGGATTGCAGGTCATTGGCCAGTTGATGTTCCATTCACATGGGATTTTTGTACACAAAGATCAGTGAATGTGGCCCAAGCATGTAATGCAAATGCACTTCAAAGTTCTATACATCCACCAGAAAGAAATATTTATGTAGGCCCAAGGATGACAAAACAAGCAAAAGCAAGATGGCAAGGAAATTTAATAGAGATAAATGTTGGAACACTTATTGTAGTACTTGTTGATGGTGATGAGGCTACCAGACCATTTTGGATTGCAAAGGTTTTAGAGGTCACTAAAGATATTGATCAGAGAAGAATAGAGACTTTGATGGTGCATTGGTATTACACTAAAAGTAGTAATGCATTCACAGGTAAATATAACTTAGAAATGGTGTGTGATACTAAATGAATAGGATCAAAAAAGAAAAAGAATATTCGAAGCACATCCACTCTTAAGATGGATGATGTGGATATTCTTGTTTATGATTTTTCCTTGACAAAAACAGGTCACTTGAGGAAAGCAACCATCAATGTGATAAAGCAAAAGCTTCTAGATGTATGTGGTACAGCAAATCATACGCAAACAAGAAGATTTGTGCATGATCCTACAGAATCTGGTATGTATGTGGATGAAGATAGAGCTCTTGTGGATATAGAAGAAGGAGAAGAGAGCTCTCAACAGTATGAGATTGAATCAAGTGCATCAGATAATGAGGGTGTAGACATAGATCGACATAGTTGTGAGTTGCATTGAAACTCTGTAACATTTTTAGCGCTTATGTAAATGCTTCAAAGTAGTTTGCTTAATGAAACCATGTTTCATAGCAATTTTGAATAACAATCTGATATCCACCCATTGAAAATATGTCTTAAATGTTGATTTTTGTATAAGAATTGTTCAGTTTTACATTCTTTATATAGATTTTAGACATGTCAATGTCTTATCATATAGATTTTGGACATGTCAATGTCTTATCATATAGATTTTGGACATGTCAATGTCTTATCCAGGTGAAATTTTGACTACATTTTGAGCTCTTTTTTTATGAGAAAATGACAAAAAATGTCAAAAAATCACATGTTTTCACTTCATTTTTGAAATATATGTATACTGGTATAAAGGAATCTCAAACATAAGTCGCAATTTGCTTGATTTCTGAAGAGGGTGTTCTCTCTTTACAACATAGTTCTCATTTGTTACGTCTCATTGTTGCATATAGAGCACTAGTTAAATAACCATGATAGGAGTTACCTTCCTTTATGTTATTGTTGGCCTCTTGATTGAAGAGTTGTCCAAGAAATATATTGAAGTATCGAGTTTGCACATCCATGATGAGATCTTAGGCTGTGGTGAAAGATTGCTATTGCTTGTCACCTCTAATCCCATTGAGAGTTTGCATCATGATGGCCTCTTGCCAATTGATTAGGAACCTCCTTGACCTTTGTAACAAACTCAGTGATGGCTTGTTTTGAAGTCTTCTCAATCTGATTGAACTCATTCCAAAGATGGTTCTTGCTTGCCTTTATACTAGCAAAAAAGAAAGTCTCTAGGGCATGTCTTTTGAGATGTCTTGCATCCTCTAATTTGTGGTAATAGAAAATTAGAGATAGATTTTAGTATGTGCGACCTTGTGTCAACATCCCTTGCACACCAAAGTGTGAGCTTATCTATTTCCTCTTGATTTGATCCTCCTTTGGATCTTGGAATAGGCATTGCTTCATCACCTGATACAATCTCATATAGATTTCTTCCTTTCAAACAAGCCTCCATTCTAATTTGCAAAGCATCATAAGTTTTTCCATCAAGCTTCTCAATCATTGATGGAAATCCATCTCCCATCTTGAAGTTGCTCTAACCACTAAAAGAAGTTGGAGAAGCTTGGAGAGGCTTGGAAAGATATGTTGAGGTTGTCTAGCAAACCAAAATAGGACCAGTCCTAACACATTTGATATGTGAAGTAGACCTTGTAGGCT
Organism: Ceratopteris richardii; assembly: GCA_020310875.1. Taxonomy (NCBI): domain Eukaryota; kingdom Viridiplantae; phylum Streptophyta; class Polypodiopsida; order Polypodiales; family Pteridaceae; genus Ceratopteris; species Ceratopteris richardii. The sequence goes on from CM035414.1 coordinate 176,879,764, forward strand.
TATGGTTAGTGAAATAAAACCCAATATGTACTTTGGAACATCAACAAGAACAAGTTGATGCAAAACAGATAAGTTGCACCTTGAGTAGATCACAAAAGCCTTCTAAAAATGGATGGAATTTATGACTTGAAACACTGAGAGAAGCTAGCATAGTTAGAACTGGAGAACATCCTCTTAACAGAGTGTCATACATAAGGTTCTCTTGCTAAAATTTATAAAATCCCTAATTTATATCAACCAATGGAGGAGCAATAACCTTAACACTGATTGGATGTCATCCCAATTTTTGGGGGATGTGCAGACAATGACCCTGAGACTATAAAACTCAAATTTCTCCAAAGCTAACAAATCAAATAAGTTGAAAATCTATACACAAAGTTCTAGAAAGTTATACCTTTCCAATGAATGCTTCAACACTCGATTTGGAGCTCTTTAGAGAGAACAACAATCTCTGCAAGTTGACTAAGTCTGAGGAAGAAGGAGCAAAGAATAGAAGTGGCAACAAACAATGATCAAAGAGTAAATGTATTCCTTTAAATCAACACTCTACTTTATGTAGAAATTTTTTGGAGTCTTTGAATAGACTCTTCATGATATGAAAACACCTTTTCTTTCATGAATTTGAATTCGAAATTAGCCAGGTTTCAAAGTTTAGATTGATTCGAATCTTTTCCTACAATCTAGGAAAAGAGAAAGCTGAATTCATAGCTACCTCGATTAATTGATTGAGAATTAAACTCAAGCACCTCCAACTCGCGGCTTTCATGCCTTTTATGCTTCCCTTTTACAAAGGTAAATTGCTTGATCCTTACAAGAAATGATCATAAGTGATCAACCAATTATTACAAAGAAATAATATGCACATAAGTGCTATTCTTCAAGGTACATATATGGGTAGATGGTGCCATACCATCCAAATGATGGATTTGATGTAGAGTGTATCCACCTCAAGCATAATTAAAGCTTGATGTTCCAATAGCCCCCATTCAAGCTAAAGTGTGCTTGAGTTTTCATTCTTTGATAGGTTGAATACCTTCCATAGCTTTCAATCTACAAAGCTCGATCCCATCAAGTGTCTTTGTCATCATGTTTTCTATTTGCTTTGTGATAATGGACTTCTATGTGTTCTTCCTTGCATGAAAATTTGGATTTGCAACTAGATGCATGGAACTTACATTATCTCCAAGTAAGTGAGGTTTCAAACTTGCAAGTCCCAAATCTGAGTACAACTCCTTGATCCATATTGCTTCTTGAGTTGCAATAGTTAGATCTCTATATTTTACTTCAGTTGAAGATAAACAAACTATTCATTGCTTCTTGGAACTCCATGACACCAATTTTGAACATACAAATGCTAAGTATCCAGAGGTACTTCTTCTATCATCCTTTGCCCCTGCCCAATCTACATCTGAATAGATTTCCATATCCAAATGTGAAGAGTAATGATAATAGATACCTTGATTAAGTGTCCCTTTGAGGTACTTGAGTACTCTCTTTGCAGCATCCATGTGTGGCCTTCTAGGTGAGCACATGAACTGACTAAGCACTCCCACCCTTTATGATATGTCTGGTCTTGTGTGACTAACTTATCTTAAGCTATCAATTAAGCTTTTATACTCTTTAAGATCATCAATCTCCTCACCTTCATAAACACTTAGTTTATGGTTCAACTCCAAAGGTGTGCCTACAAGCTTTGTGTTCTGCATTCTAAACTTGAGAACTAGGACTTGAATGTATCTTCTGTAACTTAGGTACATCCCTTCATCTGTATAAAACACTTGCATACCTAAGAAATATGTGACCTCACCTAAGTCACTAATTTTGAATTCCTCTTGCATGTGTCTCTTGATCCTTTGAATGCCATTCAAATCATCACCTGTCATAATAATTTCATCATTCCATTTCTGAGGTAGATTTACATGTGCACTTATTGATGAGAGAATTGATATTGAGGAGGCAAAACCTATGCCAAAATGGTTGGTGTTGACTTTGTGTGACAACAAATTAGATGCACCTTTGTCATATCATACTTGGTCAAGCTCTCATATTGCCTCTATTGTGTCAGATCTCTATGCTATGGCTGCCTCTAGTCTTTATGATGAGAATGAGCCTATTTTGTTTGATGAAGCATAAAATTCAAAAAATTGGATGGCTGTTATGCAATCTGAATATGATGCTATAATGAAGAATGGTACTTGGTCTTTATGTGACTTGCCTCCTGGCAAGAAGGCCATTGGCACAAAGTGGGTATACAAGCTGAAGTGTAAGCCTGATGGAACAGTTGACAGGTATAAGGCTAGACATGTTGCAAAGGGTTATGCTTAGGAAAGAGGCATTTATTTTGATGAGACATTTGCACCCACTTGTTGAATGACTACTGTTTGTAGCATTTGTACACGTTAACCTCATCATGATTGGAATGTAGATCAATTGGACATTAAAATTGCATTTTTGAATGGTGACTTGCATGAAGAAGTGTATGTTTTTCAACCTCGTGGCTTTGTGCAAAAAGGGCATGAAAACTAGGTGTTCAGGTTAAAGAAGGCAGTATACAGTTTAAAGCAAGTGCCACGTGCTTGGTATGAAAAGATACATCCCTATTTGATTGCACATGGTTTTGGGAACAGTCCAACTGAGAGCACCTTATATGTTAAGTGTGCTAATGATGTGCTTCTTATCATTGTTGTGTATGTTGATGACATGCTGCTCACTAGTCCTCATGAGAAGCATATTGCTGATTTCAAGGCTGATTCACATGCCTCATTTGAGATGTATAATTTGGGGCATTTCCATAATTATTTGGGCATTGAGTTTATGCAAGTTGATGGGGGAATAACTTTGTGTCAAACAAAATATATTGACACATTATTATAGTGTTCTGGCCTTGAAGATTGCAAACCTATTGTCACTCCTATGGAAACAAGTTTATGATTGAGTCTTCATGATGTTGGAGATGCATTTGATGTTGTTCTCTATCAACAGGCTATTGGATGCTTGATTTACTTATGCATTACTCAGCTAGATATTCAATTTGATATCTCATAGATGAGTAGGTTTATGCATTGTCTAGGAGTCAAGCATTGGCAGGTGGTTAAGTGCATCTTTTGCTACTTGAGTGGTACCCAGGTACTTGAATTGTTTTATCCCAAGGGGGATCACTACTGCTAGATTTACATGCTTTTTTTTACTCTAACTAGGCTTGTTGCTATGACACTCATGTGTCCATTATGCTTTTGCTTCATGCTTGGTAGGTCATGTATATCTTGGTTGAGCAAGAAGCAGCCTACTATGACCACTTCCAGTTGTTAGGCTAAGTATAGGGCGACTTTCATAGCGACTATTGAGTGTGTGTGGCTCAGATGCCTTATGGCTTATTTGGGTGTTGATGGGTCTTTTGCCACCACCATCTTCATTGGCAGTCAAAGCGGCGCATTGACAGTTGCGAGGAACCTTGCGTTCCATGCTTGCACTAAGCACATTGACGTGCATTACCATTATGTCAGGGAGAGGTTCTTTGTTGGAGAGATCAGCTTGGCATATGTGCCCATGTAGGAGAACATTGTAGACCTGTTCACAAAGGCTCTACCTAGGGAGAAGTTTGAAGCTTTCTTCAAAGCTTTCGGTTTACTTCCTTTTGTGGATTGATTCCACATAGCTTGGCACTTCCTTATACATGAGTGCCATCTCGCTAGTTCACCGCATCACTCCCAGGGGGGGATTTTTTGATATATTTAGGTAGTGATGTGTGTGAACACACTAGGACCACCGGGGAATTTTTTCCCTCTTTAGGAGGTTTTTTCCCCAGCTTGAATATACGCCTATTGCCTTAATAGATCATATATCTTTGTACATTCTAGTGGCAATACATTCACTATTGTGTGCTCTAAGCTTCTTCTTCTTCCTTGTGTTGTTCACATGCTACCGTAGACCTCAAACTCCAATGCTATTAATGTTGTTGTTGCACCAATTTACAATCCTTCGTGTGCATTCCCTGAAGACAGGCTTGATGGAACAAATTACTCACTCTAGAAGTTCATACTTTTTGTAATTTTGGACTCTTATGAGTTGCTGGATAATGTCATGGGCCATTAGGTCCTTATCCAAAGTGGAATCCGATGGAAGATCCATCAAATCCTTGGCTGAAAATCCAATCTTATCCCAATCTTCTTTGAACTTCAAAGAGATGGCATGCAGATGTGTTATGTGACATTATTATGAGTGTAAGTGATCATATGCTTACTCTAGCCCAACACACCAATAAAGCACATGACAATTGGGGCATGTCAACTCACTAATATGAGACCAAGAATCACACTCAAATCCAAAACTTGATAATAAAATAACAAATGAGATGCACTTTGAGTCAGAGAATGCTAAAGACTTCATCAAGCAAATCCAACATATACAAGATAAAACCGTTTGTTGGTGTTGTGATAATACCTAAAACAATAGCTCACAGAAATGTTCAAATTCTTTCTAAAAAATATGATGGACTCATAATTGCCCTTGACACTTAGGTTAGACCCTCCTCTCTTACCTTTGAAGAGTTTTCTATGATGCTTCTAGAAGAAGAAATGTGTTTAAAGAATAAGAAAGGTTCAAACAATGCAGCATTTTTAGTAAATGAAAAGGCCAAAGCCTCTTTTTATAATTCAAAGAAGAAGCCAAAGAAAAAGAAGTTGATAGAAAGTTTTTTCTATTTCCACAAGAAAGATTATGCCATAAAGAATTGTAGGAAGAAGCAAGCTAACAAGAGAAAAAATACTCTTGAATCCACATGGAATAGAAAATCATTAACTAACACAAAACTTGAACTATGGATTGTCATAGAGGATGTATGTACATCTTCCCAAACCCATGTGGATGAACCTTGGATATTAGATAGTGGAGCATCTTGCCACAAGCAAAGATTGCTATTGTAGCTTCTAGTTAAAAGGAAAACAACCATCTCTTTTTCTGTTGCAACTAATATCAAGAGAAAACTCTCTAATATTTTGCATATTCCTATACTAAAAAGAAATTGATTAACAATTTTCCATAATAGATAATGATTTTGAAGTACATTTCAAAAAGGATAGTGCAAAATTTTGGATGGAACAATAAATAATGTAAGAAGAGGTGTGAAAAGATCGCCTATATGAGTTACGTGCCTTCACTATTGAAGAAGAAAGAGACACAAGTATACTTGGGCATCAACATTTTGGGCAACTTGGATTTCTCATTCTCAAGAGATACATAGAAAAGGGATGGTACCACATTTACTTGCATTTTTCATATGGGGCAATCAACAAAGGAAGGCATTTCCAAAAGAGAGAAGCAATCTAGCTCAAGCTCATCTAGAGCTGATATTGATCTCTATGATAAAATATATACTCTTACTTTGAGAGGATCCCTCTATTTTTACTTTAGTCAACTATTATAGTAGAATGATGTAGGTGTATTTTATTCAGGAGAAGACGGATGCATTGGACAATTTTAAAATGTGAACAAGATTGTTGGAAATGATGCAAGTCCACAACTAAAGAACTTCCATACTAATCGAGGAGGAGAATTCTTATCGACAAAATTCAACAACAATTGTAATGCTCATGAATCAAGTGGAATCTTACCATAGCCCACACACCTCAACAAAAAGATGTTGAGAGATAAAATAGAAAAATTATTGAAATGTCCTACTACATGCTCAAAGCTCAAGATATGTATGATTCAATTGGGGTAGAAGTAGTTGATAATGCTATGTATATTTTGAATAGATGCTACACAAAGGCACTATGTATCATTACTCCTCAAGAAGCATACTCTAGTAAAAAGCCTTTAGTTATGCATTTTGGAATTTTGAATCTTTCTGCTATGCACATATATCTGAATCAATAACTAAGTTAGGATCAAAAAGCAAAAAATATGTATTCTTAAGATATAGTGAAGATTCTAAAGCATATAGACTTTTGGATCCAGAGGCAAGGAAGATCATTGTCATTCATCATGTGGTATTTGATGAATGAACACAGCTAATGGATAACAAAGGTAAACCCACCATCCCATCAACTCAAGAAATAATTCATCTTGCGCCTTCCCATAGATAAGTCAAGATCAATGAGGAGGAAACATCATATAATGACATTACTCCACCAAAAAGGAAATCGATTGTTACCACACAATGTAAACCACTACCAAAGTGGGCACAATAGCTCTTTAATGATCGTAACCCTCAAATTGATGTTCGAGAGTCATCTTCAAATGGATTGCATAGATCAAAGAGGATTGAGGAGCAACAAAGATTTTCACATCATATTGTCGATATGGCTCTTATGGCCAAAATTATGGGATTAAATAAAAGAACCTAGAACATAGATAAAGCACTCAGAGACCCCAAATGGAGAGTAGAAATGAAGGCCAAGTACAATAGCATAGAAACTAATGATACTTGGGAATTGATTGATTTACCACCAAAGAAAAAGATAATTGGAACTGAGTGGATTTGCAAAGCAAAATACAAACAAAATCATACTTCAGAGAAGTCCAAAGCTCAACTTGTTGTACAGGGATTTCACAACTAAAAGGATTTTATGTCCAAGGGACATTTGCACCAACAACTTGAATTATTACAATTCACACAATACTTGCAGTTGTTGCACATGAAAGATGGCCTATATTCTAAATGGATGTAAAATTGGCATTTCAAAATGGATACCTGGAGGAGGTATATGTGTCTCAACTACTGGGTTTTGAGGTACCTCATTTAGGACACAAGGTTTTTAAAATTGAGAAGGCATTATGTGGCCCTAAGCAAGCTCCATGAGCTTGATACCAAGGAATTGACAATTGTTTTCAAAACCTAAGCTTTCAAAGAAATAATTTTGATACGAAAATTGTATGTTATAAGAAAAGATAGCATAGTCAATTACTGATTATCATCTTGTATGTAGATGATTTTATCATTACAAGAGATCATAGGATGATACATTAGAAGTAGATACTAAAAAGTGTAGAGAGCTTGTTGAGAGTCTTATCTTTTTGTGCAACACTAGACCAGAGATCTGCCACATAGTTGGAGTATTGATGTAGGTTTTCTAACTTGGAATGTAGGTATGCGAATCCTAAGGTACATTGCAAGGATCTTGGATTTTAGTATTCTTCATAGATGATATGATTCAAAGGTATTGCCGTTCGAATTTTACAAGAGATTGTGACTCTAAGAAATCGGTTTTCGCATATTAGTTCTTACTTGGTTCAAGAATAGTTTCTTGGGTAAGTAGAAAACAACCCAATCTTGCACTCTCCTCTGGTCAAACAGAGTACAAAGCAGCTTGCTTTGCCTCCCTTGAGGCAATCTGATCAAAGAGAATTATTGCATATCTAGCCAAAAATGGCGGCTATATTTAGATATGATTATTGAAGTTGTATAGCCATTTCAAATAACCCACTATTTCATGTTTGCACCAAGCATATAGAAGTACAATACCATTATGTTTGTGAGCTAATAGAAGATGGCATTGTAGAATCAACAAAGGTGAATTTTGCTAACATATTTACTAAAGCACTTGGAAAAGAGAAGCTCAACAAGCATCTTCAAAGATGGGCTACTTGATTTATCATTTGATAAACATTAAGAGGGAGTGCTAGTATATGATTAATGTCTATCTCTCATGATTGTATGTAGTAATGCACATTTTATAAAACCCCCATTATGAGAAGAATCCAATCATGCATTTACCCAATTGATGAGAATCCAACTTGCATGTTAGATGAAGAACAAATTGGACCATTTAAAGTATAGTATTGAAAGGGATTTATCAAAATCCCTAATTGTGGAGTTTCGGGTAGTAGTGAGCAACCTCAACTCAGGGATCTCAACTGGGACACCATTATCCAACTATGTTACCACTAGCACACCATTATCCAATTGTGTTACCACAATTATAGATAAACTCCCATTACATCTAAAGTGTAATCCATCTCAGTTGCACCCACTTCAACCCCATCCATTTCATCTATTCCATTTCCATCAGTAATGGTAAAAAAATTTCAATAGTCTATTATTCTAGGGAATGTTTTCCCACCATGCATCAATCCACAATCAAGGACACACTCACTCATCCCACTACACTCATTATTCATGCACACACATCACCCTCTTTTTTTTCTCATGTTACCATTCACATGTTGCTCATCAACTTCATCTTTCTTTTTTGAACCATTGATCATCCCTTTTGTCATCTTGATCATCATCACAATTTTGAGCTCTTTTTTTTTCATTCACCCATTCCACGCTCAAAACAAGAAGTTCTGTAAGTCATTCAAGGACTACTAGCCACAGTCACTGAATCTCACAAAAACATTGTAGACATGTGCACACAGGCACAAGATTTGATCATGAGGGATTTCCATTCAGAGAACATCACAACCATCATCACAGAAACACTCAAAGATACTCAAACAACTAGTAGTAGTGTTACATAAAACATAGTATGAAGGTGAAGACATAGAGGATGAATGCCAAGATATATTCTAGGGCATCATGTGAATTAAAAATATTTTCAAAGAGATAAAATCTTAACATTTAGCATCACCTCATGATAACACAACCTTACAAGAACCCATCACCACTATAGAGAAAAAGCATAAGAAAATTCAGTGTTGGTTAGAGGATTTACAAAAAGACAATGAAATTACAAAGCAAGCAATTGAAGAACTCAAACTCTTGCTCAAGTACAAAGAATACCTTATTACTATTGCTCAAGAAGAATTTTTGAGATCCCAAGCAGATGTAAAAAGAGTGGAGAATAAAAGAGAAGAATTAAGAGAAAGGTTATTAAAGGAAAAAGCATTAATATATATCCCCTCTTGTACTACTAACCAAGTAACACAACATAGATGCAGAGCTTAAAGATCAATTACACAAATAGAAAGCTAAGCTAAATTAGACAGAGTAAGGGCATTACAAGAAGAACATCGTGGTGTTGCCAAGAAATCGAAGGTCAGCTAGTTGCATAAAATGATCCCCAATCAATGGAACAAAAATATGATATAGTAGTTCCAATGGAAGAATAAAAAAGAGAACATCAAGAACAAGCCTCCACTGCCAACATATGAATATGAACCAACCATAAGTGAGGATAGGATGATTCTAGCAAATGATAGCACCCAAAAGGAATGCATATCCCTAATGAAAGATCTATGGAATGATTTTGAGGATGCATCCTCTGATCTATTTCTAATGAAGCACATGGGAAAAATACATAAGCCAGATTTGGTCTCAACTTACCCACCTACCTATGGCCACATTCAAACAAAAAAATTGGCCAACATTAAAGAGAAGATTCACATTGATGCTGATGACACTTGTATGCTTATGCAAGATGATTTGCAAAATCTAACACGAAAAAAGATTTTGCAAGATAATCCAAATTGGAGGAGGGGATATACATTTATAAAGGCCTAACATGGCTCAAGTATATTATCACGTACCCACATAATCCAATTTTTGCTCCATTTACTAGATGAAGAACATGGCTAGCTCAAGAGCTTCTACAAGAACAACAACAAACAACTATGTATTGCTTGAATTACCTAGATATTGTAACTCCTAAAAGTAACACCATCACCCTATAATATAAGTGTACCTCTATTACTTTTTTGCAATAAAATTTAATGGGCCTCCTAGATTTGACTCCTCAAGTGCTAGTAAAGATTTAGAGACACTTAAGTTATTCTTGAGATCTTTTATTTTAGAGTGAGCTCCTACCAAGATTTTGTTATGGTGTTAGGTTGTTACTTTCTTATGTTAGTCATCCTCCACCCTTATAATAGGTGCAAATTTTAGATATTCACCGTATGTAGAATTTTGAAGAGGTGTTTCATACATGATTTTTTGAAACACATTCTAAAATTTTTTTGTAAATTATCTGATGCCCATACACTATGCTTCAACGTAATCTAGTTAGATAGAGTTCATTTTTCCCAGAATCCTTTTATCTTAGGCCCAAAGTATAGAACAAAAGATGCATCTAATTTTTTGGGCTCGCAAGCACTACAAGAGGGTCAAGAACTACGAGATAAAGCAAACAAAATGTGAACTCCAACCTACTCCACCAAAGGCCTATCAAGGATAATAAAGTTTAGGATGGAGTAGTTATTGGTGGAACTAATGGATTGAAGTAAAGACATGATGTAAGAACTGAAGGCTAGAAATGCCCACCATTTTTTTTTTGGCCCATTAAGGGCATGTTAAATCCTTTGGAAAGATCCAAGGAGTAAAGAAGTTTTTGAGAAAAGAGATTTCAGATGAAGTGGCATCACATGCCATACATGCTTGTTTTCTAATCCATTTATGTATATTTTTACCTATCCGATGAGGTGTAATTTATTCCCACTCCATCTTTGTAAAGAAAAATGAATCCTTGAGCCTTAGAAGTGTTTTCCCAATCTTCTAAGGGATTTTTAGGACTTATTTTGGTAAGAAAATAAGTCTTAAGACTATTTTTAAGCGACTTTTGTCCAAATTTCATGTGAAAGGCCCATGTCCAAAAGTGTAAAGGATAGAAACCCTAAGTTATTTTCAAATATTTGTATGAAATTTTTTTTACATCTTACTTCTTGAGTCTCTATATTTCATCTCCTTCTTCATTTGGAACTTTAAAGGTGTTTTCGAGGTGTCACAACCCCCTATATACCTAAGGTGAGTATTTTTTCATGCTCTTTGCCCATGTTTCATTTGTTTCAGTCTGTGTTTTTGGGCTCATCTTCTTCCAAAGCAAGCATAAGCTCCATAGCTTCAAGAGATGCATCATCATACACTTGAACAAGGTAAACATACTTGAATTGACAATTTAGAGTTGATGTTGAAGTACTATATGCTAGTTATGCCTTGTGCTTGCAGGTCTAGAACAATGATATTCACTAGAAGCCTTACCCTACAAAATGCAAAAACCAAGAGAAATGCAACTCATACATCCCTTGCTAGGGTTTCCCTACCAATTCACTTTTCTAGGGTAGTTGGGGATTGCCTTTAACTGATTTTTTCATTGATTTTTAATTCAATACACGTGACCTCAGTGCTTATGTCAAGCACAATCAAACACGATTCTAAAAAGCACTAAAAAGGATCTAGTGCAACATGTAGCTACTCAAGTCCATGTATCTGCACCTAATTGAAAACGCAACCTCTCTACTCACAAAGCTTCCATCAAATCGTTTTATGAATGCTCTCATAAGCCCTCAACACTCACAACACACGTTATGCAATTGCTTTGTGAAGTTGAATTGTTTTTTGGTAGTCTACTCATTTTGAATTTCTTGTCCTTCTATTTTTCTTTTTTGAGTTGAAAGACTTTTCGTTAACCTCTCTACTATCATCTCTACTATTCTATTCTACTCCTAAATTGAGAAACATGATGAAAGATAATGATCTCATCATAAAAACAAGATAGTAATTACTAATAAATCAACCAACCTTCTTACCATCTCTCCCATGCTTCAAGCTTCAATGGAGACCTTGAACAACAACATGGTCCCTAGAAACATTACCAAAAGTAGATCTCGACTCGTTATCACAAAGCTCAACCCCCATCTAGTGGTTTAGATCAACTTAATTATAAATGGGAGTATATTTACCCTATTCAAGAGTATGAAGAAATTCTATTACAAAGCTATGGAGCCAAAGCATGCTTTCTTGAAGAAGGCTATTCCCAAATACACATGCAAATAGTAAGAAATACACACTTAGAGCATGCAAAAACACTTACCATAGGTGGAGATGCGGTTAGGACACTTCAAGCATACCATGGGAGCTCCGATTGAAGAAGAAGATGAAAGATATGATCCCAAGAAGAAGATGCACGAAAATTCACCTCTTAGACTCAAAAAATTGTGTAAAACTAGGGTTTTTGTCCTATCATGCATAATTGGGTCCAAAAGACCTATGTTGCAAACTACAATTGTTTTGTAGAGCAATCAAATTTTGCCCATAATGTAAATGTGAATATCTTCAAGTCTAGATACTCTTCTTGGTCTTCTTATCACACAAGCATACTTGACTTCTTCATAGCTTCACTAAAGCTTGATTTATGCAAGGGGCAATTTCCCTACCAATTTGCTTGTCTTGGGTAGTTGGGGATCACCTTTAATTGATTTTTTTCATTTCTTTTTAATTCAAGCTGCTTGTGACCTCATTGCTTATGTCATGCACAATGAAACAAGATTCAAAAAAGCACTAAAAAGGGTCTAATGCAACATGTAACTACTCAAATGCACCTATTTTCACCTAATTTGAAACACATGTTTTATACTTCAATACAATGGCATTAACCTTTCCTATTGTCTAAATCAAGAATCAATCACAACTTCAAGAAATTTCATTTACCTCTTTATTTGCAAGCCTCTATGGCTCTGGCAATAGCTTTCTTCGTCTTTCCTAATATTCATGTATTGCAGCATCTTTCTTGTGCTCTATACTCCAATGAAAACCATCAATTGGAAAACAAGCAGCCTTCACTTTTCATTTCCAAGTATCAATGAAGGCTCAAATACAACATCACAGCCAATCTTGATATCCTATTCATATTGGAGACTATCCAATTCACATGAACTCAGTAGATATACATACATGGCATAACAAACAATACTTCATATCACATCCAAGTATCCTTCATTATTCAAAAAATCCACACTTATCTCCTCATATCAGAGTACCAATCATAACATAATCCTCAAGATCTAACTGACATGTCTCTGACATATACCATTGTTCAAAAGATAATACCCCTTTTTATCAATCAATATCTAACATATGGCACAATTCAAACAATAGTACATATTCCAAATAAAATTTATCAATCAAAGAAGCATTGAAACTTGTATCGAGGTACCAATAATTGCTTAGGTATTCAACCACAACCATTACTCATACCATATTCATGTTGGGGATTGTTTACTTTCAATAACTTCTCTTGGCACACCTCTAAGTTCTAACATCTATTTAACAATCACGAATCCATAGATACAACCTTTATAAGATACAAAGTAGCACCTCCCCCATAATTAAATTACTATTCAACGGTCACAAAGCACACAACTATCTCACATATTAAGGTACTAATCATAGTATAGGTATTCCATCACACCAATCACACCTCATAGTTCATTCCACCTCCCAGTATTCATGTCCATTCTCGCATCAAATCAATAGCGCAAAAAAATCCAAAACTAGTCAAAGATTGGAGTTCCCTTTATAGAAACACACACAACAACCTCCCATTCTATTCAACAAAAAGTCCACTTATTGACACCTGAGGTCAACAATTTTCTCGATGAATCTCTATCAATCTTTATGCCTATCAAAATTTTATCCATTCTTATTTGTATTATATAGAGGAACAAGCCACATGATCAAACAGAAATCCCAAAATAGTCCTATCATTTCAAGAACCTTAAGAAGCACCACTTGTATAACAAGAAATAGTATTGTTATTCTCAAGTATAATCTAGATAATGTTTACCATGTTAAAGAATACCCAATGAAAATAGTCTTTTACTATTCCTCTCAAGTTTCATTCATTGATCCCATTTCTATTCCAATGTCCCACTTATTTTCCTATAACATCATTACCTCTTGGAGACCTGACTATGTGGTACAAACCATGCATGAGCCAAACTGCCCTAATATCACTCCCATAATTCGATCAAAATAAGGAACATTCTAACATTTGGAGAAGGCATATTGTAAAAACTTCATGTGGCAACATATACAAACAATAAAACACTTATTATCCCATTGCTACACACCCAAATCAAAAAGGTCCTTAAACATAGTCTTACTCAAACCTTAAACACGTTTTCACATCATATGACATCTTATAGATTATAAAAAACACTCCAATTAGAACAATCTATCCAACATACTCATAGTATCATCATTTGCCATAATGGTCAACAACCAACCCTAAACATCAAGCAAGATCCATTTTCCATAATTTTATTCAAAATCTTCAATTATCCAAGTTAAATCATTACTAAACTATCCAAGGCCACCACATCACGTATTCACATAGGCAAGCTTTTTATTCAAAACATTCAAATCATCTTGCAAGGTAATTGAAAGTAACCTGCCCAATCTCACAAAAATAGTTATATCCATTACAAGTGTTCATTCTCCTCAATTCACCTATAACTATCAACATATTTATCACCGTTGTAAACCACAAAGCCTCTCAATAAATGCTTTAAAAGATGATACACCATCAATACGAGACTCATTACATGCCTCCTTAAATACTCTAATAGTAGTGATACTCATACTAATCATTCTCAATCTTAAGCTCGGATGGTTTGGTGTATTGATTATTGCTACCCTACTAACCACAACCTAACTTACTTGAGTTTGGACAACTACACATATTAAATCCATTCTCCACTTGCACCTTCGATACAAAGATATCAAGGAGAAAGCCACAAGCAACAAGTTTGCAATTGAGGTCCATTATTTACATCTATTAGTTTCAAAGATACATGAAATCAACAGTCATGAGGTGTCATGATTACACACCCTTACATTATGACTACCTACCTAATAATCAGTTTTTTCATAACCATCATCATCAAGTATCGTCTATTGAAGGAGATCCCACTGCCATTCCTCACCAAATACAAACACATTAGCTACAATGAACCCTAAGTTGCACATTGACAAGCTACAAACATTAAAGTGTGATGACAAGTTGTGTATTGATATAGAGCTTACTTGCATCTGGATAGTTTCATGCATTAAATCCATTCTCCACTTGCATCTTCAATACAAACATATGAAGGAGAGAGCTATGAGAAACAATTCCATAACACAGGTCCATTATTTATATCTACTAAGCACAGATACACAAATATAACAGTCATGAGATGTCATGATTATGCACCCTACCATTATAACTGCATACCCAATAATAAGTTTTCATAACCATCATCAGCGAGTATTATCTACCATAGAAGATCCCACCATCATTCACCAAATACAACCACATTAGCTACAATGAATCCTAAATCACATATTGATAAGAGAACCCTTTCACATTCAAATACACTTATAGTCATCCACATCAAGTGATGCACACCAAAACTACAAAGGCACATTTTTATCCTTTGCACAATCCACTATTACCAATCACAAAATTAAAACACAAAATGGGGTTTTTTTCATTCAATTTGAAGTATAGATCAAAAATTTTCATCACAAGGAAGATGGTCCTTATATTTTAGGTTACATGAAAATCGTTTACTTAAGAATCATTGTATCACCTAGAGACCTAACCAGTCGGGATATTGATGCACAAACTATATCAAACAATAATTACAAATAAGTATATATATGTGCATGTTTGCATGTGTATATATGTATGTAGATATGATACTAGCCTACAATTTAAAATACTTTAAAACTTATATCTAATCAAACTTGAGATACATCTATATGCCAAAATCCAAAAAAATAACACATTTTAAAACAAAATAATATAAAAGATCGTCCACATAGATAAAAATCAAAAAATAAATGAGCAAATACATCGCAATACTCTTATTTCAATACATTTTTTAATCAAATAGCTATGATATAAAAGATTCCAAAATAGCAAGAGAGTCGTTAAAAAAATGTAAAAAGTCTTCAAAAGACATTAAATAAGACACCAAACGCTTTTATTGACAATACTTAATAAAAAATATACATGTTCTTCCTTCCTACATGATCTAATCTCACAAACATATTCATGAAGTAAACATAAAACGTCTACTTAATTCCTACTTAACACAAAAAACTCAATCATACTTAAATATATATCTAAAAGTTGCATATGCATCACATATAAAATCTTGCTAGAAACATATGTTCAAATGCATCACAAGTAGATCTTGAATCAGGTATTTTTTATTTTGATCATTCATTGTGAAGAAATTCTCCAAAAATAATGCATATGATTGAAATTACCTAATCTAATATGCTCTAATTCGAATGTAAATTATTTTGGTTGAGAACTCAATGCAACCTTTGACGAAGATAATAAACCATAAAATAATCCCCCATTTTATGTTTCCCACATTGAGTGTTGTTTCATGAGTTCTTTGTGGTATGATTATATGTTGATATATTTCGATAGTGATTTGTGTGAACACACTTAGGACCATCGGGGCACTTTTTTCCATCTTTAGGAGGGTATATATGCCTATAGCCGTAACAGGTTACTTATCTTTGTACATTCACTCGGTAATACATTAAGTATTGTGTGTTGTGCTTCAAGCTTCTTTTTCTTTGGTGTGATGTTTGTGTGCTTCATATATGTATATCAATAAGCAGAAATAAATTAAGAGATAAACTACGATAAACTATTTCGTAAGACTAGATGTATATCGACCTATAATACTACTACATATCAACAAGCATAAATGAATTAGGAGATAAATTTGATAGAATTAATGGTAAAATTTTAATCATTAGAAGATATAGATACAGTGAATTTT
The DNA here is from genome assembly GCA_020310875.1 of Ceratopteris richardii. Taxonomy (NCBI): domain Eukaryota; kingdom Viridiplantae; phylum Streptophyta; class Polypodiopsida; order Polypodiales; family Pteridaceae; genus Ceratopteris; species Ceratopteris richardii. Next base: position 176,896,264 of record CM035414.1, read on the forward strand.
CAAATTTTCTAACTCATCTTAGCTTCTGGTGTAAAAGCGTTATCGAGGCATATATTTGTCTAAGGGTAACTAGAAACACAATTCAAGAATAGGAAAAAGACATATATAATTTCTATTATCAAATATTGCTCATATATGAACCACTTCAAAAAACTAAAACCAAGAATTAGATATTTATATTTCAAAAAATGTCAAGTATATTCACCTTTCAATCAAATGATTTTGAATATTTTATATATTTCTATCTTCAAATTTCAATAGCACCATTCATTATTTTCGAGATTACTCATACTAGTATTATTTTGAATCATATACCAACTAATTGAAAAGTCAATCATCTTATGGTAAAACTATTTGCACAGATACAAAATAAATACTACCCACCTATGTAAAAGGCCTGATTTAATCAAAGCAAAACTAAATATCTAGCCATGCAATTCAATTAAAGCAATACAAAATCCTTTTCTATTAGAGGATATGATGCTTGAAAAAAAGTTTAATCTACGTAAACGTATGTCTCAGGTAAATTCGCTTAAAACTCTTCCTCCTATTTAGGAATCATATTTGTAACTTTGTACTTGATAGTAATACTTCGAGCTTGGGTGTTGTAAAATTCTTCTAAAGCTACAATATCCATTCAAATTTCTCTTTATTCTAGTCACTTCACCTTTGCTTCAACTTCATCCCATAGATCATTGATCATGAGCTAGTATTGAAGATGTATTTGCCATGTAGAAGTTGCTTCCACTAAAGCGATCTACTGCTAACATAAAAATGGATGTCCTATCTCTACTACTAAAAATTAAGAAAGTGAATGGTCAAGTTAATTCTTTTACACACTCTCACAAACCTATTGTGATTCCAGTTGTTGGTTTTTATATCCACAGAAGATATAGAGACAAAGTAAAGAGAAAAAGACATTACAAAAATAGGAGATATACACAATTCATTGCTAGTATATGACCAATGTCTAGCCCTCATGATTCTATGTAATAATGCACATTTTGTAAGGAACCCATTATAAGGAGAAGCAAGTCATGAATACGCCAATCCATGGGAGTTACTAAAGTCCCCAAGGGTGGATTCCAAGTGAGCATTGAGCAACCCTAACTAGGGAGTCCCAATGGACCAATGGTCTTCCTAGCACCATGGTAAAGGGAATATTCTATGGAATATTCCTTGTCAGACAAAAATCACTTGTATTTGTTAGGATGATTGAATCAACCTAAGCCACATATATGGATTATGTGGACATTAGCTACCCATGTTCTACCACCCATGTGTTTAACCATTGGTGAAAGGCTATACCTCTCTACTAGGTTATGTATACGTGACTTCTACACTACCCGAGACATTGAACTGAATAACTCCCTATCTTGATTTATCTAGATCACTAGTTATGCTCTACCTTGAGAGTGCAGGGCTGGATAACACCATCATCTTTGTACTTGTTTTTAGTAAGAAAACTTTTTTAATTCTATTATATCTATTATCTTCTCTCTCATTGTTCTTGAGATCTCTAGCATAACTACTTTCTTAATGGTATCATACTTGTTAGGTATCTATTAGTAGAGAGTAATTTCTAAACTTTGCAAGTATATTTTATTATCACCATAATGCATGGTTAATGGGTTAATCGTTTGTTAACAATGCATTTGTTAATGTTGTTGTTGCATCGACTTGCAATCCTTTGTCTGCATTCCCTAGAGACAAGCTTGAAGGAACAAGTTACGCACTCTAGAAGTCCATACTTTTGCAATTTTGGACTCTTAAGAGTTGCTCGATAATGCATGGGCCACTAGGTCCTTATCCAAAGCGGAATCCTATGGAAGATCCATCAAATCCTTGAGTGGAAATCCAATCTTATTCAAATCTTCTTTGAGCTTCAAAGAGATGGCATGCAAATGCTTTATGTTCCATTATTATGAGTGTAATTGATTATATGCTTACTCTAGTCCAACACACCTATAAAGCACACGTCACTTTGGGCATATTAACTCACTAATATGAGACCAAGAATCACATTGGAATTCAAAATCTTGATAATCAACTAACAAATGAGATGTACTCTGAGTCAGGGAAGGCTAAAGATTTCATAAAGCAAATCCAACATATACAAGATCCACTTGTTTGTTGGTGTTGTTGCAATACCTTAAAAAATAGCTCACGTGTCTGTTCAAATTCTTTCTAAAAAATGTGATGGACTCAGAATTGCCCTTGGCACTCAAGTTAGAGCCTCCTCTATTACCTTTCAAGAATAAGCAAGGTTCAAACAATGCAGCATTTTTAGTAAATGCAAAGGCCAAAGCCTCGTTTTATAAATCAAAGAAGAAGCCAAAGAAGAACAAGTTGACAAAAAGTTTTTTCTATTGCCACAAGAAAGATTATGCAATAAAGAATTGCACGAAGAAGCAAGCTAACAAGAGAAATAATACTCTTGAATCCACATGGAATAGAAAATCATTAAATAACACAAAACTTGAACTATGGAATGGCATAGAGGAGGTATGTACATCTTCCCAAACCCATGTGGATGAACCTTGGATATCAGATAGTGGAGATCTTGCCACATGAAAAGGATAGTACAGAAATTTTGGATGGAACAATTAATATTGTAAGAAGAGAAGTGTGAAAAGGTAACTTGTATGAGTTAAATGCCTTCACTGTTGAAGAAGAAAGGGACACTAGTAGACTTTGGCATCAACATTTTGGGAAACTTGGATTTCTCATTCTCAAGAGATACATAGAAAAGCTATGGTAGCATATTTACTTGCATTTTTAGATTTGCACGAACGATGTGAAACTTCCATAATGAGCAATCAGCAAAGGAAGGCATTTCCAAAAGAGAGAATCAATACATCTCAATCTCCTCTAGAGTTTTTTTTTTAAGGAAGTTCGGCATTAGCCTATTCTCCCGTGCTTTAATTGAAGTAAAAGAAAACAAAAGTAGAGATGAACCAGCCTACCACCCATGGGACCCCCCAAATCCCACAAAGCAGGGGAAGAACATACAGAGCTAGAGGGTTCTACAAAGAAGTTGATTACCCTTTCGTCCTCGTCATCCGACGCACACTTGTCTTTAATCTTGTTGTTCTCGCGGAGAAACACTCTATGGTGCCTAAAAGGCGGGAACTTCTTGCAATTGGAAATTCTTTTGCCTAGAAGGAAAAGAGATTTCTCGATAGATTATTCTTTAGGAGGGTTTCCAAAATTGGAAGCACATCTCACCATCCAAATCTTCCAGAGGGTCTCACCTCTTATACCATTCCAAAGTGATGAGGAACAACCAATCGCCTCACCCAAAAGCACTTGCTTCCAATTGATATGTTGTTGTCACAGCAAGATTTTTCCAAGAGTTCGCGAAGCAGATTTGGGCCACGAGAAGAAAATGTGGCCCAAGTCCTCAACACTACGATGGCACCTCTTACACCATGGTGGAGCCCCACAAATTTTGTTAGCCTTTATATTGGTCCAGATTCCTTGGTGGAGGATTTGCCACATAAGCACCAACCTTTTTATCTCAATGAGGGGGTGCCAGAGAGACATGAATTTTAGATCCCAATGCAATCCCATGCATGTAAGACACCACTTCTTATTAAGCATGATATGAAAGTCCAAATTCTCCTTGATTCTATGAATTTTCTTTAGGTTATTACCATTGTGCCATTTGAGACCTTCATGGTGGGGAGGGTCTTGACCGATGAGAAGGCGTGTTTTTTTTTAGTGTTCCCAAGCAATGCATCTACTCTGCAAGACCATCCATTCTTCAAATGTCACTCTAATTTTTGGATCGATATCCTCAAATCTAATCCATCGGCCAGCTTCTTGATTCCATAGGTGTTTCCAATATCAGAAACCCTTGTTCCAGAGCTTCTTAGATTTTTGAAGATTCCAAGACTCCATGCCTTTGATGCCCTTGATGGAGAACCAAATCGAATCATTCTGTCTGATACGTGTTGCACACTTCTAATCTTCACTGATTCTGATGAACTATTTGATCTTGTTCCAGCTCTTCCATAGAGAGAAAAACAGACTCGAGCCTTTAGGAGACACCGGGAGTGGGGAGAATAGAAGGGTGAGAAGGCGCACGTCCTTCCAACTAGAGTGACCCACCAACATAAGAGATTTCTTGTTTCTAAAGATAAGCATGGTCCAAGAGGCCTCACTAGTACAGCAGGCTTTGATCAGCCATTTAGTAGCATACTTGTTTGTCATGCCCTGAATGTCCAGAATGCACAGACCCCCACAATCCATTTGGAAAATACAAGTAGACCATTTAATTTTGAGGAAACCTCTTCTATTGGGGTCACCCGTCCAGAGAAAATTTTTGCAAATTCTTTCCAATTTGGTAATCTCTTGATCCTTTGGTCTCCAACAAGAGAGAAAGTAAATAGTCAATGAGATAAGAAATGTATTAATTACCATGACGCACCCCACGAATATCTTTCCAGTAGACTAGCTTGTTATCGAGCTTAGAAGGACCCTGTTCCAATGTTGGTTCATCAAAATGCCAAAACCCATTGGAATACCTAATAAGCAACCTTGACAACCTTGGTCAACTAGAAATCGGAGTGGAAGTCAAGTAATGTCTCTAAAAGCAGTTTAAGAGTGGTTCATTTTGGACATTGAAGCCCCACAAAAAGTGTCCAAGCATCACCAAAAGGTATCAATGCTTATCATATCATTGTGCACAAAGACATTTATGTCATCTGCAAAAAGTCTCATGATCATCAGGCCATGATTGAGAGGGAGGGAGAGACCCTGAATATGGCCTAAGTCCATATGATGCTTCACTAGGCAACTGAGCCCCTCCCTAGCAATAGAAAAAAACATAGAGGCCAAAGGGCATCCTTGCATGATAGAGTGTTTTAGTTTGATAGTCGTCGACAACTAGCCATTGATATTAACCTGTGTCGTTCCATTTCATAGTAGGGTAGAGATCATCTTAGTGAATTTTTTACTACAATCGAGGTCTTTAAGAGATTGGAGAATGAAGTCACATTCAAGCCTATCATATGCTTTGTCGAAGTCAATCTTAAGGAAGATAACATCTTAAGCAGAATCTTCAGCAAATTCAAGACCTTCCCAAATATCAATGATAGCCTCCATGATGGACCTACCCTTGATGAAGCCCTTCTGGTCCTCACTTAACCAACTTTGTAAGTGGCAAGAAATTCAGTTGGCAATCACTTTTGCGAGGATCTTGTATCTCGTTTGTAGCATCATTATCGGGCGCCAATTCTCAATCATGTTTCTGTTTCCTTTTTTTGTAAATAAGCTTGATGATGCCTTTGTTTAGACATTTGGGCAATGCAACAAACAACAATGCCTCTTGCCACACCAAGCGGAGTTCAGTGGCCACCACCTATCTAAAGGCCTTGAAAAACTCATTGGTAAGGTCGTCAGGACCCAGGCTTTTCCCATTAGGAAGTGCATTGACAAATTCAAGAATTTCATTGTCTAAACTCGGAGCTTCAAGTAGAGTATTCAAATTATGTGGGGTTCTTGTTCATTTGACTCTAGAAATGGTCGCCATGCAATCATGCTTGTGGGAAGAAAGAGGTGTTGAGACCCCGAGGAGTTGGAAAAAGTGATTGACAATCACTGAGTGCATTCGAACCCATTGGTGTTCATCAAGAAGGGGACAACATCTTTAGATAAGAGGGCACACATCTCTTTAGTAGGTTTGTCAGTCGTACCAACCCACCACTCTTTAAAGTATACCTGTAGATTTTTCCTTTGAATTTCTTCCTCGTATCTCAACAGGCCTTTGATTTTCCGTAGTCCCATCTGATATTGAGAGTTGCCTTTGTTCACTTCCTCCTCAAGTCGCCTCAGTCTCTCATAGAACTTCTCTCTTTGCATGCGAGGAACATTTTGTAGCATCCTCTAGGTCCTGACCAAGATATGATGATTCTTCATAACTGCGATCCCTCCAACTTTTGGCCGGTGATGAGAGGTTGGCGAAGGTCGAGTTCCAAGCCTCAATAATCTCATGTTGGAAGGAGGGGAAGGAGAAAGATGTTGAGGTAGCATGAAATCACGGTGCTCTCTTTAGCTTGGTGAAAGGCTTGAAGGCTTCTTCAACAAGCAAGCCAGTGTGGCCAAGATGTGGGGCTCCCAAAAACCCCACCAGAGATCGAACCCCATCTGCAGCATGAATTGTTTTATTGGCAAAAAACTTTTTCAAAAATCATGGCGTTGATCACGGGATTCTTTTTTTATGATTTTCAAACAAAAACATCGACGGTAGACTCTCAATGCATTTTTGGGGTCGATTTCTTTCCACAATTGTGCTTTCTTCTTATGCTTTTGCAAGAGTTACAAAACTATATAAGAAGGCTTTGGCCTATTGTTCAATATCACTCAAGTCTCTCAAGTGCTCAAGGCTAATGAGAAGGAGGTGATCAAGATCTTTGGAGAAGATCTTTGGAGGCCATCTTGGAGGAGAAGGTCTTCTTGAAGAGAGAGTGTTCACACACTCTTGAGGAGGTGATCACTAGGAGGCTATCTTGGAGGAGGAGTTCTCACACTCTTGGAGGAGTTGTGGTTAACTTCAGGAGATATCAGGAGGAGATTCTACCAGCTTACCATCAACATCCATTGTTGATTTACTATGAGTAGCAAGTCTATTTTCGTTCTTACTTTGTAGGTGACTCCTTTCTGATTTAGGTTGATCAGAATTTGGCTTTGCTATAAAACAGCTCTAAATTGTTCGTATTCTCCATGTTCTCACACACACACTCTTCATACCTCTTAAGCACACAATCTCTGCTTTTCAAACAAAGAAACTGACGATAGATTCGTGATGCATTTTTGGGGCCGATTTCTTTCCATGTTTGTGCTCTCCTCTTGTGCTTTTGCAAGAGTAAAAAACTATATAAGAAGGCTTTGGCCTATTGTTCAATATCACTCAAGTCTCTCAAGTGGTCAAGGCTAAGGAGAAGGGGGTGATCAAGATCTTGGAGAAGATCTTTGGAGGCCATCTTGGAGGAGAAGCTCTTCTTGAAGAGAGAGTGTTCACACACTCTTGAGGAGGTGATCACTAGGAGGCTATCTTGGAGGAGGAGTTGTGGTTTACTTTAGGAGATATCTGGAGGAGATTCTATCAGCTTACCATCAACATCCATTGTTGATTTACTGTTAGTAGCAAGTCTATTTCCATTCTTACTTGCTAGGTCACTCGTTTATGATTTAGGTTGATCAAAATTTGGGTTCTTTGTAAAACGGTTCTAAACTATTTGTATTCTCCATATTCCCACACACACACTCTTCATACCTCGTAAGCACACAATCTCTTGTATCTAGTTCCTATTTTTGTCTACATATAGATATTGTTAGTTTGTATCATATTCACACATTTTAATTCAACATTCAAATATAGATAGTGTAGGTGAGCCTCATAGATTACCGTTACACTTGAAATCTCTTCTATTCTCTCTCTATCTCTCACTCATCCATTTTTTGAGTCTTATGTTTGTATGTTAAGGTTCATCTGTTGGAAGATCTTGTAAACATGTGATTTATTGTTATTGTGGCCCACTTCCACTTCCAACATATGGTATTCAGACCTTAGAATACCAACAATCCCCACAAAGAACAATGTTGTGGGAAAGAGAGACCAAGGAACCCTAGGTGGCAATCCTCTCTGTCTCTCACTTCGAAGCATAAATGGAAACAATGGTGAACTACAAGGGGTCTTTGAAGGACACAGCAAGCCAACGATGATTCTGATCTTCAAGGGCATTGGCAAGACTATCAAACCAAATGTTTTTAATTCCAATAGCTATCCCACACACCCCCCTAGGGTGAGTAGTGGAAATCCAGAAATGAGTCGAAGAAATACGTTTTAGTCTTTTTTGTAGGCCGTCTCCATCACTTTTGTTCTCTTGAATACGGATGAAGTCCGGGTTTAGGCTATTATCCTGAAACCATTAGCCAATTACAACCGCTCTTGAGGGGTCAAACAATCCCCTTACATTTAGCGATATGAAGCTCATTAACGCAGGTTAATTTTTTTGGGGGGAGAAGCCTTGCCCCTTTTCTTCTTGTTTTTCTCTTCGTCTCTTTTCTTTGAAGTGGAGGCATCCGGACAAAGGATCCTGCCTTTGAGGGAGCTCTTTCATGGATCTCCAACAGTTGCTTCCCTTTATGGGTCGCCTTCTTTAGAAATGGACATGGAACCTCCTCGGGAATTGTAGATCGGATGATGGAGCTTTCACTATTTTCATTGTTAGTGGTGAATCCATCATCTTTACTAGTAGTGTACCCCTCTTGGGTATCTTCTTTACTGGTGGAATCCTCTAGGGTTTTTCCTTCTGTGTCCTCGTCACACTGGTTCCTTCCCCTTGGGTAATCGAACTAGTTGATCTCTTTCTCCAAGTTGTAGTAGATGTTCTTGAGTGTAGATGTGCCAGAGGGGCACCTCTCAATTGTCCCCTTAGGGCTTCTTTTCCTTTTTCATCTTACTTCTGTGAACCCTTCTAAGATTGTGGCCGTGACTTGAGTTTCTTTCTCTTCCCCACTATTTAGAGGATGATCTTGCGTCCTGATTTCTCTTTGTAGCATTGAATGCTTCTTGGTTTTGCTTATTCTTTGAGGAATTATGTTTCGACGGACACTCTTTTAACCTATGTCCTTGGAGTCCACAGTGAAAGCATGCGTTTAGTAAGTTTATGTAAATGATCTCCTGCTCCGAGGCATCTCCTTCACTGATGTCTATGGAAATGTTCGTAGGAAGAATCTTATTTAGATATGTTTTGACGCATATTTGGGGGTGCCATCTTGCATTGAACAAAGGTTTCGAGCCTTCATAGATAAAGCCCCCAACATCCTCTCTCGAGGCAATGGCCGACCAATGGGTGCCACAATTTCTTGTAAGAAGTCGTACAAGAAAAATGGCACGTTACGATGTTGTACCCAGAGCAGGTAGCGGAGCAGTTTCATCTTATTTGGAACAAAGTTAAGGAACCACCTAAAGAGGCATAAGGTTGATCTCTGGATCTACCAAATGCCAACTTGCAAAGCTTGAAACACCATCTCATCATGCTCGAAGACCAAAGGCACATGATTTGCCAGTAAGAATTGGCACTTGCTCACAATCAACCTGCACTGGAACCACTCCTTAAGGAACCAAAGGTGAAGGGACTCAAGGGGGGGTCTCGAGCCAAAAAATTGACCCATGATACATGTTTTCTTTAATTCTTCTTGCTTTGCCAAAATATCCTCCCTCTTAAGTGAAACACTAGGAGGCTTGACACCAACCGACTCCTCGAGGGCAATGGGAGAATTGTCCTTCACTGGGGGGCCCACATTTCTAATCATCAACAAAGGCAATGCTCCGACCAATGAAGGGAATGATCCACCAAAGAAAGATATAATTGGAACTGAGTGGATTTGGAAATCAATATACAAAGAAAATTGTACTTTAGAGAAGTCCAAAGCTCAACTTGTTGCACAAGGATTTCACAACTAGAAGGATTTGATGTCCAAGGGACATTTGCACCAACAACTCGAATGAATACAACTTGCATAGTACTTGTAGTTGTTGTGCATGAAAGATGGCCTATATTCCAAAATGATGTGAGATCGCCATCTCTAAATGGATACTTGAAGGAGGAGGTATATGTGTCTCAACTATTGGGTTTTGAGGTACCTCATTTAGAACATGAGGTTTGTGGAATTGAGAAGGCATTACCTGGCCCTAAGCAGGCTCCAAGAGCTTGGTACCAACGAATAGATAGTTTTTTTCCAAACCTAGGCTCTCAAAGAAATAGTTTTGATATCAAAAGTGTATGTTATAAGAAAAGATAGCATAGCCAACTAGTGATTATCATCTTGTATGAAGATGACTTGATCATTAAAAGAGATCGTAGGATTATCCATTAGAAGCATATACTAAAAAGTGTAGAGAGCTTGTTGAGTCTTATCTTTTTTCGCAACAATAGACCATATATCTACTATATTGTTGAAGTATTGAGCACGTTCTCTAACAAACCAAAAGAGAGCCATTGGAATGTAGGTATGAGAATTCTAAGGTACATTGAAAGGATCTTGGATTATGGTGTTCTTTATACATAGATGATATGATTCAAGGGTATTGTCATTCGAATTTTACAAGATATTGTGATTCTAAGAAATCGGTTTTCAGATATTAGTTCTTACTTGGTTCAAGAATATTTTCTTGGGTGACTAGAAAACAACACAATCTCGCACTCTCCTCCAACAAAGAAGCTTGCTTTGCCTCCGTAGTCTGGTTAAAGAGAATTCTTGCATATCTAGGCGAAAATGGCGACTATGTTTAAATGTGATTATAAAAGTTGTATAACCATTGCAAATAACCAATATTTCATGTTTGCACTAAGCATATAGAAGTACAATACCATTATGTTCATGAGTTGATTGAGGATGAAATTGTAGAGCTAGAAAATTGTCCAACATAGGTGAATTGTGCTTACATATTCACTAAAGCACTTGGAAAAGAGAAGCTCAACAAGCATCTTAAATAGATGGGCTACTTGATTTATCATTTGATAAACATTAAGATGGAGTGTTAGTATATGACTAATGTCTATCTCTCATGATTGTTTGTAGTCATGCACATTTTATAAAACCCCCATTATGAGAAGAAGCCAATCATGCATTTACCCAATTGATGAGAATCCAACTTGCATGTTAGATGAAGAACAAATTGGACCATTTAAAGTACAGTAAGGAAAGGGATTTATCAAAATCCCTAATTATAGGGTTTGGGGTAGCAGTGAGAAACCCCGACTCAAGGATCCCAAGGGGCCAACGATCTCCCTGGCATGGGGTTCGAGGGCAAAGACCTCGATGAGACAATACAGAGAATATTCCGCAGAGTATTCCTTGTTCGACTCAAAAATCATTAAATTCACCTAAATTGCAGATGGGAATCACACGCCACCCACATTATACCACACATGTCTAACCATCTATAGAAGGTCCCCATTAGGCTATATACACATGACTTTCACACTATCCCAAACATTGCATGTGTGAGCATACTTCTATCTTGGAACTCCGTATCTAGATTTGTCTAAATCACCATTTAAGCTCTACCTTGAGAGTGCAAGGGTGGGCAACACCATCATATTTGTACTTGTTGTTAGTAAGCAAATTTTTTTAATTCTATTATATCTCTTATCTTCTCTACTGATGTTCCTATGTTCTATTGTGTAACTACTTTCTTACAGATATAGCAAAAGGAGATAAAGTACTCCAACAAGCTACTCTACTATACAAAAGTTGAACTTACAAAGGAAATTTAAGGCTTGAGATCACCTAAATGTAGCATACATGATGATTATGAGTGTTCTTGGGTTCCTCTTTATACACGATTATTCCTCGTGGCTACAAAAGCATAAAAAGGTCTATTTTCTATAGGTCCATGATATATTCGTTGAAAGGCTCCCACTATCATTATCAAAGAATAAATGACACAATTTCCAATTAACTATGCAAAACTTTAAGTAATAAATGCCACATGACTTTTAATATATGAAGACATAATCCAACCACCAAGACGAGTTGGATCCATGTACAGCCATTTGATGTCCAAATCATGAAGTTCGGCCAAGAAGAACATGGATCCAAGTAGTGGAAAAAATATCGATTAAACTGATAGTTTTTGTTTATGGTAAACATAGAAGAGCTACAATCTTTAACTATCACAAAGCCTCGTAGTTAACTAAGATTCAAAATACTTTGTCTGAGAAAAAAGATGGCTAATCAGTATACTCAGAATTTTCAACAATGAAGCCTAGTGAGTAATGACCTAATAAGACTTACTCATTCAATAGATTAATTATTACTTCAAGACCTAAAAGTAATTATCAAAAGATTTATATAATTTTGAATTAGTGTTCATAATCAAATACACTATTAAGTTGACCAATTACTTAATTGATTTCATAAACCTTCCACCTACATCATAGTATTACTTACAGGTGTTATATATTCTAGCGTTGAATGAAAACTACAAGTTACACAGGGTAACTCAGCGTCATTCCCAAATGAGATACCTCGATGTCCAAAGATTAAAGGCATGAGAGAGAAAATATCTGCTCCCAATCAAAATTGGGATATGATAATGATCACATTTCTCAGTATCAACAAGGTAGAATATTACCTGACAGGTTAGTTCCTTACAAAAAAAAACACATATCTACTCCATCCATAAACCTGTAAAGAACTCCCTTTCTTCATTTTTCATATAATGCATCAACATAAACAAGAAACTTGGTGTTATCCTTAAACAGGCACACAAATTACCCAAGTATCACATATACAAAGGGAGATACACTCAAATCTGTCTTGTATAATCTTCAGTGGTCAACAATGGTTTGTATGGAAGATGAGGTCTCTCTATAGAGTAATAATACTTACAATATCACTCAACCAAAGATCAACTACAAGCAACAAACATTATAATAAGAACTTAAGATATGACCATGAAGAGGCATTATCATCTAACCACGGTCCTAACTTTGCATGATGCTAGAAATCACTCCAATCTTTGAGATGTAAAGTGACTAAAACAAAACAAGAGCACTACTACAATCATGTGTAAAAGGCTACCTAATAACAAATAGAATGTAACATAAAGGGGACGTCAAAGTTGTCTAGGCGACCCATGAAAACAAAAAAGGATGGATATTATGGCACTCATTTTTTGGTGGTCCAAATTGGATGGGGATAACAACTATCACACACAAAAAATCTTTTGATGATTTTGAATTTTATTGGTACAAGTTAGAGAGAGCTTCCATGCATAACATCAAAAATCCATATTCAGGATCGCAAAACCGTGTCCTAATTGCCATCCATTAAAAAATTAGAGGCTATGCAAGGAGTAGTCTATAAAAAATCATTGGGTGCCCTCATACTATGACGTTTATGATTTCAAGAGACAAAAGCTAATAAATATAGCCATATAGTAAGTTTCTAATCAATCTTGCTTTATTTTTTTGTAACAAAGAAAAACCTTAAATCAATCATCATCATCTCTACGTATATCATCAACAAAAATAGGAGAACCCCCCTTAGAAACACGAGCTAATTCTATTTTATGTCATCTTATGGGGATCATAAATGGGCAAATCCAAAAAATCAAATTTAGTCTTTCCACGTTTCAAAGAATTATATTATCCAAATTACTCCAACATAAATATAAAATATTAAAGTTTGCACCAAAGTACAACATATGTAAACAAAGAAAAAGCTCATTACTTAAATAAAACTCCCACTTTAAACAAGAATCAAATATTAAGCAAAAAAATGAAGTGAAAAAGGTTGATATTATTCTTGGGGTATTGATGATAATTTAAGGTATCTATGTATGTAGTTCATCCCCAAAAAATTCCCTTGCATTTGTTTATACATCCCACATAATACTTATTGTATTAACTTAAAACATAGAAATTAAGAATACAAAGCCTTAGTAGACGAATGCATTCTAAGACTTAGAATAAATAACCTAATAAAAGCTTTAGTCACATTATTTCAAAAACGATTTTACATGTCAAGCAAATTCATTACCCACTATATTGGTATAAATCACAATTGTTCAATTGGGACTATGGATACAACAATGTTCCCAGGCACAACATGGATCGTGTGTGTGTGTGTGTGTGTGTATGTGTGTGTGTGTGTGTGTGTGTGTGTGTGTGTGTGTGTGTGTGTATATATACATAAAATGTGTGACACGGGAAAACTTATGCATTATGGAAAAATAATGTTTATATTTTCATAGATCCATATAAAGGGAAGTAAGAACTTAAAATTGATATGTATGTATGTATGCATGTATATAACATCCGTTTTGAATATGCCATGGAGTCACATTAGTTTTCATGTGTGTATATGAATATATGTGTTCGGTAGTTTCTACATAGTTATTGCTAGATAAAGGTAAGGATGAGAAGTATGTATGTATGTGTGTATGTGTATGCATGCATGTATGTATGCATGTATATATGTATGTATGTATGTATGCATGCATATATGTATTTATGTATGTATCTATGTGTGTGTATGCACATACATATACACACACACAAGGGTTCTAAGTACTAGGGCAAAAATCAGCAATCCCAACAGAATTTAGGGTTTCTTCTCTGAAATAAGAAGCCACAAAGCTTCTTCTCTTGAGGTCGTAGGTAATAAAACGTGATACAATAGCAAGATTTGAAGAATAACTGAAAATCAGCTCCTACTTACAAAAATCACCATGCACACACTTGAGAAGCGTGTGAAGAAGAAGATGAAAGCAACAAATCACCAAAAATCAACTCCAATAGCATAGCTCCTCAACCTCTTAAGATAAGATCTTCACCTAAGGTCACTTTGATAAGTGATGAATTGATATATTGTGTGTCTCTAAGGATGTGTTTCTAACACCTTAGGACCAAAAAACAAAATCTATAAAGGAAAAGCTAAAAATACATTATTTTCACAATTTGTGAGTTATTTTGTACAAATTTGAGTTCTTTAATGGAAAAATTATAGATGCTTTTTTTTGGGGATTAAATCCTCCTAATTTTTAGGATATAAGTAGATTTTCTTGACCGAGAGACTAAGCTCTACCATTCAGTGTGATTCATATTATGAAAAACACATTTCTAAAAACAAAGGTTTAGTTTTTCAAGGGTTTTTAAGTCTCAAATGTTCATGCGTTATATATCAATAAGTAACTAGTGAAGAGTACTATGAGAATATGGAATAGCATTTTAGTTTTGAGTATTTCTTTAAATTAGGATTCGCTTAAAATTAAGATAATGTTTTCCAATAATTACCCCCTCAATGCCATATTATGTTAAAATTTAATAATCAACATAACTTCTAAATTTTTGTCATGAATATGATTTTCAACAATATAAGCCTTCCTGTGAGAATATAAGCATTGCATGAAAGTACGACTTTCCCTATTTTTGGAGCTTAAAATATATAACCTTTGTTTTCAACACCATAACCAACCCAAACAGCTTTGATAGCATTTTCCATCAAGCTTACCATAATCCTTCTTTTCAATTTAAACATAAGAGGGAAAACAAAAAACATTGAAGTAATTCACATTAGATTTCTTACCATAATATGTTTCATAAGGCGTAATCAACTTTAAAGCTTTTGTAGAAGACCTATTAACAATATGATTAATTATATGAATAGCATCAAAACAAAACTTTGATGAAAGTTTTTTTGAAGATATCATATTGCAAATTTCAATAAATGTACGATCCTTTCTCTCTGCAAGACCATTCTACTCTAAACTATAAGCAATAGTGAGTTGATGACGAATACCTGTCTTCTAAATATTATTTGAAGTCACTGGACATGTATTCTCCTCCTCAATCACTTCTTAAAATATGAATTTTAGACTCATTTTCATTTTTTATCATAGCTATGAATTTGTTAAAGCACCAAAAACTTGGACTTTGCTTTTGAACCAAAGACCAATGAATATCTTGAAAAATCATAAATCAAAGTTACAAAATGCATATAACCATGCAAAAGACTATGCTCACATAGGTCCATTCAAATCTGAATAAATGACCTATAACTTTATAGTAGGTGTAATAAATCCATGTTTCTTGAATGATAGTTTACGTAACTTCCCTTCAAGACATGCTTCATGAGGATATGCATCATCTAGGAAAGCAAAAGTTGACAAACTTTCACCCATACCTTTGCACTTCATATGATTGAGTTGAGTAACTTGTGTATCCAAATCTTGCATGCCAAAGCTTCATTTTTTCCTTTGACATGAATCCTTCTTCAGGATCACTTTATAACTAGATATTAGAAATGTTGAGATAGAGAGCAAATTGTTCTTGAACTGTGAAACATACAAAACAATAGAAATTGTGAAACAGAGATGTGCTTTTGATTTGAGAGTGACTTCTCCCACACCGACATGCAAATCTTGACCATTTACAATGGTCACTCTGCTACCTAAAGAGTTAGTATGTGATGAAAATATCTTCGTGCGATTCATCATATGTTTAACAGTTCTAAGATCAATTATCCAAGGAATCTCTGATATTGCATTTATTGTTTCTTGATCAAAAGACACTTCTTCTATGCTAACACCTACAAAAGCATATTCTCCAAAAAATATTCACATTTTGATAGCTCTTAATCGTTGTTACATGAAGATCTCTACTTTTCATTAAAAATCCTCTTTTTGCACTCTACAATAGGATGGCTTGATTTCTTTTAATAATGGTACATTTCCTTCTTAGGTATAGATTTGAATGAAGTAGATTTCTCCTTAGATATAGTTGAAGTAATTGAAGTAGAGATTGAAGTTATAGTTGTAGCCTTAAAGGAAGATAAAGTACTTCGCTCCTTGGACTTTTGAGTTTTCTCTCCTTAATCTCTTGCTTCTTGCCTTTGGATGTTGACACCATAGCTTCATCGTTCTCTTCCATATTCTTCTTATGATCATCCTATGGCAATAGAAACTTCAACTCTTCAAGTGATAGTTCCTATCTCTGGTCTTGCAAGAGAAGTAACAAAAGAACACTATGTAAATAGAAGTGAATCTATAAGTGTCTTTATCATTTGTTCATCAAAAATGTTAGACTCCAACATTAAGAAATTGATCATGAATGTCCTTAACTTCAAAATATGAGATAGTATTGACTCAGCAACTTCCACGCATGCATCTAATTGCCTCTTTAGATGAGCCTTCCTTATAAGAGTTTTGCTTTGATAGGGATTGCTCAACTCCAACCAAGTCTGACGAGAGGTTCTACATGACCTAGTTTGAGATTAAGTGCCGCTTCACACCAATAGCGATTACAGAGTGCTTTAGCATATCTAGAATCCCATCTGGACTACTCTTCAATAAGAAGTAACTTGATAGTGTTTTTGACTCTAAATGATGAGAGGAATTATATCACTTGTTGAGCGAAAATCGAA
Source organism: Ceratopteris richardii (assembly GCA_020310875.1). NCBI lineage: Eukaryota > Viridiplantae > Streptophyta > Polypodiopsida > Polypodiales > Pteridaceae > Ceratopteris > Ceratopteris richardii. The sequence continues at coordinate 176,913,208 of CM035414.1, forward strand.
TCAGCTCTCTTTTTGGAAGAAGATACAAGATCCTTCGTTGCTTGTTTTGACCTTGAATGCTTTCCATTGATAATATCCCACAAGTCCTTAGACACTAATAAACTCATAATCATCAAACTCCACATAGGATAGTTACACATTCCACCAAGTGTATCTATTTGTTCTAATCTATCTCTATAATCACTCATCTTGGAAAGAAGTTATGTACGTGCACTAAGCTCTGATACCAAATGTTGGAGGTGGTAAGCCCAATGATAATTCACAAATCCAACACTTAAACCTTGAAAACACACATGCATCTTGAACCAAAAAATAAATAAATGAATAGCTACAAAAATAAGACATGAGACAAGCGAATGTAAACTAATACAAAGATGCTACTCCATAAATAATGTTCTCAATGAAATAATAACCTACAATGTGTGTAATATACAACAAATCTTGCATAAAAAGTTGAATGTTAAAGGATTCTAAGTACAAAAGTAAGACAGAAATGTGCTTAAGAGTTATAAGAAAGTGAATGTGTACTTGAATTAAAAGAATAACACAATTTTTATGAGAGAAACAGTCTGTGCTGGAATTCGGGCAAAAATCTGCAACTGTAACAAAGTTTAGGGTTTCTTCTCTGAAATAAGCAGCCACAAAGCTTGAGATAGTGGGTAATAAAACCTGGCCTGACAGCAAGACTTGAAGAATAACTGAAAATCAATACTAAAAATATTCAGCATGCACACGCTTGAGACATTTGTGAAGAAAAAGATGGTAGCAGCAAATCACCAAAAATCAGCTCCAATAAAAACTCCAAAACCTCCTAGGATAGAACCTTCATACGACTTGAAAAAATGATGAATCGTTCTGCCCTAGGGTGTCTTTATATAGCCTGGAGTCTATAGCAAAAAAAGCTTAAAAAGCAAGCTTTTCACGATTCATGATTTATTTTGTATACGATTGAGTTTCTTTATCAAAAATTTGTGAATGTTGCTTTTTAAGATTAAAACTCCTAATTTTTAGAATATAAGTAGCTTTTCTTGATCAAGAGATTAAGCTCTGCCATTTGATGTATGCAACTTTTGAAATGCACATTTCAGAAAATCATGGTTTCGTTTTTCGAGGGTTTGTAGGCATCAAATGGTCATGTATTATGTAGCAATAAATAGCTCTTGAAGAGTACCATAAGAATATGCAATTATATTTTTTCATCATTTTGACCAATTCTGAAAATTAGGGTTTGCTGAAAATTACGCTTACACCCCTCAATAGGGCATTCTTCTCCAATAGTTACTAGACATGTATCAGTATATAAAGAAGGATTTATTGATAAACTAGTACTTAAGTTAGTACTCAAGGTCCTAAGGAAACATAAAGAAGATAAAGGTTAAGTTTATCTTAGAGTTCATGAGAGCTTTGATCTACCTATACACATGAAAAATAGTCCATAACTGTCCCCAAAGTGGAACACCAATGCTTGTGAAGGAGGGGGAGAATCAGGTAGAACTTGTCAATATATTGGGATCTTTCAGCTAACAATTCCAAATACCGATGGCTGCTTGATCTCACACGTAGGCATAAGCTGTTAAATCTTTGCACCAGCATAGCATAGCCATGCTGCCATCTTCACCTCCATAGTTGACTAACTATAGCTAGTCTAAATCTTTCGGTAAGCTTTCGGAAGAACTTGAATTTCACTTTAATAAAAGTCAATCAAAACGAACTGTTTCCTTTGTTTGTCACAAGGATGAGCAAGGACGAGCTCAAAGCCTTACGCATGCAACAATAACCTAGTCAATCATCACTCACAAATGTAAGATACAAGATATGAAAGATCTGACTACAGACAAGGGTAGACAAATGTTTCTTTTCACTACTGGGTTAAATGCTTAAAAGTATTATCTTGAATAAGACCACAATAGTAGTGAAGGACGAAGAAACTTTGCACAAACTTACTGCTGTTTCTCAATAAAGAGAAGCTTGAAAAGACCGTACAAACATAACCTATGATTCAAAAAGATTATGTCCTAGTCAAGCTTCGGAGCACACATACACACACTGTTAAAAGGGGAATTTCCGTCACGCCCACTTTTAATCTCTTTTCGGGTTCTTGGGGATGGTAGGGGTCTGACAATGCAGAGACCCTTTATCTGATTTTCCCACTTAACTATCAAATTCAGCAGTACGCTATTGTCCAGTATAACTTCTTCTACACAGTATTACTGTTCAGATTACGGTTATTCTTACACAGTCTTTGACGCATAAATTAATGATCACCGTCGCTCAGACTTATTAACGTCAACATAACATTACTGTGTTAATCAGAAATGACTGTAATTCGACAAAGATAGTGTAGCAGTACTCAGAATATCTGAAATCTGCACTATGACGTCTCCACAAGGTCGCAAATCGCCCAGACAGACAGTCTGGCGATCCCGTCTCCTCTACCACCGGAGAACAACGTAATGCCTTTTCATTAGTAGGTAAAAAGTTACATCACTTCGCTACAACCTTTCGATACGTGCGGTATATGAAAATATAATATTACATTATGCCATTCCGGCGGCCTGACAATGGCACGCACGGTGGACTCGAACCCGTAGAGAAAAGAAAACTAAGGCTAATCTACAATGCCTTGTATATACATAGTTCGGGCTAATTTAAAGGTTCTAGCGATTTTCTGTTTTAAGGAATCCAACATCAACTTTAATGTCTCCGGCTCCACCAGATGTGCGTCAGTTCGGACTGAACTTGCCGCAATGACCTGAGTCATCAAAAGATCGGCCTGTGTCTGCAAAAATGCTTCTTGTAAGTAAAAGTCATTGGCGAGGGCTGCATCTCGGCTCAATCTCATATCAGCAATTTGTCCATCTATTCTGGATAGTCTGTCGGCTTGAACTCCAAACTGTTTTTCTCTGCGTTCCAATTCTTCAGATTGAAACTGATTGTTTTATAATACGCTTCTCTTTCCTTCTGCACACCTTCCAGGTCCTTCTTCAATTTGAATATTTACCAAGCTCTTCCTGTAATTCTTGATCTCGCCTGAACAATGTTTCAGTGGTAGTATGGAGCTCTGCTTCTGCTTTAAGCACATTAGAGGTCAGAGATTGAGATGCTTCTTCTAAGATGCTATAGGCCTCGCGCGTACTATGAAGTTCATTGCCTAACGTGGTCATCGCATCTATCTTGCCAATGAGTTCTTGCTTCATCGTAGTAATTTTTGTATCCTTTTGACCAAGCATCCCTCTGTGCGAGTTGATCTTGAAGTTGCTAAATCTGTAAATGCAGGGCATGATTTTTCGCTTTCACCACATTAGTCTCTTCATGGAGCAATGTCGGCTTCTAAGACATCCACTTTGTGCTGTAATTCTTGTCTGATAGTGTCGGTGGCCATCTTCAATTGCATAGGTAACTGCTGAGAAAATTGGATCAAAAGTCGACCCCTCGATTCTAGTTCGTGAAACATCGGGGTCGAAGGAAGAAGGACAGGAAGAGGTTGAGATGTAGAAGCGGAGCACAGATGAGGGGAGGGTGGTGGAGAGTAATTGGGAGAAGAAGAGGAAGTAGCGGGTGCGTCTGGAACAACAGGCGCAACGGGGACAACTGGTTCAACAGTGTTCATGGGTGGAAGAGGTGGAATAATTGGCGTTAAAATGAGGCCGGAGGTATTCTGCTTTGATGCCTCAACCTTGTCGATTACGGCGTCGATCATAGCAATCACGTCATTAAGAATATCAGCAGCAATATCCTTCACGGAATCTTGATTCTACAGATGAGAATCCTCCCGAGAAGAAACTTCTTCAGAGTCGTCGATGTGAGCACCTTGTTCCTGCGGCTTGATTGGAGAAGAAGGGACGGAAGAATAGACATGAATGGAGATACCGATGTCGTGGAAGACTTCTTCTTCATTACCATCAGTTGATCCTTGCACCTTACTGCCAGAGGGACTTATACGTCTGCGTTTCCGGCGAAGAAGTTGAAATAGGTCCTCATCATCATCCTCTGCGTCCTCGAGTATCTGAGTCAATTCTTCATGTAGCAAGAAGGAAGCGGTTAGAGGAGGTTGGGCGGCTTGGAGTACCGGAAAGAGAAAAGTAAGAATAAGGGGGAAGTCAGGAACAAGGGAGATCACCCTTAGTGACCTGTTTGATAACCGCGACACATTCACGGTGAATGCGCCGGAAATAAAAAGAAGCAAAATTGACAGACTCGCGAGAAGCCATGTCGATCATCGAATAGAAGGGGCGTGAGATACCGTGTGTTTTTACAAATTCAAAATAGCGACTAAAAACTACAGAGCAGTGCGCTCTGGTTCGGATCTACACAAAATGGCGTACTCATTAATTGAGTGCCGGGGAAACAACTCCATGGTGGCTACAGAAAGGAGTGGATCATTCTCCAATCCTTCCATAGGGAGGCGGAAAGCTTCAGCAAACGAAGCTGAAGTGATAACAACGCGGGATGGGAAACAGGCTATGGGCCAACATTGCTCTGTAGCAGGTGTAGAGGCGATGGCAGCAATGATTTGCGCATAGAATGGCTGACATTTCACTGAATGCAAGGGCAATTCAGCGAACTTCAACAAGCCGCAAGTGCGCAAGTACTCACTTACTTCAGGAGTGAGTCCTTCACGAAAAGTAGCGACATTCGCTAAAGCTTCCATAGCGCACACAAGTAAGCACAAGAATACAGACGACAACGAACACGCACACGCACACAAACGCAATAACGATTAGCAGTAAAAGAAACAAGATTAAGTAGACACATGGGCATCATGAAACGATCGAAAACCCTAATCATCGTGCGGTATTGAATGATACCCTTCATAATTATGGCATGCATGCAGAAACAGAAACAGTAACACAAGGCGGCGATTAATCATATTGAGATACCATAACGAGAAGATTACGGTCAATGGTCAACCGAAAGACGAAGATAATCAGAACATAAGTGACACACGGAAAAACGAAGAACACATCAACGGTGATCAGGCTGTTGGTGATATGGGTGTAGCTTGGAACCATTAACCACTTTTGGGAGGGGAACTCCGGTTAAGCTGACCAACCGAAAAGTTGCGGGTCCCACTTGCCCATTAATCCGGTAAGGGCCGAACCACCGTAATTTAAATTTTCTAGCAGAACGATTTGTTTTAGCATTGTAAAATAACACAAGTTAGCCCATCGTAAACACAGGAGTCTTAAGGAAACGATCATGAGTCCGGGCTTGCCGAAGCTGAACTTTTTGAAGAACCAGAAAACTTTCCCAGCGATGTTCATCCAAGGATCTGAGGGCATCCATCCGAAATGGCAAAGAGTCTTCCGACAACAATTTCTGAGTTACAGCCACGCGTAGGCTTGGAACTACTACTTCCATCGGTATAATAGCTTCCAATCCATAAGCTAGTTTGAACGGGGTCATGCCAGTAGCTACCTTGTACGTAGTCTGGTAAGCCCACAAAACTGCTAGTAACTGGTCCCAACGTTTCGGACATTCCAAAAGCAATTTGCGAAGCATAGTCAACAAAGTCTTATTGGTACTTTCCGCCAAACCATTGGCACGGGGATAATAAAGCGAGCTGAATTTGTGGACAATCTGAAATGTCTCGGTCAATACTTGCATAAAGTGGTTAGCAAAGTGTGTACCTTGGTCCATAACGATAATACAAGTTGAAGGGGAAAAAAGTGCCGCTGTAATGGCTGTCCATACCGTTGACAGGTATCGCACTGCTACACAAACTGAGTCACATCTTTATACATTGTAGGCCACCAAAGCCCACTTTCCAGAATTTTACGGTGAGTAAAATTAACTGTGAAATGTCCGCTCGAGGGTAATGAATGAGCCATAGCAATAACCGATTCTACTTCATGTGGTGGGATACATCGAAGTAAAACACCAGTATGATCCAGGTAGTACAGTTGACCTACAATCAACCGGAATCTTCGACTGTAAACTGCAAATTTCAGCCGCAGAGCAGAGGGAGGATGAGGAGGAAGACACCCGTCAGTTAGAAAAGTTAGTAACGTATCGTAGTATGTAGGGGGCACAAGAGGTTCGGGAGATTCTTCAATAGTTGGCTCAGTAGCGTAAATTGCCGGTGTAGTGTCATCAACCCCATCGGAGCTTCACCGGAATCCAACCGAGATAGAAAATCCGCCAAGGCTTGTGTTGTGCCGGGGCGATGAATAACTTCATAGTCGTAATAATAGAACCCATCGAGCCAAGCGACCACCTAAATGTTGCTGCCGAACCAAATACACAAGTGCCACATGATCCACGTGGAAGGTGAATTTTCGGCCCAACAAATAATGGCGGAACTTCTTCACAGACTACACCAACCCGAGACATTCTCTTTCGGTCACTGAATAGTTTCTTTCAGCAGGGGCTAATCGGCGACTTGCATAATATACAGGCTGAAACCATTTGTCAGTTTGCTGCATGAGTACGCTACCGATAGCTATGTCCGAGGCATCCACAAAGACACGGAATGGACGTTCCCAATCAGGTGGTTGCAAAATTGGGGCTTGCGTCAATAACACCTTTAAACGATTAAATGCATTTTGGCACTCCGGTGTCCAATCATACTGCCGCAGAGCACTAGTCATAAAACGAAAGAGCAGTGATGCTAAATGAGCTAACCACCGTAAATGCCTGCCATGCCACCGGATTTGGCCCAAGAAGCATATAACTTCTTTCGGTGTTGTGGGGACTCGTGCCTCCAACACGGCTGCGACTTTATCCAGATCAACTTGTATCCCTTGTGCAGAGATAATATGTCCAAGTAGCTTGCCACAAGAGACAGCAAAAACAGATTTTGTCGGATTCAAGCATAATCGATATTCGCGACATTTCTAAAAGAAGCACCATAAATGATACAGGTGCGCCGCAGTCTTACCAAATAAGGAAAAGTTGTCCAAATATACTTGCATAAAAGTAGTCAAGTAGGGTGAAAAAACTTCTTGCATACATCGTTGAAACGTGCTCGGAGCATTCCTTAATCCAAACCACATTACAGTACAAGCATAAACACAGCAGTTCGTGATAAAAGCCGTTTTAGGTATGTCTTGTTCTGCCATCCTCACCTGGTTATAACCACTGTAGCCGTCCAAAAATGAATACATCTCGTGCCCTGCCACCTTGACGAGCATGGTGTCTAGAAAGGGGAGAGGAAATGAATCAGGTACAGTGGAAGCATTCAGTTTCCGGTAATCAACACAGATACGCAGTTTTCTATTTTTCTTCAGGACGATCACTATCGGAGATATCCATTCCGCATGCTCGATTGGTACAATGAATCCCACCTTCAATAATCGGTCAAGTTCTGCTTTGACCTGTGCTGCATAATTGGGGTTCATTCGGTAACTAGACTGTTTAATTGGCTTCGCCTCTGGTTTGAGCACTACTCGATGTTGATAGATCCGTGGGTCAAGACCTTTCATATCGCGATAGTCCCAAGCAAAAACATCGAAGAACTCACGCAAGAGTCGTATCAAATCATCTTGAAATGTCTCTGACAATCTTGCCTTAATCTTAACTTAATCTTAACTTAATCTTAACTTAATCTTAACTGGTCTAGGATTAACCGCATCACCCAAATTATATGTTACTAACTAATCTTCCGATACATAAAATTGTCGAGGTTTTACCAGATCATCAGCTGACTGCAAAAGTTGTTGTAAGGTGGCTCCATCCATAGCGACACTATCATCTGCATCTGCATCTCCGATCACTGGCACCACCGTGCAAGCGGCCGGACTCCACTTGTCTGCGACCGACTGGAGATCTACAATACCTAATGAGATCAAATCCTTATTGGTCTTCAGGAACGCCTCTTCCTCGTCGTGAGATAAGCCATCCAACATGTGGACCGACTCCGCTACATATGGTCTTGCATGAAGCTCGCAGGGTTGCATGGCATCCAATTTAACTACATATTTCCGGTGATTATCTTTGAAAGTTAACTCCTGCGCTGACCAATACTGTACAACTTTCGCTTGCTTCAACCATGGTCGACCGAAAAGTAAATTGTAGTCGAGGCTGGATTCTAGTAGTTCTAAAACTACAAAAGTCATTTTGAATGTGGTACCCTACAAGGTAATCGGAATATTCCATACGAGTCCCACCGGATGGACTCGGAATTGATCTGCCATTCGTACAAAAAATTGTACACGTTCGATTTGGGTCCACCCCAATTGCTTGTAGAGTGCTTTCGTTGCTATATTCACACCCCGTTGTATTGTTTGCAGTCGCCGGAGTACAGGAAGATCCAGGACTAACCTGTTGTTGGAATTGCTGCTTGACTCCTGGCACTAAGGCGAGCAACTGTCCCAAAGGGAGTGTAATTGAAGCCTTGGCTACAATATCCCATACCTGATCTGTTTGGGTCGTACTTCTCACCGATTCTGATGATGATTCTACTGTTGCTGGGCAGACTGTTGTTCATTCGATCTTGCCTGTGGCAAAGGAACCTGGGTTTCCAAAATTGAATCAGGGAACACAGTTGGCTCTTTAGCTGTCCATTGACTAGCTTTTACATACATTCGTTGCTGCTCACGGATACCAAGCTCGAACACCTCAACTGCTGGTTGCAACTGCTTACCCGATCTTGTTTGGACCACTGCTGTTTGTGATTCAACTAGTGAAATATAGACCATATTGGTCATCGGGTTTTGTCACTCCTTCCTTTTGTCACACTCTACTGCATCCTTGCAACATCTACGGATGTGGCCAATCTTGCCGCAAAAATGACATCAAGGTGGTGGAAGAGAAGTACCTTCCGCTGTTGTACCCGCTTGCCATCGATTTGAATTGAAATTGATATTCCGCTGATCCCTGTAATTTCTATATCCTTGCGATTGATTGTTTCGCATATGTGGCGACACGTAATGGGTTGCTAAGCTAACCTGGTTCCTGTATTATAGCATTTACAGCTGCTCGCCCATGCACCTCGGCATTATACGCGCAATTTTCCGTTGAGTGTCCTGTTGTGTTGCAGATGGCACAATACATCTGGTTAAGGGCACATGTAGCACTGATGTGCCCTGGATTTTTGCACTTGGTGCAATACATCTGTTTAGCCGGATCATCTGTTACGTTCTTACGGGCTTTCAGCCACTCCAAGTCTTCGATGAATCCCCGAACTTTATGCTCTAGTTGCAGGGCCATCACAATAACAGCATCTAGTGTCATAGCACCCACACAGCAGATGATCATAATCTGTCTTAACCGTGGGGTCAGACCGTTAATGAACCACTGAGTTATAACATCATCCGGTAGATTAGCATGTGCCGGAGATAGTTGTCTTAAGTGAGTTCTAAACAATGTTGCGTATGAGTGTCATAGCATTCACACAGCGGATGATCATAATCTGTCTTAACTGTGGAGTAAGACCGTTAATGAACCACTGGGTTATAACATCCTCCGGTAGATTAGCATGTGCCGGAGGAAGTTGTCTTAAGTGAGTTCTAAACAATGTTGTGTATTCCTGAACAGTCTGGTGCGACTTTTGCCGATTGTTCTGCAAATAGTCAAAGATTTCAGCAGGATTCTTCTTCAACCGGAACCCTTGTAAAAACACATCCCTCACAGCATCATAGTTAACGAAATGATTGATATCATACTCAGTCAACCATCTAGCTGCAAAGGTGCTCACATGTGCATCAAGGTCATCACCCGGAAATCCACCGAACTTTGTGTAAGTCACCCCTGTTGGAACCAATCCAGGTGGGATGATTGGATGTGGTTGTTGTTGTTGCTGCTGCTGTTGTTGCTACTGCTGACCACTCATGGTGCTATTATTGGTACTGTTGTTGTTCCCTGAGTTTTGAGGGGGTGCCTCTTGTCCTTCGGAATCTGTATTATCAAACTGCTCACCTTCCGGCTCGAAAATAGTGTTGAATCTCTTACTTATCTCCAAATCAAATAGCCTATCCTCAGCTTTGGTATCAAAAGTAGGCAAGCTTGCCCCGAACAGTGGTGTACGTAATAAGGATCCACCAGGGAGTACCACATTGTCACTGAAAAACTTTAAATTCCAACCAACTGGTACCAAACTTTCACCGAAACTTGTCGAACTTTCACCGAAACAGGGTATACTTCCACCGGAAACGATCTCTCTGGGTAACACAACTTTATCCCCGGAAAGGTTCGAATTCTGACCAGATGGTGTCGAGCCAACTGCGCACAGCGTCTCTGTATACTCGGAAGTTACCTTCTTCAGAAGGTACCGAAATTATACCGGAATCTAATCATGTGTCACTGAACTGGTACCGGAATCGCTACTAACTGGCTCCGATTCTTCGACAACTGAGCTTAAATGGTCTGCACTTCTACCACTTGGGGATGTCCCTAATAGATTTGGGACTTCCCAGGGATGCTCGTCTCTCCTATACTTCGGATAAGACTCGTCGGACCGAGTAACCGGCATATATCACCTCTAGACCGCTTGCCTTACGTACCACTCTACCTTTACTGATTTCTCAATCCAATTGATATCTTCCCTAAGACGGAGCAAGTGTTAAAAGGGGAATTTCCGTCACGCCCACTTTTAATCTCTTTTCGGGTTCTTGGGGATGGTAGGGGTCTGACAATGCAGAGGCCCTTTATCTGATTTTCCCACTTAACTATCAAATTAAGCAATACGTTATTGTCCAGTATAACTTCTTCTACACAGTATTACAATTCAGATTACGGTTATTCTTACACAGTCTTTGACGCATAAATTAATGATCACCGTCGCTCAGACTTATTAACGTCAACATAACATTACTGTGTTAATCGGAAATGACTGTAATTCGACAAAGACAGAGTAACAGTACTCAGAATATCTGAAATCTGCACTACGACGTCTCCACAAGGTCGCAAATCGCCCAGACAGAAAGTCTGGCGATCCCGTCTCCTCTACCACTGGAGAACGTAATGCCTTTTCATTAGTAGGTAAAAAGTTACATCACTTCTCTACGACCTTTCGGTACGTGCGTTATATGAAAATATAATATTACAATATGCCAATTCGGCGGCCTGACAACACAAACAAAGTAAAACTAGAGAGAGAAAGACACAGAGAGGGAGAGAGAGAGATTCTACTTACTATCATATTGCCACACTAAAGAAAAATAAATAGAAATAAGTAGGAATAAAGAAAAAGAATAGACAATGTGTCGGTAACTCATGCAAGGAATGCATGCTTTTTTCTCTTTGCAACATAGCTTGCAGCAATTTTTGATATCTGAGAATCATAAAACACGGCCACCTCATGGAAGACCAGCCATGTTGTTAAGCACAATAGCTATGTTATGTAGCACCAAAGGCTCTGGTCTCCAATCAGTCAAAGCATCAAAGCACTCTGCTTAGATTGAAGCCAGCATGAAGTTCAGTCTAAATGCAAATGAAATGAATGCACATAATAGGCCCACCATTAAGTGAGAAACCACTTTAATAACGAGAAATCATGGATCTCCTTACAGCATTCATGAAGGCTGAGATTCGAGATGGGTCCTTCAAAAGGCCATCTGGCATGGTGACACCACTTGAGACATCCACAAAATCTGGCTTCAGTATAGAAATCGCTCTAGCAACATTCTCTGGCTTTAAGCCACCTGCTAAGAGCCAACCCTGCTTGCTCTTTATACGTGGAGCTTTGAAATTTCCCCAGTCAAAGCTATGCCCACTGTTCAAAGGATGCAAGCTTGAGAGCACTGAAAAACAAGCAAGCATACATATATACATATTCTGAGGGTGTTACCTTCCCCCCTGCATGCTATCCAACAAAATCCAATCCACTAAATCAGCTTCAGGCAATTGAGTCTGCATGACACCGGACTTGTCAACATGTACAACATAAATTGTTTTCAAATGTGGGGGCAACTTCAACAAAGATGCACGGGCCTTTTCTCCATGAAGCTGTCAGTTCAGAGACTGTAAAACATGAGAAAGGATCATTTTCCAATGCTTGGTGTAAAATATAAACAAAGCTGTATGCCATGTACTGTCAATGCATCTAATGCAGTAAGGCATATAATCTACCACACAAAATAATCTGATATACTGTTTAATTTTACCTGTGCAATGTTGATATTTGTCTCCTTGCACCACCTCTCTATTGTCTCTGCATTTTCATCTACAAAGACACCTACAGGCTCTGCTCCATGCATACGAACTGCATGTGCTATTTCTTTGGCAGCATGAATACTAACGGATCTCTTCGAATTAGGCCACAGAATCATGCCTACAAAGGTGGCACCAGCTTGGGCTGCTATGAGGCCATCATTCACATTTGTGACCCCACAAATTTTCACTGCAGGTGGCCTCTCCATAGTTTGGGAATCTGCATCAGTTGTTTTCTCATCAGAATAAGCTGCTACCTCCATCCATCTCTGTTGCATGATTGGTGTTTTGGTTTGCTTCCTTTTAACAGCATCTTCTGAATGTACTAACCTGAAAAACAACCTTTAATAACTACTTGCTCTCCTTCATTTCTCTCTCTCACAATTGAAGGAAAAGTGTGTGTGTGTGTGTGTGTGTGTGTGTGTGTGTGTGTCTCTCTCTCTCTCTGCGTGTTTTTTCTTTTTTTTTCTTTTTTTTTTTTTTTTTTTTTTTTTTGGGGGGGGGGGGACTCTCATTCTATTTATTATAATTTATGCGTTTGTTTGATTCAGTGATTGAGTAGCATTTAAGGCTTCAGCATTCACTTGTATTAAGGTCCATGCCTCAGCTTGTGTATCAGGCTTATGTTTGTGCTTGTGTTTATGCTGGCGTGTGTGTTTGTGCCAGTTCCGATTTGAGTATGGATCTGGGTCAGATTCTTTTTTCTGTAGCAAGCACCACACATGCAACCATCAATCATGTTAAAAAAATAAATACACAGTATCAGATATTACTAATTATAATATAGCTTAGAACTTTTAACTACATTTCAATTTACCAAAAAAGGACGAATCAAGAGACTCTTAGCCAAGTCATAGGCCATAATATGAATCATCAATCATGATATATGTGAACCATGATCACTAACAATTCCTCATACTACATAAAAGACATTATTGACAATATATACACAATACACCAACATCATGGTATCAATCATCAATCATGATATGTGTGAATCATGATCACTAACATTTCACCAAGCTACATAGAAAAGACAAAAATAATAATATATACATGATACACTAACATCTTATCAAGGTCCATGAATCATCCTATTAAATTAAATCAATGATCAATGATTATACATGAAATATGATATATCTCAAGAGACAATGATACATCTATCATCAACGATCAGATATGGATGGTGATACAAAAAAATATGTAAATAATTGTAATGACTCAATGCTAATGCCACATGAAACAAACAACGTAAAGATTCTCCAATGTCATCAATAGAACCATCATCTACGCTAATCATCAAATGTACTAGAGTCTAGTTCATAGTTCAAAAAAACGCGTTTTTTTCGAAAAATATAAAACGTTTAGGACGTTCGGACGTTCCGAACGTCCTAATACGTTTTTTTGGAAGTTCTTTTTTTTTTTTTTTTTTTTTTTTTAAGATCATCTTCAATTTTTATTTTTGTTTCATGAACAGAATTATGAGAATGTAAGGTTTTCTTTCCTTCTTTACTAAATTCTGAACCAAAAGTCCCTTCTATCTAGTTCAAAAAAAAGTTCCTATTTTGATTTTAAAAGATATTTCATTTAGCAAGGAGTCAGAACCATTAAATTGTTGACATTATTTTTATCCATTCTTGACTCTATCACTCTAAATGCATTGTCTTAAGAGTTTGAATGTGCTTTAAGCTCATCAATCCTTTGTTTAACACTTCATTCCCATTTTTTGTTTACTTTAACCCAATTCGTTTTGGGCTTTCCTAACTCCAGATCATTGTAGTGGTAGTAGATTAAGTTTTTTATGTGTTTTTAGCACTAGATATTGAAATGACTGTTATATATACATTATTAATGGATTATTAGAGGAAAAAAAAAATGAAATGTTGCGACAAAATATAATACTCGTTTTTTATTTCCATTTTTTTAGTACTCTACGTACTAAACGTTTTAAAACCCGTTTTTAAAACTCGTTTTTAAAACTCTCTTTGAACTATGGTCTAGTTCATAATGACGTGCTAGCGAAGCCTAAATCGCCAAACTGCATTGCATACACTACAGCTTTCAATAGAAGATGAGGTTGATGCCTCATCCCAATGCTTTGAATTAGCCCGAAACTGAAAGTCCCTCCACGCTACCCATGCCATGTCCACCTTGCCTCAAAGAAACTCTCATAGATCACTGGTAGATGGCCTTGATGCCTCATCTACACATTTATGACACAATACATTATAATCTGGATGGAATTATGGATATTATGATAATCTACAAATTCTAAAATCCAAGACTCGTGACAATACATATGCTCGAATTTCATCATACCTACACTAAGTCTAGCCCTCTTAGTTTGGATATAAGTCTCGCATACATGTCTCTAAAACTTCATAGTATGTTAGAAAATAAGTCAATGGGGCAACCTTCCACTAGATATCCCACTTGCAAGTTTATAAAATTTGGTCTTGGAAATGGTCAAAAATGGGACCATTTCTGAAAAATGGTTAAAAATAAATTCAAATATTTTTATACATAAAGTGATAGTACACTAAGAGAGCTATCTAACCATATGTAACACTTGTACGTTTGGCACCTAAATCAAGGTCAGATTCCAAACCCTAGTTTCATAATTTAAAACTTGAAAAGCACTTTAAAACTTGAAAAACAAATAGTACACCTATCATAATCTTGTAATGCCACGTTAGATGTAATGCCACATAGAATAAATCCAACGATTCATGCTTGACAATTGGCACATCAAAAGCCAATCGGCAACAAAAAATGCCAAATCCTGAAAATTCCAGCGATATTTACCAAATAGCTTTTTCGAAGCTTTCTTGGAGATTTTTCGTACAGCTTAATTTGGGTTCTTACAATCTATAAGTAGACAAGCATAAAAATTACTTGTTTTATCACTTATGGAACTCTTCACATGAGCTCGACTTGGAAAAGGAGGACCCTTCAACTTGGCAGAGATGGAGTTGTGTTTTCTTCATCATCTTCAAGGTATGTAACACCTTATACATATTTTGGAAGAGATCATACTTCAGCATTGGAGGTTTTGGAGTTATTGAACAACAAATGTATCTTCTATGCTATCTTGTAACTACAATCATGGACTTTGAAGCATGACTCCTTACATCTCTCTCATGTGCAATTCTCTACATAATGTCTCTATTTTCGCTTTGTCTCTATATTAATTACGGGCCTAAAAACCAACAATTGGTATTAGAACGGGAAAATTTAGAGTATATAGAGAATTCGGCCACATGTAGGAAGATCAAATCTCCACGGCATGTTCAAATCTGATATTTTCTAAAAAACAATGTCAGAATGCCGAAATTCAAACAAACCCTAATTTTGGAGATGGTCAAAATTTGATCAAAGATCGTCAAAACTTTTTATTGTATATACCAGAATGAATCCAGGTAAACCCCAAATTCACCCTCAAAGGAAAGTGCAACTACAAGCTCATGGTAGTCAACCACAAGACTACATAGCATATCAGCTCCACTATGCACAGTATCGACTCAATACTATGACATCCCCACTAACGTCCTCAGTGCCCAATAGTGGGTATAGAGCTCAGAACGAATACATGCTCACACACACACCCCACAACGCACACACACCACGAGCATGAACTCACAAGAAGCTCTGCGAACTGAGTTTCTATCACTTCCGGAAGTGATGGGCAAACTCAGCCATAATGAAGCCTAGCACCAAATGCAAACAAAACATAGGAAAAATTATAGAAAAAACATAGTTGATAGGGTATACACACCTAACAACTAGTCTCAATTCGGACGAAAAATCCACAAGTGAAAACTGCATGTCCGCTAATACGACAATCATATATACCAGAATGAATCCAGGTAAACCCCAAATTCACCCTCAAAGGAAAGTGCAACTACAAGCTCATGGTAGTCAACCACAAGACTACATAGCATATCAGCTCCACTATGCACAGTATCGACTCAATACTATGACATCCCCACTAACGTCCTCAGTGCCCAATAGTGGTTATAGAGCTCAGAATGAATACATGCTCACACACACACCCCACAACGCACACACACCACGAGCATGAACTCACAAGAAGCTCTGCGAACTGAGTTTCTATCACTTCCGGAAGTGATGGGCAAACTCAGCCATAATGAAGCCTAGCACCAAATGCAAACAGAACATAGGAAAAATTACAGAAAAAACATAGTTGATAGGGTATACACACCTAACAACTGGTCGCAACTCGGACGAAAAATCCACAAGTGAAAACTGCATGTCCGCTAATACGACAATCATATATACCAAGATGAATCCAGGTAAACCCCAAATTCACCCTCAAAGGAAAGTGCAACTACAAGCTCATGATAGTCAACCACAAGACTACATAGCATATCAGCTCCACTATGCACAGTATCGACTCAATACTATGACATCCCCACTAACGTCCTCAGTGCCCAATAGTGGGTATAGAGCTCAGAATGAATACATGCTCACACACACACCCCACAACGCACACACACCACGAGCATGAACTCACAAGAAGCTCTGCGAACTGAGTTTCTATCACTTCCGGAAGTGATGGGCAAACTCAGCCATAATGAAGCCTAGCACCAAATGCAAACAAAACATAGGAAAAATTACAGAAAAAACATAGTTGATAGGGTATACACACCTAACAACTGGTCGCAACTCGGACGAAAAATCCACAAGTGAAAACTGCATGTCCGCTAATACGACAATCATATATACCAGAATGAATCCAGGTAAACCCCAAATTCACCCTCAAAGGAAAGTGCAACTACAAGCTCATGGTAGTCAACCACAAGACTACATAGCATATCAGCTCCACTATGCGCACAGTATCGACTCAATACTATGACATCCCCACTAACGTCCTCAGTGCCCAATAGTGGGTATAGAGCTCAGAATGAATACATGCTCACACACACACCCCACAACGCACACACACCACGAGCATGAACTCACAAGAAGCTCTGCGAACTGAGTTTCTATCACTTCCGGAAGTGATGGGCAAACTCAGCCATAATGAAGCCTAGCACCAAATGCAAACAAAATATAGGAAAAATTACAGAAAAAACATAGTTGATAGGGTATACACACCTAACAACTGGTCGCAACTCGGACGAAAAATCCACAAGTGAAAACTGCATGTCCGCTAATACGACAATCATATATACCAGAATGAATCCAGGTAAACCCCAAATTCACCCTCAAAGGAAAGTGCAACTACAAGCTCATGGTAGTCAACCACAAGACTACATAGCATATCAGCTCCACTATGCAGAGTATCGACTCAATACTATGACATCCCCACTAACGTCCTCAGTGCCCAATAGTGGGTATAGAGCTCAGAATGAATACATGCTCACACACACACCCCACAACGCACACACACCACGAGCATGAACTCACAAGAAGCTCTGCGAACTGAGTTTCTATCACTTCCGGAAGTGATGGGCAAACTCAGCCATAATGAAGCCTAGCACCAAATGCAAACAAAACATAGGAAAAATTACAGAAAAAACATAGTTGATAGGGTATACAGACCTAACAACTGGTCGCAACTCGGACGAAAAATCCACAAGTGAAAACTGCATGTCCGCTAATACGACAATCATATATACCAGAATGAATCCAGGTAAACCCCAAATTCACCCTCAAAGGAAAGTGCAACTACAAGCTCATGGTAGTCAACCACAAGACTACATAGCATATCAGCTCCACTATGCACAGTATCGACTCAATACTATGACATCCCCACTAACGTCCTCAGTGCCCAATAGTGGGTATAGAGCTCAAAATGAATACATGCTCACACACACACCCCACAACGCACACACACCACGAGCATGAACTCACAAGAAGCTCTGCGAACTGAGTTTCTATCACTTCCGGAAGTGATGGGCAAACTCAGCCATAATGAAGCCTAGCACCAAATGCAAACAAAACATAGGAAAAGTTACAGAAAAAACATAGTTGATAGGGTATACACACCTTTTATTGTATCCCCTTAAAGTACTCTTCAAGAGCTTTCATTTAATATATGACATGAACCCATTTGAGCCCTCAAACCTCATCAAAAGCCAAACCCTAATTCTCGGACAAACATGCTTTTTACTTGATTTTTAATCAATGGCTATGATTTAAAGTCGGGAAAGCATGCCATCAATGGTCTAGATAAATCTAATCAAAAGCAACTAAAAGCAGGGAGGATTTGTACAATAATAAAGCAAAATGCACTCCCAAAATTCCTGCGGAAACTTCACAGGTGGCTCTTTTTCAGCTTTTTTGGGAGATTTTCATTAGTTTTTTCGTATGGAGCTTATAGCTATATAAAGAGCAGGTCATGGAGACTCTTACTAACAAGTTTTAAAGCTGATTTTGCTCTCAAGTTAGGGTTTAAAGTTGAAGACTGTTTGGAGCTATTTTTGGATTATTATTGGCAGATTTGTAGCTTATTTTTCTGCTGCCCTCTTCCTTCTACACACGTAAGTTTCTGTCTAATTTCAGTCTTCTTCCATTGTTGCTGCTTTACCTACTACTATAGTAGAAAGACTTTTTGTTGCTGCTTATGCATTAAAGAAGGATTAATTTTAGCTTGGTAGCTGCTGGACTATTATAAACAGCCATACACTTCTCCATCTGCACATACTCCTAGGCATTCTTCTTCATTTATGTGCCTTGAACCCCACTTTCTCAATCTATATTCAGATTTGTTTCATTATTTTCATTGTACATTTTTCATTGAGCAATTTTTAGTGAGTAGTTAGCATGTGTTGGAAACATCCTGAAAATTACCTGTGGTTATTATTTGGGCCTACCTCACTTCCAACGTTTGGTATCAGAGCTTAGTACACATACATCCTTGTTCCCAAGATGGGTGACTACATCCTTGTTCCCAATATGGGTGACTATAGAGATATACTATCATTTCAAACCTTTTCAATAAATTCTCGATGTATTTTTTGATGTGTCATATATATACAATCATTCCTGATTTTGAATTCAATGCCATGATAATGATGTAAAATACCAGGATCATTAACATCAAATATGTGCTTAAGTTGTGACTTAAAATAAAAGAAGCTTCAGAAAAATGAATCTTTATGCCTCTTCACTCCCATAGTAATAAATGAGAGTGCTTGTGTATCTCTAGAAACCCATCTGCACTACTCTTCTCTGGGAAGTAACTTGATAGTATCTCTAACTTTGAATGATGAGAAGACCTCTTCTTCTCCTTCTTCAACAACCTCATGATGATAACAAATTGGGGCTGCAGGTTTTGCTTCGATGACGAAGCAACATTCTTTGTAGCTTGTCTTTACCTGAGGTACTTGCCATTGACAATATTCGATAAGCCCTTTGAAACTAACAAGTTCATGATCATAAAACTCCACGTTGAATAATTAGATATTCCATCAAGCTTATCTTCTTGTTCCAAATTATCTCTATAGTCATTCATCTTGAGTACAAGGGTTTTCGTGTACGATGCTTTGATATCAAATGTGTAGTAGGCCCAAACAATAATTACAAGTATTTCACGATCTTTCCTACTTAGAACCTTAGCACATAACACACCTTGACCAAATCAAATGAGATGAATGACAATAGAATAAACAAGAGACAATGTTAAAAGTATACCAATGTAATGCTATTATATACTATATAAATTACTAAATGTCAATATAGAAGCCTTTGAGACTCATAACATTCTTGCTCTTACTTCGATTGAGAATGCAGCTGCTAGTATCAAAGATGGACTACAAAGTCCTATTTCGAAGAAAGAAATGAAGGAGGCGATTGATTCTATTGATAAGAATCAAACATGGAAGCATTGTGAGTTACCAAAAGATAAGAAAGCTATTGGTGTCAAATGGATCTTCAAGCTCAAAAGAAAAGCCGATAGTACAATTGAAAGGTATAAAGAACAGTTAGCTATCAAAGTATATACACAAAAGAAAAAAACATGCAAACACATGCATGCAAATATATGCATTTGCATACAAGCACATGCATTTGCATGAAAAAAGGGTATAAGAATTTGCTAAGTAGATAAATGAACTGCTAAATAGATAAATGAATGTACTTTCACATTAGTTAGCTTATTTTTTAAAGTTCAAGCTTTGGGAAGAGAGAAAGCTAGTTAGTTGCAAAATCATGTTAGCTACAACCTTGCAACTAAAGTAACTAGTAGATGCCTTCACTTATCCAAACGAAAATGTGAAAAGAGTTGTTCCAAGTACATAGTCTACAACCATGATGACAATAATTAAGTTTGTGGAAAGTAACATAAAGTTTACCTATCCTTAAAGGGATTCTTGAAGGTGAAATCCAAAAGTATGAGTGGATGCTTAGAGTTAAAGCAATAGAGAGATTCCTGTAAAAGTCCTTGGGCTAGCTACTTAAAGCTTTAGCAAGAAAGAAATATGAAGACAATAAGTAAAAAGCTCTTGTTGCTACAAATTGGTCGAGTAGAACCAATAGCTCTTGAATATGACAAATTCAAGAACTTGGAACTATAATTGGTTTTCTTTTTGAAAACCCTAGAAAGGAGGATGATGTTCCATCAAAAGATTTTCAAGTTTCCATGAGACCATGAAATGATCTTGTGAAGGAAATAAAACCTAGAAAACACAAAGTTAGAGATAATCTCTTGTTCAAATTATGTTAGAGAAATTAAGTGAGAAGGTACTCTATAAAGATATGTTTGCACTTTACAATATGTATCACCTATACGTCAATGTGAATATAATCATCTACACGTCAATGTGAATATAATCACCTACAGGTCAATGTAAATATAAAATCGGATGGTATGGGATACCAAATTTTATACTCATATTGACGTAGGAAAGACAATATATGACATCGGACCATGGGATGATATCTTTTAGTCCTAGAATGAATCTTGAAGAAAAATTGAATTCTCAAGGAAACTAAAACTTCAAAGAAGAAGTTTAAATTCAAGGAGCTTAAATATATGTTATGAAAAGACACTTCAAGATTAAGCCAATCTGAAGATCATGAAGTAACTAGTTTCCAAGATCTTCATTTATAATTCAAGTACGACAAAGTATGTTCTTACTTGAATTATGAACACTTCAAGATAAAGTGTTTTGTTTCATAAATATTTGATGAATTCCAGAAGAACTAAAACTGTGACAATATCCTTTTAACTAAGGATAGAAAGACTTAGTTAGTTTGCAAGCGCCTAGTTGACAGTGTAACTTAGTAACATCAATCTCTTGGCTAGTAATGCATAAGAATTGCATTCCAAGTAAGTAGTCTTGAAGAGATTGAATAAAGGAAGGATTAACTTAGTCCTAGTGAAGCATAAATGTTTTGAATGAAAGAGAAATTTCATCATTTGAAACTCGGCAGGTCGACACACTCATGCAACCACACTATGTTTAGTCATCGAATGATGTTTAAGCTTTACTCCAAGAATCTTTTTGAGAATCTACTTTACTTCTCTTCAAGATAGATAAATTGCTTCAGTACCTTGTTGAAACACATCTTTGAAACGTGAAAGTTTTGAGTCACATGGAGTTTGACCCTGATTAGTCTAAAAGTATCTTTGAAGTATGAATTGGTTGCACAAAGTTTTGGTTCTTCTTTTCTACTTTCCAAGGCCTATAGATTTGATTCAAAGAGTATCTGACTCATTTCAGTAAAGATCAAGGATAGTTGGATGGATGTTTTGTACAAAACACATTCAATCTTCAAACATGCTAAGACTAAGCTGACTTATCCATCTAAGTTTACTTCAAGATAAGTAGCACTAGTTTTTTAAAAAGAGTTTACAACACTCGTAAAAAAAGGTTAGGAATTGTTCATAAAATTGAAAATTTCAAAGAACTTAAAGTAAAAGTCTTTGAGAAAAGAGTACTAAGTCAAACAAAGTACTAAGTAGTAAAAGTTCACCAAAAGTAAGAAATATTTCCTCCTATATTTTATAGAGGATTTTCAAACCCCGTTGAACAAAGTAGCTCTTCAATCGAGTGAAAAAAACCAAGAAAATGTTGATTGAAAGTCAACCATGGAAGTTAGATGTTTAGGTCAACCTAAAGTTGAAGTCCAAAACAAATTCAAATGAAACAGAAGTTCTCAAAGTCTTGATAGGGATAGAAATCCCACCTCGGTTGCTAAGTCCATGAATACATGGTGAAAAGAATGGATTCATTAGGGATGTTTTTTGGTCCGACCTTGTTATTCATTCCCTATTTGACACTCGTATCAATTTATCAAGTTCAAAGCTAGATGGTGCATTGAATGATTTGGGAGGGGATCACACAATAGATTTCCATCTATTCATTTGGAATATGAAATGAATCCCCCCCATCAAGATGAAAACATGTTCTCCTAGGTTAGAACATGAGGCTCAAAGATATGGCTACAATTTATTATATATAGCTTTATTTTTTAGGACAATAATCTTTCCCAATGGCAGAAGAATGTTATAAAGTAAAGTCTATGATTGGAGTGTCCGACCAGTTCAAAAAGATCAGAAATCAAACACCGTTTGGTCACTCATGTGTATGGCCAAAGATCTCGAGATTAGACTTAAGTATAGGCTCATGTGTTCTCTAAAACAAGTAATCCACTTAGCCTAGTGGTTAAGTCTGAAGGTTGAAAAGGAGGTCTTGGATTCAACCCCCATGGGGAGCATGGGGGGAGAGTTCTGTCCAAAGAGCTCTAGAGCCTTCTAACTCAAGTTAATGTGAGTTAAATTAAGTCAAGAGAGACTTAACTCGAGTGACAAGTACACCAACCACTAGTGGACTTCAGTGGAAGGTGTTGATGCAATGGAGGAAATCGCATATGCACTTGTGAACTCCAATTACATTTGTGGTCCTCCTTGATTTTGGTAGCTATATATAAAGGCATAAGGTTGGGAGGAGAGTCATTTCTCTAGTTAATGGTCATCCTAATAGTCTAGTTCATTACAGCTCAGCTTTAATATTAAGCCACTAACCCTTGGCGTAGGACCAAAACTACACATAAGATCAAAATGGGCACAAAGAGAACTCAAGATTGTCAAAAGAAAACTTTTATTGCTTAAAAAGTGTGTTTCAACCGACAAGCGTACGAGGTTCATGTATAGGGCAATGACTTTAGAAGCATTGTTACCCTACACGCGATTCAGTATTACGAGGCATACCTCATGAACCTAAAAGGGCTATATAGAAATACAACACAAGTGAGGTCTTTACAAACCATGTCGGGCTTTTGGTTCTCTAATGCTAAGTTATGTATCCTCTTATTGCCGGATGTCCATTAGATTTCCTTTTATAGGGCATCACATGTTTAATGTTCAAGCCATCATGGATAGGAAATTAAGTATGAGCAATTCAAGATTTGGGATGCAAAGTACCTATAAGAGATGTCCACTAGATAGGAGCCATGTTCACATGGCATGTTTCAATCCTAGAGGCCATCTCAAGTTGCTACAGAAAGAAGTTATATATGGATTGAATGGGAGTAGCACAAGCAACAATTTATGTGCCTTTTCACACTTAATCTCAAAATAGGGATTCTCCTTTCTTGTATCTCATGGAAAAAACATTAAATAGAAAAGATTTTGTATTCTTGGCATTCCTTTGAGGATGCATGTGCTCATTTGACACAAGACGTCCATAAAGAGAACCAAAAATCTAGCTTGAAGGATGCAAAAGAAGGTTACTATAGATGAAACGAAGGATAATGGGCATGTCTAAAAGCTTCACTCGAAGACTTAACTTTGTTTGCCTAGAAGGAACTAGGCAAGTGCAGCCTCATTCTTATTAGGGGGAAAAAAACAAGTCAAAGTCATCTCCATCTTGCAAACCAATGAAACCCATGACAACACACAAGCCCACTGAGGAAAAAATCCATATGATTGCAAAGTCGCAAGTGTGTGAATACTCCAATCTCCATGCTTTTAAGACCCTCTCTAGAACTTCCTTTAAAAGAAAAAAGGTAAGAGCACGGTCTTTCTACCTTTTGGAAATGCTACACAAACATGTATAAGGGATGACTTACTTGCCCATTGGGGAAAAGTGCCTATCTTCCTCCACGTTCCTTCATAAGTCTCTCTTATTCTCTTTCCTTACTTTCAAGAGGATAAAAATTGTGAATTTCAAAGGCCATAACAACAATTCCATAGCAAATGTGCCATTATAGATAATTTTTTGTGGGCATTTGTGACATCTAGGTGTATCATGGCGAAAATTTTGAAAACTAAAACAATATTTCCAAAAGGATCTGCTTTAGCTCCAAGTACAAAGATCTAATGTTTGACTAACAAGTACTCAATTTGAATATCAGATTCTTGTATGATGGAGCCAAACTTTTTAGAAAACTCAGCAACAAGCATAATCTTTAGGTTGTTTCAAGTGTCTTTGTGAACTTTTGAACATTGAGATTTGAGAACAACTACACTTCTAATTTTATGCAATAGACAATTTACATAGTGCATACATTTGATTTAAACATGGTTTGAAGTATATAGTCCATATATTTGATTTGGACATGGTTTGAATTATAGGTCTTTTGCACTCCTTTGAATGAGCTCTTGTACTTCTTGCTTCTTTTGTAGTGTTTATTCACACATAGGTGTTATTAATCCATCATTTTGTTCCGAAAGACTAATGTTTTTGGAGCATTAGATTTTGAATTCACTTTGATGCTTTATTATAAATTCATTTCTATTCTCCCGAGTTGAGTGTAAGCTTCCTCTTCTAAATAAGTCTATTATTAGTTTATGTGGTGTGCATAGGCTGCGTCTCTCTTCCTCTAATTTATGTATATTTGCATCCTTCAAGATAAAGATTGCATTATAAACATGATTTCATGCACACATAATCATTTTGCTTGATGTTGGGAAAAAAGTAAACAAAAAAAATCTGAGAATTGCCTCCCTAGAAACAAAAATAGCCTGATCAAGATGCAGGAGATTGTAGGCCATGTAAACATGTCTAATTACAGCCCTACCAACCTGCATGTAAGACCAACAATAGCTCCTTTTCTGCTCTGAATGGCCGAGGTCCTTTGGAGTGTACTCTCAGTGCCAGCACGATTATCACCTCCAAAGTCTTCAACAGCTAATTGTACATCATTAAGATCCCTCCTTGTAATCTTGACAACAGAAAATACAAGTTACAGATAGCATCTGTAGCTTTCAATCCACTTGCATATCCCTCACTTAGCTAAAAATAGAGTAACATGCTACCTCTTTTGATCTCAAAAACTCGTCCCCACCATCACCAAGAAAACGAGCCTCAGGTTGTCTGTCGAGGTCAAGAACCACCTGGATTGTTTTGTACACATTGTCAAAAAGCAACACAAATAACCAGCAAATAAGAATTGAAAGAAACTCTCTAATAGATATTCAGAACTACATACACTTAACAATCAATACTTCTGCTTATTTCCGTTGGACAGGAGTTTATAGGACATGTAGGCCGTAATTCTTGTTCCGAAATAATGATGTGGCTTACACGAAACAAAAGTTTGAGATGAGGCGAACAAAACAGGTCAACCAATATGACGCAAATGTGTCTTCTTAATCTAACCATCCCAGTATAACATATGCCTTCAAACTTCATTAGACTGAAAATCGTTAATAGTGTGTATAAAATGACTTGCTTTAAAGAAACACAATGATTTTTTTTAGGATAAAATGGAAGAAAATTAAGACTACAATCGAAATCACAAAAATCTCCATCAGCAACTAGAGTACAACTTAATTATAACAATCAAATAACAGTAAAGATAATAACATTTTTTCGAAGTATAGTGATTCATAAATGTTCAATTGTAACAATGACAATAATGATGAAAAAACATATATATATATATATATATATATATATATATATATATATATATATATATATATATATATATATATATATATATATATATATATATATATATATGTGTGTGTGTGTGTGTGTGTGTGTGTGTGTGTGTGTGTGTGTGTGGACACATGCATGTATGTACACACACACACACATACAGATACTGATACATATGGAAATGCATATGCTGCATATGCACATGGAGCATATACATAGAGATACATAAAATACACATACATACATACATGCATGCACATGCAACACACACACACACACATACATACATACATACATACATACATACATACAGAATTCTGACAACTATGAGTTCACGGTGGTCAACCACAAGACCATACAGCCATCCGCTCCATTATGTATGGTATCAACTAAATCCTAACATATAACTTTGCAACATCAAAAATATACCAATGTGAATCAAATCATTAAAATGAAGATAAAAACAAAACAAGGAAAAAAAATACAGAGAATTAGAATAAAAAGAAGCAAAACATAGCAATAATAGACTGTACTAAGCAAAATTTAAACTTTGGATTTTTCTTTAAAATTGACTAAGCAACAAGAAATGCACATATATGAAACATATATACAGACAAATAAGAGCAAGAAAATACACTAGCACCCGAGTCTTTTTACTTTGAGAAAAAAAAAAGAAACAATTCTCAAGCAAGAAAATAAACAAATAAGAAGCACAAAAATAAAAACAGAGTGATGGGATAACTGGAGCCTGGAGCAAAAGAAACAGAATATATATCAAGATGAATCCAAGCAAACACTAAATTCACTCCAAAAAGAAAGTGTAACTGTTAGCTCATGTAGTCAGCCACGAGCATACATAGTCTTCATCTCCATTATGAATAGTATTGGCTAAATACTATTGCATCCCCACTAACCTTATCAGTTCCCAATCGTGGATATAGAACTAAGAATGGATACACGCTCATTATTGGAGGTGGAAGCTCACGAGATGATTTGGACAGCTTAAAGAGAGGGAAGATGGTCATGGTTGTGTCAAACAGAAGCTAACAAGCATGCTGTACATGTCCAAGCCAAATTACGGTCAATCAGGGGGTTCGAAATTTTCCAAATTTCACTCTAAAATTACATGTAAAAACTGAGTTGCTAGAAATATGTCCTAATGCCATATTTTGTAATTTGCTCCATATTTGTGCACACCAAGGAGTCCTTAAGCTTGTGGAGTGATTTCCTAACCCTCTAGAATGTTCTCGGATTTTGCTACGCTTGAATCAAGGACAGAATGATGTTGGGAATTAGATAGGCCCATAACTAATTCCACATGTCCCACAAGTTTCCAGGATCTACAACACAGATTCAAGCTTCTTCCAAAATTTACAAACATGAACATACAACACTTAATCATACAATGATGAGACAAAGATAGAGAGAGATTAGACAACATGTTCAAAGTGTTACGTAAGCCACTACTTACTCACACTATCATATATATACAAATGTCAATTTACAATGTGGGAGTCAAAACCTCAACCACTCTATGTGAATAGAAATAGATGGAAGAGTGTATGTACAGAATTTACAAGAATATTCAGATGTAGGGACAGAAATCTGAATATGTATGAGATGTATGACCTGATAGGTTGTAGAAGAGTGAATATGAGTGACACAAAGAGGAAAGATCAGTTTGAAACTGATATTCAGCAAACCCTAATCTGAATTTAGGCTATGGAAGACCCTAAATCAGATGTGTGTGTGAAAGATCACATACTTACAGAATTAGCATAGAATGCTGCTGACAGAAATCCTCATACTCATGTGGAAACACCTTCTCTAACATCTCATCTGATGCATGTAGCATGCATGTACTAATTCTCCTTTATGTATGCCGAATACAGATATGGATGTCACTGCCTCCATAAGCTCCAAGTAGTACCTGTGTGCATAAAGAGAATATGTACCTGAATACTTAACATAAGATGCAATCTTATGTTAAGCTCCATCCAATGTCTTTGAAGTACACCAAAATCTTCATGTAGAAGACAATCTTCAAATACATTATGTAGATGGCCGATCCAAACCACCAAGCTGCTGATGAGTAAAACTTCTCTACAAACAAGAGTGTGAGCACACTCTTCTCCAAGAAGAACTCCATGGCTGCTCCTTACATAGCTTCACAAAGTGCACCATGGCTGTCCCATGAGTGCTAGAGCACCACCTCCTCAAGCTCCACCACAAGCTAGCGTTGATTTGCGTTGGGATGTACAAATAAGTGACCAAGTGCCTTCTTATATAGGCCACCATGACTCCTAGCGATTCCATGTAAAAATAAAGCATAAAGCAGCTTTTTTTGCGACCAAATTTGGAATCGTTGGTTTTATTAAAAATTCATCACTATTTTTAATTGCTTTTGCTTTATTTTAATTTAATCGCTAAATATTGCTTCTTGCTTGCTTTTTCACATGTCTTACCACCTCATGAATGAACTGATTACATTTTCATGACCTCAAAGCTGAGAGCTATCAAATGAGGTAAAAACCCTCAATCAGCAGAAAATTAGGGTTAGGGTTTTCTCCCAAATCTGATCTCTGAATACTTTATGTCATATATCATTAGAAAGCTCTCTTCAAGCTCTACAAGATAGGCTCATAAAAATTTTACCCAAATTTTGTGCCAAAAATGACTTAAGTACCAAAATTAAGGTTTCTGCCCTAATAGGATTTTGGACTGATGTGACATTGTTTTCCAACAAATGCGGATTTAGGACATGTTTTTAGCTAGTGAGCATAGTACGAAGGAGAGAATTATTTCGTGAGAATTAATTCGAAAATCATTCGTTTAATTAGTCCCAAAAATCAAATTCGAGAATTTTATCCATTTGGAGAGAATTTTATTTGTTTACATATAAAGCGTATACATATATCTCAATCTCATGTAAGATTCATGGATTTTATTGAGCTATAGCCTATAACTTTTTTTTTTTTAACTTTCATAACAAGCACTACTTTCTCTCTCACTCTATGATACGTCAGGACTCACACACTATAGTCTATGTGGTATGAGTCTATGACTTCCTCAAGAGTCAAGTCACGACTCACAAGTGGCAAGCAAGGCTGATGGAAGCTCTCGGCTGAGGTCAGCTCCTTGTGGCAAAGAGTGAAGATAAAGGCTGTTAGAACACTTGCGGCTTGAAAAAACTACCAAGAAGGGCACGATTTTCGGTAAATAAAACTTCGAAGGGCTGAAAAAAAAAAATCGTGAAAAAATGCATAAAATTCTGCTTGGCAAATTAATTCGCATAGCAAAGTTTACGAATTTTATATTTGTTGAAAAAATCATGGATTATTGTACTATGCTAGTGAGGATATTAGAGTGTGAAGGAAGCCACTTTTTAGATATTGCCTATAAAAGTGAGCTAACACTGATTCATAAAGTACTCTTGTTCATTCTCTCCTCTAATCAAGTCTAAGTTTCTTCGGAGATCTTGTGTCTTGCTCATGAGTGAGGCTTGCTTGTGTGCTTGTGTGCATATGCTCATGCATGTGTGTGTGATTCCTCTTATGTTTGTATGTCTACTAGCATGGTGGTTTTCATACCACCAAACCCATTGCTAGAAATATGTCCGAATGCCATATTTTGTAATTAATTTGCTCCATATTTGTGCAAACCAAGGAGTCCATAAGCTTGTGGAGTGATTTCCTATCCTTATTTCCTCAATTTTTTCTACACTCAAATAGTACACCAAATGAGGATTAAGGACCCTTTTTTCACTAGAGAGGATATTAGAATGTGAACAAGGCCACTTTTTAAAACTTGTCTATAAAAGTGAACTAACACTAATTTGTAAATACTAAAGTACTTTTTTGAGTTAAGAGTTCTCAACCCCTTAATTTTGGAGGGTAAGGCATCAACGTGAGGAGCCTATCCTTTTTTGAGTTAAGAAGTCTCAATGCTCACCCCTAAGTTTTTGGGGGCTAAGAGCATAGAAGTAGGAAGAAAGGAGAAAGGATTAAAACAACTTCTCGGTTGAAGTAAGACTAGAGAAATCCTTTTTAGAGTTAAGAACTCTTACCCCCTAAGTTCTCAGAGGGTAAGGCATCAACATGAGGAGCCTCATGGCCTAGGGACAAAGAAAAAAGAAAAACCTCAAGACATAAGCTTGTTACCCATAAAAGAGGCCAACAATTTGCTCGACACACATACTCGCAAAGAAATCATTGCCTAGGAAGATCGTCCAAGTATAAGGATGAAGAATTGAAATGCAATGATTTAAGTCATTGGGGTGAGGACTTTAAGAACTTGAGCCTAACCATAGTGGTAAGCAAAGGATAAATTGACTAAAGCCAAACCAATCACGAGCAAGTGTAGAAAGCCCAAGGATTTCCCTACAGGACAGTAATTAAGGAAATCGCCCTCTCAAAATTGAGTCTCAAAAGAAAGAAATGATGACCCAGAAATGGCCAAGAAATGATCATACTCGCAAGATTAATAAAGAAAATAACTTTTGGTACCAAAGGTCAAAAGTAAGGGTCCAAACAACCTCATGGGAGTTAAAAAAATCCCCAATGATTTCCTTCTATTGTAAGCCTAGAGACATCATTAGGGGCATAGTGCCTAGAAACTTCATTTCTAGGTCTCGAAGACGGCTCAACCTATTGGAATTTGGGGCCCCAAGATCTTCCAATACTAAAAACCTTTGAGTATACACACTTAATTAAACAAGATGATAAGAGAGAGATAGAAAGAGATCTTGAGACAAGGATAAGTAACGTAAGCAAAGTGCTTACTCACTAAATAAAGATGACTGAATTACAACATGGGAGTCCTACTCAACCATATGATGTGGTGCACTCACTAAATGGAAGAATAGCCAAGAAGATGATGATGTACAGAATTTCTGATTATGCTGTTATAATTTGAATGTGTGTGAAGCGAATGAGCAACGAAGTGAACCTCACCTCACAAGAAAGTGCAACAAATCTGAAAATCAGCAAACCCTAATTCTGAAATTAGGGTTCAAAAGCCCTGAAAACAGAAAATAAGGTCAACTTACAAAAGATAGCTGCCACCACCTTGTAGAAGACTCCTTGCTCCAAGAGAGTAGCCTCTCCTTCACGAATCCTTCACCTCCAAAGCTTCAGAACTCCAAAATTGACACAAGTAAGCATCAACTCTAGCTCCAAGATGTCAAAATAGTGTGCCCATGATCTACTTATATAGTTTTAGCCTCCCCAATAAAGCCAACAATCCAAAATAGCAAAAAAATCTGATTTTAGACTAAAAATCAACGATCGTTATTTTTTAAAAGTCCATCGCCCTTTTTTTTAAGCTTTTCATGGTTAAAAACCTCCATCGCTATTTTTAGCTTTTCTTTTAATTTGAGCGCTAATTTAACTTGCTTTTTGCCATGCTGACATAATAACCTAGCTTTTTTTTAGTTTGGTCCTTCAAAAATGTTCTTCCTCCATTTTGGGCTGAATTAGGGTTTCACTTTTCTCCTAACTTTGACCTCTGATGAAGAAAAGAGGCATACCACTAGATAGCTCTCGCCAAGCTCCATCTATCTAGCCTAAAAAAATTTTATCCAAACTGTACCAAAAATGCTAAGTCCAAAATGTGGATTGCTGGAAATGGACCATATGTACATTGACTTCCAACAATCCCTCCTTCAATGTCATATTGGTACAAGCTTCAGTAATATGCACATCTTCTCATGACTATCTCTAGTCAATGCTTTGGTAAATATATCAGCAACATTCTTACTAGAAGGAACATAAACCAGCTCGATGTGCTTCTTCGCTATTTGCTCTCGAAAATAGTGGTAGTGTACCTCTATATGCTTTGTCCTTGTATCATGCACTGGATTCTTTGCTATAGCTATTGCACTCCGACTATCTGAAAATATCAGAATCGGTTCATGTACTTTTACATCTAGATAACTGAAAATCTTTTGCAACCAAACTGACTCCAAAGTAGCTGTAAATGCTCCACGATATTTAGCTTCACACGATGAAGTTGCAATAGTGGGTTGTCTCTTCGAAAACCATGAGATAAGACAATCTCCAAGATAAAAACAAAATCCACTAGTACTTCTTGTGTTTTTATCACCTACCCAATCAGAATCTGGAAGTCCTTTTAGTAACAAATGTGTAGATTTCGAAAATACCATAGCAGAATTTGAAGTTCCCTTCAAATATCTGAAGATCCGCTTTACTGCTTTCCAATGTAATGTTGTCGGATTCTGCATGAACCTTGATACTTGAGAAACTACAAACTGTATATCAGGACGTGTATTACAAAGATATATCAAGCACCCAACTACTTGACAATATAAAGTAGCATCAAATGACTCTTCATCTGCTACTATTTGTAAAGACGCGTTCTGATCCATAGGTGTTTGCATAGGTTTAGAATCAGTCATCGAAAACCTTTCCAATATTTTCTCAATGTACTTCTATTGTGTCATATAAATACACTCATCTTTAAACAGAAACTGAATCGCAAGATAATAATGCAAGCTTCCTAAATCATTCACATCAAATGTTTGCTTCAATTGTTCTTTGAACATCTGCAAATCCTCGTCTCTGGGACCTGCGACTATAATATCATCCACATAAATGATTGTTATAATCATCATACCTGTTTCAGCTTTGACATAAAGAGTTGGAGCTGCATCTGAGTTATGAAAACCAATGGATAAAAGATATGTGTGTATCTTTTCATACCATGCTCTAGGTGCCTGTTTTAATCCATACAAAGCTTTTATAAGCTTACACACTAAGTGTTCTTTACCTGACTCTTCAAAACCTTCTAGCTTCTGAATATATACATCCTCATGTAAATCACCATTTAGAAAAGCAGTCTTTATGTCAAGTTGATATATATGCCAACCAACCAAAACGTGTTGCTAAAGCAAGTATTGACTTAATAACCGTCATCCTAGACGTAGGAACGAATGTCTCATCATAATCAATACCTTTTTGTTGTGCATATCCTTTGACAACTAATCTGCTTTCCGTTTAATTTTGAAGATCCATTTTACACCTATAGCTTTCTTTCCTTATGGTAACTCACATAGTTTGATTCTTATGAATAGAATCAATATCTTCTTGCATAGCTTTTCTCCAAATAGGAATATTAAGTGCATCTTTAACACATGCAGGTTCATCTTCAACTGGTGTGAGTGCTAAAATATCATCAATCTCAAAGTCTTCCGCAAAACTTACATGATCTTTTTGTTGTTGTTGTCTAGTTTGACTCCTTGTTCTTCCTGTAAAAGTCTTTATACCACTATCTTTCCAGGTCTGGTATAATCAAGTAGGCGTATCCTTAAATAGTGGTGATACTCTTTCTGACCCTTAAGCTTCCACAGGTTCTGGAACTTGTCCGTCTGAGGTACTAGGACTTTCTGGAGCTCAAGTACTTTCTTCCATTTCTGGAACTAAAGTCTCATGTGGAACTGATTCTGTAGAACATTGTGAAATTCCTCTTTCTTCAATCCTTTCTTCAATCCTAGGTATTTTAACTCCCTCCTGATATGGAGGAACATGTACATCCAAATTCCTTCTAAAAAATCCATAATCATTTTCACTAATGAACTCTGGAATTTCTGCTTCTTTATCATAAATCTTATTTTCAGCAATATAAGCGTTACGTGAAAGGATAACTTCGCCTGTCTCTGTAACATGAAACCTGTATCCTTTACTTTCAAAGGGATATCCAATGAAAACAGCTTTCCTTGCCTTTACATCTAGTTTCCCACGATCCTTTTTCTCAACATGAACATAAGAAAGTGATCTGAATACTCTGAAGTAGCTCACATTAGGTTTTCTACCATAATAAGCTTCATAAGGTGTGATTACCTTTAAAGCTTTTGTAGGTGACTTGTTCAAAATGTGATTAACTGTATGTACTGCATCAAACCAAAATTTCGGTGAAAGCTTCTTGGACGCCATCATGCTCCACATCATCTCAACAAGTAATGTTGGAGTTAAACGTATGCGGAAGCACGCGAACAGCACAAAGAAGAAGAAGAAGCTTGGAGCACAACACACAATAGTGAATGTATTACTAAAGAATGTACAAAGATAAGTAGCCCATTAGGGCAATAGACGCATATACAAGCCGAGGGAAAAAAAACCTCCTAAAGAGGGAAAAAAAATGCCCCAGCGATCCTAGAGTGTTCACACACATCAACCTAAATATATCAACAAACCCCCCCCCCTTATGCGGTGAACAAGTAGCTGGCACTCATGTATAAGGAAGTGCCAAGCTATGTGGAAATCACTCCACAAAAGGAAGTAAGCCCAAAGCTTTGCGGAAAGCTTCAAACTTCTCCCTATGCAGAGCCTTCCTGAAACGGTCTGCAATGTTCTCCTGCGTGGGCACCTATGCCAAGCTTATCTCCCAAGCAGAGAACCTAGAACCTCTCCCTGACATAATGATAATGCACCTCAATGTGCTTAGTGCGAGCATGGAACACAGGGTTCCTCGCAACTGCCAATGCGCTCTTACTGTCAGTGAAGATGGTGGTGGCAAAAGACTGACCAACACCAAAATCAGCCATAAGGGGTCTGAGCCACACACACTCAACCGTCGATGTGAAAGCTTCCCTATACTCAGCCTCACAACTGGGAGCGGCCACGGTAGGCTTCTTCTTGCTCAACCAAGATATACATGAGCTACCAAGCATGAAGCAAAAGCCACTAGTGGACACATGAGTGTCATAGCAACCAACCCAATCAAAGTCAAAAAAAGCATGCAAATCTAGCGGTAGTGATCCCCCCTTGGGATAAAAAGCATGCAAATGCCCAAAATCAGACATCTCAAATGAGGCATGCAAATTATCCTTAAAATCAGCAATAAGCCTCTCATGAGGACCAGTGAGCGCATGTCATCAACATAAACCACAATGATCAGAAGTACATCATTGGAACGCTTAACATATAAGGTTCTTTCAGTTGGACTGTTCTCAAAACCATGTGCAAGCTGATAGGCATGTATCTTCTCATACCAAGCACGTGGTGCTTGCTTTAAACCATATAATGCCTTCTTTAACTTGCACACCTAATTTTCATGCCCTTTTTGCACAAAGCCACGGGGCTGAAAAACATACACTTCTTCATGCAAGTCGCCATTCAGAAATGTTGTTTTAATGTCCAACTGATGTACATTCCCACCATGATGGGCTGCAAGTACAGATGCTCCGAACAGTAGTCATACGGCATGTAAGTGCAAAGGTCTCATCAAAATCAATGCCTCTTTCCCGCGCATAACCCTTTGCAACAAGCCTAGCCTTATGCCTGTCAACTGTTCCATCAGGCTTACGCTTCGGCTTGTATACCCACTTAGTGCCAATGGCCTTCTTGCCAGGAGGCAAGTCATATAAAGACCAGGTACCATTTTTCATGATAGCATCATATTTAGATTGCATTGCAACCATCCAATGTTCAGAACTTTGTGCTTTATCAAATGAAACACGTTTAGTCTCATCACAGAGACTAGATGCAACCATAGCATAGCAATCTGATGCAAAAGAGGCACTATGAGAGCCTGAACGAGTACGATATGATAGAGGTGCATCTAATTTGCTGTCACGCAAAGTCTGCACCAGCCATTTTGGCATGGTTTTTGCCTCATCAATATCATCTCTCTCATCAACAAGTGCATCACGTAAATCTGCATCAGAAATGGGATGATCTGCAACATCACATGAATCCTGCAAAGGCTGATAAGTTGTCTCATTAGGACCAGCACTAGACTATCCACCTGTAAAAAGAGGAAGCAAAGTATCATACATGTCTTTGGAGCTAACAGATGTCTCCTTGGTACATGAAAGCAATGGCTGAATAGCATCTTCCACAAAAACAACATCACGGATAACCAGAATGCATTTAGTCTGTGCATGATACAGACGATAGCCTTTACTTTCAGAACTGTACCCAACAAAAATACATTTGAATGCTTTATCATCCAATTTTCTGCAATGTTGTTTAGGCACTAATGCATATGCCAAACAATCAAAAACACGCAGATGAGCAACAGATGGCTTGCAATCATGCAAAGCCTTATATGGAGTGATAGACTGCAGCGCTTTAGTGGGACACTTGTTAAGTACTCATATGGAGTGATAGACTGCAGCGCTTTAGTGGGACACCCGTTAAGTACATATGCTGCACACATGACAGCCTCAAGCCAGAAACTATGTAGTAAAGCCTGACACTTGACCATACACCTCGCCATCTCCATGAGTGACCTGTTCTTTCATTCAGCAACTCCATTTTGTTGAGGTATATACGGCACTGTACACTGGTGTTTTATCCCACGTTCAGCCATAAATGCATTAAAATCAGAAGACATATATTCCCCCCCTCGATCAGAACGGAGGGTGCCCATTTTGCATGCTAATAGATTTTCAGCCAAAACCAAAAACTGTTTGAAGCACATGAACACTTCGAACTTTGCCTTCAATGGATATACCTATGCATGCCTGGAAAAATCATCGATGAAAGTCACAAAGTAAAGATAATTTCCAAAAGAAGGTGTTTGCATAGGACCACCGACATCACTATATACAAGCTGCAATTTCTGACTAGCCCGAACTAAACCATCTTTTGGAAAGGAAGAACGCTACATTTTGCCCAAAAGACAGCCTTCACAAACATGTTTTCCAAGTGCCTCAAGTTTGGGCAAAGATGACACCATTTCAGATTTCTACAGGCGTAGCAAACTAGCAAAATTCAGATGACCAAAGCGTGCATGCCAAAGCTTTGCATCTGACATAGCCTGAGAATCATGTACTGCACATGCCGAATCATTTACAGATCTTTTATAGTCTATGAGCTTATAGAGCCAACGACATAAAATGCCAAAAGCAATAATCATAATGCCATTTGACACATCATGAACTGTAGATCTGTCATCAACAAATTTCATAACCAAGCCAATCTTGGCTAATGCTGAAACTGATAACAGATTTTTCTTGATCCCTGGCACAAACAAAGCATCTGACAAAGTGAAACAACTACCATCAGAAGTAGTCAAAATGATCTTACCAACTCCCATAACAGGATAAGAGGAGTTGTTGGCGCATGTAACAGTAATCCCTGTAGGGGCAGGCTCGAGTGAAGAGAAGAAACTTCGTTGCGAGGTAATATGTTTGGTAGCCCCACTGTCAAAGTACCAAACATCTGAGTCTACTGCAAACATGCACTGCTCATGAGAAGATGGGTCAAAACTGCAAACAGTAGTAAACGCCCATTCTTCTTCCTGCACAAGATTAGCGGACTCTATTTTTGGTGTAGAGGCCTCTGCAACAACCATTCAAGCCTCTTTCTTCTTTGCCTCTTTAGAGGCCAGTTTTGGACAGTTCTTTATGATATGATCATTTCCTTTACACTACTTACAAAACAATTTCTTCTTTTCTGATTTCTTTTCATCTTTGTCTTTCCTCTTCGATTGTGCAAAATTAGCAGATTTCTGCTTACTAGTTGAAGAGCTCCATTTTCCTTTGCCCTTCTGACCAGGAAAGCTTGATCTGCAACACGCATAATGGACTTGTTCTGCCTAGACTGATCTTCCTGCAACAGAACAAAGACTAACTCCTCAAATGACAAGGCATTTGGATTGCCTTTCATCATCAACCGAAGAGTAGAAGCAAAACTCTGATATGACTCAGGAAGACCATTCAGAAATCAACAGACGGTCTGCACAAGTGAGCTATCTTGTATAACCTCGTAAGCAGAAATCAACTATTCTTCAACTCTTTGATCTTCGTTAGAAAATTGCCCATAGAATCACCTTCATTCCTGTGCTCACTCTCCCACTGTTTTCGGAGGTAAGAAACACAAGCCTCGGTCCTAGCTTGGTACAATGTGGTAAGTGTATCCAAAGCATCCTTGGCTGTTCTACAAGAGCGAATGTGAGGAATAATGGCACGTTTGACAGACAAAGCTATCAATGCATGTGCCTGGGCATCTCTGCCAGGCCCAACGAATTTGCTCTGCAATAGGTGCAGCAGGAACCGCATCACGAACAAGAATACGCAGAATATCATCATCTTCAACACCTTCTACATAAGCTTCAGTACTTGCAGTTGTAACAGTTGCAGGTGTGATAAAACTTTTTTCAACACTCTGCACAATGTTCCACAGTCCTTTTGCAACCAATACATGCCGCATCATATAAGCCCACAACAGGTAGTTGGTACCATCCAATTTATCCTCAACAGCTAACGTACGAAATACATCACTGCTTTCAACCATGGTCGGTGACTAAAATACCTTGATGGAGAAAATTGACTCTATCTCAAAAAGTTGAACGGAAAAGACGAAATAGCCTGACAAGCGTTGCGATAGTGCATTTGGAGGCCGAAATGAGCTCAGATCGCGATTTCGGCACCACAAAGCCAAGCTGTTTTGATCTCGGAAACACCCCGAGTATGCCCACCAAATTTCGTGCGAATCTAAGACTGCAACCGAAGAGGTGTAGACGCCCTAGATGAAGTGGCGACCTACTCTGATACCAATTGTTGGAGTTAGACGTCTGCGAAAGCACGTGAACAGCACAAGGAAGAAGAAGAAGCTTGGAGCACAACACACAATACTGAATGTATTACAAGAGAATGTACAAAGATAAGTAGCCCATTAGGGCAATAGGCGTATATACAAGCCGAGGGGAAAAAACCTCCTAAAGAGGGTAAAAAGTGACCCGGCAGTCCTAGAGTGTTCACACACATCACTACCTAAATATATCAACAAGTACTCTATTCCTTCTTTCTGCAACACCATTCTGTTGAGGAGTATAAGCAATAGTAAGGTGTCGAGTAATACCTTTTTCTTCAAGAAATGTTTGGAACTCATTTGACAAGTATTCTCTACATCTATCACTTCTGAGAATCTGGATAATTACTTGACTTTCATTTTCAACCATAGCTACAAATTTCTTGAATATAGGAAAGACTTCTGACTTCAACTTAAGACCATAGATCCATGAATATCTCGTAAAATCATCAACAAATAGAACAAAATACCTAAATCCCTAAATAGAGTCTGCTCTCATAGGTCCATTCACATCTGAATGAATAATCTACAATTTCCTGGTAGCTGTAATATGACCATGTTTCTTGAAAGGTAGTTTATGCATCTTACCTTCAAGACAACCTTCACATATATCTGAATCATATGGTAGCTCGAATGAGGGTAAACTCTCAACCATACCTCTATCATTGATACCTCTTGAGAGCTCCAAAACTAATATGTCCAAATCTTTCATGTCATAACTTCATACTTCCACTGGTGACGAAGATTTGACAGCATATGCTTGACTGATTTTTGACAAAATAAAAATCCCTCCTCTATGCTCACCTTGCAAAATACACTTCTCTTCTTTGTGTGACAAGATCTTACAAAGATCTCTCTCAAATACAACTTTAAAACCATCAATAGATAGCAGATTCTTAGATTCTTCTTCATGTCAGGTACATATAAAACATCTGAAATCTGAAAATTACCACCTTCTCTTGGCTTTAAGGTTACTGTACCTATTCCCACAACATCCAAATCATTGCCATCTGCAACAGTAACTCTTCTACTTGAAGAATATGAAAGAGAAGAAAATAGTTCTCTGCATCCTTTCATATGCTTTGTAGCACCTGAATCAAATATCCAAGGATCTACTGAAAGAACTTGTAAAGCTACCTGATCAAAAGCTACTTCCTCAATGGTGATATACGCATAAGAATCACCTTGAGATTTCCCTTTTTTATCATCTTCTGCAACATTACCTCATGCCTTTTTCTTTTCTGTTGCAATCCTTTTCTGACAAAGTGCTATGAAATGTCCAGGTTTCTTGCAATAGTGACATAATGCTTCCCTCTTCTTAGAAGACTTCTCTTTAGATGTAGTAGAAACAGAATCTGAAGTAGAAGGTGAAAGGGACTTACTTTCCTTCTTGGATTGCTTTTCCTTCTTATCCTTCTTCTTCTTTGGACCCTTTGATGAAGACAAAAGTGCTTCTTCATTCTCTTCCATTCCCTTCAAATGATCTTCATCTTGAAGTAACAAGAACTCTAACTCTTCAAATGTAACCTCTCTATCTCTTGTGGTAAGGGTAAGAGTGGTTATAAAAGACCGATATGAGATAGGAAGTGAATTAATTAGCGTATTTACCATTTCTTCATCAGATATCTCAACTCCTACATTTAGAAGTTGATCTCTTAAGTCAACCAGCCTTGTAATGTGGGTTTGAATTGATTCAGCGGCCTTCATCCTTGTATTTGCTAGTTGTCTCCTCAAGTGAGCTTTCCTAGCAAGATTTCTGCTATGAAAAAGATTCTCAAGCTTTAACCAAGCTTGTCTAGAACTTCTGCAAGATATGATATGTGGTAGAATATGCTTTTTGACACTCATTGCTACGAATCAGAGTGCTAAAGCATCTCTAGCATCCCATCTTGCCTGTTCTTCAGTAGGAGGAACTCTAGGTAAGGATCTACCTGAGACTCTGGATGTAGAAGTGGTTACCTCTTCTTCAATTGGTTCTGTGATTGCAACACAAGCTCCTCTTGAAGTTGTTGTATCCTCTTCTTCACCTTCTCGTCTTAGTCTTGTTAAGGATCCATTGATGATACTCCATAAATCCTTTGTCACTAACAAATTCATCATCATGAAACTCCACATAGGATAATTAGACGATCCATTTAACTTGTCCTCAATCTCAATTCTATACTCACTCATCTTAACTAAGTGTGTATGTCAATTATGCTCTGATACCAAGCGTTGGAA
>CM035414.1:176958930-177113930 GCA_020310875.1 Ceratopteris richardii
ACTTCCTCAAACTTCAAGCTCATCAACATAATCAACATCAGAGCCACCATCGTCAAGTACAAGAAAACTCAAGAATCCTCTAATGAACTCCTTCCAATTCTTATAATAGGATGTTTTATCATCAACTAACCCTCAAGCACCTTGCTCAAGAACCCTTTTTCTTTTGCACCATTTCTTTTTCTTTGCATTTTCGAATCGGAATGCATAAGGCCACCCTATAAAGCCATGCAAAAACTTTCTTCTTCTAGCCACAACATTGCACTCTCGGTGCTTTAGACGCAATCTTCGTTTGCATTTAAGTGGAAGAAGAGATGGTCGTAGAAGCATATACTCAAAAAGAAAAGAGAATTCTTCCCGACAAAGCTCAAGATCCCTTTTTCTTTTGTATCATTTCTTTTTCTTTGCATAAGACCACCCTATAAAGCCATGTAGCGGCACTTTTTCTTCATTTTCGCTCATGCATTGCACTAAGTAGTACATTAGTACTATTGTTATAATATATATTAAAAAGGGATCTATTTTAACCAAGGCGGACATTGCAATGTGATCAGCGTCATTTTTTAAAACTTCACTATAAAGTAAACTAACCTTACTTGTAAAGAACTCTTGTTCATTCTCTTTTTTAATCAAGTGCGAGCTTTTTGAAAGCTAGTGTCTTGCTCGTGAGTGAGACTTGCTTTAGAGTGTGGGTAACTCCTCTTGTATGATATCTGATAGCATGGTGGAAGTCTTCCTACCATTACTCTCTCCGATTCTACCATTACTCTCTCCGATTGACAATTTGTGGGCAATAATCTTTTGCTCAACACTTACATTGCACATGTGGAGTGCTTTCGGGTCTACATCAAACACTCACACACCCTCCACGAGCATGAACTCATAGAAAGCATGAACTCATAGAAAGCATGAACTTATAGAAAGCACTTTGAACTAAGTCTCTATCACTTCCATAGGCGAGGAGCAAACTCGACCACAATAAAACCAAGCACAAGGAGCAAGCTAAAGAAATAGAACTTAAATTCAAAACCTTTTTCATTTTCACTTCCTTGTGTCCAACTTTGGAGCAAATAAATTTCTAATGTCAGAGTGCACTTATGTAAGTCAAACCATTGCAAAGTGAAATAAAACTTGTGAGCGCCAACTAGCAGCATAAACAACAGAAAAAAAGTAGTGGTCGACTTACAAATTGAGACAATATGATGCATAAAGAAGCCAACCATCTTGACACAAACACGTCTGCTTAATATGATAAGTCCATGTTCGATTCAAGAAGCAAATGTTTAATTCCTTAACCAGTTATGAAAGAAAAGCACCAGAATGCATGTTTCTAAAATGGCGGAGCAATGTGCAGCAATGGCATAAAGATTCGCACAGCCATATATCAAGAAACAGAATTTCAGGATGATGACAATAAACTTTTCAAAAATGAGCTAACACTTTTGTGGGGATAGAAAAGCTCCCCAGACATGAAACAGACATAGAATGAAATGGGAATTAAAACACTGCACATGCAATGACAGTTGCATTAAGAAAGATCATCTTTTATTAAAAAGAAGGATCGCCTCTTATTAAAAAGAAAGATCATCTCTTATTAAAACAACTCATATCATGTAGATAAGAAAGCTTGTGATGCACATTATAGCCGCTACAGTAGATTTTTCCTAATTTTTATAATGGTACATTTTCCTTACCAAAAGCCCTTGTTTGTCAGTTAAATTGGCATATTGTTCTTTATTTGAGTACTGCTAGATTTTATAGATTCTCTTTTTGCATGCACTTATTAAGATTCCTTAGATCCTTCAAGTACCAGCTGAGTACACAAGGATTGGTTTGCCTTGGCTATAGCTGAACTCAAGAATGTCCAGCTACACCTAATCTGAACCATTTCTGTATGAAACAGCAGCAACAAAAGATTGTTTGATACATGTAACATGATTGTACGTGTGATCCTCTGCTTAACAGAGGCGAGATACTTGTACTGATCATAGATATTAAGTTTTTGCTTGTTATGTTTGATGAGCTGAGTTTCAAGTCTCATAGGCCTATTTGTGAATTTCACTCAGCAGTCAATCCATTTAAAACACACACAAAAACTGAGAACCAAATTAAATCATAACTGCCTTGAGAACAAAGGCCTTGCAGACAAACAGGACTGGCATAACTGTGCTCTTATGATTTGCAGGAGCTTGGGATCTACATTCCATAGTGAAGACAAACACTATTAGAGAAAAATGGGAATGAATACTCAATAAGACACACACCCGCATGGCATCTCTTAAGCTGCACAAAAGACTTCGAATAACCATATGCACAGATAAGCATAACAAATAAGTCCACATTGAAAAACAAAGTCTCTTGCATTGAAAACCGGAGCCTTTTGTACTGAAAACCAACCTCGAGAAGCTCTGCTCTTCGAGGATGTGTAGATACTTTGTCTCTTACATCAGCTGGCAAAACCTTCAAAAGAAAACGGAAGAACCAACATTCAGATAAGAACTCCAAAAGAACAGCAGAAGTAACATTGAAAAGAAGGAAAAAAGTGGCATACACCATTATAGAATCAAAAATCTTCAACCTTACACACAATGTCTTGGTATAAACTGCAAAATATTCATGCATGTATAGCGAGCAAAGTGAGCCCCGTGAACTAAGCAGTGACTTCTAATTGCAAGGTCGAGATTAGCATCAAGCGACTGAGGTAATAGATAACTCCAGACCCATTAATGATGACGAGACAAATCATCAGGTTACAGCATTACACACACGTGAGTTTTGAACAATTCAAATAATTCTATCAGTATAACCACAGGCAAGCTACCAAGAATCTTCACACTATGACATGACTTTTGACTCTGCATGTAACGGCATTCATATCTAAAATGCATATAACGAACTAGTCAACAACATGGTTTTTTAGGTATGGGTAATCCCATTTAGGATAGCTCAAATTGAAGCGGTGAATCCCAAAAGATACTTATGATGTAATAAAGATACGATAGGGCCATTTAGAACATATAAATTTTGTATGCAAAATGGAGGACTTCGTGACTCCTGTTGCAGTTAGATCATTGGAAAACGGAGCCTTAAACTGTGTTATGAAGAGCAGTATTTGCAAGGAGTAAATTTACCTGCAAGAGGACTTCAAGATCATCGAAAACTACAATCACCCCGTCCTGACTCTGGCATTGGTCACTTAGATCATCTAACCTCATTGAACTTTCATCTGTACTAGTTGACCTCCCACTGAGCACATTCGTCCTTGAGCATTCGTAAGATTGCCTATGAAATGCTTTCGAAAATAGTGCAATCCTTAATGTTCCCGAATAAGCTCCTGACGGCCTTTGAATGCAACGCAATCCAACAAAAGTACGGTTGCAGCACAATCTCGGTGTATAGCACCGAGACGGGGAAACATCCAAACAAACTGGTCTTTGAGCATGCATAGTGGGCACAAGGCCTCCAGAGATGAGCACACCGCCGATAAACCAAGAAACAATACTTGTGTTTGTTTGTTTGTTTAAATAAAGAGGAATTATTTGTGTCTCGAGTGGCCTCCAATATTGTCTCGCCGACCATACTCTGAAAGTCCAATCATGTTCATGGAAAACCCATTTTCATGATGAGTTAAAACAATAAAGAGGAATTATTTGTGTCTGGAGGGGCCTCCAATATTATCTCGCCGAGCATACTCCCAAAGTCCAATCATGTTCAGGGAAACTCATTTTCACGATGAGTTTAAACAGTTGGTGTTGGTGTGAACCTCTCATCTTCTCTCTAAGGGGTGTGTGTGGTACTGGTAGAGCAGCTTCATCTTAGTTCTTCAATGTGGGATCTCTTAGGTGTGTGCATTATTCT
This sequence comes from Ceratopteris richardii, assembly GCA_020310875.1. Lineage (NCBI taxonomy): Eukaryota > Viridiplantae > Streptophyta > Polypodiopsida > Polypodiales > Pteridaceae > Ceratopteris > Ceratopteris richardii. The sequence goes on from CM035414.1 coordinate 176,962,786, forward strand.
TTCAAATTTCAAGTCCAATGAATGATTAGATTGAAGATTAAGATTAAAAATTATGATTCAAAAAAAAAGAAAGTCATTTTCTAAGAAGAGAAGTGTTGTAGACATGTTAGCATAAGGCTTAACAGGTATCTAGTGGTTTTAGATCAACTTTAATTTGTTAATCCAAGTAGTTTACCTCGTTCAGTTGTATGATGGCACATTTCAAGAAGTTGTGTGGTCCAAACTTGCACTCAAGAGGAACATGAGCTCACTGAGAAACACTTTTAGGCAAGAAAAACACGAGAAAAGCATGAAAAAACATTTACCTTAGATGGATAGTTGGGAAACCTCAAAAACACAATGGGAGCTCCACAAGAAAAAGGAAATGAAAGAAAAGCGCTGAAGAAGCAAGACACATGATATTTTATTCAAAATGAAAGAAGAGTCCTTACAAAGTTAGGGTTTTTGGGAAATCCTGATCAGCATATTTCTTTTTGTGCCTTCCCTTGATGGATGTCAATGAGTAGGTGTTTCCTCGGTCTTCAAGTGGTGCTTGATTATCCTTAATCAAGTAAACAAAACTTTGATTGCCAATCTAGCCTAATATAGCACTTCTCTTGCACTCTTTTAATCAATAAATAATCAAATCTGAATTGCATCCAAATCATGAAACCTTTTGAATGGAGCGAAGAATGCACTTGGAGACTCAAAGCTCTAATGTGGCCACCAAGAAAACTCTAGGGTTCAACTAAGTAGAGAACCCGATTTTGAGTTTGAAGTATTTTCTTGGATGATTTTGATGGAAATGTGCTTTATGTCTAGCCCAAGGGTCTAATAGGCCATATCATGAGGATTTGGTAGCTCAAAAGATCAATCCATTATCAAGTTGTTGTCTTAATAGAGCATCGTTTTGTTGGTTTGAGGTAGATTTAGGTGAAATTTACTTCAATGATAAAAAGAACCTTATCTAAAGTCACAAAGCTACTTGGTGGAATCAATGAAGATTGGGAATGCTCAAAGTAGTCTCCTCGATGGTCCAATGGTGAAATAACCAATGGCAACATAGGGACAATGGCTAGAATTGGATGAAGTCTTAATCCAAACATCTTCTAGGGTTTTTGCAATAATACAATCAACACAAAGACTGGCAAGAGGTAACCTTAATACCCTAAACTACACATCAATGATTGTTCTAGCTAGGGCTTAGTTAGGAAAGTCACTAAGATGTTAAATGCACTTTTTAAGAATTGTGTTTAGCTCTATCAATGATTAGAATAATCTCCAAACACCTTCAATCTTGGGAATTCACCAAAGTCACCTGAATGATTGGTCTAGCTAGAGCAAACATTTGGGTGCTATTGCAATATTTCCAATCAAATTTCTAGTGCTTTCCTATCCTCTAGGTAGTGTAAATAGTCTAGAAAGTTCATAAATCCTTTCGAATGGGCAAAGATGTCACAATACATTCCAATGATGGCTCAAACCAAATGCAATGCAAAGTCGATTAAACATGGAATTTTGGTGAACACTTGATTTTTTAGGTCTTCCTTTATGTTTCTCACTTATGTCTCAATGATATCAATCACTCTCTGTTCGTCCAATACTCCATGTGCACTCAAGTGATTGCTCTGCACATATCAATTATTTCTATGAAAAGGATAATTTTTACTTGGTTTGAGTCTGACTAGTTTTGCAATGCATTCATGGCTCTTTGAGAGGTTAAGAATAGGTATGGTGAAGATCAAAATGTGTCAACTTCCTAACCCCAATGATTCAACCTTGGGTTAACCCTAGAGCAATTGAAGACTTGTTTTTGGAAGTTTTGTAGAACGTAATCTTTTTGTTACTCACAATGATTTCCCTACACTCTTGATGATGCCTTAGCAACAAGCTTCACAGAAAAACTCAAAAATGCCAACAAGTGATGGCCCAACACAGGGAAGTCATTTTAGTGCAAAAAGTTTTTTTCCTTATTTTCTCAAGAGAAATATAGAATATATTGATCCTTGATGGCTATTCCTTACTCATATGGTCTCTTAATTCTCCAATGCTTACTCTCCATGGCTTTAGCCACACACTCCCTAGGGTAACTTGTTGGAACATCAAGCTTACACTATGCTTGAGGTGGATTTGATCTACAAGAACTATGGCTTGGATTACATCGAAAGAATATCCATTGGAGAGTACTTTTACATGTGCTCATTTATTGTATTTTTTTGAGAGATTTTTGATGGTTCATTTACCATTGTAAAAGCCTTGAACTTTACACATGTAAAAGTAGAAACAGAGAGCCCAAACGCCACGAATTTGTGGTGGTTGAGTTGCAATCAAATCAATCAATCGATCACCTAAAAGTAGATCAAACTAGATCTTCACTTTTCCTAGATTATAGGAAAGTGAATTGATTCCCTCCAACAACTCTTACTGCCTTCATTTGAATTCAAAATCCACTTGTAGAAGTTTTGGATCACTTCAAAAGTCTATATAAAGACTTCAAAACACTTGTGCAATACATAGAAGCAATATACACACACTTGTGACCATCATTGTCTTTCTCCTTCATTTTCCTGCATCATCTTCTTCGCCAACAGTAATCTTGCAGAGGTTGTTGCTCTATCTACAGAGGTCGAAATTGGATGACACATGGCTAATTGTAAAGGTATTAGTGTCTAATTTGTGCTTATAATTGTTCATAGGATTTGATTTGGTAGATTGGTAGAAATCTTAGTTTTTCTATTTCGGGGTCAATCTCTACGTATTCCTGAAAAATAGGAGGTACCACCATTGAGTGTCTAATCATTCCTATAGCATATTTTGCTTATTTCTTATACTTTTGTGCATTCTATACACTCAACCCTATTTGTATCACTCTCATAAAAGGATTTTTTTCTAATTGTAATCACGTTGATCGCTATGAGCATTTGAAGTTCATTGTCTCTTCCAAAGATAGTAAGTTTTTTGAGCTAGTCGATGTGCAAACTTATCTGTTTTGTATCGACTCTTTCTCGTTGATGTTCCAAAGTACATAGTGCATTTTATTGCACTTATCGCTTGCCTATAAGGTCTATTTGAGTCTCCATAAGCTCAAGGGCTGGTCTTGTGCCGGTTGGTTGGAACAAACTTCATCGCTTCGAAACTCACTTTTCTACCTCTTACAAGCTTCTCCAAGTTTCTTTCTGTGGTATTAGAGCTAGATCAAGATGGGTGACAGATTTCCCTCAATCATCAAGAAGCTTGATCGACACAACTATGAAGCTTGTCAAATCAAAATGGAGGCCTATTTGCAAGGTAGAAATCTTTATGGAATTGTAGCACGTGATGAAGCTATGCCTATTCCAAGATTGAAAGGAGGACCTACACAAGAGGGGATAGATAAACTCACACTTTGGTGTGCAAGGTATGCTCAAGCAAGGTCATACATACTAAAATCTATCTCTAACTTTCTATTAACACATATTAGAAGATGCAAGACATCTCAAGAGAATTGGGATTCCCTTGAGACTTTCTTTTTTGCTAGTACCAAAGCAAGAAAGAATCATCTTTGGAACAAGTTCAACCAAATGAAGAAGACACCTAAACAAACCATCATGGAATTTGTTACCAAGGTCAAGGAGTTTGCGGATTAGTTAGCATCCATTGGAGATTTGATTGAAGAAGAGGCTATCATGAGGCGAATTCTCAATGGGATTCGAAGTGATAAGCAATGGTAGTCTTTCACGACGGCTTATGATCTCATCATGGATGTGCAAAATCTAGAATTCAACATTTTTCTTGCACAACTCTTTAATCAAGAGGACAACAATAGCATAAAGAAAGGTAACTCCTATCATGGTAATTCAACTAGTGCTCTATATGCAGATAAGAAGGATAAGAAGCAGAAAAGCAAGAAGAAGGAAGAAGATGAAGAGGAGACTTCCCAAGCCAACTTCGCAAGCAAGACCAAGTAGAAAGGGAAGAAGAAAGGACCAAAGCATGACAAAGCCAAAGGTTAGAATGTTCAATCTTGTGCCATTTGCGATAAGACCAACCACGCCACTCAGAATTGTTGGTTCAATGGGAAGACCCAAAAAGGAAGTGGAAGAGGTGGATATGGCAGCAATAGAGGCAGAGGTGAGCACAACTTCAACAATAACAATAGAGGCTATTATAGAAGGTACTTCAACAATTATTCAGATAATCAACCATATGAAGACTCGTTGCTTCTTATGAATCTAAGCCACAAAGAAGGTAAAGAAGATGATCATTTGTTCTACATAGATTTTAGATGTTCAAATCATGTTGCAGGCAACACTGCTCTTTTATCTGATTTGGAAACTCCAAAGCATAAATATGAAGTACAAATAGGGGATGACACAAATAATAATGTGGAGAATATTGGTAATTTTGAAGATTCCAATGGCAAGAAAAACATTATGAGTAAGCTTCTCTATGTACCCACTATCACTAAAAACCTAATAACTGTAGTCCAAATAGTTGAACAAGGCTTGCAAGTTAGGTTCACCCAGCATGGAGCTTTTGTGGAAGATTCATGTCAAGGCTTCAAGAAGATAGCCAAAGGTGAGAAACATGGTAGGCTCTTTACTTTTGAAGTGGGAGAAACCAGGAACATAGCTCTATTCAACTTTGGGTCTCAAACCCTAAGTGAGCTTGAAGTGTGGCATAAGAGACTTTCTCATGTAAATGAAAGAACCCTGAAGGATATATGTAGGGATCAAAGTGTTCTAGGACTGCCAAACATATCAAAGCAACACATGATCAATATGTGTGATGCATGTCAGATTGGGAAGGCACAAAGACAACCATTCAACCATAAAGGCTACATCCACAACAACTTATTGGACTTAGTACATATAGATGTATGGGGACCAAGTCAAGAACCTTCAGTGGGAGGATCAAGGTATTATGTTTCATTTATTGACGACCATAGTAGATAAACTATTCTATACTTTATCAAGAGTAAGAATGAAGTGTTTGATTGCTTCAAAAAGTATCTAGCACATGTGGAGAATCATACAGGTAGATCACAAAAGAAGCTCATATCTGATGGAGGGGGAGAATATTTCTCCAAAGAGTTTGATGAGTTCTTACAAGATAAAGGCATATAAAGGGGAGTCACTACCAGGTGCTCTCCTCAACTAAATGGAATCACCGAGAGGAGAAACAAGACATTGGTTGGATCAGCCCGAATAATGCTTGAAGAGAAGAAGTTGCCACATAATCTATGGGCAGAAGCTATTTCAAATGTTGTGTACCTTGTCAATAGACTACCATCCAAATCACTTCAAGGTATGACTACTTATGCAGCATGGCATGAAAGAAAACCTGGTCTTGGACATTGCAAGGTGTTTGGTTATTTAGCTTACGTTCATGTACCATCACAAATAAGAGGTAAGCTAGATGAAAGGGCAACAAAGGCAGTGTTTATTGGATATGAATCAACTTACCTGGGTTACAGGTTCTATAATCCTTCAACCAAGCAATTCACTACAAGTAGAGATGTTGTGCTTGAAGAACACAAGTCTTGGTATGATGAAGATAAACAAAAGGTAACTCTACCATATGATATTGATTCTGATTCTCATCAATTAGGAAGCAAGCATGATACACATGTCCAAGATCGAAGAAGTGATACAGATGATGACCAAATGAAAGAGAAAAGGATTACAAACTATGGAAGTCAAGAGGCAAAGCAAAGATGCAAGAGGTTGGAGAATGCTCCAAACAAGCACCTAGAAGATTAACAAGAGAGAAGAAACAACTAGAAAGGTATGGATATGATTCCACATTTGTTATGAAACATTCAATCTACTTGGCAAAAGATTCAATTTCAGAAGAACCATCAACCTATGAAGAGGCAAAGGGAAACCCTAATTGTGAAAAGGCCATGAAAGAAGAAATAGATGCATTGAAGGAGATGGACACTTGGGATTTGGTTCCAATGTCACCGAATCAAAAGGTAATTGGTTGCAGATGGGTATATAAAGTTGAAAGAAATTAAGATGGATCAGCTTGTAGGTATAATGCAAGATTGGTTGCCAAAGGATTCTCTCAAACTCATGGTATAGACTATGAGGAAACATTCTCAACAGTTGCAAATATGACTACAATCAAAACATTGATAAGTGTAGTTGCTACAAGGAATTGGAGACTCCTCCAACTTGATGTGAAAAATGCATTCTTAAATGGTTGGAGAAGTGAAGAGGTATACATGTCACAACCACCAGGTTTTGAAAACCCTAATCATCCATCTTATGTTTGCAGACTTAAGAAAGCATTGTATGGATTGAAACAAGCTCTTAGTGCTTGGAATTACAGGTTGGTTACATACCTTCAAGATCAAGGATTCAAACCTAGCAACTCGGATCCTTCTCTATTCATCAAAAGGAATCACAATGAGGTATCTATCTATGTGTATATGTAGATGATATTATTTTGATAGGTGACGATCTAAATGGCATTCAAAGGATCAAGAGATACATGCAAGAGGAGTTCAAAATCAGTGACTTAGGAGAGCTCACATTCTTCTTAGGTATGCAGGTGATATACATAGATGAAGGAATGTATTTGACTCAGAGAAGATATATTCAGGATCTACTTCTTAAGTTCAAAATGGAGAACACTAAATCTGCAGGTACACTTTTGGAGATAAATCATAAACTTAGTGTTTATGAAGGTGAGAAAATTGAAGACATTAAAGAGTGTCAAAGCTTGGTATGTATCTTGATATATGCTACTCATAGAAGGGTAGACATCTCATATAGTGTGGGAGTGCTAAGCCAATTCATGCACTCACCTGGAAGACCACATGTAGATGCAGCTAAGAGAGTAGTTAAGTAACTCAAAGGTACATTCTATATATCAAAATCTATTTAGATGCAGATTGGACAAGAGCTAAGGATGATAGAAGAAGTGCTTCTAGTTACTTAGCATTTGAAGGTTCAAAGCTAGTGTCATGGAGTTCCCAAGAAGCAACCTAGAATTGCTTTATCCTCCACTGATGTAGAGTACAAAGGTTTGACCATAGCAACTCAAGAGGCAATATGGTTAAAAGCATTGTATACAAATTTAAGACTTGTGGGTTCCAAACCTCACATATATGGAGATAATGTAAGTTCCATGCATCTAGCAGCAAACCCTATTTTCCATGCAAGACCCAAACACATAGAGGTGCATTACCACTTCATTAGGGAGAAGCTTATGGCAAAGGAGATTGACATTTATTTCGTTTCTACTGAAAAGCAAGTAGCAGATATGATTATGAAGGCACTTGATGGAATAAAGCTTTGTAGATTCAAAGCTATGGCAAGTATTCAACCTATTAGAGAATGAAGACTCAAGCATACTTTAGCTTGAGGGAGAGCTGTTGGAACATCAAGCTTACACTATGCTTGATGTGGATTTGATCTATATCAAAAGCTATGACTTGGATTACGTTGAAAGAATATCCCTTGGAGAGTTCTTTTACCTATGCTCATTTATTGTATTTTCTTGAGAGATTTTCGATGGTTCATTTACCATTGCAAAAGCCTTGAGCTTTACACATGTAAAAGTAGAAAGAGAGAGCCCAAATGCCACAAAATTGTGGTGGCTAAGTCACAATCAAATCAATCAATAAATCACATAAAAGTAGATCAAACTAGATCTTCACTTTTCCTAGATTGTAGGAAAGTGAATTGATTCCCTCCAACAACTCTTAACTCCTTCATTTGAATTCAAAATCCACTTGTAGAAGTTGTGAATCACTTCTAGATTTTATATAAATACTTCAAAACACTTTTACAATACATGGAAGCAATATACATACACTTGTGACCATCATTGTCTTGCTCCTTCATTTTCCTACATCATCTTCATCGCCAACAGTAATCTTGCAGAGGTTGTTGTTCTCTCTACAAAGCCCCAAATTGGATGAGACATAACTCATTGGAAAGCTATTAGTGTCTAGTTTGTGCCTATACATTTTCATAGTACATTGAGAGAAATATCAATTTTTCAGTCTCGGGATCAATCTCTATGTATTCTTGAAAAATAGGAGGTACCACCATTGAGTGTCTGATTCATTCCTATAGCATATTTTGCTTATTCCTTATACTTTTGTGCATTATATACACTCTACCCTATGTGTATCACTCCCATAAAAGGATTTTTTCTAATTGTAATCATGCTGATCTCTATGAGCATTTGAAGTTCATTATCTCTTCCAAAGATAGTAAGTTTTTTTAGCCAATCGATGTGCAAACCTATTTGTTTTGTATCGACTCTTTCTCATTGATGCTCCAAAGTACATAGTGCATTTTATTGCACTTATCGCATGCCTATAAGGTCTATTTGAGTCTCCATAATCTTAAGAGCTAGTCTTGTGCCAGTTGGTTGGACCAAACTTCGTCGCTTTGAAACTCACTTTTCTACCTCCTACAAGCTTCTCCAAGTTTCTTTCATAACCAAGGTTTTGTTTCTAATTATTTCAACTCACAATGAGTTATAATGCTAAACAAAATGTATCCCTCAAATTTTGATGATGGTTTAACTCAAGGTAGATGTTCCCAAACCTAAGGATGCCACTAAGTGATTGCTTTGAGTAGGGCAATCACTTTAATGCATTTATGCTATTTTGTCAAGTTTAGGAGGATCATCCAAAATAGGAGTGAGTGGTAAAATTCCTTTAAAGGATTTCAATAAACTAATATTAAAAGCATCATGTATACTCCAGAAGATATGTCTAATCTAAAAGCATTCTCATTAATTTTTTGAATAATATGGAAAGGTCCATAATAATGTGATGCAAGTTTAACCTTAGGATGTTGCGAAATATTTTTCAATCGTCTTTTAATTATTCATAACCATACAAAGTCATTTTCGTTAAACTATTTAGCTACTCGTTTCTTATTAACATTACACATGTAATGTTCTTGACTCTTTTTAATGCCAAGGCTAGTCAAATGTCTTCTATTTCAATTGAAGCCTTCCCTTTGCATATGAATCAAGGAGGCATTTGGGAGAATCTTCCCCCAAGCATAAGGTTCTCATACCTTATGATAATCAATCCTAAGGGTAAAAACCATTATAAATAACCAATGATTCCTATAAGGATTAAAACCAAGAATTGATATTGCAACTTCAAGGGTTTAACCCAAGAAAATCTCTAATGAAGTGATATCGCACCTCAATGTGCTTCATCTTTGCATGATAGACCAGATTATTAGCCAATGCAACGGCACTCTGACTATCTCTGAGCAAATGAGGTACATGTTGAGGTAAACCCATATCATGAGCAATGCACATGCCAAGTTTGATTCAACTTCCCCAAAATCCTTTATATCAAATGTCTGACTCAACTTCCTTTTGAGAATTGACAAGTCATAAGAGGATTTCCCAACAATCAACATATCATCGACATAAAGTATCAAGCACATCAGGCTTCCATCTTAGCATCTCTTTGTGTAGAGACAAGGATCATCATTGCTTCGAGAAAAGCCTCGAGACTTCATAAAAGAATCAAACTTTTGGTACCATTGTCTAGGGGACTGTTTAAGTCCATACAAGCTCTTCTTCAACTTAAAAACTAGACTTTCTTTGCTAGGAACTATGTGACCCTCTGGTTGTTCCATATAGATCTCATCTGTAAGATCTCCATGCAAGAAAGTAGTTTTCACATCCATTTGGAATAGCTCTAAGTCCTCCATTGCAACGAATCCAAGAAACATTCGAAGGGTAGTCATTTTTGGCATTGGAGAGAAGATTTCCTCGAAATCAACACCATGTTGTTGCTTAAAACCCTTTGCAACAAGTCATGCTTTATACTTTGGAGAAGCACTATCCGATGTGAATTTCAACTTATATACCCATTTACATGGAAAAGCTTTCCTACCCTTTGGCAAATCCCAAGTACCATTCTTGCGAATAAAATCCAACTCACCCTTTATGACACACTCCCATTTGAGATGATTCTTTGTCTGCCCGGCCTCTTTGTAGCAAGAAGGCTCACCAGTATCCGTTAGCATAACAAAATCCAAACCTGGAACATATCTATCAAGTGGATGTGAGACACGTGTAGAGCGTTTCAATGGTTGTTGAAGAGGAACATTTTCATACTAATATGATCGGACATTCTCTTGAACATCCCTATGTGCAACATTTTTATGCATGCTAACTAGGGGGATAGTATCCTCAAACACCACCCTTCTCACTTCAACCTCCTTAATGGGTTGTTTATGCATCTTAGACTCATTGAAAATGACATCACTACTTCTTATCACTGACTGTTTTTCAAGATCCCATAACTAATATCCAAATTGTCATTCTTGACCATATCCAAGAAAAATGCATTTCTTTGACTTATGGTCCAACTTTTGTCTAAGATTCTTGGGTATATGAACATATGCTTCACAACCAAAAAACTGGAAGATGATCATAATATGGTGGTTTCCCTATCCATAACTCTTATGCCACTTTCAGACCTTTGGCAATACTAGGTGAAAGGTTAATCAGGTGAACTGCAGTCAGTATTGCTCGTGCCCAAAAGCCTTGTGAAAGGTTTGCATGATGCAACATAGAAACTACTCTATCTTGAATAGTTCTATTGATCCTTTGAGCTACACCATTTTCTAATGGGGTATAAGGAGTATAAAAGACTAAATTCATGTAAGGCAAAGCTTTGAGCTTAGTTCCCTTTTCAGTCTCAAATAAAGCAAGCCATTTTTTAAAGGGAGGGAATACCTCATTTGTCGATTTGATAAGATATACCCAAAATTTTGTAGTAGCATCATCTATGAAAGTGATAAGAGAACCACCTGATGACCTTGTGGGCATAAGACCACACACATCTATGTGAATGAGATCTAAAGGCTAAATTGAATAGTCAATGTGCATTTTATGCTCATTCCTAGTTTTCTTTCCATATTGAAAATGCTCATAGAATGAAAAATCAAAGAAAGATAACACAGGTAAGTAGCCGGAACAAGAAAGATTTCCATCCACTATGAGATATGTGTCCCAAACGGCCATGCCAAATACAAGACATAGGCTATTCAGTAACAGCTAACAAGTGTTCTTTTTGTGATACAAATAAAGGACAAAGTGAGCCAACTTTGCTTCCTTTTGCAATAACAATATTGCCCTTGGATATGTGAAAGGACAAAGCATAGAAAACCACCTTATAAACAAGTTCATCAAGTTGACTAAATGACATCAAACTACATGATAACTAAGGTACATGGCATACATTATGCATAGTAAATTTTCAACCATCAATGAACAACACAACCACATCTTGAATCCCCACAATGTCACACTGGTAAGAGTCATCAAGTCTCATGGTACCAAGATACTTTTGCTGCATAATTAAAGAACCATTCATTGTGTGGTATCACATGGAAAATAAGCATCAAAATCTAACAGCCATGCATGGGAAAGGGAATCAACCATAAGAGCCTCACTAGGCACAGTACTCTCAAGTGTCAACACATCAACATCATCAGAAATAGCATTAATTTCTTCAATCTTCATAGTTGAAGAAGATGGTGCAGGTAGTTGCTTAACATGCCCATCAACGTTCTATCCTTTACCTTTAGCATTCTTTAATGCACAACAATCTTTCTTCATGTGTCCTTTCTTATGACAATAATGGCATTCAATATTCCTCTTCCTTGATTTACTTTTACTCTTATTATGTTGGCATTGTTGCCACTTCTAGTTATGAGTCTTAGTATAGCGCAACTTTGACAATGACTATTGAGTGTGTGTGCCTTAGACGCCTTACGACTGATTCGGGTGTTGGTTATTCTTCTGCCACCACCATCTTCATTGATAGTCATAGTGCATCGACAATTGAAAGGAACCCTATGTTTGATGTTCGCACTAAGCACATTGAGGTGCACTATTATTATGTCAGGGAGAGATTCTCTATTGGAGAGATCAGCTTGGCATATGTGCCCACATAGGAGAACATTGTAGACCTTTTCACAAAGGCTCTGCCTAGGTAGAAGTTTGAAGCTTTCCACAAAGCTTTGGGCTTTCTTCCTTTTTTGGATTGATTCCACATAGCTTGGCACTTCCTTATACATGAGTGATAGCTCCTTGGTCACTGCATCACTCCTAGGGGGGATTTGTTGATATATTTATGTAGTGATGTGTGGGAACACACTAGGACTACTGGGGCACTTTTTTCCCTCTTTAGGAGGTTTTTTCTCCCTGGCTTGTATATACACCTATAACCCTAACGGTTCACTTATATTTATACATTCTAGTGGTAATACATTCAATATTGTGCTCCAAGTTTCTTCTTCTTCCTTGTGTTGTTCAAGTGCTTTTGTAGACCTCAAACTCGAACACACTACAATTCAGAGATGAACAAATGAAGATATATCATTAAAGGAGAAATAAATGGCAAATCACTTAACATATAAATTGATCTCATAAATGGTAGCCACACCACAAATCCTTCCTCTATTTGAGGAAAATAGATAGCCAACATTTAGAAGTTGAAACACTGATTTCTATGTAGAAACATCAATCACAAACATACTATCTTTTGAATAAAGATAGAATGGCATCATTCCTCAGTACAATGTTTTATAAAGACAATGCTCTCAACGGTTCCTTCTATACAAAATTAGTATTTACAACATAACATAGCAAATAAATATCGTCCAACATATGTTGGAAATACATGGTCTTGCTATCTAGAGGCAATCATAGATATGGAAAATTGTACATTTACTTTTGTTTTTTATGCTTTTCCTTTTTGGAGCCTTCACCTTTGTGTTTTCTCTTTGGCACATGCTTCAATGGAGAATGAACATGAGGACCTTTCTTCTTATCTGTTGGTGGTGGAGGAGAGTCTGGATCATATGGATAGATAACATCTTTGATGATGTTATGAATTGCTCTTTCTCTCACTAAAAGGACCCATGCATCTAGATAACTATATAAATCAAACTATAAAACCTGTGCTCTAGGAACCTTACTACATTGGCAATTAGTCTCCATCCACATGATATTGTTGAAGATAAATGAACAAGCTCATTTTCATATGAGCCATGCTTGGATAAATTTACCAAATATAAAGATAAAGGAAAAGTAGAGGAAAAAAGGAAAAATAAAGAAAAGAAAAAGTCTAGTCAAAACTTTATGATGAGTAAGAGATACAATATCTTGCCTTGTAGTTAGTAGCATGTAGTGGAGAAAGTGGTGAGTTAAGAAGGAGGCACAAACTTCTTCACATGCTCATTGGTTATAAAAGTGAAGTGGGAGCACATTCAAAACAAGGAGAGAAAGAGGCAAGAGCTCCCAGTAGTCGGATCTAGCCATTTTGTCATTTTGGTTTTCCCTTAGACTCCTTCCAGCCGCACGTCAGTTTGTACACAGCTTTGTTGCAGAGCTCATATCTCAGTGCATATGTAACCATTTTGTGCATTTAAACATTCATTGGAAAGCTTATCTCGTGTACTTTCTGCATGTCAAATATCTCTTTGAAATCTTATGTAGTTTGTGAGATATTAGTGAAAGAGTGAAGTCCAATTTTTCAGTATACCTGTGTAGATAGGTAATCTATTTTGGTCGGTCAGTTTCCCAACCAAAACATATCTAAATTGCATGATTTTTGTTTTGTTGGAAAGCTCTTACCATATACTTTCACTGTGTCAAATATCTCATTTAGATCATTCATACTCTGTGAGATATCTATCAGAGAGTAAAGTTGAGTTTTATAGTGTACTTATGTGTGCAGGTGGTCTATCTTGGTGAGTTGAGTTTCCTAATCAAAACTCATACAAATTACTTGTTTTTTATCTTGTTGGAAAGCTATTTGTGTCTACTTTCTCTGTACCAAATATCTTTCTCAGAGAGTTATCAGTCCGAGAGTGAAGCTTAGTTCTTTAGCATATCTGTGTGGACAAGTAGTTCATCTTTGACAGTTGTGTTTCCTAATCAAAACTTGTCCAAATTAAGTCATTTATATGTTGTTAGAAAGCTCTATTTGTCTACTTTGATTGACTAAAGTCTCAAGTCCTTTTGAGTTTTGTATTGAGAGCAGCAAGCTATCTAAGATGCATATGTTTGTCCAAGTGTTGGACATACAAGGGCTTACTACACACTTCCGTTGCGCATAGGAGAACTCATTCTCCACAGTTGGTATCAGATCGAACTTGGTGTTGAAGCTTCATCATCAGAGCTGGAGTTGAAGCAAAGAAAAAAAGGAGCTACAAAACAATAGGGACCTTCACAAACGCAAGAGCAAAGGACTATAAATATTCGAGGTAACTCTCAAAGTCTTTGATACTCTTCAATGGCTGACTTGGGTCAACAAGTAGAGAAGTTGGACAAGGATAAGTATCCCGTGTGGAAGTTTAGAATGACCAACTACCTAATGGGCAAAGGCTTGTGGGGTATTGTGAGCGGCGATGATGCTCAACCTCAAATCAATCAAGCTATGGCCACCGAAGTCCAAAGGAGGCAAGCAAAAGAATGGGAAGAGAGGAATAGGAGAGTCATGTTCCTCATTTCGCAAGTCATTACTAATGCCATGGTAGGGCATATTCAACATATAGAGAAAGCGGAGGATGCTTGGGAAGCTCTTGAAAGGATGTATTCAACAAATACCAAAGCTAAGAAACTTCAACTCAAGAATGAGTTGAACACAATCAAGAAAAGTTCGAGTCAATCCATAGCTGAATATACTTTGAAGATTAAGGAGCTAAGCGATGCTTTAGCTTCTATTGGCACAACGGCTGAAGACAAAGATCTTGTGTGTTATACTCTCAATGGCTTGAGAGAAGATGAAAGATGGAAGCCTTTTATAACTTTCATTAACTTGAAAGATGTATATCCAAGTTTTGAACAACTAATCCCTCATCTTGTCACAGAAGAGCTTAGCTTCGGTGGTCCCAAAGGAAAGGACAGCCACAACCAAATGTTATATGCAGGTCGAGGCAAAGGAAGAAACTCAAGAGGAGGCTCAAGAGGAAAAGGAAGAGGTCACAACCACTCCAACTACAATCAAAACAATTCGGAAGACAACAAGGATGCATCAAATGCCAACACACAAGGAAGAGGTCGAGGTAGAAGTAGAGGAAGAGGCTGAAGCTCCTACAGTTCTCATAAAGGTATAACATGCTATCATTGTGGTAAAGTAGGACATTATGCTAGTGATTATTGGCTGAAGAATGGAAGACTAAATGGAGGCAATCGAAGGAACCAAAGCAACTATGCAAGCACCTCAAGTGAAGGAAGCAAGGACACACTACTTGCAATGAGACATGAGTATAGAAGCTCTTGTGAAGATGACAAAAAATGGTACATTGATTCAGGTTGTAGTAACCATATGTCATGCCAAGGAAGTTTGTTCACTAATCTACAGGTACCAAGTGGAAAAGGATGTGTTGAAACAGGTGATGATACTCAACACATGATTGAACACATTGGAGATATAAGGCTTGGAGATACAAGCAGAGCAAAGGTACTATCTAATGTTCTTCGTGTTCCTACAATTTCAAAGAACTTGATTTTAGTAGGACAAATGGTAGAGAAGGGTTATCATGTCATATTCAATGAGAATGGGTGCTTCATAAAGAATCCAAAAGAAGGCTTCAAGGTCATTGGTCGAGGTAGAAGAGAAGGAAGGATGTTCACTTTGGATGTCCAACATCCACATGGAAAGGTCATGTACATTCAATGTGGGAACAAGAAGATTTCAGAGTTGGACTTATGGCACAAAAGAATAGGACACATCAACATTCCAAAGCTGAAGGACATGAGCAAACATGAAGTGGTAAGAAGTCTTCCAAAATTTAATAGCATTGGACTACATGAGTTATGTGAAGCTTGTCAACTAGGAAAGCAAACGAGACAGCCATTCAAGAGGAGTAATTATGTGGCTCCAAATGTCTTGGACTTGATACATACGGATGTATGGGGACCAACCCAAGAGGCATCAATGGTTGGTAATAAATTTTTTGTCACCTTCATTGATGATCACTCAAGAAAGGTATGGATGTTTTCATGCAAGGACAAAGCACATAGAAGTCCATTACCACTTTGTAAGAGAGAAGCTTATGGAAAATGAAATCAACATTTCATTTGTTCATACTGAGAAGCAAATAGCAGACACGATGACAAAGACACTTGATGGGATAAAGCTTTGTAGATTCAAAGCTATGGCAAGTATTCAACCTATGAAAGAATGAAGACTCAAGCACACTTTAGCTTGAGGGGGAGCTGTTAAAACACCAAGCTTTCATTGTGCTTGAGGTGGATATGCTCTACATCAAATCCATAATTTGGTTGATATGGCACCATCTACCCATATATGTGCCTACTCTCCCGGACTTGAATTAATTAAAAAAAAGTACAAGAGAAGGGGACTAGTGCCCACGCAACCCCCCAAATCCCACAGAGCAGGGGTAGCTTTTACAAAGTTTAGATGGAATTAAAAAGAAGGTTAATCACCTCTCATCACCCTCGTGTGGGGCCCACTTGGGTTTAAACTTGTTGTTGATCAAAAGGAGCACTTGATGATTGCTGAAGGGGGGTGGGATTTCTTACAGTTAAGGATCCTTTTGCCAAGGAGAAACAACGATTTCTCAATCAACCACTCTTTGGGGGCATCGCCAAAGTTAAAAGCACATCTTTCCTGTCAAACATTTCGTAGGACCTCCCCTCTGATGGTGTTCTAGAGAGTCCCAGAGCATCCGATCGCTTCTCCCAGTAGAGCTTGCTTCCAACTGATATGTTTATGAAGACTAATTTTCTTTTTGACAATGTGTCAGAGCCTAATGGAATTGGGACATGTAAAGAAGATGTGATAAACATCTTCGATAGACTAGTAGCAGCGTTTGCACCAGGGAGGTATCCCCCAAAATTTTCTAGCCTTGAGGTTGCTCAGATTCCACAATGAAGAATTTGCCATAAGAGGATAGACTTTTTGATTTCTATGAGGGGGTGCTAGATAGCCATGAACTTCATGTCCCACCAAAGCCGCATCCATGATAAGCACCACATCTTGTTGAGGTTAACCTGATAATCAATGGTTTCTTTGATGTTCGGTATTTTTGATAGGCAATTACCATTGTGCCATTTGAGACCAAGCGAGCTCAGCGTGTCATGCCCCATGAGAAGGCATAATTTATCGTGGTCCTAGGCAAGACATTTGCTTTGCAAAGTGTTCCATTCTTCATATGCAATGGGTCCCAACAATAGCTCTAAAGGCAGTCTTAGAGTGGTTGATTTTGGATCCAAAGGCTTCGTAGAAAGTATCCAGGCACCTCCAGAATGTCTCCAGCCTGGTATTATCATTGTGGACAAACGTGTTCATATCATCGGTGAAAAGTCTCATGGTGATATGGCCGTGGTCATGAGGCAAATGGAGGCCTTTGATATTATCAGGTTCCACCTGTTGCTCCACTAGCCGGCTAAGCCCTTCCGTGGCAATGGCAAAGAGAAGGGGAGCCAATGGACACCCTTGTCTAATCGATCTTCTAAGTTTGATCACCTTCGAAAGCTTGCCATTAACATTAATTTGAGTCGACACCTTTCCCAAAAGGGTCATGATCATCTTGGTGAATTTCTGACTACATCCAAGATCTTTAAGCGATTGCAGAATATAGTCCCATTCTAGCCTATCGTAGGCTTTATCAAAGTCGATCTTGAGGAAGACCACATCTTGTCTTGAATCATTTGCAAAGTCAAGAACTTCCCAGATATCTATACTCGTTTCCAAAATTGACTTGCCTTTGATGAAACCTTTTTGGTCCTCGCTTACCATCATTTCAGATGGCTGGAAATTCTATTGGCGATGACTTTGGCAATGATCTTATATCCCATTTCGAGCATCGTAATTGGACGCTAGTCCTCGATTCTATTCTTTTCCCCTTTTTTGTGTATTAACTTGATAATGCCATTGTTGAGACACCCGGGAAGCACGCCAAACTGAAGGGCCTCTTGCCAAGTGAGACGAAGAGGGGTGAGGACCACCAACTTGAAGGATTTATAGAACTCATTAGTATCTGATGAAGACGAATTCAAAGCAATTATTGATCTATGAAGACCAAATAAATCCAAAGAGGATCAAGCATTCATGGGCCATTGTGCCTATTACTAGCGATTCATTCATATGCACACACTTGCAAGACATCATCACTCTTTGATCAATCACTTTGAGTGGACAAAAGATTGTGAGAAGTCCTTTCAAGAACTACAAAGATGCTTGATGTGAACGTTGATACTTAAATTATAGGATTGGAATAAGTCATTCCACATTCACATGGGTGCAACAAACTTTGAAATAGGATGTATTTTAGCCCAACCGATGGACAATTGCAAAATGGATTTCCCTATCACATATGTCGGTAGAAACTTAAATAGTGTTGAGAGAAATTATACCACAATTGAATGAGAAGGCCTAGGAATGGTCTACGTGGTGATAAAGTTTAGAAGCTATCTCATGTCTCATAAGTTCAAAATATCCTCTTATACTTGGTAAACAAACCATGTGATATAGGAAGACTTGTTAGATGCTTTTTACTACTCATGGAATATGAATTCAAGATTCTAATAATGAAAGGAAAGACCAATGTTAGAGTCGAACATCTTTTGAGGTTAACCAATGGGGAAACACAAATTTCAATAAATGATTATATTCCAAATGAATATCTCTTCAACCTAGAGGTAGTGCCAAAGTGAGCTAAACCTCTTGTGCCTGCCCTTACTTTTGGTCCTAGTCATCCTAAGGTAAAAACTTCTCCAAAGAGAATATAGGAAGCATGCCAACTCGAGATAAATGTAGGTTTTCTTTATCATAGGGTTAGCCAAGGCATCCTATAGGCAGAACAAAAGTTACTCATCAATAGAGCTCACAAGATCATCCTCGCATATCATTTTCCTAGTTCTCACACCTTGAAAAAGTTGACATGAGATACAATACATTGACCTACAATGGAGAAGGATATAGCCTTAGATCTACGAGAATGAAAAGAGTGCAAACTCAAGCAACATATTGAGAATGCTACACCCTTTAGAACAACTTTCAATCTAGAGTTGAGTCTTCCCATGGTAGACTTCCTCAAAATAGAAAAGTTACATATGGACATGTCTTTGACATGTTAACACATTGGTAAAGATGATTTCCTTTGCATTTGCATCCATGAATCAAAGTATTTATCTCCGCTTGAATTTCCCACTCAAGTCTGATAAGAGGATACTTTTCTCTCCAAAGAACTATTTGAACATTTATGTTTGAAACTTTATGGTGACCGACCATGAGAATTGATGCCCAGAGCTTTGTAAAACGATGTGATGTCTACCAATGGGCTAAGTATCCCTTCAAACAAGATAAAATGTTGGTAAGACCTATGACTGTAGGAAGAGCCTTTGCCAGATGGGAACTAGACCTCATTATACCTATCCATCCCTCAACAAAAGGATAAGATGCTAAGTATATTATCGTGGAAGGAATCCAAAGCCACTACCAAAAATGAATCTCAAACAACAATTATATCCTTGTTTGAGCACATATTTGCTTGCATACTACACCCTAATATCGCCCATAAGAAAATGGACAAGCTGAGAGTTTCAATAAGGTCCTTTGCATAGTATTGACTAATTGATGAACAATGGAAGATCAAATTGGGAGAAGAAATTGCATCATGCAATTTGGGCTTATGAAGTGGCCTATAAGACGTATTTGGGTGCAATTTCATTCCACCTAGTTGATTATCAACAAGCTAGTTAGCCAATAGATTTTCTTGTACCTACTCTATGAGTGGCAAAAGAATATGACAAGCTCTAAAAGCTAGTACATAGTCTTGAAAAGCTCCAAGAGACATGCTTGAGAGTTCTTGTAGACATCTATGAAGCAAAAAAGCAACAATAGACCTACTTTGATGCTCACATCAAACATAAGTAAATTGGAGGACGGAGGCCTAATCCTTGTATTTAAATTAAACAACATGCAAAGAAGTCACAATGGAGGATTTATAGACCATTGTTAATCCATAGAATTTCACCCAGTGATGCCATACAACTTGCTTCTTTGGAAGGATAGGTCATCCCTAATTACATTACGGGATGTAGATTCAAGCTCTACGAGGAGTCCCTCACTAAAGATATGTTGCTTCATTTGTAAGAGGCCAAACATCAAAAGGTGAAAGATTCATGTATACATAACATGAATACCTAATGGATACCTAGATATCCTTATGGGAATCTATGAGATTGAAGAATCTTCAAAAAGAATCATTGATCAAAGACCACAAATATGAACTACCTTAGGACATAATTATAATGCATTCTCAAAGATTCTTTTAAACATTTGTGTAGTGACCAGTATCATATATCTATCTCTAGTGTAAAACTACATATTGCCATCAAATTAGTACAAGCTATATTAACCAACATAGACAAATCATGAACATAATGTATTGGCAGAGAAGCTATACCAATCCACATTCCAAGACATACTAGACCCGATTTCCTAGTGTCTAGTGGTTCTTCACTTCCTAATAGTGTAGTCTTTTAATGGCTTCTATATTGTTCAAAAGGTCTTAACCTAGCAACACACCATATCACAACAAAGATAGCAAATAAGTGGAGTAACATTCAATTAAAGAAACAAATGAGTGACACATGAATGGATCCCACATATAAGGAAATTAAGCATGTGGATATGAAGAGTCACACCACTATGAATTTTAAGAGACTAACAAAACATCATCTATACAACTCTACAAAGTCTAAACAATTTTTGGCAACTACCTTTCGGGAGCCATATCTTTGAAATCGGGAAGGCAATTGATGTAATTTCACTTCGAGCCACTCGCACATGATATGTATTTCAATTTATGATTATTGTCAGGTCCTAAAATGGTCTTTGTAGGTCTAAAGAGGGATTACAAATGCATTTGTTTTGGGTAAATTTGCATTATTTTAGTAATCATTTGACCATTCTTTATGTTTTAAGAAGTGATCCGATGTTTTCAAACACTTCAAAGTTTATATTAGGATATGAGGAGGAAGGTTCAGAGCTCTCAAAGCTCGTTGAAAAGGACTGGATGCATGCAACTCCAATACCAAATCATTCAGGGACATATGCTTTATGCTTGAGGCATTTTACTTTATGTTATGGCATGTTTTGTATGTACATGCATAGATTGGATTGCATACATCAAATGTTGATCATTGTTTAAATTCTAAAGGTATGGATCAATAGGCGAGAAGTACACTTTTTGATTGTTTGCAGGAAAGAGGATTGCAGAAACTACATGGTTACGCAACACAGAGAATTGTTGCTATCATTTGTTTTTATGTTTTTGCAGGTTATGGAGTCCATATATGAGTTTATGGTGTGCATGCCATGGGCTTGTCAAGCCCTATGTTCTTTGGTGGACTGTGTGCCATTGAGCTTATGGTTTTTTTTTTGGATTCCATTTCTTGGGAAAATGGTGTCAAAATTCCCCCCCCCCCCCCTCATGATGTTATATACACACTTGCCTTTAGGTAAGAATATTATGGCATGGTAACATGCCTTTTCTACAAACATCAGTACGGTGTTAACATGCTTGTAAGCATGTATTTGATGGGCTTAATACCATCATAATAGTAGAGATAAAGCAACTTCAGTAGTAATAGGATCCCTTTACATTATTCTTATGGATTTAGACCATAGGATTGCTAAGGGAAGGAGCTACACCTTCATCATTAGTATTGCGCACAAGCAATCCTATAAGTTTTAGGAAGTTTCATACAGGCACGGAAGATACATTTAGGATAATCTCCAAGGTAGTGAAGATTTACTTATCTTCACAAGAGTCTCACAGTAGAATTAGGAGACTATGGGGTATCATGAGCAATACTCAAAGAGTGACTAGTTTCACTCATACACCTCACTTGAGCAAGCAGTGAAGCATTTTTACTCCACTACTAAGGAAACCAATTAGATGGGATTACAGAGATGGGTTTCATGAGACAACATCGACGGGTGCTTATGTTATTCAAGTGATGGTTAGGAAGGCCATAGACATGGCACTAGCTCTATGACTTAGAGCATAGATCCCTCAATGAAGAATATTTGGGGTACCCAATACATATATGTATCTTGGGATCTATAGAGAGGTACTGAGACCTAGTCTTGGTACTTAGGAACAAGTTGGTTTGGAACAAAAGGGGATATCCATTGTCGCATTGTTGACTAGAACCAAACTAACTAGTTTGAGGACATGGGACTCATTTGAGTCCACTCACATGGTTTTAGGATATGGAATTCATTAGAGTCCACCTACATATTCCATTACATGGAATATATATTCGGTTTAGTGTAGGTATGACACTGTGAATTGGAAGAAGTTTTCACTGGTATGTGACAGTGGAAATGACTTCCCTTTGAGCACTCTTCTTTTATGGCCACTAGATTAGAGGAGAGCTCTTAGTAGACATCTCCTTAGGATTGGGAGTTATCCTTCATAGTTTAGGGAAGATATATTCTTCTAGTAGAGAATGTGATAGGTGATTTGTCTTGGAGAGCTCTTAGTAGACATCCTTAGGATTGGGAGTTATCCTTCATAGTCTAGGGAAGATTTATTCTTCCAGTAGAGAATGTGATAGGTGATTTTATCTTGGTATTACATACTCATTTTGAGGTTTTCAGGAATGTGATAGCTCTTTACTATGGATACACATGTGTTTACGGTATCATGTCATATTGTTCCTGACCATTTTAGTAGAGGGCTTTGACCCTTATTAGGAATTTATTTTCTCCGCTCTTCATTACATATACCTTCATTAGTTAGGGAAGATTTGTTCTCCATCTTCATAGGAATATATGTAATGAGGGATTATGCATTAGTTATGGAAGAGAGGACTAAATGAATTAACAAATTTCTCTTTTAAGGAAAGGAGAAAGTGGGAATAAGCTCGGAGATCGACAAGAGATCTCACTTTAGCTAAGTGGTCTCACTTTAGCCCCTGTTCTTTGAGAGAGAAAGAGGAAAGGAAAATATGATTTCTTCATAGGAGAAGAATAGAGCATATTTTCCTTTAGACAGATAAGGTGTTTAGAAAACATCTCTTAGTTTATATTTTAGAAGGAATTCATTTCCTCTACTTTTTAGTGTAATTTTCTTTCACATGGGAATTTGATTCTCCAGTATTTTGGAAGGGAAAACTATGGAAAACTTATGTGCATGTTTTGAGTTATGGATGAGTAGAGCAAACGGATTCAACAGAATCTCTTTCAAAGGGAAAGGGAAAGTGGAATAGATTCCACTACCAGAGCTCTTTTCCTTAGAGGAGATTACAGAGAGAGAAAGAGAGAGAGTTTCACCTTCTCATTTTGGTTGTCTAGATAGAAGTGGCACTCTTCTATCAAAGACAACGTGGAGATCAATTAATCATGATCGTTAGATTGAGTCTCACATGGAGAATCTAGAGAGGAGAAATTATGTTATTTGAGCGATGGTCTTTGACTAGATGAGATGATCTAGTTATTGACATTAGTAAGACTGGGAGTAGAGTTATGACTCTTCTTTTTAGGGTTTCTAGGAGATAGGGATATATCTAACCTATTGGGCTACCAAACTCATAGTTGGTGTTACATCATGAGATATGATGTGTAAACATCAACTAGGAGCATGGGTACTTAGGGATTATCTGAATCTCAAAAGGAATGTTTTTTGCATTCATATGGCAAACCACAGGGAAGAGAACATTTTAGAGTTTGCACTAGTGCCAATTGATGCTCTTCCAATAGAACTTAGTCCAATAGTAAAGGATGAAAAACCACAGATTTCTTGGTTGGTGAAATGTAGAGATTTCATGTGACTACCAAGAAACTCTGATATATGAGCTAGATGATGGAATTGCATAGTCACAAGGTAGTTTAGAGTAAATTATTATCTGTGAGCACACTCAAGGTTAGGAAGACCTAGAGTGTTATGAGGGCAATCTATCATTTAGTCCTAGATGGGTTTGGAGTCACTTATTATGGGACTTTGTTCTATATTTCCTAGTATTATATAGTTTATTATCTCCACTTTGACACTTTGAACTTGTTTTTCATATTATTACTCCATAGAGGATACATCATATGGACTTAGGTCATTTTGGTGATGTTATATGTTATGGGAGTGATAATTTGGAAGCTGAGTGTACATGAGAGATAGTAGGCACCACTCAGATGGTTTCCCACCTTTGAGATGATCTCATATGAGGTCTTCTTAAGAGGAAGGATATGGGAAAACAACACACACAAAGATGAGCATGTACATAGAGTACATGGGGTTCAGGGGAGTCCAAGCACTTTTTTCTACCATTACAGACATTTCATTTACATTTTCGAGGATGAAAATGCTTTCAAGGGGAAGGAAATGTCATATTATGGATGCATACCCTCTTGGGTGATGTGGCATAGATGCCACATGACATCATTAAAGGCACTATGTATTTTTGGTAGAAGCAAGGAAGCCAAGAGAGAGAGACTCTCACGAGTTAGAAGAGAGAAAAGATATGGGCAGCTCGACGGTCGGAAGGATGAACAAATGAGTCCCTGTTTGTGTGACGAGCAAGGATGAAGTAGCCCGTGAACTGAAGGCACCATTAAAAAGAGAAGCATGAGAAGCTTGCAACACTTTCTCTTTCTCATTTGGATCTAAGTTTTTTTCTTTCTCTTTTTGTAGTAGGTATACTTCCTTATAGTATGTTATTGACTAAGGTGTTCCTCTGGAGCCTTGAAGTCAATCCTTGGTTAAGTAGTATTTGTCCGAATCATAAGGAATATCTGTTATCTAGGTAAGCTCTCTATTCCCCTTCTTCCAAGATTTAATCTCCTATTGTATCTTTGAGATTTCCTTCTTCTCCTTTAGGTCCTCGTTAATGGACACTTTTGATGATCCTCAATCTATATCTTCTTTATCTTCATCCATGACTACTTGCACCATGAAGAGATCATTGCCTTCATCATCTTGACATGGATTCAATGTTTGCTCATTGACTACCACATCCAAAGTTGCAAGGATTGGAGCCCAATGATAAGGTTCAAAGTCATCATTTGAAAACCTAATAGGCATGTAAGAGGGAACTTCAACTAGTCGATCAAAATCACACCCCTCCCACTTAAGCTCTACATTCTTTCTTCTTTTGGCATCATTCCATTGAGAAACTCAGCACATCCACGAGTAAGTATCCTCATGTTTCCATTTCTCACCATCTACCTTATATTTGCTTGAGGTCCCACTTTTCTCAAATTCCTTTGCATTCTGATGGATGGACCTCCATTGAAGTGGTGGATGTATCTATAATAGATATTAAGGTTATTCTTGTTGTTGTGCCTTGATGCTGTAGAAAAAATGCATTTGCACCCCAAACTTGTACCACTTGTAGTTCGCATAGGAAAGGTCTTCCTATTAGTAGCTCATAGTCAATTTCCTTACCAAAATCACAAATGGCAAGAGTGTTCTCAAACTCTACACCACATGCACTCAATGTAATTCTTTGTAGTATCCTTGATGATTTATCCATTTGACTATCTACTAGTTGTAATTTCATATTGGTTGGAGTTAATGTTGGTTTACCTTGTTAAATTCACAAATACTTGGTAGCAACATCTACTCATACCCCTAAGAAAATGATTTCCTTGTTGACAACATCACTAAAGGTGATTGAAATACAAGTATTCCCTTGATCACCCTCACCATAATCATTAACAATATATATGGGTATTAGTGTGACTTGAGACTCCATTTTCACCTTTGTGGGATTGAAGCCTACTTATAATGCAATATGATCATAGTAGTAAGGTTCCTTTTTTATCAATTCCTCTAGTGCGAGTGCATTTCACTAGAACCTTCTTTATATCTTGTAGA
Source organism: Ceratopteris richardii (assembly GCA_020310875.1). Taxonomy (NCBI): domain Eukaryota; kingdom Viridiplantae; phylum Streptophyta; class Polypodiopsida; order Polypodiales; family Pteridaceae; genus Ceratopteris; species Ceratopteris richardii. The sequence goes on from CM035414.1 coordinate 176,988,609, forward strand.
ATTCCTTGGAAATTATTTTAATCACTCTTCTTCGAATGAATAAGCTTTGTCTACTTGAACTTCAACGTGTCTTCATGTATCCATTGGTAGAGTATTTAGACTTGCATCTTCACACTCATTTTCTCACCGATTAGTCCAATGCATTGGATATCTAGGTGATTCAAAGTCTTGCATGCTCTAGTTTTGAGCTCCATGAAGGGAGGCTTAGATACCGGTAACTTCTTCCACTTATCTTCTTGTACTTATTTCCAAAGCTAGTCTTTCCATGACTTTGAAACATTTGAGATGTTGGAGTCAACATCATCATCATGTTCTGATGTTATCTTCTCTTCTTTTGGCTCTTTTTGATCTCTACTAGTGTCTTCTGATTCTCTTTATTGAAGTAGTATCATAGATTTTGGAGAGGCTATGGGTGATTCAATGATTCCTACCTCCTTTTATACACTCTAAGGGTGAATCTGATATACACTCCTTAGGAGGTCCTTTAGTGTCCATATCTATTAATTGATGTTTTGTTTGTATAAGAATTACTGTAGGACCATTCACCATTGATTGAGTAAGAAGTACAGAGATGTGATGATAGTTCATGTGGTACATCATTCGATAGAACCATGGCTTAGGTATTCTAGTGTTAGAGAGGTGATTGGGTACCTTCTCCAACAACTATTGAGTTACCTTGATCATCCATCTACATATATTTCATTGTTCTCACTCTAAGTAAGCTGTTGCATAGCATTTTTCATGATTCTCAATAGTTGGTCCTGCAACTATCCTAGCCTGATACACTTTCAAAAGCATTTGCAAATCTTCAAGCATTGGGGTTGCTCATATTGATCCTTCATGTTGGTGTTCCTATTGTATGCTTTTTCTTTCTTGTTGGAGGCTTGCTTTCTCATGCTCCTTGACTTTAACTCTAAGCTCTAATTATCAATCATGGAGTTGTGAGTTAGATTGTGACAAGGACTTAATTGTTTCATCAAGCTTCTTTTTAAAAAAATTTACACTTTGATCTCTCTTTTATTTCCATGTAAGCTTGTTTTTCTTTTCACCTTTAGATGAAGTTGTATCTTTTAGCTCTTAATTTGTCTTGGAGTATGTCACATTGGTGAATGAAGTGATCTCCATTGCACGTATAGCACATGCCCCTAGGAATTGATGGTCTTTGAGGTGGACCAAGTTGATTGGGGAATTGTGGTGCTAGGTTAGCATACCACACTCTTGTCGATTCTACCACATTGTAATCATACAAACCTTGGCCTTGATTTTGTTGAGGAGCTTGACCTTGATTATAATCCTTTTTATCCTCATGAAAATACCCATAACAATAGCCATAGTTAGCATCATTGCTCCCTGAATGAATTGGTGAGTTGATTGGCCTTACTGCTCTTTTAGGGTTCTCTTCCATTGTATACTTGAGCGGAATGACCTCTTTAAGTTGATAATGTTCTTGACCTATCACAAGTTGTGCTTGGTTTTTCCCGTAACATATTTGTTGTGGTCCTTGAGAAAATTGATTTTTTGTTCGGCCATAAGAGAAATCCCTATTTAGATATGGTCTAGGTACATGTGGATTGTATGGTTGATCCCTATTCATATTTGGATTAAATTGAACTTGATTACCTTGATATCTTTCTTCATTTTGATAAGTTTGTGGCCTTAACTCTATGTTGCACCACCAAGAAGTGCTATATTATAGTGGATGAGTCGGTATAAACCATTGACTTTATCTAGGAGAGATATTGGTTGAATGGTCCACCATACTCTTGGAAATTTCTATTTAGATTAGGCCTCTTATTGCTTCATTCAAAACTATGGAAAGATTTAAATTTTTAGAAAATTTTTCTACCAAATCATATAAGGATGAATCCAATTGTACACTAGCAATATTGCTTTTATTTGGAGACTCCTTTGCTAATTCCATGTTGTCTTGCAAATCAATATAATCCTTTATACATTATTCATACTAGATGGTCTTTTCATGAACACTACCTTCCATATTTCACTATTTTTAGGCCATCAATGAATAAAGACACAATCTTTTCCTTAGAACGTAGTCAATAGGTTGACATATGGATATCTATTTTTTGAATTTTCTTGCAAACATTTTTATAGATGCCAAACTTGATTTTTTGAAACTATATATGGATTAGAGAGGAGATTTCATGCTTGACTTTTGAAGCAAAGGATTGAAGTAAAGACATGAAGTAAAGAACTGAAGGCTAGAAGGCTCCCACAAAATTTTTCAAATTGGGCCATGAAGAGCATGCTAAATCCTTTGGAAAGAGCCAAGCAATAAAGAAGCTTCAAAGCAAAGAGAACTAGGACAAAGCAGCCTCACATGCCATAAAATGCCTATTCTTTGATCCATTTATGTATGTTTTTAGCTATCTCATGAGGTGTAATGTATTCCCACTCCATTTTTTTAAAGGATAAGAAATCCATGAGCCTTACGAGTATTTCGCAAACGCTCTATAATTTTTTTTGGGATTTTTTAGAAATTATTTTGGCAGTCGACTAAACCTTAGGACTATTTTTAAGTGAGCTTTTTTCTAAATCTCATGCCAAAACCGCCATGTTGAAGAGTATAAAGCAAAAAAAACCTTAGTTATAGGAGACTTTTCAATGATTTGATAAATTTTTCACGCATTTTTCTTTGTAAGTCTTTGTCTTCCTTCTTCATTTGAATCTCTCATGGTGGTTTTTCAGGTCTCAGAACTTTTAACTACCTAAGATGAGTGTTTTTTCATGCTCTTTGCAGGTGTTTCTTGCCTTTTGGTGAGTGTTTGTGGGCTGATATTCATCAAGAATGCAAGCATAAGTGCCCTAGCTGCAAGAGACAAGGTAAAAATGCTTGGATTGAAAATGTAGAGTTGATCTAGAACCACAAGATGCTGGCTATGCCTTGTGCTAGTGCGTCCACAACAACTTTTGGAGTTGGTGAGTTCACGTAATTGTATTGAGGTTTTTTTTTTTGAATTATTTTTCATCATTTCTAGGGCTTCTTCTCTATTTTAGTAGGACCATAGGTAGGTGCCTTTCATCATCTTGCTTGAGCGAGGATTAGTGAATATGGTTGGAATAGGTCTTAGATAGCTTTAACAAAACATCTCTATTCCAAAAACTAAAAAAAGAAGTGTTTGATGTAAATGACAAATGTCTAAAAACTAGGAAAGAAAATGTATAGAAATCCATTGTTTGGCTTGTATATATTTGAGTGTGATGATATTTGGAGCGTATTGGTGCATTGAAGGAGAAAATTGAGAAAATCGACACAAAATATCAAGAATCCTCAAGTTAAATGATATCCAATCGCCTAAGTTGGTAGGGCAATCATGATTGGGAAAGATCAAGTAATTTCAAGATTTCAAGCAAATTTAAGTTCCCCAAGTGATTCATAAGACTAAAAGCTACAGAAACATCACAAAAGAACACAAAAAATATAACTTAGCCCAGCCTTGATTTCTCTATAGAGCAATCGTGCCCACACCATAGGGGGTTTGAGTGCCTTTAGAGCTTTGCCATCATTTAGGGATAAGGGGGAGTAGATTGTTTGCTCATTGACCACAAAATCTTAGCACAACCTCAGCCACTACTACCCTAACACTGCAATCCTAGGCAGAGCCATCATGAGAAAAAATAAGGGTTCTAGAACCAAGTGATGCATTTTATTGTCCTCAAAGGTCTAAAACTTATTGCAAGATTAAATACCAACCCAAAAACGTAGAGAAAAACACATTTTGACCAGCAATCATGTAAGGGAAATTCTTGAGTTTTAGATCCTTGGAGTTCTAGTATACACTCTCAAGGGCATGAGGATCACAAAAGAAACGGATTCCCATTTTGAGAGACCAAAAAATCTCTAAAAGTCCAACCACGATTACCTTGGGTTATACCAAAGGATATAACAGTTTTTGGGAGTAATTGAGGGGTTTTTAGACAATATATTGGTTCCATACCCATCATAAAGGATCAATATAACCTTATGAAGTGAAACGCACAAGCCAAAAATCATAAAAATCACATTGTGGACATTAACAATTGCTTTGTGCAGAGCGATCACCTAGAGGCAAAAGTGATTTTCTGAGCTAAGGGGACCTAGAGAATTATCATAACTACACTCAAAGTACACTAGAAAGAAATTTTCACCTCAAAGGAACAAAATCTTGCTTAGTATCCACCCACAATTTTCCTAAGCATTGAGTTGTGGTAGAGCAATCATTGCTAGGCACAATGAAATTCAGGCCATCTTTTGATCAAGTTAAATTGCTTAGAAACGAGATAAAATTCTAAGAGAATTCATAAGCCAAACTTTTTATCCGAACAAATCTCTTGGATCACCCACAATTGCCCTGATTTGACTAGGTTGGAGCAATGAGTGGTTGACCCCTTTGTGGATTTTGTGGCCATATATTAATCTCATACTTTTTAGCAAGGTCCAAGACAACCCATTCAATTCACACAATTTTTGTGTATAGAGCAATTGTCCAAAGGATATTGCATTTTTGAGCATAAAAGGAACCTTTGCAACATAAGGATACCATGAAGCCATCAGAAGAAGTGTTTTGTTCAAAATCGACAAGCACACTCTCGATTGCCCTACATCTTAGATCCCTAGAACATTCTTCCTAAGGCTAGCATTTGAATTCGATCTGACAAAGGGTTGGGTAAATATCTTAACAAGGTAACCTAGAAATCAAGTGGTTTCTCATCTAGAGAGTACAAAAGAAGCACTAAAAATTACCCAAGATTTCATTGATAGAGCTTTTGTCCACAGGAATTTTTAGTGGGAATTTCAAGTTGTTTGCTTATAATGTGGGAACATAAACATCTCAGAGCCTAAGAATCATTTTTCAAGAAGATTTGCATCAAATAGACCAAAGGTGAAAGAACCCCATCCATGATCTCCCTATCTTTCTAGGATTTGGGCACTCATATGTGGGATAGAAGTGCCAAAAATAGGAAAGCATAAAACAAAATTGATTTTTCCATGGTTCCTCTATCGTTCTAGTGCAATTTCCTAAGAAAAAATGCTGATTTTTGAGCAAGTTTGATAGTTGGGAAGTGTATGGAACTAGTGGGAGTCATAAAGAATCTTGCCAATGGGAGAAGTCTAGAGACATATCTATTGCTAGGAGGGAACCATAACATGAAATTGGAATTGGTAGCGTATTGGAAAAAATATCTAGAGCGTACTCCATTCATCTCTACTGACAAGACATCAACAAAGGTGAAGGTGACCTCATTGAGTGAGTTCAAAAAAAGCCTTTGATTTGCTATCTCTCTCTGTGTGTATGTGCATACAAAGAATAATTCTTGGTGGATTGTGCATAAATTTTAAAGAGGTCTAGCCTTGGACATATCCTAAGAGCATGTTGGAAGTGGAATTCTTTTATCTAGAAATCTAATATGAACTATATATAGTACATAAATCAAACTTCTTTGTGAACACTCATTTTTTATCAAGCAAAGAAACGTATTGTTTTTGCATCAACTATGCTTGGACCACAGTGTGTATTAATACGGTTTTGACTAGAGAGAGCATGAGTTTGTCTAATTTAATCCATAGATCTCTATTTAATACCTTGAGTGACTCTTATAATGATTCAAAAGACACGTTCCAATCAATCAATATGGATGTGCCCTAGAAAGAACCAAGCTTCATATCCGAGGTAGAGGGTGAATATGACACAAGCCGAACCTATGAGAAGGACAATGGGCTTGGTGCTCATGTGTTTAGTGATCCATGGGAATACACCATGGTAAATATCAAGAGCTTGAATGTTAAGTGTCTTTGAGTCACCACCTTGTTGTGAAGCACCAGGATAATGCTTATGTGGATGAAGGATCCTCTCTATACATATTTTGTGAACATCCTGATAAGTTCATTGAGTTTGGTAATGAATTCCCCAAGGAACCTCCATTAATCTCTAGTGGTAGTCCGTGTGGATTTCTTCTTGGTCATCCATGGGCAATCATTGTTTTTGGACATTAAGTCAAAAATCTTATTGAATTAGGAATTTAATCAATCTAACCATAAGAAGCACTTATATATGATGGTGCATAGCTTGCTTTTCCTCGTATATTTTGAATTGAAAAGATATTGGGCTACTCTTGAGTTTAAATCAAGAACTCTATTGCAGAGGAATTGTTTCCATCAAGAAAGCATTTAGAAGACAACTGTGATACATATCTGAATCATCTTTGTGAATTTACTCTTTCATTGGTGAAAAGAAAAGAAGGTTTTTTGTTTTTGCATGGATATGTGAGTGACTCATTGAGTGAGTAAACTTTTTAGGTGTGTCAATCATTCATAAGAATGAGCATAGAAATTGTCACATACATAATTTTAAGATCAAGAACTACAATAGGGCAAGCGCATAGCTTGAGCACAAAGTCATAATAGTGAAGCACAAACAAAAGAGCATACTTGGCAGTAAAGATTGAATATGGAGAGCATAGGATCATCTAACCTAGTTTTGAGGTTGCTCTTTGATACTCTTAGCGAGACAGAATGTGAGTCTAAGGACAAAACATTCGCAATTAATATGAATGAACTTCAAAAAGATGTGAGTTTCTTATCCAAGATTGAGGGAGAGTATGACATATCTCTCACCTATGAGAAAGAAAATGGAAATGAAGCACATTTGTTTAAAGATACATGGGAGTACACCCTCCTAAAGATAAAAAAACATAGATGCCAAAGTGACTCTATTTCACCACCCTGCTATAATGCAAGAGAAAATGCCTATGTGGATAAGCAATGATCACTTTTTCTTTCATGAATATCCAAAAAAATGGATCTGTATGGGAATGAAGCCCCAGATGATCAACATGTGAATTTTGGTGATGGTCTTAGTGGTTTCATAGGAATCCATCTAGAATCACTAGGGGCTGATGACCAAGAGCAAATTTATGCGGAAAGAACTCTATTCTTGAATAAAACTTTATTGTATTCATATACCATGGAAGTTTAAAACTCACTCAAGAATAACGATATATATTGGATCCTTACTCTAGTTGATGGATCAAGTGCATCTTTCCTTAAGGTTCCTGAACTAAGATAATCCAAAGTTTCAAACATGGTTGTTAATGAGGATCTAATGGAAAGAAGTTTTGGGTCTTATATCTAGATATCCAAGAAAATTACTCATATAAAGAACAATCTATCTTCATGAATGATGTGCCTCAAAACTAGACTCTCACTCCCAGGTTCCCCAATTTCCAAACACAAACACCTCAAGATAATAATGGAGATTCAAGATAGATAAATAAATCACAAAACAATGCTACCAATTTGCACAATTTAGGTGCTAGAAAATAGAATATGCCAAGGAAAAATTTGCATAAACATAAATGCCAATTAAAAGACTTGATTGGGCAAGAGAGTAAGGCCTACTCACATAACCAATTGCACGTCAGATTTAAATGATGGACAATGGAACCCCTTTACTATGTCATAAAATGTAAAAATGTTCCTTGCATAGATCATGTTGGAGATCGAGGTCTATGGAAGCATGAAAATAACACAAGGAAGAAGAAGAAGAAGATGAAGCTTGGGGAACAACATAACACAAAATATATTATCAAGTGAATGCACAAACATCAGTGACTCATTAGGGTTATATGTGTATATACAAACTAAGGGGAAAAAATCTCCTAAAGACCGAAAAAGTCGCCCAATAGTCCTAAGTGTGTTCACACACATCACTGCCAAAATATATGAACAAATCCCCTGTTGGAGTGATGTAGTGAACAAGGAGCTGGCATTCATGGATAAGGAAGTGCCAAGCTATGTGGAAAAACCCAATGTTAGTGAGAAAGAGCATGTAAATTTGGTAGCAATGATCCCTCCTTGGGAATATATAATCCAAGTAGCGAGAACCACTCAAGTAACAAAAGATGTGCTTAACCACCTACCAATACCTAACACTTGGGAAATGCAGAAACCTACTCATATGAGAGACAACAAAGTAAATATCAGACCAAAATAGAATGATGAAATGATGAGAGAAGAGCTTTTATCACTAAGGATTAAACAATTAGACTAAGGAAATGAGAAATTAAAAGAAGTAGTTCAAAAGACAAAGGAGTCAAGGTTGAAAAATAAAATTTACTTTGAAAAAACTCATCAATGACTATGTTTGGTGTACAACAACATGTTTGATACTCATTATGATGATAAGAAGAAACTAACAAAGAGATGGCTTGGGCCTTATGTAGTGGTGTTTGTATTTAATAATGGAACATATGAGCTTTGTGAGTTTGACGATACTCCTTTAAGATCTTTGATTGTAGGAAAGAGAATAAAATTATTCAAAAAGAGAAATGATGAAGACTACGAGATTGATCAAGAAGTACTAGAAGATGCTAATGATGTTGATGCTTATGAAGAAAGTTAAATCAAGTAAATGTACTTTATTTGATTAATCCACTTTTTAGTTTTACTTTGTATATTTGATTTTCATGCATATGATGTTGCATTTCATGAATATGTTCTAGGCAAATAGAAGAAGGTTTTAAATTACAAGAAGAAGTGATTAGAGACACTAGTAGGGATGTACACACTTGAGAGAGTAGGGTCAGATACCCAATAGCCATTATGAGGACCTAGATAGGACACTCTTACTTGAAGCTTTTACTAAAAAGATGGACTTATTATGTATGAGTAGGCTATGTGAAGTTTTGAAAACACTTAGGAAGTGAAATCTTGACTCCTTCTAGTGCATGTCTCTAAATCCTCAACTTTTATTAGGGGTGAGCCTTTCCTCTTTAACAAAAAAGTTGTGAAGAAGAAAAAATAGATGAAAAAGTTATACATAATGTTTGCTGTGAAAAGAAAAAGAAAAAGAAAAAGAAAAAGGGAGAGAAAAAGAAAAAGAAAATAAAAAAGAAAAATAAAAAGAAAAATAAAAAAAATAGATAAAAGTAGTTTTCATGACTCAGAGGTGGTCTCAAAATCACTTCTGCATGAGAACATTTGAATAAAACGACGACTCACATCGAAACAAGTCGATATGAAATTTGCTACTAGAAAGTCTAAATAATTTCTATAGGAGGAGTTTGACTTATTTTCGGTAGTAAGTTGACCGAACAAGTTTTCTGACCATAACTTACATACTTTAAAATCATCTTTATTTTGCTTGGGACCTACATATGCATAAAAAGATCATGTTTCATTATTTGAGAAGAAAAAGATAAAGATTAGAAAGAGTTTCAAAAAAATCTTGATACACTTTTGTTGGATTTCGCAGGTTATGGCGATGTGTAGGTTTACTGGGGCAAATGTGAGGATGAAGTCCCTTAGGGATAGTGTATTTTTTTTTCAATATTTATTTTGTTTACTTTTCTGATAGAGAACTAATGTTTTGATTGCAAAAAGATGAAAAGAGCTATAAATTACTCAAGTATTTTGATTGATTGTGTGATTAGAAAACATTTTATTTATACATTAAACTTGTATATTTACATGTATAAAGTTCATTAATCCCTAAAAATCCTAGACATTCTAACTTGAAACCCTAGAATTTAACCCTTGAAAACTAACGTTTAAACCCTGAAACCTAACTTGAACCTTTAGAAACCCATGATTTAAGACTCTTTACGTATATATTATGACTTGGAAAACCGTGCAACAAGAGACCCTTGAAAACGTGTAAATAACTACAAAGTAACTACAAAGTAACCCTTGAAAACGTGTTCCAAATCCATGAAACTCTAGCTCTAACCCTTATAAACTAAAAATTAAACCCTTAGAAGGCCTGGACGTCAAACCCATAATGTACACATTCAGCCATTGTTTGGAGTTGGAAATCATAACCATAAGAAGCTCTAATTTTTCCTTGATAAAGACCCTAGTTAGGATCCACTCTTTTTCCTATTCATAACCCTTAGTTTGGTTCAATTTTTTTCTTCAAGAAACAAGAAAATTGGAGTTAATGAAGAGATGCGCGAATGTACAAGGGGCAGGTTCCCCCACAAGAAAAAATGACAAAGGTCAGATACAAGTCATCACCCACTGAGTGTGAGGAGATGGTTGGATACACTTCAGAGATGAGGTGATGCTGCAAAAATCTTGCTCTACACCTGCCAATGTAGCTTCATAGTACCTTACCTTAGTAGACAACTTTAGCTTCCCAAATATGCATTTGGATCCATAATGTACCTTAGAGCATCACCCTCAAATAGTTACGTCAAAACAGAGAACTATCAAGATTGGAGACTACCAAAAAACTTGCTATTTTGAGACTTGGTCTTGCTCAGTAATTCACTCAATGCTCACTCATTGATTGCAATTGACCCAAGATCTTTTAGACATAGCTAATTAGATTCCTAAGCTTGCTATAGGAAGTTATTTCACTAATTTAGGATGAGTATATGATGAGAAATCACATTAAGAAGGTAGGGGTGTAATCGCGACTTTTTAGGAAGATGATAGTGAGTAGACATAGGTGAATTGCAGAGAATGTATCTCACAGAATAGTGAATCAAATGATATGAAAATTGAAAGCTGAGAACTAGAGGTCTAAGCTACATATCCCAAGTCAAATCACATGGATTGGATAAGTATTCATAAAGAACTCTTCAAAACAAACTTATTAAAATGAGCACTTAGCATCAGACAATAGTAGATACCAAAATGACTTGCATAAACTGAATCAAATGTATAATATTATGGATGTATGATACAAGGGAGATGATGTAGGCGTACTCATACATGTGTGGACTTAGTGCACCCACAAGCTTGAAGCTCAATGTGACCTTCTTCTTTCTCTACTACTCGCAACTAAAAGCTTTGCTTGCAATCTTTTCTCTAACAAAGTGATAATTGACTTCTATATGCTTATTCCTAGCATGAAAGATAGGATTAGCAGTTAAATGCAATGAACTCATATTGTCTCCAAATATATATGGAGTGCCAAAATCCAAACCTAAATCTATATATAGGGTCTTGATCCACATTGCTTCCTGAGTTGCATTTATCAATCCTCTGTATTCAACTTCAGTTGAGGAGAGTGCTATAGTAGTTTGTTTCTTAGAAGACCAAGAAATGAGCTTTGTACCTGCAAAAGATAGATATCCAGATGTACTTCTCCTATCATCTTTTGATCCTGTGCAATTTGCATTAGTGAAAAGCTTTGCACTTAAGTTAGGTTTGTAAGGATAATATAAGCCTTCATTAATTGTTCCCTTCAGATACTTCAATATCCTTTTGGATGCATCCATGTGAGGTTTCCTAGGAGTGTGCATGAATTGTCTAAGCACACTTACTCCATAGAAGATATCAACCCTAGTTAGGGTGGCATAGTTCAAGCTTCCAACTAGACTTTGGTAGCTTGTAAAGTCTTCAATTGGTTCTCCTTCATGAGCACTTAACTTGTGATTGACCTCCATGGGAGTACCTACAACCTTCGTGTCCTACATTTTGAACTTGGTAATCATATCTCTAATGTACTTCCTTTGTGTAAGGAACATCCCTTGATCTGTATATACAACTTCTAAACCAAGAAAGTGAGTGAGCAATCCAAGGTCACTTATCTTGAATTCTTCCTTCATTTGTGCTTTGATCTTCTTGATTCCATCTACATCATTACCTGTAAGAATGATATCATCTAAATACACACATAAATATATAACTTCAGAGTTGTTCCTCTTAATGAAGAGTGAAGAATCAGCCTTGCTCAATTTGAATTCTTTGTCTTGCAAGAATGTAACAAGTCTATGGTTCCAAGCTCTAGGAGCTTGCTTGAGACCATAGAGAGATTTCTTGAGTTTGCACACATATTTAGGATGTGATTTATCAAAAAATCCAAGAGCTTGTGCCATGTACACCTCCTTTGAAATCCAACCATTTAAGAATGCATTTTTTACATCCAACTGATAAATGTTCCAATTCCTTGAAGCAACTATACTCATGATAACCCTAATTGTTGGCATCTTTGCCATAGGAGAGAAGGTCTCCTCATAATCAATTCCTTGGGTTTGCATAAACCCTTTAGCCACAAGCCTTGATTTGTACCTATTTATTGAAGCATCAAAAATCATTTTTACCTTATAAATCCACCGAGATCTAATGATCTTCATGGATTGTTTCTTGGGAACTAAGTCCCAAGTCTGATTCTCTTGGAGTGCTTGCATCTCTTCCTCCATTGCTTCTTTCCACTCTAATTTTTTGTTTGGTTCTTCAAAGGTTGATGGATCCTCTGAGTTAATATCCTGAGCAATATAGATTGAGTGTTTAGTGACCAGAGAAGTGTCAAATCCATACCTTTTTGGCTTCTTCTTCTCCCTAGTTGATCTCCTTATTGTTTGTTGATAGGATTCTACAATATCACTCAAATCTTTCATCTTTTCTTTACCTTTGTTATTCCATACTTTGAAATTCCTTCTTGGTGTCTTTTGATCATCATAAGAATCACTTGAATCTTCATGTTTTTGATCATTTACCTTTTGAAGTGTTGGAAAGTCCTCCTCTAGGTCATAAGGTCGTCTTCAAACCATGAGTTGTTTTCATCAAAGACAACATGTCTACTAACAATAAAGCTTTTAGTGCTTGGATAATACTACATGTACCCTTTTTGATTTAGATCATATCCCATGAGCACACATTTCTCTGCCTTAGGATCCATTTTACCTCTAATTTGTGATGGAACATGTGCATAAGCTATGCACCCAAATATTCTGCAATAATCTAGGATAGGTCTCCTTCCATTTCAACCTTCATAAGGTGTCATCCCATCCAATGCTTTAGACGGTGTGGTAGAGATCCGAATCTTGAGGTGGCAATTCAATGAGATGATCTCGAAGCTCATTCTGTGGTTATAGCAAAGGATCTTGTTCGTGTTCATTCAGTTTTTTTATGTCTGAAGAAAGAAATTAGCATTGATTAAGGCCTTTATTAAATTTAGAAGGATTTTTGGCAAAGAGGAAAACAAGAACACAGGTAGAATCATACGCTCTAGTATTCAATTCTGAAGCAATCAACCCCATATGTTCGTACATTTTTGGGCGATCGCCAATTTGGCGATGGCATTGCAAGAAAAGAAAATCGGCTGCTGCTCAGATTGATGGAACTCGTTATTAGTCAACACTGTTTATGCATAAAACATAGGCCATCTCTCTCCTTTTTGGATTATCATGAAGCTTGCTGCTCAAGATATTCTGACGTCAACGCCTTCATGTATCTATTCAAATCAAGAAATGATATATATCAGAAGGACATCAGTCAATTACCCTCTTTCTTTCCTGGAACGGAAGATTTCACGGCTTGGAGTTCGTAAGTTGCTTTCCAAAAGACAGGCAATTATGGCAGATATGAAAGATAGCGCTCCTTGCTTCCCGAAGGGGAAAGTTGCTGTCATTGGAGGCGACCTTTTGACGTGGAGGGGCTGGTGTGAAAAATCTGGGAGGAGGCCGAGTAGAGAGGCAGACAGGGACATGAAGATCTGCGCACACAGTGACAATATCTGATTTTTCTGGGCAAAACATGGAGCTTCGGTGGAGGTCTTCAGGTGCATACGATCATCTATGGCAGACGGAAGGGAAATCAGAGAGCGCAGAAGAGCAAATGGGACAGCCAAAACAAATTGTATCTATGGAGAGAAGACGATTTCTTGGAAAGTTGCGTTCACAGCGAGGGATGTTCATACTGTGTTCTCTTGCAGCAGGCAGTCAGTGTACTTAATATAAGATGTCACGTTGGACTCTAAACTGCGTTCGAACTGTGAATTTGATTTAATTCAGAGTGCAAAGCACTTTCACTCCAATGAATGAGTGCTGGAGGAAGTATATAAGAGAAGGTGCACTGGCATGCCGATCTAAAGGGGAATAGCGAATTGCATTATTATGAGCGTTGTTTAATCACTCGGTACAAGTTACTATCGCAAGATGCAATAATTTGTGAGGCTGCTAATTCAAAGATAAAGGCAGTTTGTGGCAAGTACAGAGGTAGAGTATCAGGACGTGCTTGGATAAAGCTTATGGAGTTGATCATATTCCTCTGAAGAGGTTTCCAAGTGCTTGCGGAAATGCGGATTGCTATTTGAAGGAGAGCATCAGAGCGGAAAGAAAAAGAACGTTCAACGTATAATAGTGCTAAGGAAGGAGAAAAGCAACACCTTTCGATTGCACATCTGTGGTTTCCAGCAGTGACTTTCACAACCAACAGAAGAGTAATCATCCGAGAACGAAGCTCGTATACATGGAAGATAACGCTTAATTCAGGATTGCTTGACCTCTGCGCAATTGGGATCTATGTACTGAAGTGTTGCCCGATAGAGAGAAAGATGAAGCTCTTCATCTGGGAATGAATCAGAAACTGTAATGAAGGGCTCTACGCTTGAAGGCATACAAACTGTGGATGGGGTAATTGTGAGTTAAAGTAATGCTTTTGAATTACATATTGTTGTCCTTTATGGTTTATGCTTTCCTAATGTCCTAACGTTTACTGTTGATTTCTAGTTTGTACAAAAACAGTTTGCGTGATTTGTTATTCCACGTTAAAAGATTTTTTTTACCAGTCAGGATGAGTTGTGGACTTGATGAACTACTTAACTTACTGGAACAGAGCGCATATGCATAACATCAAGGAATGAGTTGTAACTAGCACACCTTCTTAACAACCCTGATCTTTGCAATATTGATAAACCTTTTATAATGTTTAATTTCAAATCTTGTTTGCTATCCTAACAAGACCTGGGCCTTGTGATGTTATAGAAAAATCGTGATAGATTTTAGAAGACCGACTCGAGACCAATAGTTCAATTTTTTATCACGTGCTGCTGTGTGTTGTTTAAACGTTGCATTCTTCAGTTTTGAATTCCGCCTGTAGTTGCAACAAGATTCTGAAGTGTCTTTCTCTTATCACATGTCATTGCCTCAGGCATCTCTTTCAGCTCTACGCTTCAATTTAATTTTCTTAATCTTTGCATTCTGGGTTGATGGATGAGGTACATGTCATTAATTGGGAAATTATGTGTTCAACATCCTCATAATCTGAAATCAAAATGAAGTTTATGCGCAAATATTTTCTCCACATGTTTCTGAGTATCTTGGTATCTATTGTATCTGTCTAGTTTTTGTATGCTTTGATCATCTTGTGCATTGTTTTATAAAGTTTTTTTTTTTTTTTTTTTTTTTTGTTCTTACTATGAAGTTGCAACATGTCATCACTGTGCTGATTGTTGCATGAACCGCTTCGAGATATTTAACTTTCCCTGTTGTTCTAAACAGCGCAGCAAACGGACATAGACACTTTGAGAATAACACGGAAAATGGATTTATCCTTGAGTTCAACTCAACAATAATAAATGAATAAGAGAAATTTCGTGTAGAACTTTTGTGTGGATAGCAAGAGGCGAGTTGTTCTATGTGTTTACATTTTCTTTAGATGACTTGTGATGTGAGTTGCGCATGCAACAGACAATGGCATTACTTTCGTAAACAAAAAAACCCATTGATTACGGAATGATGGGTTTACGGGTTTCTCAATCCGATGTCATCGCTTCATACAATATCCATTCGCAGCATATGTTCATTTGTCTAATGTTGCAAATCTGACAAATATGACATGTATTCGAGAGCTTCACATGATTGATATATAAAATGCATGCTTAATATTTATACTTATTTGCGCATACAAATAATGGGCGTTAATGGTGGCTACAAAACTCTATGTATATAAAGATCATTGCATCCACAAGCTTATCGAAATGTCAGTTCAAGTGAGTTGTTGAATTCTTTGGATGCAATTCGACTTGGTTGTCCTCTTACCATGTGAAAGTGAAGGGAAATAAGAGGAGTTACGTTATCCTGCTGCAAAGAGAAGTTAGTGTGTTCTTTCTCCTTTCCACGAAGACCGCGATACCTGGTGAACCCACTAGTTCTTCAAAAGATTCTAGCCACACTAAAAATACTTTGGATTTTATCCCATCTTGAGTGGTCCCTTGTACCCCAAGCAAAGCTGTTTCCATTCCCTCCACCCTCCTTTCCATGAACCCCGACGACATACCTGGTGAACCCGACGTGAAAGGAGGGGGTGAGAGAGTTATAGAGCCACAAAGATTAGCATAATCAAAATGGAAGATATCCTAGCTCAATTCCTACGCTTTCAAGAAGAAGATAGGCGTCAAAAAGCCATCCAATCACTTCATGAACGTCTAGTCAATCGGTGTGGCTTTTTCAATGGAAAGAATGTCTCAAAGTTCTGCAAAGAATATGAACTTGAGGCCAAATATCTAGGTGTCGGATTAAGTCCGATGACGGAAAAAGAATTATGTGAAAACTTTATCTATGTGTCGGATTACGACGTGCGAGACCAAATAATGCAAATAAATCAAACGACATGGTCTCGATACAAAGCGACACTCCTTAGGCAGTTTATGCTAGAAGACCTTGATAAAGTAACTCGTAGATCTTTCCTGAGGTGGGTTCATATGCCCAAAGACCAACCAATTCTTGAGATCAAAGAAGAGTTTGAGCGACAATATGATGATCTTTCTGAGCACGATAAGAGGTGCATAAGTCATGAAAGGGTTTCGTTGTTTCTTCGAACAATCGATGTTAATGCCCGAGAGGAGTTAATTCCACTTCTACAAGATATAGACTCCGACTCAGGACTCACAGAGGATTGGATGCTCGTCCATGAAGCTATGATGAAATATGTAAAGAAACAACAAACAATAGAGAAATTTTTAAATGATTGGAAAACAGATCTTCAAACAGATGAAAATTATAACCATGTTCCAAGCATTTTACCAATCGTGGATAATGTTCAAGTCCATGAGGTTGTAGAGACCCCATTTGGGCATGAAGTAGATATGCATGGGCTTAATATCCATAGTGATGATGGGAAATATGAAGAAACTTCTAAAAGTGCGATCGATGTAACCTCAAAGGTTACAAGGTGCCAAGAGCCCCTAGACTTCTTTACAATGATTACATCTTTAGGTGCCATAAGTGGACAAAGCCCGAAGATGGGAGGATCAAAGGAGCAAGTGGAAGCTAATCAAAATCAAAGCAAACTAAATCAAAATCAAACCAAACTAAACCAACATCAAACCAAACAAACAACAAACATAAAACAAAACAAAAACCAACAATACCCAACAAGAAATCAAGATGAAGCTTCCTCTACTCCGATAAATTCCTCACATCGAATAAAGGATAATCAAACAAATCAAGAAATATATCAAGATACAAACAAAGAGATAGAGATATCTAGAAGGCTCATAGGTGACCAAATGGAGATAAAAGATGAGATACAAATAGAGAACCTAATAAATATGTCTGAAAATCGAGCTCGAGATACATCCTTACATGATGACATCGGGCAAGATGTGGAGTATGATTGGATGTCACTTGATGGTGATGATCCTTTTCTAACACAAGATTCGGATAGAACTTCTGATCTAATGACTGAATTACATAAAGGAACTCCCAAGGAACATGATGATGAATCTAAGGACCTGTCAATAAAAGATCCGATGGGTAAGAAAATGGATATGCAGGAATCCACATTATACATGCATACAGAGATGCAAGAAAACGAACTTACTTATATGAAGGAGGACATGCAAATAATGAGTCCTCTAGAGATTGAAATGTGTGATGACGAAGATGAGTATGATGCTAATCTAGAGGATGTACAAATGATAAGTCCTCTAGATAGTGATATGTATGGCGATGGTGATAAGCATGATCCTAATCCTACCGATAGTCTAGATCAAGATCAAGATACTGATATTCTTTTGAGCAATGTCACATTGGGCAAAGATCCTACACATAAAAAAGAGGATAAGTTAGATGGAGTTCAAAATAATGATATGTATGTAAATGATGCCACACTCCATGAAGAGAGAAATATGAATGAACATGAGGAGGATGAGAAAATACCATTGATCATTCCTCTAAATACTGATATGTATGTCAAAAATAATCATGTTGAGTTGAGTCCACACGTTGAAGAAATTGAGCATAAAGTGGCAGATGAAATGTTTATTGTGACATATGATAAATCTGATGTGTGTATTGCATCGAAGGATATTCAATATAAAACTATTAAGTCAAACAATTGCATTGATAAAGCTCGAACTGATTTGGATGCATATGTTGAGATTCTCATACATGATGAGATTCTTGAGCAAGAATCAGTGATTGAAGAATCAATGCTTGAAGAAGGTGGACTAAGTACATCCTCAGAAGAGAACGAGCAAGAATCGATGGAGATGGATGCAGAATCCTGTGATGACATTTTGGATAAAGAAATTGAAGATCAAGATTTTCTTGATTATGAGGATATGGGTTCCATTCACATTGAGGGAGAAATATTTTGGAAACATAACAAAGACAATGATGAAGAGTTCCTGGAAAGACTAGAACAAGAAGCAGATACCATAATTAATGGGACTCAAGTAGAAAGGAATCGTGATAGATTGGAAGATAAAAATGATTATGTAATATCATCTGAGCATGATGCTCACTTCTACTTGATGAAGGAATTGAATGAATCTAATCAATACGGTTATTTCGATGAAGATGAAGAACATATTCGAAATGATGCAATTGAAGATATTTCCTCAAATGATCCCAAGCATGAAATGAATCAAAATCCATGCTTGCACGGAATTTTTAAAAATGATTTAAGCATATTAAAAATCAACACTCTATATTCATGTGTGTTTGACTCATCGAGAGTAACCTCACATGAGAGGATCATGAATAAAGGAGACTATGCCCAAACGATTGAAACATGGATGTTTGAATTTTCTAAAAGCTATGTATGCCAGTCGAGCCTACAAGGAATGGACGAGCAAATGAAATGGCTTGTCCACATATCTAATCTTTTTAAAAATGATTCACGGATTGATGCGATCCAAAGGTGGCTTCTTAAGAAGCACAGTTTCTTTGGTGACCATATATCAAGGGAGATGGGTCTGAAGGGAAAAACCCTAATAAATGAGAATTAATAATATCAAAAGGAAATTTGTAAATAAAAATGTATATAACTTGTGTTTTTTGCTTTAATCTTAAGATAGATAGAAGAAACCAAATAAAACTAAAAATGCAAGAAATTAAAGTGGGAACACCTATGGTAATGCATGCATGTTGGATGAGTGGTTTGAAGTCAAAATAATTTAAATAGATATTTTAATGTTCAAATGAATGAAGTTTTTTAATATGTGATTCTTGAATGTGATGCTACTAATTTCTCTTATACAGTTTTGAGAACAGGTGTTGATGTGGAGCTGATCGAAGATCTAGAGTTTTGAGAGATTGTATAGAGGCAACCACTTTCGAGCTGCATGCTTATGTTTTATTGCAAATGGTTTTTGAAGTTCTTTCATGGACTGCATATGTATATAATGTCATTTTGATGTGATGTTTTTCATGATTTGTTTAGTTTCTATGAGTGCAGGAATGATCAAGCGAAGCCAACGGAGATGATGACTCAAGAACAAAGCCGTGAAAATCTTTTTCATTAGCTATCGTGCTTTAACCCTGATCTTTTCTTTGCACCATCTTTGAGATGCATTGCATGCCAAATACGCATGTAAAAATATATAGAAAACACGTCTTTGAAATTCCGTAGAAGCACGTCCATCTGCACAATTAGATAGGTAAATATCATTGAAAAATAATAAAGCAAGTTTTGAGTGATAAGAGAGAATAGTTCTGAGTAAGGGAGAGTGATTGCATTTGTAAGAGAGTAGAGTTGTGAGTGATGTGAGCGTTGTTTAGATACCATAAAACCCTCGATTTTTCACACCATTTTTGTTTCTCTTCATGCACCTAAAACATGCATAAATGAAATGTAAAGAGCATGAGTGATATTTTGGTTAAAACCCATAGTTGCACGAGTGATTGCACTTGTATTGAATTGTATATCCATGATAAAAATTGAGTGTAAATCCTCAACATCGAATGCCTGATACCTCCCCTATTTGCACCATGCTGTTTTTTATGCACTTAGAGTATGCATATGTAGGGCTCATTACATGGCCGTGCATAGGCACATTTGTTTTAACCCATGCACTTGAATTTTCATGATGATTTGCAGATACCGAGATTGATGGTGGTGCATCCGGAGGATGCACAGGTTCTGAGGGGGTGGATGTGGTAGAGATCCGAATCTTGAGGTGGCAATTCAATGAGATGATCTCGAAGCTCATTCTGTGGTTATAGCAAAGGATCTTGTTCGTGTTCATTCAGTTTTTTTATGTCTGAAGAAAGAAATTAGCATTGATTAAGGCCTTTATTAAATTTAGAAGGATTTTTGGCAAAGAGGAAAACAAGAACACAGGTAGAATCATACGCTCTAGTATTCAATTCTGAAGCAATCAACCCCATATGTTCGTACATTTTTGGGCAATCGCCAATTTGGCGATGGCATTGCAAGAAAAGAAAATCGGCTGCTGCTCAGATTGATGGAACTCGTTATTAGTCAACACTGTTTATGCATAAAACATAGGCCATCTCTCTCCTTTTTGGATTATCATGAAGCTTGCTGCTCAAGATATTCTGACGTCAATGCCTTCATGTATCTATTCAAATCAAGAAATGATATATATCAGAAGGACATCAGTCAATTACCCTCTTTCTTTCCTGGAACGGAAGATTTCACGGCTTGGAGTTCGTAAGTTGCTTTCCAAAAGACAGGCAATTATGGCAGATATGAAAGATAGCGCTCCTTGCTTCCCGAAGGGGAAAGTTGCTGTCATTGGAGGCGACCTTTTGACGTGGAGGGGCTGGTGTGAAAAATCTGGGAGGAGGCCGAGTAGAGAGGCAGACAGGGACATGAAGATCTGCGCACACAGTGACAATATCTGATTTTTCTGGGCAAAACATGGAGCTTCGGTGGAGGTCTTCAGGTGCATACGATCATCTATGGCAGACAGAAGGGAAATCAGAGAGCGCAGAAGAGCAAATGGGACAGCCAAAACAAATTGTATCTATGGAGAGAAGACGATTTCTTGGAAAGT
Organism: Ceratopteris richardii; assembly: GCA_020310875.1. NCBI lineage: Eukaryota > Viridiplantae > Streptophyta > Polypodiopsida > Polypodiales > Pteridaceae > Ceratopteris > Ceratopteris richardii. The sequence continues at coordinate 177,009,584 of CM035414.1, forward strand.
TGCGTTCACAGCGAGGGATGTTCATACTGTGTTCTCTTGCAGCAGGCAGTCAGTGTACTTAATATAAGATGTCACGTTGGACTCTAAACTGCGTTCGAACTGTGAATTTGATTTAATTCAGAGTGCAAAGCACTTTCACTCCAATGAATGAGTGCTGGAGGAAGTATATAAGAGAAGGTGCACTGGCATGCCGATCTAAAGGGGAATAGCGAATTGCATTATTATGAGCGCTGTTTAATCACTCGGTACAAGTTACTATCGCAAGATGCAATAATTTGTGAGGCTGCTAATTCAAAGATAAAGGCAGTTTGTGGCAAGTACAGAGGTAGAGTATCAGGACGTGCTTGGATAAAGCTTATGGAGTTGATCATATTCCTCTGAAGAGGTTTCCAAGTGCTTGCGGAAATGCGGATTGCTATTTGAAGGAGAGCATCAGAGCGGAAAGAAAAAGAACGTTCAACGTATAATAGTGCTAAGGAAGGAGAAAAGCAACACCTTTCGATTGCACATCTGTGGTTTCCAGCAGTGACTTTCACAACCAACAGAAGAGTAATCATCCGAGAACGAAGCTCGTATACATGGAAGATAACGCTTAATTCAGGATTGCTTGACCTCTGCGCAATTGGGATCTATGTACTGAAGTGTTGCCCGATAGAGAGAAAGATGAAGCTCTTCATCTGGGAATGAATCAGAAACTGTAATGAAGGGCTCTACGCTTGAAGGCATACAAACTGTGGATGGGGTAATTGTGAGTTAAAGTAATGCTTTTGAATTACATATTGTTGTCCTTTATGGTTTATGCTTTCCTAATGTCCTAACGTTTACTGTTGATTTCTAGTTTGTACAAAAATAGTTTGCGTGATTTGTTATTCCACGTTAAAAGATTTTTTAGTCAGGATGAGTTGTGGACTTGATGAACTACTTAACTTACTGGAACAGAGCGCATATGCATAACATCAAGGAATGAGTTGTAACTAGCACACCTTCTTAACAACCCTGATCTTTGCAATATTGATAAACCTTTTATAATGTTTAGTTTCAAATCTTGTTTGCTATCCTAACAAGACCTGGGCCTTGTGATGTTATAGAAAAATCGTGATGGATTTTAGAAGACCGACTCGAGACCAATAGTTCAATTTTTTATCACGTGCTTCTGTGTGTTGTTTAAACGTTGCATTCTTCAGTTTTGAATTCCGCCTGTAGTTGCAACAAGATTCTGAAGTGTCTTTCTCTTATCACATGTCATTGCCTCAGGCATCTCTTTCAGCTCTACGCTTCAATTTAATTTTCTTAATCTTTGCATTCTGGGTTGATGGATGAGGTACATGTCATTAATTGGGAAATTATGTGTTCAACATCCTCATAATCTGAAATCAAAATGAAGTTTATGCGCAAATATTTTCTCCACATGTTTCTGAGTATCTTGGTATCTATTGTATCTGTCTAGTTTTTGTATGCTTTGATCATCTTGTGCATTGTTTTATAAAGTTTTTTTTTTTTTTTTTTTTTGTTCTTACTATGAAGTTGCAACATGTCATCACTGTGCTGATTGTTGCATGAACCGCTTCGAGATATTTAACTTTCCCTGTTGTTCTAAACAGCGCAGCAAACGGACATAGACACTTTGAGAATAACACGGAAAATGGATTTATCCTTGAGTTCAACTCAACAATAATAAATGAATAAGAGAAATTTCGTGTAGAACTTTTGTGTGGATAGCAAGAGGCGAGTTGTTCTATGTGTTTACATTTTCTTTAGATGACTTGTGATGTGAGTTGCGCATGCAACAGACAATGGCATTACTTTAGTAAACAAAAAAACCCATTGATTACGGAATGATGGGTTTACGGGTTTCTCAATCCGATGTCATCGCTTCATACAATATCCATTCGCAGCATATGTTCATTTGTCTAATGTTGCAAATCTGACAAATATGACATGTATTCGAGAGCTTCACATGATTGATATATAAAATGCATGCTTAATATTTATACTTATTTGCGCATACAAATAATGGGCGTTAATGGTGGCTACAAAACTCTATGTATATAAAGATCATTGCATCCACAAGCTTATCGAAATGTCAGTTCAAGTGAGTTGTTGAATTCTTTGGATGCAATTCGACTTGGTTGTCCTCTTACCATGTGAAAGTGAAGGGAAATAAGAGGAGTTACGTTATCCTGCTGCAAAGAGAAGTTAGTGTGTTCTTTCTCCTTTCCACGAAGACCGCGATACCTGGTGAACCCACTAGTTCTTCAAAAGATTCTAGCCACACTAAAAATACTTTGGATTTTATCCCATCTTGAGTGGTCCCTTGTACCCCAAGCAAAGCTGTTTCCATTCCCTCCACCCTCCTTTCCATGAACCCCGACGACAACGGGAGCCTATTGATGAGATAAGTGGCTGTAGACATTGTTGGAACATCAAGCTTACACTATGCTTGAGGTGGATTTGATCTACATCAAAGGCTATCGCGTCGAAAGAATATCCGTTGGAGAGTTCTTTTTCATATGCTCATTTATTGTATTTTTTTGAGAGATTTTTGATGGTTCATTTATCGTTGTAAAAGCCTTGAGCTTTACACATGTAAAGGTAGAAATATAGAGCCAAAATCCCACAAATTTGTGCTGGTTGAAGTTGCGTTCAATCAAGCAAATCAAATCACATAAAAGTAGATCAAACTAGATCTTCACTTTTCCTAGATTGTAGGAAAGTGAATTGATTCCCTCCAACAACCATTCACACCTTCGTTTGAATTCAAATTCAATTTGTAAAAGTCATGAAACACTCCTAGAGGCTATATGAGGACTTGTAATCACTTGTACATTACATGGAAGCAATATACATACACTTGTGACCATCATTGTATTGCTCCTTCAATTCTCTGCATCATCTTCTTCGCCAATAGTAATCTTGCAGAGGCTTCTGCTCTTTCTCTAGAGGTCCAAATTGAGTGCAAGATGGCTCATTGGAAAGGTATAAGTATCTAGTTTATGCCTGTAAATTTTCAAAGCATTTGGTTTAGCAGATGTGGAGAAATCTTAGTTTTTTTGGCTCGGGGTCAATCTCTACATATTCCTGAAAAATAGGAAGTACCACCGGTGAATGTCGCATTCATTCCTATAGCATATTTTGCTTATTCCTTATAATTTTGTGCATTACATACACTCAACCCTATGTGTATCACTCCCATAAAAGGATTTTTTCTAATTGTAATCACGCTGGTCGCTTTGGGCATTTGAAATTCGTTGTCTCTTCCATAGATAGTAAGTTTTTTGAGCTAGTCGACCCGCGAACCTATCTGTTTTGTATCGACTCATTCTCCTTGATGCTCCAAAGTACATAGTGCATTTATTTGAACTTATTATATTCTTATAAGTTCTATTTGAGTCTCCATAAGCTCTAGGATTGGTCTTCTGCCGATTGGCTTCACCAAACTTCGTCACCTTGAAACACACTTTTCTACATTCTACAAGCTTCTCCAAGTTCTTTTAGTGGTATTAGAGCTAGATCAAGATGGGTGACGGCTTTCCCTCAATGATCGAGAAGCTTGATCGACACAACTACGCGGCTTGGAAAATCAAAATGGAGGCCTATTTGCAAGGTAGAAATCTTTATGGAATTGTAGCAGGTGATGAAGCTATGCCTATTCCAAGATCCAAAGGAGGACCTACACAAGAGGAGACAGATAAGCTCACACTTTAGTGTGCAAGGGATGCTCAAGCAAGGTTGTACATACTGAACTCTATTTGTGACTTTCTATTACCACATATTAGAGGATGCAAGACATCTCAAGAGACTTGGGATGCCCTCTAGACTTTCTTTTCTGCTAATACCAAAGCAAGAAAGAATCATCTTTGGAACGAGTTCAACCAAATGAAGAAGACACCTAAACAAACCATCACAGAGTTTGTTACCAAGGTCAAGGAGGTTGCGGATCAGTTAGCATCCATTGGAGAGCTAATTGAAGAAGAGGTCATCATGAGGCAAATTCTCAACGGCATTCGAAGTGATAAGCAATGGCAATCCTTCACGACGGCTTATGATCTCATCATGGATGTGCAAACTCCAGACTTCAACATCTTTCTTGGACAACTCTTCAATCAAGAAGCCAACAATAGCATAAAGGAAGGTAACTCTTATCATGGTAATTCAACTAGTGCTCTATATGCAGATAAGAAGGATAAGAAGGAGAAAGGCCAGAAGAAGGAAGAAGATGAAGAAGAGACTTCCCAAGCCAACTTCGCAAGCAAGGGCAAGTGGAAAGGGAAGAAGAAAGGACCAAAGTAAGACAAAGCCAAAGGTTAGAATGTTCAACCTTGTGCCATATGCGATAAGACCAACCACACCACTCAGAATTGCTGGTTCAATGGGAAGACCCAGAAAGGAAGTGGAAGAGGTGGATATGGCAGAAATAGAGGCAGAGGTGGACACAACTTCAACAATCACAATAGAGGCTATAACAGAAGGGACTACAATAATTATTTTGAAGATCAACCACATGAAGACTCATTAATTATCATGAATCTAAGCCACAAAGAAGGTAAAGAAGATGATCATTTGTTCTACATAGATTCAAGATGTTCGAATCATGTTGCAGGCAACATTGCTCTTCTATTTGACTTGGAAAGTCCAAAGCATAGACATGAAGTGCAAATAGGGGATGACACAAAGCACAATGTGGGAGAAGATTGGTAATGCCAAAGCTTCCAATGGCAGCACAAACATTCTGAGTAAGGTTCTCTATGTACCCACTATCACTAAAAACCTAATAAGTGTAGGCCAAATAGTTGAAAAAGGCTTGCAAGTTAGGTTCACCCAACATGGGGCTTTTGTGGAAGATCCATGTCAAGGCTTCAAAAAGATAGCCCGAGGTGAGAAGCATGGTAGGCTCTTTACTTTTGAAGTAGGAGAAACCAAGAACATAGCTCTATTCAACTTTGGGTCTCAAAGCATTAGTGAGATTGACGTGTGGCATAAGAGACTTGCTCATGTGAATAAAAGAACCTTGAAGGATATATGCAGGGATCAAAGTGTTCTAGGACTGCAGAACATGTCAAAGAAACACATGATCAACAGGTGTGATGCATGTAAGATTGGGAAGGCACAAAGACAACCATTCAACCACAAAGGCTACATCCACAACAACTTATTGGACTTAGTACATACAGATGTATGGGGACCAAGTCAAGAACCTTCATTGGCAGGATCAAGGTATTATGTCTCATTTATTGACGACCATAGTAGATGGACTATTCTATACTTTATAAAGAGTAAGAATGAAGTGTTTGATTGCTTCAAGAAGTATCTTGCACATGTGGAGAATCATACAGGTAGATCACTAAAGAAGCTCAGATCTGATGGAGGGGGAGAATACTTCTCCAAAGAGTTTGATGAATTCTTGCAGGACAAAGGTATCAAAAGGGAAGTTACTACTAGGTACTCTCCTCAACTAAATGGAATTGCAAAGAGGAGAAAAAAGACATTGGTTGGATCAGCCCGAACAATGCTTGAAGAGAAGAAATTACCACATTATCTATGGGCATAAGCTATTTCAACTGTTGTGTACCTTGTCAATAGACTACCATCCAAATCACTTCAAGTTATGACTCCTTATGAAGCATGGCATGGAAGAAAACCTAGTCTTGGACATTGCAAGGTTTTTGGTTGTTTAGCTTATGTTCATGTACCATCACAAATAAGAGGTAAGCTAGATGAAAGGGCAACAAAGGCAGTGTTTATTGGATATGATTCAATTCAGATGGGTTATAGGTTCTTCAATCCTTCAACCAAGCAATTCACTACAAGTAGAGATGTTGTGTTTGAAGAACACAAGTCTTGGTATGATGAAGACAAACAAAAGGTAACACTACCATATGATCTTGATTTTGACTCTCATCAATTAGGAAGCAAGCATGATACACAGGTCCAGGATCCGAGAAGTGATACAGACGATGAACAAGATGAAAGAGAAAGGGATTACAAGCTATGGAAGTCAAGAGGCAAAGCAAAGATGCAAGAGGTTGGAGAATGCTCCAAACAAGCACCTAGAAGATCAACAAGAGAGAAGAAACAGCCAAAAAGGTATGGATATGATTCCACATTTGTTACGAACCATTCAATATACTTGGCAAAAGTCTCTATTTCAGAGGAACCCTCAACCTATGAAGAGGCAAAGGGAAACCCTAATTGGGAAAAGGCCATGAACGAAGAGATAGATGCATTGAAGGAGATGGATACTTGGGATTTGGTTCCAATGTCACTAAATCAAAAGGTAATTGGTTGCAGATGGGTATATAAAGTTAAAAGAAATTCAGATGGATCAGTTTGTAGGTACAAGGCAAGATTAGTTACCAAAGGATGCTCACAAACTCATGGTATAGACCATGAGGAAACATTCTCACCAGTTGCAAAGATGACTACAATCAGGACATTGATAAGTGTAGCTGCTGCAAGGAATTGGAGAATCCTCCAACTTGAGTTAAAAAATGCATTCTTAAATGGTTGGATAAGTGAAGAGGTATACATGTCACAACCACCAGGTTTTGAAAACCCTAATCATCCATCTTATGTTTGCAGACTTAAGAAAGCATTGTATGGATTGAAACAAGCTCCAAGAGCTTGGAATTACAGGTTGTTTACATATCTTCAAGATCAAGGGTTCAAAGCTAGGAGTTCAGATCCTTCTCTATTCATCAAAAGGGATCACAATGAGGTTATCTATCTATGTGTATATGTAGATGATATTATTGTGACAGGTGATGATCTAAATGGCATTCAAAGGATCAAGAGACACATGCAAGAGGAGTTCAAAATCAGTGACCTAGGTGAGCTCACATATTTCCTAGGTATGCAGGTGATATATACAGATGAAGGAATGTATTTGACTCAAAGAAGATACATTCAGGATCTTCTTCTCAAGTTCAAAATGGAGAACACTAAACCTGTAGGTACACCTTTGGAGATGAATCATAAACTTAGTTTTTATGAAGGTGAGAAAATTGAAGACATTAAAGAGTATCAAAGCTTGGTAGGTAGCTTGATATATGCTACTCATACAAGGGCAAACATCTCATATAGTGTGGGAGTGCTTAGTCAGTTATCCACTCACCAAGAAGACCACACATGGATGCGGCTAAGAGAGTACTTAAGTATCTCAAAGGTACAATCAATGAAGGTATATTCTATCCTTACTCTTCAGATTTGGATATCAAAATCTACTCAGATGTAGATTGGGCAGGAGCTAAGGATGATAGAAAAAGTACATCTGGTTACTTAGCATTTGCAGGTTTGAAGCTAGTGTCATGGAGTTCCAAGAAGCAACCAACAATTGCTTTATCCTCAACTGAAGCAGAGTATAGAGGCTTGACCATAGCAACTCAAGAGGCAATATGTTTAAAAGCATTGTATACAGATTTGGGACTTGTGAGTTCCAAACCTCACATATTTGGAGATAATGTAAGTTCCATGCATCTAGCGGCAAATCCTATTTTCCACACGAGAACAAAGCACATAGAAGTCCATTACCACTTCATCAGGGAGAAGCTCATGGCAGAGGAGATTGGCATTTCTTTTGTTCCAACTGAAAAGCAAGTAGCAGATATGGTGACGAAGGCACTTGATGGAATAAAGCTTTGTAGATTCAAAGCTATGGCAGGTATTCAACCTATCAGAGAATGAAGACTCAAGCATACTTTAGCTTGAGGGTGAGCTGTTGGAACATCAAGCTTACACTATGCTTGAGGTGGATTTGATCTACATCAAAGGCTATCGTGTCGAAAGAATATCCGTTGGAGAGTTCTTTTTCATATGCTCATTTATTGTATTTTTTTGAGAGATTTCTGATGGTTCATTTACCATTGTAAAAGCCTTGAGCTTTACACATGTAAAGGTAGAAATATAGAGCCAAAATCCCACGAATTTGTGGTGGTTGAAGTTGCATTCAATCAAGCAAATCAAATCACCTAAAAGTAGATCAAGCTAGATCTTCACTTTTCCTAGATTGTAGGAAAGTGAATTGATTCCCTCCAACAACCATTCCCAACTTCATTTGAATTCAAATTCAAATTGTAAAAGTCGTGGAACACTCTTAGAGGCTATATAAGGACTTGTAATCACTTGTACATTACATGGAAGCAATATACATACACTTGTGACCATCATTGTTTTGCTCCTTCAATTCTCTGCATCATCTTCTTCGCCAATAGTAATCTTGCAGAGGCTGCTGATCTATCTCCAGAGCTCCAAATTGAGTGCAAGATGACTCATTGGAAAGGAATAATTGTCTAGTTTATGCCTGTAAATTTTCAAAGCATTTGGTCCAGAAGATTTGGAGAAATCGTAGTTTTTCTGTCTCGGGGTCAATCTCTGCATATTCCTGAAAAATAGGAAGTACCACCGGTGAATGTCGCATTCATTCCTATAGCATATTTTTCTTATTCCTTATACTTTTGTGCATTACATACACTCAAACCTATGTGTATCACTCCCATAAAAGGATTTTTTCTAATTGTAATCACGCTGGTCGCTATGGGCATTTGAAGTTCATTGTCTCTTCCATAGATAGTAAGTTTTTTGAGCTAGTCGACCTGCGAACCTATCTGTTTTGTATCGACTCATTCTCCTTGATTCTCCAAAGTACATAGTGCATTTCTTTGCACTTATTACATGCTTATAAAGTCTATTTGAGTCTCCATAAGCTCTAGGGCTGGTCTTGTGCCGGTTGGCTTGACCAAACTTCGTCACCTCGAAACGCACTTTTCTACCTTCTACAAGCTTCTCCAAGTTCTTTCAGACACAGCCTCTGCCCAAAGGTAGTTGGGTAATTTTTCCTCATTAATCATGGACCTTCCTATTCCTCCTTTCTGATACTCCATTTTGTTTTGTGGTATACCTGGTAGTGATCTCTCTTTTGATGCCTCTATATTGCAGACATGCATCAAACTCATGGGTGAAGTATTCTCCCCCTCCATCTGACCTTAGCCTTTTCAAGGTTTTCCCTATTTGGTTTTCAACAAGAGCAAGATAGTTTTTGAAACAATTGAACACTTCATCCTTGTGCTTCATAAAATAAATGATAGCCATCAACTACAATCATCAATGAATGATACATAGTACTTGGATCCTAAAATTGAAGGGTCTTTGCTAGGTCCCCAAACATCTGTGTGGACTAGCTCGAATAGATCACCATGAATGTAACCTTTCTTCATAAAGGGTTGTCTATGAGACTTCCCAAGTTGACATGCACTGCACTTATATATCATATGTTGCTTATATATGTTTGGAAATCCAAGGACACTCTGATCCTTGCATATTTGCTTCAAAATCCTTTCTCTTATGTGAGCTAATCTTTTCTGCCACATTTCTAATTCTAATAAAGTTTGTCCCCCATAATTGAAAAATATTATATTTCTAGTATCTTGTAACTCAAATGTAAAGAGTCTACTAGTCTTTTCTCCTTTTGCAATCTTCTTGAACCCTTGTTGAGGATCTTCAACAAATGCTCCATTTCTTGTGAATCTTACGTGCAATCCTTTTTCTACAATTTGTCCAACACTTATCAAGTTCTTGGTTATGGTAGGTACATACAATACCTTGCTGAGTAGATTCATATTTCCATCCGAAGTCTTCACATTTCCAATTATTTCAACTGAGTGCCTTGTGTCATCTCCTATCTGTACCTCATGCTTGTTCCTTGGATCCTCCAACTCAGATAATAGTGCAACATTTTCTGCTACATGATTTGAACAACTAGAATCTATATAGAACACATGCTCATCTGCTTTACCTTGCCTCATGCCATGTTCATCAACAAAAGTGAGTCCTCTTGTGCCTTCTCTTCAATGAAATTTTTGTAGTCTCTTCTTCCTCTATATCCTCCTTGGTTATTGTAGTTGTTGTTGTAGTTGTTGAAATTATTTGATCTTCCTCTTCCATAGCTTCCTCTATTGAAGCATCTTCCTCTCTGATTTCTAGGGTTCCTGAAACAATTCTCAGTTGTATGGTTAGTCAATCCACATATGGCACATGGAGAGGTGCTTTGAAATCTCCCCCTGCCTTGTCTACCTTCGCTACCTCTTCCTCTTGTACCTCTACACCTTCCTGCAAAGTTAGCTTGGGAGGTACTAACTTCATCATCAAAATTCTTGCCTTTACCTTTACTATCCTTAGTCTTGTTCTTATCAGTGTATAGGGTAGATGCTTTATTAACTTTTGAGCTGTCATTGTTCTTCACAAGCTTGGCTTCATGAGTGAATAGTTGGCCCATTAGAGTATTGAAGTCATGTGCTTGCATGTCCATGTATAGATCCATTGTTGTGGTGAAGGCTTCCCATTTATCATCTGCCTTGATTCCATTGATCACTTGTCTCACAATTTTCTCCTCTTCGATGAATTCCCCAATGCTTGTAAGTTGATGAGCTAGGACCTTCATTTTAGTGACATAATCAGTCACATTCTTCTTGGGCATCTTTTCGAGTGTTGTGAACTCCATCCACAATTGGTTCTTTCTTGCTGTAGTGCTTGAAGAAAAGAATGCTTCAAGTGCATTTGAGGTTTCTTCTGATGTCTTACAATTCCTAATGTTTTGAAGCAAGAAATCAGATACTGAGTTGAGAAGATATGACCTAGCCAAAGCATCCTTTAAGCACCATGTTGATAACCTTTCCCATTCTTCTTGAGTAGGTTGCCCTTTGCTTTTGAATATTGGCATTAACTCATCTCCAGATATGTAACCATAGAGATTTCTACCTTGTAGGTATGCTTCCATTCTAATAGACCAAGTAGAGTAATTACCTCGATCCAACTTGTCAATTGATGATGGGAGTCCATCTCCCATGTTCAGTTGGTGATAGCTCTGATACCACTATGAGGAGATGGTTGGATACACTCCAGAGATGAGGTGGTGCTACACAAATCCTGCTCTACACCTGCCAATGTAGCTTTAGAGTACCTTAATGGACACCTTTAGCTTCCAAAATATGCATTTGGATCCATAATGTACCTTGGAGCATCACCCTCAAATAGTTATGTCAAAACAGATAACTTTCACGATTGGGGACTTCCAAAAAAACTTGCTATTTTGGGACTTGGTCTAGTTCAACAATTCACTCAATGCTCACTCATTGATTGCAATTGACCCAAGAGCTTTTAGACATAGCTAAGTAGAGTCCTAAGTTTGCTATAGGGAGTTATTTCACTAATTTAGGATGAGTATATGATGAGAAATCACATTAAGAAGTTAGGGGTGTAATCCCGACTTTTTAGGAAGATGGCAGTGAGCAAACATAGGTGACTTGTAGAGATTTTATCTCATAGACTAATGAATCAAATGATATGGAAATTGATAGCAGAGAACTAGAGGGTCTAAGCTACATATCCCAAGTTGAATCACATCGATTGGATAAGCATTAGCAGAGAACTACTCAAAACAAATTTACTGAGATTGGCACTTTGCAACAGACAACAATAGATGTCAAAATGACTTGCATAAACTAAATCAAATGTATAATATCATGAATATATGATACAAGGGAGATGATGTAGGCTTACTCATACATGTGTGGAATTAGTTTACCCACAAGCGTGAAGCTCAATGTGTCCTTCTTCTTTCTCTACTAGCCACGGCTAAAAGTCAGGCTCTTTTATAGTTGTGTCTTCAATTTGAATTTTGAAACTACCACCTAAAAGGTGATTCTACCTTTTAGGATTCTAATTGATTTGATTCTAACTACTAGGTTGGTATCAAGTGCAACGTGCAAAGTCACGAGATTCTCTCTATTACTCTCTTTTACAAGTATCTTGAGTTAAACTCATGAACTTTACAAGAGATGTTCATATGTGACTTATGGATAGTGACACGGAAGTTGTGAAGTAAACCTTTGATATTTGGTCAAGCATCAAGGCTTTCCAAACGTACCAACATTGAGTGGGGATGCAGAGAAAATAGTTTCTTTGTGGCGAAACAAATACAAAAGGCTGAGTAGAGACATACTACTCAGAGACCTTAAGTACAACTCAGAACCATATCAAATCTAGAGCTAAAATACAATTGCAATAGGGATTTTTTCCATTTCCTAGGAGGGGTAGTTTTCAGGTAAACAAAAAGCTCAAAGTTCTTTGTTGGGGCTGACTTGATGGAAGCCAAAATTTGAAGTCCAATAGCTATGAATTCTTTGACAGAAGCATGATGCATGGAGCTTCCATTCCTGTTCATTACAGCTTGATTCCTAGATTTCCAAATATACCACAAAATGTGACCCCTCTAGATGTTCCACATTTCAAACTCAAACTTATTACAATAACCAAGTAAAGTTTCCTTGTAGCTCAAAGGGATCTTCATCCTTTGGCAAATGGTTTGTAGAAATTCCAGAAAGATTGAGCATGGTTGCAACTCAAAAACAAGTGGGAAAGGTCCTCCTCAATGCCGCAAAATACACATACACCATCATTAACTCCAAATTTCTTGGCTTTCGGCCCACACCAAATGCCATTGTGTGGAATAAGCCACATCAAAGAAGATTGTTTGATGTTGTATGGGAGGTTCCAAAGACTCAAAAACCTGTGTTGCCATTGGTTATCATTCCAATTAAGCTTCCATCTACTGTTCAGTTTATGAAGAATCAAGTTAATAGTGCCTTTGACCTTCCTGAATCTTCTAAGCATGTCCTAGGCAATCTCCCTCAGCATGACAGGCTTTCTCTGGGGGTAGAGAGATAACCCCTTATCCAACATGTCTTTGTGAAAGAGTAAGACCTACAAACAACCAGAAGATAGATCAGACATTTCAGTTATCTACTCAGAAGACATTATCTCATCCCTAGTTGACAGATCTCTTGAGCTAGAAAAAACCTTATTGCAACATTTATGTTGCTCAATTCCCAAATTCCCATTGCTCCACAGTGAGGTCGAACCTCTCCATACTCTCTCCTGCATAAAAATTCTTCTTAGCCTCCATCGAAGAGTTCCATAACCTACAAGTAAGACTGCTGCCAATAGGGGAGTAAGTTTGAGGGGAAACTAAAATATCCCAAAGATTATGCTTTTTCCACGCTTTGTTATCACATAAGTAGAATTTATCTAAGTTTCTATTAATAAGCATTGCCCAAAAATCCTTGGAGTCTATGGATTTGACTATCCATTTGGCTGCCAGGTTGGTAGCCATTTTAAGAGGGCAAAAAATTCCCAAACCTCCTTCCTTCTTAGGAAGGTAGCATATGTTCCAAGCAACTTTAGGGATTTTTTTGTGTTGAAGGCTCCCCCCATAAAAATCTCATGGTCAAGGCAAACACTTGATTCTTAGGTGCTTGCATCTTCTATGTGATATGGATACCACATTTTGCGCATGTAGCTGATTGTCTCTATGACTTGTTAAGAAAGAAAATGAATTTTTTATGGACTGAAAAACATACTCATGCGACGTGTAAGTTGAAGAAGTTGTTGCAAGAAGCTCCAATTATTAAGCGTGTAGATTATTTGGGGAATAAGCCTATCATATTGACTGTTGATACTAGCCCTATTGGGATAGGCTGGGTAATAAGTCAGGAAGATAGTGATGGAAATAGATATGTCACTAGATTTGGGGTAAAAAGTTTACATGAGACTCAAGGTAATTATCCTCACTATGGGGTATGCTAACGGCCTTAAAGATTGATAAAGACTACTTTATAGGTGCTAATGTTAAAGTTGAAACTAATCGCTTACCTCTCATAGGACTCATAGCAAATTGTTCATCCCAAGATATAGCTATGCTTAGGTGGATCTCATATATAAAGTATATTAATCCGGAGTTAGTTCATATTTTCACAAAAATCCAATTGAGTAGCTGATCTTGCAGTAGTTGATCTTGCAGTAGCTGATATGCTATCTAGAGCTAGATATGAAAATAATCTTGAAGATGAACTAATAGAAATTGTGAATTTGTGTAATTATGATCCACAGGTTTATGTATATGAGCAATTTCATGAGTTAGAATATGATGATGAATGCAAAAATATAGGCAAGTATCTAAGCACATTAAAACCATTACCAAGCTGGTCTACCCAAAGATTTTGAAATATTAGAAAATGAGCTTATAATTTCTTCTTACGAGATGGTTATCTTTGGAGACACAAGAAAGGTAAGATCAAAACTCCACAATGAGTTGTAGGAAGAAAAGATCTTCAATTACAAGTAATGAAATCAATGCATGAGTCATTATGGGCTGGTCATAAAGGCTTTTATGGTACACATGAAAAAATTAGATCTACCTATTTTTGGCCTAGAATGTATGTTGATATTAATAGTTATGTATCTACATATTCTGTTTGTCAACTTCATTCTTTGGTTAAACATAGGGATCCGCTACATCTTGCTTATCCACCTTGTATACATTACAAGTGGGTAGTAGATTTAGTAAGCATGCCTAATGGACTTGATAAAATGTGTTATATCATGCTTGCAAGGGAAGATTTAACCAATCATGTGGAAGGTCGTGCACTATGTACGAAAACTACTTATAATGTTTGTAAGTTCTTTTCAGAAGATGTTATTAGTTGATTTGGGCATATTGAAAAAGTATTTGCTGATCGTGGAGAATTAAACACTAAAGAAGCTACAAAGTTTTTTGAACGTCATGGTATACGTTTGTCCTTGACTACTGCATACAATCCTTAAGCTAATGGTAAGATAGAGAGGGGACATCCATCAATTATAAAAGCTCTACCTAAAGCATGTAATGGAGATATTAAAAAATGGCCTAGGTACTTACCATTTGCACTTTGGGTGAATAGGATGACTTGTACACGGACCACAGGATACATGCCTGTGGAGTTAATGTATTGCCAAAAGCCTATGTTTTCAATTCATTCTCAAATTTTGTCTTGGACATCACTTTCCTGGGATACTAATATGACGAGAGAGGAATTGTTAAGTATACGATTGCAACAATTAGCGCAAGGAACACAAATATTAGAGGAAGTAACACAAAAATTAAAAGAATCAAGCATTAAAAACAAAATTTATTTTAATAAAAGGCACACATTACGTCCAATAGAGATACAAGAGGGAGATTGGGTATTCGTTTATGATAGTTCATTCGACACTCAATATGAGGCAAGAAAAAAATGATTAAAATGTTGGTTTGGACCATACATAGAGTTTAAAGTAAATGATAATAACACTTATATTTTGATGGAAATGGATAAAACTGTTTTTAAAGTTCCTTTTGCAGGTAAAAGAGTTAAATCATTAAAACAAAGGAATGAAGAACATTATGAGTTATTGTATGATGAAGAAAAAATGAATTTTGATTATAAGAAAGGGTGTATGGATTTTCTTTCAAATATGATTTTTCTTTTATAAGTATGAAGATAAAACTTTATTTATGAAAACTAATTTTAGTTGTGAGTCTAGATGTTGTTGATTTTTAGCAGGATTTGAAGATGCTTTTGAACAAATAAATTAAAGATTGTTTTATGATAAAGTTGAAGATGAGAAGATTGAAGAAGAAGTTAATTTCAGGTTGTATTTTTCTATGTTCTAAATTCTTTATGGTTTTATTTATGCATATCACTTGCATTCATAATAACAAATATAATTTTAAAATGTGGGATGAGAAATATCACATTATAAAGAAAATCTATTTAACCACAATAGGAAAACAAACATGACTTAGGTTTCTAAGTTTATGAATTGAGTGAGGATTTGCTTTATGGGCAAAAGAATTTGTAGTTCATTTCAAAGAATGGAGGTAATTATATATATGTAGGAGCATATAGATGCATGATCCATGTCTGTGAAATCCTAGGCCTTTCTTATACATATATCTAGAACCTTAGATCGGAATAAGGGTTTAAGCCTTTCCCCTTCAAAACAAAAAAGTTGCGAATGTAAAAATAGAAAAATAGAAAAATAGAAAGAAGAAAAGAAAAGAAAAACATTATGATGATTGGAAGTTATACCTTCTTTCACCCCAAAAAAGTATCACCTATATGAGGATTTCACATCATCTTTGCATGAAGCCAAAGATGAAGAAAGCTAGTTGTGGAAAACACATCTAGCAAATAAAATTGGGCGAACAAGGCGGATGTCTGTATGAGTAAATTTAGTTGATTTCTTTGCCATGTTTGATTGCCTATATGTAATTGCATGTATATGATGAAACCAGATTTTGAATGGATAAAGAAGACTTTTGTTTCATAATGATCTTTACAAAGTTTATAAATGAATTAAATTTAGATTAATGTTTTGTTGACTGACCTGGTTGATAGCTTAACTTTATAATTTGATATGTTTTGATTGCTAAATTAAACCTGAATAAAAATTCATGAGCATTTTTGCATAAAAGATTATTATATTTGAAAAATTTACAATTAATTTATAAAAGAATTGATGCTCTATTATGGTTGGCTTTCAGGATGATCATCACAATGCTACTTTTCTCGATCTGCAGATTGGCCCATCAGGACGATGTGCAGGTTTGGTAGGGGTGAATGTCAGAAAGTTTCCACCTTTCAGTTGACATCCAGGAAAATTAAATCATTTTTACTGGTTAACTCTAACCCCTCTTTATCACTGTTGATTTGACCTATTTTCTCTTTGAATACTTGCAGGTACAAAGTTATGAAGCTTAATATAGCCACATTAGGGTTTACACTAGATACACATTGAAAAAGAAAAGGTGGAAGATCAACATTTCTTACATATTATTAGAGACATGAGTGATGAATCTACTTTAGGAGATGAGGTAGTCTATATGTTTCTTCCCCAATTAAAGCAAAGAAGTCAAGTTTGTATTCTTATTCTACAACGGAGAATGGAATAGTTAAATAGAAACGAAAGGTGCACATACAAGATTCCTAGGATTTGAGGAGAAAATTCATGCATGATAACCATAATGTTCCTTGTGTAGGGCATCTTGGTGTTGACAAGACCATTTAGCTAGTTAGGAGGACAAAGTTTAGTGGCATGGATTAGCAAACGATGTCCACACATATGTTAAAAAATGCTTTATGTGTTAAGTCAACAAGACACAAAGGGTTAAGACACTAGGTCTTTTACATCCTTTAAAAATTCTAGAGCGCAACTAGGATAGTGTATCCATGGATTTCATAATGGGATTAACATGGATCCAAAGGAAGCATGATGTTATCCTAGTAGTGGTAGATAGACTGAGCAAGATGACTCACTTCATACCCATGTAGGAGATGCTAGAAGCTCCACATGTAGTGGATCTATTTATCTAGTGTGCCTTTAGATTGCATGGGTTATAGAGATCCATAGTTTTAGATAGGGATGTTAGATTCACAAGAAATTTTTTGAAGTTTATCTTTGAAAAATAGAAGTGTCATTGAACATGCATAGTGGTGACCATCCATAGAGAGATGGTTAGACTGAAGGAATCAATAAAACTCTAGAGGACATGTTGAGGGCATGTGTCTAAGAGCTAGATAGATTGGAATAGTTATTCGCCATTAGTAGAGTTTGCTCATAATAATATACTTTATAAAGTGATAGTACTGTATCTTTTTGAGATGAACTATGGCATGAATCTCACTGCTCCTAATACCATAGAACTGTTAAAAAAATATCCTAGTGCTTTGGAGTTTCTAGCAAAACTGCAAGAAAATTTGGAAAATGTAGCAAGCAATTCATTTTCAAAACATGATTTGTTCTCATCAAACACAAGATCTTGACTTAGTATTAAGTCTTTATTGCTAGGATTATATAACCTTAAAAATTTTTGGTTAAGGTCATAGCCTATAAAAACACACTTCAATGCCTTGGGGTCAAATTCACCTCTTATCTCTGAAGGTATGTGTGCATATGTAATACACCCAAAAACCATGCAATGATCCAAGCTAGGCCTTCTTCCATTCCATGCTTCATAAGGAGTCATACCATCCATGGCCTTTGATGGTAATCTATTAATCAAATAAGTGGTAGTAGAAATTGCCTTTTTCCACAAGTAGTTAGGTAGACTCTTCTCATTGAGCATGGACCTTGCAACCTCCACAATGGTCCTATTCCTTCTCTCTGCCACTCTATTCTCCTCATGAGTGTATCTACTCATTATTTCCCTTTTGATTCCTCCATCTTGGAGATATGATTCAAATTCATGAGAGAAGTATTCTCCCTCTCCAGTTGACCTTATTCTTTTTATGGTTTTACTTGTTTGATGCTCCAAAAGAGCTACTTATTTCTTAAAGCATGAAAATAATTCTCCCTTACGCTTCATGAAATATAAGACAATACATCTACTACAATAATCTACAAATGACACATACTACCTTGATCTTGAGATTGAAGATTCTTTGCTTGGTCCCCAAACATCTACATGGACAAGCTCTAGAAGGTCTCCATGTATATATCCGTTCTTGGTGAATGGTTGTTGATATATTTAGGAAGTGATGTGTGTGAACACACTAGGACCGCCATGGCAATTTTTTTCCCTCTTTAGGAGGTTTTTTCCCTCGGCTTGTATATATGCCTATTTCCCTAATGTGATACTTATCTTTGTACATTTGAGTGGTAATACATTCAGTATTGTGTATTGTGCTCCAAGATTCTTCTTCTTCCTTGTGCTGTTCGTGTGCTTCCAAAGACCTCAAACCCCAACAATTGGTATTAGATTAGGTCATCGCTTCATCTATCATCAACACCTCTCCGGTCATAGTGTCAAAATCGTACAAACTCCAAAAAAACAACATCACCGCTAACCAAAATGCATTTAGTCTGTTGATGATTCAGATAATAGCCTTTGCCTTTAGAATTGTACCCAACAAAAATACATTTCATTGCTTTATCATCAAATTTTCTATGTTGTTGTTCAAGCACTAATGCATATGCCAGACAACCAAAAACATGCAGGTCAGTAACAGATGGCTTACGACCATGCCAAGCCTCATATGGAGTGATGCCTAGAAAAATACAGCCATGATGCCAAGAAAAATCATCGATGAAAGTCATGACGTAAAGATAGTTCCCAAAATAAGGTGTTTGCATATGACCATAGACATCATTGTGAACAAGCTAGAATTTTTGAGTAGCTTGAACTAAACCATCTCTTGGGAATGATGAATGTTTCATTCTGCTTAAAATACAGCCTTCACAAACATCTTTATTAGGTGCCTTGAGTTTGGATAGAGAGGACACCATTTCAGATTTCTGTAGGCATAGCAAACTAGCAAAATTCAGATGACCAAAGCATGCATGCCAAAGCTTTGCATCTGACATAGCCTAAGAATCGTGTACTACATATGTTGAATCATTCATAGATCTTTCATAATCTATGAACTTATACAACCCACAACATAAAATGCCAAAAGTAATAATGGCATCACCATTTTAAAGATCATGAACTATACATCAATCATCAAAAAATTTTACAACCAATCTAATCTTAGCGAAAGCTGAAATTGATAATAGATTCTTCTTGATCCCTGGCACAAATAAAGCATCTAATAATGTAAAAGAACTACCATTAACAATAGTCAAAATGAACTTACCAACTCCCATGAGAGGATAAGAGGATTTGTTAGCACATGTGACAATATTTCCTGTAGGGAAGGCTCAAGTGAAGTGAAGAAACTATGCTACAAGGTAACATGTTTGGTTGCCCCACTATCAAATTACCAAACATGTAAGTGTAGTGTAGACATACACTGATCATAAGAAGATGGGTTAAAACTGCAAAAAGTACTAAAAACCCATTCTTCATTCTGCATAAGATTAGCAGACTCTGTTTTTGGTGTAGAGGCCTCTACAACAACCATTCCAACCTCTTTCTTCTTTTCTCTTTCACAATTAGGTTTGGAAAACTCTTTATGAAATGATTATTTGCTTTATAGTATTTGCAAAACAATTTTTTCTTTTTGTTTTCTTCTCATCTTTGTCATTTGTTGAGAGCAGTATGGGCACCCAAGGACTGACTAGACAAGGAAGCCAGGGAACCCAAGGATTGACGAGACAAGGAAGCCAACGGAGAGAGTCAGAACAAGGTGAAGGAGTAAGTAGACAAAGCAGTCGACGCAAATCTGGCAGATAGGCCCTTCAATTTTTCCAATCTACATCTTTTAACAGTGATTCTTATCACTAACAATCATTATAAATACCAGTTCATATTTTTGTAGCTCCATTTTGTGCAAGCCAAGGAGTCCTTGAGCTTGAGGAGCCTTAGAAGTACCTACATATCAATTTTCGTATTTTTTAGACTCCGTTTGAGCCCTCAAATTGGCCCTGGAACCTAATTTTTAACTAGGCCGGACACTAGGTCTGGACAGGGCCAAAAGCTAGTCAAAAACTATAAAAAGAGCTAGAGAGCTCATTTTTGAGGTTAGATTGTAATTGAAACGAACTTGTAAGAGCATTTTGAAAGTAATCTAAAAGCTCCATTGATTCTTGCTCTTTGTCTTGCCGTGTGTGCGCGTGTGTGTGTATGTGTGTGCATGCTAGTGTGCTTCTCACTCACGCACTTGTGCCGCCACTTGCTCGAGGTCTTCATACCATCCTCACGTCTTCCCGGATTGACATTAAAGGAGGTGCTACTCATCATTGAGCTACACCAAATTTTGGCGCCGTTGCCGGGGATCGAGCTTTGAGGACGAGCGTGTGATGGTAAGACGTAGAGTTGACGCGTTGGAGTTGTAGGTACTTTCTCCACTCTCATAGATTTTCTTTTACTTTCTTCACCATCTTCATCACCATCATCATCATCACCATCTCCCACGTCCATCTCCATCATCGCGAAAATTTCAGTTTTTTGACTATATCCCCACCTCCACCTCATTTCCCTCATTTCACTTGTGAGAGAGAGCGAGAGAGCGAAATTGCATGTGCTGTTTTTGCATGTTTCTTGAGCTATCTTGCAGGTACAGGTCACATCACCATCTCCAGCTTTCCGCGCAGGTACGGAACTCGACGAAACTGTCTCGCAGTCGCCGCCTTCTGTCCATCGCGATTGACAGAAATTTTCACTTGTTGGTAAATCTGAGTGCACCACAGTGGACTAGAGACCCTGCACACCACATTCCCACTAAAATTTTTGAAAATCTTGCAAAATTTCAGTCCATTGCGATTGACAGCCCTGTCCATCGCGATAGACAGCTCTGTCCATCGCGATTGATTGCCAGTCCATCGCGACCGACTGCCTGTCCATCGCGATTGACTGAACCCCTGGTCCATCGCGATTGACTGAAGCCTCTGTCCATCGCGACGACTGCCTGTCCATCGCGATTGACTGAACCCCTTGTCCATCGCGACCGACTGCCTGTCCATCGCGATTGACTGAACCCCTTGTCCATCGCGATTGACTGAAGTCTCTGTCCATCGCGACCGACAGCCTGTCCATCGCGATTGACTGAAGTCCCTGTCCATCGCGATTGATTGAATTGGGTGTCCATCGCGACCGACTGAACTCTCTGTCCATCGCGATCGACTGAGTGTCCATCGCGATTGACAGCCCTATCCATCGCGATTGACAGCCAATTTTAGCCAAAATTTTTAAGGTTTGTTAATTGAAAAGTTGGGCTAATTTTGGTCACAAATATTATGCTCTTGAGCACATGGGGAAGTCTTAGGAAAACAACTTGGGGAAAACCTGTTGCACAGTGATCCTGTTTGAACCCTGTCGTAACCCTAGAACCCTGAACGGTCACAACTTTTTCATACGAGATCCATTTTTTGAGCTCTAGGGCTTGTTGGAAAGCCCGTAGCATATACTACACGCCCTCAACTGTTTTTTAATAAAGATAATACATTGATTTTTAGGTAGGGTATTTTGAAGTTGACCATACCCAGGGGGATCAAAGTCAGGGGTCCTTAGGATTGTTTTCTTGAAAATCACTATGCAAGTTTGTGTTTGTGCTACATGAATGAAAATAATTGGTTCTGTCTTTGGAATGTAAATTTCAAGGCTAACTTTGAAACTTTTACAGAGCATCGAGAGGCGTTCTAAGCAAGTGTAAGTGCGAGCTTGGGAACACATTTCCTGAGCACTCAAGGGCAACCGAGCAAGAAACAAAAGGTTGGACACTTTTAACCCCCTCTGTCAATTCATAGCTTAGGCTAAGAATGACGAGAAGTAGGAGTAAGTCAGAGCGACGATAGGCAGTTATCAAGTTGAAGACTACCTAAAAACTCAAGTTCAAGTTAAAAATTTAATCTCTGTACTGCCGATAACATAAAGGAAAAGAACCTAACGTGGAACGATCAATTGCAAGTGCGAAACAACATTCAAACATTCCTGACGACGTGATATCAGACAAGAACTCAAACGTGATAAAATAACTAAAAAGAATCAAGTGACTGGTACCAATTAATCGGCAACAAGGTTGTACTCTGAAAAAAATTGGGCTAATCAGTTAGGCATATGAACCTTAGATCAGGACGACACCTAGCACGAGAGAGACAAAGCCTTAGGTCTTCAGAGGCTAGTGTCAATCACACTGCAAGGTCTTGGGCCCAGCAGTTGAGCCACCGCTCAAACTACCCTAGCTCTGAGACCAGTGAGTCAGAAATGTCCCAAGGCATGGACAGACCTACGGGAAGTTCAGGAGTGCCTTACCTATACAGGGTAGAAGGCCCTTACAAAACGCAGCTGGAGTACCTTAGGACCAACCGATTAGGTGCTAGCATCTATGAGGACGGCTTAGGAAGATCTGTGGTCCAGATTAAAAACCCCGATCAATCCATTGGACTAGAGCACCCAGCTGTCAAGTTTGAAAATGGTGCATACCTGGACAAAGAAGGAACTATATATGTAGTCACTAGTCACCCTGATAGGACCGATGACTTTGGGAATGTAATCCCAGAAGCGGACTTAGGTGACCTGGAGCAAGGGAACATGGGTGCGGAACCTAGAACCCCTCGAGGTAAATCAGTTCTCACTAGGATTATCACGCCTGAATGGGTCCCCCAAGACAACAAGAGCATAGAATTGCTCCTCAATCGAGAAACTGATGAAGCCTTTTGGAGGTATAAGTCTAATCAGCCGACAGACATAGGAAATATCATGATCTATGAGTTTAAGGATCCGGATAGCCCAGGCAGAGTGACCTATTTAGATCAGGCTTCAGAACGGATCTTCGTGGTGACAGAAAATGATAGGCATGCCTACACTTGGAAGGGTGAATTCATTTTCCCCCAACCAAGATCAAATGTATCCTATGGTCACCCTGGGGCTGGAACTTCTCAAGCTCTTGGTATGCAAAGAGACAGAAGTAGAGATAGACCAGAAGTAAGTTTTGCCAGCCCAGTGGGCAGAGAAAGAACGAGGACAGAGACGAATAGGGTAGAACCTGAGATATTTAGAGCTCACAGGAATCAAAGAAATGTGGATGGATTCCCGTTGCCGAGGCCTAGAGAGCACGCAAGAACCCTGAGACCGACTCAGCTAGTTAAGTCCATGAAGAATTACTTTGATGGCACAGGAGATCCCTATGATCACGTGGCAGAATTCAAGCAAGTCTTGAGAGCTGAACAAGTGGAAGATCTGTTCACGCAGTACAATGCCTTCGGTCTAACCCTGAGGAATACGGCACTTACATGGTTTCAGCCATTGGATGAGCGCCAGTTCAGGAGCATAGACCAACTCCTAGAAGCATTTATTATTGAGTTCTCCAAGAGTGGCATAAGACACAACACCTCCTCACTGATTCACAGCTTCAAGCAAACCCCTCAAGAGACTGTGAGACTTGCAGGAAGAAGATTTAGGCAATATCTTGAAAGGTGCCCTATTTCGGAACTACCCACATCTGCTAAACAAGTAGCCTTATTCCTTGATGGATTGCTGAGTACGAAATTGAGATCCTATGTGTATCTGAAGGACCCTAGGACCATAGAAGAATGTGTACGCATGTGCATTGACATTGAAGATAACCTAGGGGAAGAACTAGAGCTCTCCAAGATCTACAAAGATTCAGATAGTGCATCTAGTCACTCTTCCATGCAGTCCACATCAATTGAGGAACTTGCCGAAAAAGTAGCTCAGAAATTAGGTGTAACTAGCAAACAAATCCCAAGGTTTGCTCCTGTGAAAAGGTGCTATACATGCGGTGGTGACCATATGGCGAATGTCTGCCCTATTATGGCTCAACCCCAAGTAAACCCTAGTAGCCAGTACTGCACCATAGAACGGAGATACACCAATCACACCGCACAAGATTGCCCATACAACAAGCAGGCAGTTAGGCAACCCTATCCGCAGCCCTACCAACCAGGCCGATACCAGAACCAAAATCCACCACCACAATATGCTAGACCCCAACAAACCTATCAGCAACCATATCAGGCCCAACAGAGACCCCAACCGGTGCTAGCTCAACAGCCTCCAAACCCCGCTAACGTGATTCCAGTAAAGTATGCTGTGGCAGAAGAAAACCTGAATAGGGCCATAGTACCAGTAACCCCATTGATCTCAGAAAGTGACCCGAGTGACCATAGCTTTGATTCTACGCATGTCGATAGTCCCCAAGCTTACTACATGCAGTCTCCAGAACATGGTGAATCCTACTATAGTGAAGAACCAAGTGAACCTAGTTGGGAGTCGGATTACACGAATGTCATGTATGCAAACCCCAACCCTAGGCCTCAACCTAGGCAGGTACGACCACCCCTTCCTAGAGGACCATGCTACCGATGTCAGGGGGATCACTTCGTTCGTGATTGTCCCTTACCTCCACCTACACAAAATCAGTCCGTGACGATCCAAGGCTTTTGCCAAGATTGTGGAAAAGAACACCTCTTACGAGATTGCCCTAAGAATCCTAACAATATGCCAAAAATCACTCCAATCAACGTTATTGGGTTAGTGGTAGATTCCACAGGAAGTGTCACTTCCACTGCTCCCGTACAGGTAGTCACTCGTGCTCAAGCCTTGCAGCAGAATCAAGGGGTAAACCAGGAAAAGAACTCAGAGGCGAGTGAAACCGAGAGCGTAACAAAGAAAAGAACTAGAGCATGGAAAGATAGTCGAGAAAGAATGAAAAGACAATGGGCAAAAAAGATAAACGAACTTGAAGAAAGCATAAGAGAAACCAAAGCGAGGATAACTGAACTCACAGCTCCAACTCCCTCTCACACTACCCCGCCTCCACCATTCCCACCTCCATCCGTACCACCACCTTCCCCACTGCCTCATCAAATCCCACCACCCCCTAGAGTAGGATCAGTCCTAGCTGACCCCACTCCCGAGGACCTTAATATGATGCTTAAAGCATATCAGGCCAGAATCCAAGAAGGGCCAACCATCACCGATCATGAAAAGTGCTACCCTAGAGCCGAGCTAGAGCTTGAACGAACTAAGATTTGTGCCAAAATGGTGGAATTGGCTCAGACCATGTTTGAGGCCAGCCGCCTATTTAACATTTCTAGTTCAGCTAAGACGCAGTTACACTTTGATGGACTGCTGGAAAGAATAGAGAAGTTAATTGCACAATCAGAGAAGGAACCTGCCCCTCGACGAAAGGAGAGGGCAAGAGAACGGATAAGCCAGCCTCTTCAGGAAGCCCATGTGCCTCCTCAAGATGCTTATCTTCCCCCCCAAAAGTCACATGAGCCTCCCCCGAAAGCTTATGTACCTCCACAGGTGACCCACATTCCTTCTCAGAGAGCGTATGAGCCTGTTCGGAAAAGTAATAGAATAAGTAATCCTCCCCAAGAAGCTTGTGCTCCAGCCATCTATGGGAACAAGGAGAGAGCCAACGATAGAATAAGCCCTCCTTCCCAGGTTGCTTATGTGCCAAATTCTACGGAGCCAGACACTTCTTCTTCTATGAATCGGTTTGCACCAGACTTCCTACGAGAGATTCAAGAAGATAAATGGGATAACGAAAGTGAGGTCGTCCCTCCTTTTGAACTTGTGGACGATGCACACGACCAATTCCCACAAGACATCCCATCCATTTACGGGGAACATGAGAGTACTCAGTCTCACGAGAGATTGGACTTTGAGTCTAATTCCATACAAGAGCTACCTCACTTCACAGGCCCATGGGAAGCAAAGTCCACATGTATGAGAGCACCCACAGTCATGGTAAGGAACGACGACTCAGGCATACCAAGGAACACGGAGGTAGTAACGAACACCAAGGTGCAACGCAATCTCACTTTGGAAGAACTGACTGAGGATAGACCAAACATGCGAAAATATGTAGACAGTCAGGTAGCTGAAGTTGCAAAACCTCGTTCCAAGGTAGGATCCCATAGGACAGTGCCAGAAATTCCCTTAGATAAGATAGGAGATATGTGTGAAGGTGAAGAAGGGAACACCTATCTTCCCATTACCTACCAGGACTACACCACTAAGGCAATTTTGGATTCAGGTGCAGGAGTTGCAATTGCCACTACTTCCCTTTGGAAGCGTTGGGGCAAGCCAGCACTCAGGCCAACGAGGATGAAATTGCAGATGGCCGATGGTCACATAGAGAGACCCCTAGGATTGCTAGAAGGAATAACTCTCACCACTTGTGGTGTCGAGTTTGAGCATAGTTTTGCTATATGTGACTTCAGCAAAAATCATGCCTATGAGATGATTTTGGGAAGACCATTTATGCGACAGTTGCAAGTGGTACAGGATTGGGGAACCAACTCCTTGTATCTGCAACACTTGGGTGTTACAACCAAAGTCAATCTCAAGGATTTTTCTCACAGAGACGTCCCTCCTATCCAATGGAATCCCATCCATAGAGCCAAAGATGACACAGAATCCGTGCATTCCATAGGGTCTGGATCCTCATGGATGCATGAAGATACTCACTTATGGATGTGCAAGGTAGCAGTAGAAGAAGAGAAGAGAGAGAAAGCCAGAGAGGTAGGTGCGAAAGAAACCCATAGATCAATCCAAGACCCAGCCTATGCACCTGTAGTTTTTCCAGACGAAGAATTTGAACCTCATGGTTGGGCAGAAATCTTAGCAACAATGGACGTAGCCATCAACGAAGAACAATGGACACCTCACTGTGATGAGGATGGCTATGATATTTCAGTCTTCTCCATAGAGCCAATCATGGGAGAGGCAGTTTTAGAAGAATGCGAACCTAGCCCTGATGCATTTGAGGATGCAAGTGACTCCGATCTAGAGTCAATCATTATGGACCCACCATTTGCATCAGATGAAGAATACTTCTATGAAGTAGAATTTCAACCCCAAAGGCATGGAGAGGTTACAAATGATATAAGATTAGCAACACATATGACCCCTAAGGAAGAGGGAAAGAAACGAAAGAAGAGAGAAGCCTTACCAGAAGAGGAAGAATCTTTGTTTGAGGTCCCAGAAAATTTTAAGAAGTATGAGATAGATGACAGAAGAGTCATGATAAGAATGCCTAAACGAGAGGCACAATCAGGAGAGGCCTATGATAACAAAGAAACCACCAAGAAAATAGTAGTGGCCATAGAAGAAGGAGAGGAGAGATGCACGTATATAGGCCATGACCTGACAGAAGAAGAAGAGCATGAATTGATTGCCTTGCTAAGAGAATACAGAGATGTATTCGCTTGGAGTTACAAGGATTTGAAAGGGGTTGACCCGGACATATGCTCACATACTATTCCCATGACCTCAGATGCTAAACCCTCTAAGCAAAAGCCTTATACATATAACGATAATTACGCCGCTAAGATCAAAGAAGAGATAGATAGACTGGTTGAAGCTGGATTTATCTATGAAATTGAGCACACTGAATGGGTATCCCCCATCGTAGTGGTGCCCAAGAAGAATGGCAAGCTACGTGTGTGCATTAACTTGAAAAAGGTTAATGCCGCCACAATTCGAGATAACTACCCGCTTCCCATCACAGAGCATCTCTTAGAAAGAGTGGCAGGCAAGGAAGTGTACAGCTTCCTTGATGGATTTTCTGGCTACAATCAAGTAGCCATAGCTCCAGAGGATCAGCATAAGACAGCCTTTGCCACAGAATGGGGCATTTTTGCTTTTAGAGTAATGCCATTTGGGCTTACCAATGCACCAGCTACCTTCCAGAGGCTGATGTGCCATGTGTTTAAGGAATTCCTGAGGAAGAGTTTAGAAGTCTATGTTGATGATCTTTGTGCTCATTCCAACATTAGACAAACCCATATTCCTGAACTCAAACAAATCTTTGACAAATGTAGAGAGTACCAAGTCTGCCTGAACCCAGAAAAGTGCGTTTTTATGGTAAGGCAAGGCAAGATTCTAGGACACATAGTGTCAAAGAATGGCATATCTACGGACGAAGAAAAAGTGAGAGCCATAGCAGAGCTACCTAGGCCAAAGAATGTCAAGGAAGTACAAGCTTTCATGGGGCACTGTGGTTATTACCGACGATTTATACACATGTATGCTGTCATTGCAAAGCCCATGTACGGACTTCTGACAAACTTTGAGTGGACGGATGAATGTGAGAATTCCTTCCAAGAGCTTAAACGAAGATTATGTTCAGCACCAATCTTGACCACACCAGATTGGAATAAGCCATTCCATGTTCATGTGGATGCATCCAATTATGCTATTGGATGTGTGCTTGCACAACCTACTGGTGAAGGTAATATGGATCTTCCAATCGCCTATGCCAGTAGACAATTGAATGCGGCTGAACGAAATTATACCACTACTGAACGAGAAGGATTAGGCATGGTATATGCAGTTAAAAAGTTTAGACATTATTTGCTTGCAAATAAGTTTAAATTTTTTACGGACCATCAGGCATTGTTGTACTTAGTAAACAAGCCATGCAATACAGGTAGATTAGTAAGATGGTTTCTCTTGCTAATGGAGTATGACTTTGAGGTTGTGGTAAGAAAAGGTAGAACCCACTTGAGAGCAGATCATCTCTCTAGGCTCACATCGGGAGAAGCCCCACAAGGAGTGTCAGATGACCTTCCTGATGCTTACTTGTTTAATTTGGAAGTGGTGCCGCAGTGGGCCAAGCCAATAGTACCAATATTGACATACGGGCCTAATCATCCAGTGGTGAACACACGGAATAGAGAGATAGTAAAAGCCCAAAAATATCACATCATGGCAGGAAGCATGTACAAGCACACAGATCAAGGGATCTTGGCTTGTTGCGTAGAAGAGGATGAGTACGCTAAATGGTTGCAACTAGCACATGTAGGTGCACTAGAGCAACACCATTCAAAGCAACGAACGTTGCAGACTCTAAAGAGATTCGGAGTGCATTGGCCAACTATGGAAGCGGACGTCCAAAAGTTGTGCAAGGAATGCCCAATCTGTTGCAATAAACCACCTGTGGAACATGCCACTCTCTATCAAGTATCCATTGCGCCAGATTGGAGTGAACCCCTAGTATCATTCTTGAGGACAAACACATTCCCTCCAGACATGACTCTAGCTAGAAAAAGGAGTTTGGAACAAGAAGCCCAGGATTATTCACTTGTTGGTGATAATCTATACAAACGCGGTAAGGATGGTTACCTGAGACTGTGTGTCCATGAGAGTGAATATCTTAAGATCTTGGAAACTGCTCACCAAGGTGTAGCAGGAGGACACTTTGGACCAGATCGGGTGATCAAGGCAATATTGTTTGCAGGCTTCTGGTGGCCTACCCTTCACATGGATGCACATACCTATGTGAAACGGTGTGATGTCTGTCAAAGGACTCAGTATCCTATACGCAAAGACGAGATGCCACTGAAACCTATGATGGGTGGACGTGCATTCTCTAAGTGGGGAATAGACTTTGTAGGTCCTATTAATCCCCCAGCTAAGGGTTCTCATGCGGAATACATCATTGTGGCAACAGATTATCTCACCAAGTGGGTAGAGGTAAAAGCTACAACCAAGAACGATGCTCAAACAACTGCCAAATTCTTGTTTGAGAATGTATTCACGAGATATGGGCTACCTATAGAGCTTGTAAGTGATAGAGGCACTCATTTCTTGAATGAAGTAATTGAAAATCTACTCCAAGAATTCTTGGTAATACACAAGAAGTCTGCCCCTTATCACCCTCAAGCTAATGGACAAGCTGAGAGCACTAATAAGATTTTATGCAATGTACTGACGAAATTGGTGAACACTAAACGCTCTGATTGGGACAAACAGCTACACCATGCTGTTTGGGCATACCGAGTGGCCTACAAAACGGTACTCCAAGCCACTCCCTTTCAGATGGTATTTGGCCAAAATGCTGTGCTACCCTTGGACTTCCTGATCCCTACATTGAGAGTAGCACAAGAGCACGAATGGACAGGTCATGAGCTCTCCTCTAGAATTTTTGACCTTGAACGATTAGGAGAAACAAGACTGCGAGCTGCTGCAGGCATATATGCTGCCAAGAAGAGACAGAAGGCATACTTTGATGCCCACGTAAAGGATAAGGGCTTGAAAGCAGGAGATCTAGTCTTAGTCTATACACTAAAACAACACGCGAGGAAGCTAGAAAAGAGAGGCTACGGACCTATGATCATCAATAGGATCTCCACGAGTGGAGCAGTACAATTAGCCACGTTAGAGGGTAATGTTCTCCCTAATTATATTAGCGGATGCAGAGTCAAGTTGTATCAGGAACCCCTCACGGAGGAAATGCTCAGCCGACTCAACACTGCTAAGAAACGCAAAGAGGAAGAGAAGCGAATTAGAGAAGAAGCTCAAGCAGAAGCTTTAGAACGCATCAGAAGGATGAAATTACGAAGGCAAGGTAGAGAGCAGCCTAGGACAGATGACTATGCAGACCAAGGATATCATATGGCAATGTGTGAAGTTGCAGGAACCAGCTCACCTAGGATAACTGATCGACGTCCTTTCGTAACCTTAGAAATAGGACAAGAAAAGAGTGCAAGGACTGTAAAAGCCTTGATTGACTCGGGTGCCGCCACTAGTGCTGTTAGAGTGTCTTACTGTCAAGAGTTACAGTTAACTGTCAATCCTGTGGAAGCATATCTCATAGGATTGGGAGGCGTGGAAACCCCTTGCATGGGCGAGGTGGAACTTCCCCTCTACATTCATGATGAGGCAATGACAGTTAAAGCACTAGTGTGTCAAGATGAGGATCTCACTGAACCTCTTGTCTTGGGTCAAGACTGGATCTATGACCAAGCAGTCAACTTAAACCTAAGAAGTGGACTTCTTCACGTATGGGTCAATCATAGTCGAATTACAATAGAGTTGGATAAAGGAACACTCAAGGAACTAGGAAAGGCACAGACTCCTGGTCCCTCCAGGGGTACACATGAAGATGACCATGCTGTTCTTGTTCAAAACCCTGTGTTGCAGAGGAATGATATTTGCAAAAAAGGAGTCAGGGATGCAACGGAACTCCCTTCTTTTCCAAAGGCCAGAAGGAGGCAACAACCAAAGGTGGAGCAAAGGCAAAAGAAGCAGAGTACTACCTATGCCGGACATCAAAAGAACCTACGCAGCAGAATGTCCCAACAAGTGAACCAAGTGTGGGTGCGAAAAGGCGAACACCCGGTTGCAACCACGCCAACCGCACGGACAAAGCCTCTTATTAGTAACCAACAACACGTCACTAATAAGAAGTCTTTCGGAAATTCTGCTGCTAACGTGAAATCTATTTGGGTGCCCAAAAGGTCGATGAAGGCTAGCCCACAATCAAGACAAATTTGGGTGCCTAAGGCTTGTTTGCGGGCTCAGATAGCTATACCAAGAACACACCCTACACAGCATGATCCATTCACTCGCACAGCCTACATCCACTCATTTTCAACACCAAGGCACATGAACACGAACAGAATCAGTTGTAAATGGGCCCCTAAAAGGCCTCAGGTTAAAGCTGACACACCTATGAAGCTCTCGAGAATCTCTATGGAACCACGAGTAAAACCCATCCACTGCATTTGGCAGCCCAAGACTTGTAACAAACCCCCTGACCCTATTGTAAATCCATGACCACCTACTAACCGCTTCACTCTTATCACATCATTTCGCTTAGCTCTTAGGTCTACCTAACTCCTAACTACACACACCAGCACCGAGCACTTATTAACTCCTAACCACTCCAGAACTTTAAGTTAATATTGTAACAAGGGACACCATGTCATTTTTGTGTCCATTGCAATGTTAACGTTTATTCATATATTCTCACAGAATCAGCTGCGACATTTTCAACATGGCGGAGGCCGCAGGAACTAGCTCTCACACAGAAACAAACCCGCAAGTGGTGGACTTGGACAGTTTACCCGTTTTGCCTGAGACAGTTGAAAGACCAGAAGAGTTGCAGGCCGTCAAAATCATACCTATTGCGGATCCTCCGCGTGGCCACACCATGCCCGTGGGAAAGACTTCACATTGGTTTACCGAGGTAGCAGGACCATTGGGGGAAGGAACGTATCTATGGGAATCAGAGTTGGACTACAATGGAAAGCAAGGCAGATACCATTTCTTTACAAGAGAATTTGAGAAGCTACAAAATGCGGAAGGTCTACGTCCGATATGGGAAAAAGCCGGATTGAGTGCCTATTTCAGTGCCCGACTCCCAAAACCTGACTTCATGCGATGCTACTATCTCATCAACACCTTGACTCCAAATCCGAACCCAAAAGGTGCAAGCTCATTTGTGATTCCATCTCTAACAAAGGGGAATGAGCTCAAGAGGTTTAGGCTATCAAACAATTTGGTGAGAGAAGCTCTGGATATGCGCGGCATGCATATTCCTACAGAGAAGGAAACCCTAGTACCGGACTACATGAAGAATCGAAGTCTCACCAAACTAAAAGACATGGTATCCATGACGCCTAATATTGCAATACACCTTCGCATGTGCATGCAACACTTTGCTTTCCCGGCGCAGGATAGATTCACCATGCCGCACAAAAAGATTTGGTTTAGCCTGTATCTGGCAGAGACACAGAGCCTCACCATCAACCTACCCCACTGGATAATTGATCAGATACACTTAGCTCACAAACGCTGGCCGCGAAAACAGGTTTTATATGGTTGCTGTGCTCTGACAAGAATCATCTATAGGTGTTTGGCTTATGACATCCCAATCCAACGAGCCCTGATGTGGAATCGGGTAGAGCAGTTTCGAGGCAGGACATCCACTGGGCCCCCTTCTAAGAAGATGAGAGGCACGGTCCAAGTCCCATGTGCTCAGCCACGTGGAGCCACCCTAACACCAGAAGTCACCCCGCCACCCCGAAGAGTCCGACCATTCACACTCCGACTTCCAAGACACAGCACCGATGGTTCCACTTTGATATTTCCTCCCATCCCAACGGATCTCGAATTTCCTAGTGGTGCAGCTTTGGAAGAACTCACTAATGAAGACTTCGAACAACTATTACAAGATGTAGAGCTGGAGACAGAAGAGGCACAACAAGCGGACAATGTACAAACGCAGGCCACAACCTCCCAAGCACCTGTTACACCTGTTGAAGTGGAGGAAGAAGATGACGGAGATGAAGAACAGGAGGATGAGGAGGAGGAGTATGATCAAGAGCAACAAGAGGAGCAACAAGAAGTGCCAGAACTTGTAGGTGCACCTGCATATACAGCTCAACTACGAAGGCTATACGACACTATCAAAGCAGTACAAGAAAGGCATCAGCTCTCTCTGGTATCAGGTCAAGCTTTGATGCAAGAAATGCTATCAGATGAAGGAGTGGACCAACATTTCATTGACACCCTCAAATTAGTGTCAGACTCCTTAGGAGTTCCAGAGGCTGTCCACACCGCAGTCCGCCAGTCCGTAAGGTATGACAAACGCAGAGTGGACACATTACCACGAGCAGGTAAGACTATCAGGATACCCGTCACAGAACCGGAAGTACCCATTGAGACCACAGCCACCCCCATAACCACCACTGACCTCTCCGCTGAAACCTTCGTTCAGACATCACCCATCTCACCCCAGCATCCTCCATCACCACCTTCTCCGCCCCCGCCACCACCTCCCACCTTGGAAGAAACGACAGTCATCACCTCTACCTCCACTTATAATCCATCCTCATTCAAATCATTCTCATTTCGAGAACCCACCTCACAAGACACCCTCTTCTCCTTCGTCACCAATCCCTTGTACACTTCGTCCCATCTATCCGCTGAACCCATGACTGGCCATCCCATAATTACCAGCGTAGTTGGAAACCCAGCACCCACGGAAGGAACCCTGTGTTTCCCGACCTACCCCCCAATACGAGTACCTCCATTCCATAACCCTCACTTCCCAGCTGGCCCCTACACCTCTTTCAACCGGACCTCACCACCCCAATACCCGTCCTTTGTGGAGCAGTTCTTCCGCTCTCCCATGTTTCAAAGGCACCTTCCTCCGATGTTCGCAACGACATCAATTTACACGGACACCACACTCACTTCACCTACCATACCCACCTATATGGTAGCCCCTGCACACACCACCTTGTCTGATCCAATGGACATTTCACCAACCACAGCACCTCTCCCCACGATTTCCCCACCTTCCCCTCCCTTGCCCCCCACCTCACCACTCACATCAGTGGCACACACAGCATTCACTACACCCCTACCCAATCCCACCTCCTCTGCATTTCAAACTATTTCCCTTGCATCTCATAATGTAAATAGTACGTTCGACACATTACTTCAGTGTGCACATCAGCTACAACAAGACTTCCATCAATTAGAAGAACGCAATGCTACCCTCCAGGCAGAATCTCAACGTCTCCAGGCTAGCGTCACCACTCTTGAGGCTGACTACCTGACGCTCCTAGACGAGCATACCACACTACAGCAGGCTCACTCCGAATTGGAATCAAAGGCATCAACTGTAGATGACCAAGCAGTCAAGGAGCTAGAAACAGTGCTTCAAGCGCAAATGATATCTAATGCCACACTCAGACGCAACATTGGGCTATTAAGGAAGCATATGGCCGCAGCACTAGAGGAGAACAAACGACTTCAACAACAAAATCAAGACAACTTTGAAGCGGCTATGGAAGGAACCGTAGGAGCAACCATTAGCCCTACCCGATATAGAGCAGTTCCATCAGAAGACATCCGCATCCTACTTGAGGAGCATGCAAATTTCCTGGAGTCATATGAAAAACTAGAGACTGAATGTGCCGATCTAAAGAAACAGTTAGCCAGTGTACATCCTGCTCAACAGGAGCCGGTAATCTTGCAACAATCTACAGAAGAAATGGAGACCCTTCGGAAACAGGTGGCAGAACTCCAAGCACGCCTCCTACCATATGAACGACCCCCCTCGACCATTGAAGAACCAGAACCTGAAACAGTAGTGGAAATCCCCGTCGAGGACAGCTACGAAGAGCCATACGAGCCTATGCCGACGCCTGGTGGTCGAACTACAGAAGAAGGACAAGACACGTTAGAAATTCAAGTTCCAGATTGGGTCAGAAGGGTCGAGAAAGTGGGTAAGACACATGATGATCGTGTGGCCGTGCAAATGCAATCTCTCACGAATCTGGAAGAAACGGTCCTTCGGTCTTCCTACTTTCAACAATTATCCCATCAACGGTTAATCACAACATCAGAATCGCAATACATGCCTTATTTTGTCTTACTACATGATTATAATGCAGAAATCAAAAGACATACAGGGAAGGAGCCCACATTCGCTACTCAATTTGAGATAGGGGATTTACCGACCGATGCACGTGCTGGCTCGATTTTCCAACCTAATTGGCGTGCACGTTTACTCACCGATTACCCTGAGATGATGAGTACCTGGGCTACCATGCCACTCTATATCAAGTATAATCCATGCTATTGTCCAGTGGTACGTCGCAGATCCTGGCAAGCATTTGCAATCAAGGTACGCAACAATAAAGAGTGCTCGGCTTGGGTTAACTACCCGTATTTTGCTCCACCTCGAGGACCTCCAACCGTAGCCTACATGATATCAACTATTCGGCACTGGTCCGCACGCCTAAACAATGTACCTGATATAGCAGCGAAAATGTGTATGAAGATATTTGAGCTCATGACCATTGTCTTCAAAACCTTTCGGAATGTCCAAGCTCCATACATCTCCGCTCCTGGATTCGCTCAAGGCAACAAGGATTTAGTCTACGACATGAGCCAAAACCCCTCGGTCACTGTTATCTTTGCTTGGCATGCACGAATCAAGTACTTGCCCGCATGCTTCAAGCAAACATTTGAGGAAATGTTCTCTACGGGCTTCTGGGAATACAATTCCGAAATTTTCATTCCCAGACCCACACATTTGCTACATCTATTCGCAGTAGAACAAGCGATCCATGCAGATCAGTTACGTCTGCCACATCCGGACGTTCCAGGACCAATCGATTGGGATTGTATGATGACAGATTTGGCCAGAGGACTACGCTTACAAGAACATCAGCTTGCCACTCAGGTTGTGGAATATTACATCCAACACCCCCAGCAACAAGGGTCTGTCAGGGACGACAGACGCGAGAGAGGGGGGGGTGTTGAGAGCAGTATGGGCACCCAAGGACTGACTAGACAAGGAAGCCAGGGAACCCAAGGATTGACGAGACAAGGAAGCCAACGGAGAGAGTCAGAACAAGGTGAAGGAGTAAGTAGACAAAGCAGTCGACGCAAATCTGGCAGATAGGCCCTTCAATTTTTCCAATCTACATCTTTTAACAGTGATTCTTATCACTAACAATCATTGTAAATACCAGTTCATATTTTTGTAGCTCCATTTTGTGCAAGCCAAGGAGTCCTTGAGCTTGAGGAGCCTTAGAAGTACCTACATATCAATTTTCGTATTTTTTAGACTCCGTTTGAGCCCTCAAATTGGCCCTGGAACCTAATTTTTAACTAGGCCGGACACTAGGTCTGGACAGGGCCAAAAGCTAGTCAAAAACTATAAAAAGAGCTAGAGAGCTCATTTTTGAGGTTAGATTGTAATTGAAACGAACTTGTAAGAGCATTTTGAAAGTAATCTAAAAGCTCCATTGATTCTTGCTCTTTGTCTTGCCGTGTGTGCGCGTGTGTGTGTATGTGTGTGCATGCTAGTGTGCTTCTCACTCACGCACTTGTGCCGCCACTTGCTCGAGGTCTTCATACCATCCTCACGTCTTCCCGGATTGACATTAAAGGAGGTGCTACTCATCATTGAGCTACATCATTCTTCTTTGATTGTGTAGAATTAGCAGATTTTTGCTTACTAGTAGAAGAGCTCCATTACCTTTGCCCTTTTGCCTAGCCAATAAATCTTGATTTGCAACACACATAATGGACCTGATCTGCCTAGATTGATCTTCTTGCAATAGAGCATCTTCGATGCCATCTACATGAGCTTCAGTACCTGTATTTGGAGGTGTAATAGAACATTTTTCAACATGCTATATAATATTCCATAGTCCTTTTGCAACCAATACATGACACATCATATAAGGCCATAATGGGTAATTAGTACCGTCCAACTTATCCTCAATAGCCAACATAAGGAATACATCACTACTTTCAGCCATGGCCACTGACTAAAATACCTTGATGCAGAAAAATGATTGTATCTCAAAAAGTGGAATAGAACTACCATGTCGAGTTCTGTTAAACCTCTAACAAATTTAGAGATGCTTATACTGATGAGCTAAAACTTATATATATCTTTGGGACAAAAAGACCAAATTGCCTTCACAAGCACTATGATAGTGTGTTGAGAGACCGAAACAAGCTCAGATCACGATTTTAGCACCACAAAGCGAAGATGTTTTATTCTCTTAATCACCTTGAGTATGCTCACCGACATTTAGCCATTACTTTCATGTACTAAGGAGACATCAGTTAGCTAGTCCAAAGACATGTATGACACTTTGCTGCCTCTTTTTATAGGTGAACAGTCTAATCCTGGTTCTAATGAGGCAATATCTCATCCTTTACAGGTTTCATGTGATGATGCAGACCATTCCATTTTTGATGCAGATTTACATGATGCACTTGTTGATGAGAGACTTGATATTGAGAAGGCAAAAAGTATTCCAAAATGGTCAGTACAGTCTTTACATGATAGCAAATTAGATGGACCTCTATCATAATATACCCATTCAAGCTCTCATAGTGCCTCCTTTGCATCAGATTCCTACGCTATGGCTATCTCTAGTCTCTATGATGAGAATGAGCCTGTTTTGTTTGATGAAGCATAAAGTTTTGAAAATTGGATGGCTATTATGGAATCAGAATATGATGCTATCATGAAAAAGAGTACCTGGTCTTTATGTGACTTGCCGCCTAGCAAGAAGGCCATTGGAACTAAATGGGTATACAAGCTAAAGTGTAAGGCTGATGGAATAGTTTGCAAGTATAAGGCTAGGCTTGTTGCAAAGGGTTATGCACAAGAAAGAAGCATTGGAGACCTTTGCTCCTACATGCCGAATGAGTACTGTTTGTAGCATCTGTTCACTTGCAGCTCATCATGGTTGGAATGTGCATTAGTTGGACATTAAAATTGCATTTTTGAATGCTGACTTGCATGAAGAAGTGTATGCTTTTTAGCCCCCTCGCGTTGTGCAAAAAGGGCATGAAAACCAAGTGTACATGTTGAAGCAGGCATGATATTGTTTAAAGCAAGCACCATGTGGTTGGTATGAAAACATACATGCTTATCTGATTGCACATAGTTTTGAGAACAGTCCAAATGTGAGAACCTTATATGTTAAGCATGCAAATGATGTGCTTCTGATCATTGTTCTATATGTTAGTGACACACTACTCATTGGTCCTCATGAGAAGCATATTGATGATTTCAAGGCTAATTTTTATTCCTCATTTGAGATGTCTGATTTGGGGCATTTGCATCATTATTTGGGCATTCGGTTTATGCAAATCGATGGCATAGCTTTGTGTCAAACAAAATATATTGACACATTATTGGAGTATTTTGGCCGTGAAGACTGCAAACCTATTGTCACTCCTATTGAGACAGGTTTACGATTGAGTTTTCATGATGATAGAGATGCATTTGATGCTATTCTCTATCACCAAGCTATTGGATGCTTGATTTACTTATGCATTACGTGGTTAGATATTTAGTTTGTTTTCTCACAGATGAGTAGGTTTATGCATTGCCTAGGTTTCAAGCATTGGCAGCCAGTTTCGCTACTTGAGTGGTACCTAGCTACTTGGATTGTTTTATCCCAAGGGGAGATCAGTACTTCCAGATTTAGATGCTTTTTCTAACCCTAATTGGGTTGGTTGCTATGACACTCATGTTTCCACTAGTGGTTTTTGGTTCAAACTTCATAGCTCATGTATATTTTGCTTAAGCAAGAAGCATCCTACTCTGGCCACTTCTAGTTGTGAGGGTGAGTATAGGGTAGCTTTCATAGTGACTGTTGTGTGTGTGTGGCTCAGATGCCTTATGGCTGATTTGGGTGTTGATCACTCTTTTGGCACCACCATGTTCACTGACAGTTAGAGCACATTGGTAGTTGTGAGGAACCCTATGTTCCATGCTTGCACTAAGCACCTTGAGGTGCATTAGAACTATGTGAAGGAGAGGTTCTCTATTGGAGAGATCAGCTTGGCATATGTGCCCATGCAGGAGAACATTGTAGACCTTTCATGAAGGCTTTGCCTAGGGAGAAGTTTGAAGCTTTCTGTAGGGAGAGGTTCTCTATTGGAGAGATCAGCTTGGCATATGTGCCCATGCAGGAGAACATTGTAGACCTTTCATGAAGGCTTTGCCTAGGGAGAAGTTTGAAGTTTCACTTGCTTTTGTGGATTGATTCCATATAGCTTGGCACTTCCTTATACATGAGTGTCAGCTCCTTGTTCACCACATTAATCCTAGGGGGGATTTGTTGATAAATTTAGGTAGCAATGTGTGTGAACAAGCTAGGTCCAGGGGGGTGTTTTTTCCCTCTTTAGGAGTTTTTTCCCCTGGCTTGTATGTACGCCTATTGTCCTAATGGGATACTTATCTTTGTACATTCTAGTGGTAATACATTTAGTATTGTGTGTTGTGCTCTAAGATTCTTCTTCTTCCTTGTGTTGTTCGCATGCTTCCGTAGACCTCAAACTCCAACAATGGTTGTCTGTGTGACTTACCAAATTGACATGCATTACACTTGTATATCATGTGTTGCTTTGAGATATTGGTTTGTCCAAGCATAGTATGATCTCTACTTTTTTGTTTGAGCGATCTTTCTCCAATTTGAGCCTCTTTCCTTGGTTCCCAAACATCTACATGGAAAAGCTCTAGAAGGTCTCCATGTATGTCTCCTTTCTTGGTGAATGGTTGTTGATCTATTTAGGTAGTGATGTGTGTGAACACACTAGCACAGCCAGGGCACTTTTTCCCCACTTTAGGAGATTTGTTTCCCCTAAATTTTATATATGCATATTTCCCTAATGGGATACTTATCTTTGTATATTCTAGTGGTAATACATTTGGTATTGTGTGGTGTGCTCCAAGCTTCTTCTTCTTCCTTGTGTTGTTCCCGTGGTTTCACAGACCTCAAACTCCAACAATGGGTATTAGAATAAGTCCTCGCTTCATCTACGACATTGTCAACACCTCTCTCGTCACAATCTCAGAATCCTACGAAATTTGGTGAGCATACTCAATGTGATTAGGAGAAAAAAACAACTTCGCTATCCAGTGCCAAAATTGCAAGTTGAGCTCATTTTGGCCTCCAAATGCACTATCACAGTGCTTGTGTAGGCAATTTTGTCTTTTTATGCCATAGATATATACAGGTTTCAGTTCGCTAGTATAAGCATCTCGAAGTCTGCTATGGATTTAGTAGAACTTGAAAGGGTACTTTTTTTCAACTTTTTGAGATAGATTCAATTTTTTGCATTAAGGTATTTTAGTCACTAGCCATGGTTGAAAGTAGTGATGCATTCCATATGTTGGTTGTTGAGGATAAGTTGGATGGTACCAATTACCCATTATGGGATTATATGATGCGTCATGTAGTGGTTGCAAAAGGACTCTGGAATATTGTGCAAGGTTTTGGAAAATGTCCTATTACACCTACAAATATAGGTACTGAAGCTGATGTAGATGGCATCAAAGATGGTGATATTCAACAAATTCCTGTTTGTGCTGTAGTTTTTGTTGCACCTACTGTAGAGAAAATTCATTGGGATGGCAGAGATGCTCATGTACATGCATTGATAGCATTCTTTGTCAAACATGCCATTATTCATCACATTCATTCTTGCAAAACAACTAAGGATGTTTGGGATACACTTACCACTTCATATGAGGCAAGGAATGAGGCTCGTGTTGCTTATCTCAAAAAATACATGGAGAGTGAGCACATGAACGAAGGAAAATCCATGGAAAATTTTCCAGCAAAGATCAAAGATTTGAAGGAACAATTGATTTCTACTGATGAAGTCTTGTTTGAGAGTTCATTTGTGCAAAATGTTCTGAATGGTCTTTGATGGAGAGTGTTAATTTCCAAAAGAACAAGTTGACCTTGAATTTAGACCACCTCTATATCAAGAACAACTTTAGACTCCACCAAATTTAGAGAACATTCATCAACTTATCAGAAAATTGATTATTCTGAAAAATTCAACTTCTCAGAAAAGTCTGCTGCAGATTAATCCTTGATTGACTAATCATTTGTGTAAAGTTTTTGATAAAACTTTGTAGGTTGCTTTGCCTTAAGGTTGCGCACCTTCTCCAACTTAAATCTCTGCAAATGATTCAGTATACTCTGAGAAATCACACAAACAATTTACCTATGTGTAAATCACCTTCTCTGCAGTAGCGACTTTGACACCTGCAACTTCTTAGCTATAGTTCTCCTAATGTCGAACCCGTTTGATCAAATGCTTTTAGATGTAGATAGCTTATCTCTCAACTTAGATTTTGAGCTATCATATGTGTAAAACTTTACACTGTACACTGAGCACTGTCCATTTCATTGAACTTGAAATTTGCGCCTGTTTCAGGAGACTGTGAACATTCTTTACATATGAATGTTCCTACACACAATTCTCTTAGCCTGATCACAATTAGATTCTCAAACTCTAGCCATAGATTGATTAACTATGGACTTAGATATCTCCAAAAGGAATTCACAAAAGATCTACTACACGAGGAGAAAACACAGAAACATCGGGCGCAATTTTTCTTCTATTTCTCAGAAATTTACAACTGAGTGAGGATAGACAATTCAACTCACTTCTAAGAGACTTAATGACTCTTACAACTCCTCAATACACTATTCTCATGATCTCCTATTGTCTCCTCTATTTGCCCCGACATTTTTTCAAGTATTTATAGGCAAATATGTACAAACTTATGACTAATCAAAAAGTCTAAGTGATCTATGTCTTCACTAATGTACATATGTGTACAAATCATTCATCCTGTGAATGTATCCACCTTCTTTGCTTCAAGAATTGTTCTAATCTCCATTCTTTGTCTTCAATTCTTCAATTGGTGATTGGTCTGCACCAACAGCTCCCCCTCAATCATCAATTGAGGTTTCTCTAACCTTCTTTATGCCTGCCATGTCTTTAAACTTTTGTAGCTTTGGTCCATCCAAGCTCTTTGTAAGCATATCAGCTATCTGATCTTTTGTTGAAGTATGTATGACTTCAATCTCCTTATCCATCACCTTCTCTCTTAGAAAGTGATACTGTATCTCAATGTGTTTGGTCCTGGCATGAAAAACAGGATTAGCAGCTAGATATAATGAACTCATGTTATCACCATAAATGATAGGTATGCTCTGTATAGTGTCAAAACTCTTCATTAGAGTCTTAAGCCAAATCACTTCTTCTGCAGCTTCAACCATGCCTTTGTACTCTGCTTCTGTAGATGACAAAGCAATTGTATGTTGGTTCTTTGAGCACCATGAGATTAACTTATCTCCCACATAACACATGTATCCATAGGTTGACCTTCTATCATCTGGATTACCTGCCCAATCTGCATCACTATAGATCTTGATATTTGTATCTGATGTAAAACCATAATACAAACCTTCTTTGAGTGTGCCCTTAATGTACCTCAACACTCTTTGACCTGCAATCCAATGCTCTTTCCTAGGACAATGCATAAATTGAGACAAAACCCCAACTGCATATGATAAATCAGGTCTAGTTAATGTAGCATAAATAAGACTACCAACCAAACTCTGATATTGCTTCATGTCCTTGAACTCTTCACCTCCAAATCTGCTTAATTTGTGATTCACCTCCATTGGAGTAGGTGCTACCCTGCAATCATCCATTTTAAACTTGATTAACAAGTTTCTCAAATACCTTTCTTGAGTCACATACACTCCATGTTGAGTGTATGAAATCTCCATGCCCAAGAAGTATGACAAGTCTCCCAAATCACTAATTTTGAACTCTTTCTCCATTTGCTTCTTTAGGCTTTGAATGCCTTTCTCATCTGTACCTGTAAGAATGATATCATCAACATATATGCACATGTAGATAAACCCATCATCACTTGCTTTGACAAGCAAGCTACTATCAGCTTTTGATACTTGAAATCCAAGTTCTTTTACGAACTTTACAAGTCTATAGTTCCATGCCCTTGGGGCCTGCTTCAAGCCATATAAAGCTCTCTTGAGCTTACACACATAATCTGGATATCTTCCATCTCTGAATCCTTGAGGTTGCTCCATGAAAACTTCATCTGAAATGTAACCATTCAAAAAAGCATTCTTCACATCTAATTGACACAATTTCCAACCTTTGCATGCAGCAATTGCTATAAGTGTCCTGATGGTTGTAATCTTTGCCACAGGACTATAAGTCTCATCATAGTCAACACCATATGTCTGAGCAAACCCTTTGACAACAAGTCTAGCTTTGTACCTAGACACACTTCCATCTGCAAATCTTTTGTCTTATAAACCCACTTACATCCA
Organism: Ceratopteris richardii; assembly: GCA_020310875.1. Classification (NCBI taxonomy): domain Eukaryota; kingdom Viridiplantae; phylum Streptophyta; class Polypodiopsida; order Polypodiales; family Pteridaceae; genus Ceratopteris; species Ceratopteris richardii. Next base: position 177,053,297 of record CM035414.1, read on the forward strand.
ATGATCTTCTGACTACTTGGCTTTGGAACCAAATCCCATGTTTGATTCTCCATCAATGCATCATATTCTTCCTGCATAGCTTTCTCCCAATTTTCTTTACCTTTTGCCTCTTCATATGTAGAAGGGTCTTCATCTGCTTTAATCATGTAAGCATAATCTTTGGTAGCCAAAAATGAAGTATCATAGCTATACCTTGTAGGTTGCCATTTGTTCCTTGTACACCTCCTAAGTTCTCCACTTCTTGAGGTTTCTGGTTCTTCATATTCAGGATCAAATCTTGGTGTTTCTTCCACTTCAACCTGCACTTCATTATTCTCTTGTTCATCAAATATCTGAACCTTTGATTTACCTTTCCTTTGGCTCACAATTTCTTCATCATCTGTATTAATATTGATAGTACCTGCATACCAAGTACCTTGCTCATCAAATGTAACATCTTTTGATACAAGAAAATGTTTTGTGGATGGATTCCACAACCTGTATCCCATCTGCTTTTCATCATAACCAATAAACACATATTTTTCAGCTTTAGGTTCCAATTTGTGCCTTAATTGTGATGGCACATATGCATAGGCCAAACATCCAAATACTTTGCAATGGTCTAGTGTAGGTCTCTTACCCCACCATGCCTCATAAGGTATCATACCCTACAAAGCTTTACAAGGTAGCCTATCGACCAAATAAGTAGCTGTATTTACAGCCTCAGCCCACAAATAATTTGGGAATTTTTTCTCCTTCATCATGGACCTTGCAAACTCAACAAGAGTCCTATTCCTCCTTTCCGCTACACCATTTTGTTGTGGAGAGTACCTGCAAGTAACCTCTCTTTTTATACCTGCATTCCACAAGTAATCACTGAACTCATTAGAGAAATACTCTCCCCCTCCATCTGACCTTAGTCTCTTCAATTTATGTCCTGTAATTCTTTCTGCATACATATGATAATGTTTGAAAGTATTGAATACTTCTGACTTATCTTTGATCACATAGATAGTGATCCATCTGGTAGCATCATCAACATAAATCACATAATACCTTGAACCATTGATACTGAAATCCTTTGATGGTCCCCACACATCTGTGTGTACCAACTCAAGTTTCTCTGAATACATAAACCCATGCTTAGAATAGGGTTGCTTATGAGCCTTACCTAATTGACATGCCTCACATCTGTATGTCATATGTTGACCTGCAACATTAGGCAATCCAAGCATTGAACCATTATTAATCATGTCTTTAATACCTCTTTCATTGAAATGTCCAAGTCTCTTGTGCCAAAGATCTAACTCAGAGATCTTATGTCCTCCATAGGTGAACAAGGCATGACCAACATTACCTTGAATCTTCAATGTGAACAATCTTCCTTCTTTCTTCCCTGAAACAATTTGTTTATACCCATTGCTAGGGTCTTCCACAAACACTCCTTCATTAGTGAACCTTACTTCATAACCTTTTCCCACAATTTGTCCTACACTTATCAAATTCTTAGGAATTGTAGGAACATACAAGACCTTACTCAATAAGGTGCTACCATCCTTGGCCTTCACTGATCCAATTGACTTCACATTGTGCTTTGTGTTGTCACCTGTTTGAACAACATGATTAGATACCTTATTCTCCAAATCAGTCATCAAGGCTATATTACCACTCAGGTGATTGCTACACCCTGAATCAATGTAGAAGACTCTTTGATCTTCATTCTGCCTTTCACAAGTTGCATTCATTATCAATGTTGAATCTTCCTTCTGATCTGAAGCATAATTGTAGTAAGTGTTGTTATATTGTTGACTTTGGAAACCTCTACCTGCATTTCTTCCAAAGTAACCCCTACTACCTCTGCCTCTGAAATTACCTCTTTGATTTCTGCCTCCTCTTCCTCTTGAATTATAGTTTTGATTGGAGGATTATTATGCCAACAATCATTAGCTAAATGATTTGTCTTACCACAAATCCAACATGCTTTGGCTCCATCTTTGTTGTTCCTGTCTCTTCCTCTACCTTTGCCACCTCCTCTACCTCTTAGGAAGTTGGCTTGACTAGTTGTGCCTTCATCTTCACGTGATTGTTGCTTTCCTTTGTTAGCTTTCTTCTTGTCCTTTGAGTACATTGCATGACCTGTACTTTTGTCCCCATCTCCTTTAACATCTTGCTCAAATGTTAGCATATGACCTAGCAACTGATTTAAATCAGGAGTGAAATGATCAAGTGATAATTCTATAGACAAAATGAATGGCTTCCATTTGTCATCACCTCTCAAACCTGTAAGGATTTGCCTTACCAATTTATCCTCCTCAATATCTTCATCAACAGCTCCTAATGCATCTGCAATGTCTTTCATCCCTGTTACATAATCTGAAATGGATTGAGAGGCCTTCTTCTTGAAAGTTGTAAATTCTGCCCATAGGGATGCCTTCCTTGACTTTGTGGTGTTTTGGAAATGCTCTTCCAAGGCATTCCATATATCACTTGCACTTTCAAGTCCTCTAATGTGAGGTAGCAAGTAATCATTGACTGCCATATAGATAATGCTCCTAGCTTGAGCATCTTTCTTCATCCAATTCTTCAAATCTGACAATTCCTCCCTAGTTGGAACACTAGGATCTCTAAATTGAGGCTTTTCTTCTTCTCCTGTAATGTAAGCTATCAAATCTTTGCTCATTAGATGAGCTTCCATCCTCATTGACCATGCAAGATAGTTTTCTCTATCCAACTTCTCTATTTGAAGAGAATCTCCCATCTTCCTTCACCTGTATATTGAATTCTTCAACCTTTATAAAGTATAAGGTTACCTTTACTTCGAATGATACTCCTTTTGACTTCCTTGAAGTCGTATGATCTCCTTCTCAAGCTTTCCTTGCAAGCTTTCACCTTTTGAATCTTCAGATGTCCAATTCTTTGTAGCTGCAGCAGTCGGGATCCTCCTTTTCTTCAATTCTGATGCTTCCTGCTCTGATACCACTGATGGAGAGTGTTAATCTCCAAAAGAACAACTTGACCTTGAATTTAGACCACCTCTATATCAAGAACAACTTCAGACTCCACCAAATTTAGAGAACATTCATCAACTTATCAGAAAATTGATTATTTTGAAAAATTCAACTTCTCAGAAAAGTCTGCTGCAGATTAATCCGTGATTGACTAATCATTTGTGTAAAGTTTTTGATAAAACTTTGTAGGTTGCTTCGCCTTAAGGTTGTGCACCTTCTTTAACTTAAATCTCTGCAAATGATTCAGTATACTCTGAGAAATCACACAAACAATTTACCTATGTGTAAATCACCTTCTCTGTAGTAGCGACTTTGACACCTGCAACTTCTTAGCTATAGTTCTCCTAATGTCGAACCCATTTGATCAAATGCTTTTAGATGTAGATAGCTTATCTCTCAACTTAGATTTTGAGCTATCATATGTGTAAAACTTTACACTGTACACTGAGCACTGTCCATTTCATTGAACTTGAAATTTGCGCCTGTTTCAGGAGACTGTGAACATTCTTTACATATGAATGTTCCTACACACAATTCTCTTAGCCTGATCACAATTAGATTCTCAAACTCTAGCCATAGATTGATTAACTATGGACTTAGATATCTCCAAAAGGAATTCACAAAAGATCTACTACACGAGGAGAGAACACAGAAACATCAGGCACAATTTTTCTTCTATTTCTCAGAAATTTACAACTGAGTGAGGATAGACAATTCAACTCACTTCTAAGAGACTTAATGACTCTTACAACTCCTCAATACACTATTCTCATGATCTCCTATTGTCTCCTCTATTTGCCCCGACATTTTTTCAAGTATTTATAGGCAAATATGTACAGACCTATGACTAATCAAAAAGTCTAAGTGATCTATGTCTTCACTAATGTACATATGTGTACAAATCATTCATCCTGTGAATGTATCCACCTTCTTTGCTTCAAGAATTGTTCTAATCTCCATTCTTTGTCTTCAATTCTTCAATTGGTGATTGGTCTGCACCAACAATCTTCTCGATTCATATGAGAGTTTTTCTTCTACTCTTTGTTTGATGACAAAAGTGAATCCAAATGCCTTAATATTTGAGGAGTTAGTCTCTATTCTGTTGCAAGAAGATTAGTCTTGGCAAAATAGGTCCATTATGCGTATTGTAGATCAAGATTTCTTGGCTAGTCAAAAGGGCAAAGGTAAATGGAGCTCTTCTACTTGTAAGTAGAAGTCTACTAATTCTGCACAATCAAAGAAGGATGTCAGAGACGAGAGGAAAACAAAAAAGCAGAAATTGTTTTGTAAGTAATATAAATCAAATGATCATGTCATAAAGAGTCGTACAAAATTGGCTATAAAAGAAGCAAAGAAGAAAGAGGTTGGAATGGTTGTTGTAGAGGCCTCTACACTAAAAATAGAGTCCACTAATCTTGTGCAGAATGAAGAATGAAACTTGTTGATGACAGATGTATAGTTCATGGTCTGTCAAATGGTGATGCCATTATTGCTTCTAGCATTTTATATTGTGGGCTGTATAAGCCCATAGACTATGAAAGATCTATGAATGATTTAGCATGTGTAGTACATGATTCTCAGGCTATGCCAGATGCAAAGCTTTGACATGCATGCTTTGGTCATCTGAATTTTGCTAGTTTTCTACACCTATAGAAATTTGAAATGGTGTCCTCTCTGCCCAAATGCGATGCATCTGATAAACATGTTTGTGAAGGCTATATTTTGGGCAAAATGCAACATTCATAATTCCCAAAAGATGGTTCAGTTCAAGCTACGCAGAAATTGCAGCTTATTCATAATGATGTCTGTGGTCCTATGCAGACACATTCTTTTTGGAACTATCTTTACTTTGCAACTTTTATCGATGATTTTTCTACGCATGCATGCACATATCCATTGAAAGCAAAGTCTGGAGTGTTTATGTGCTCCAAAGAGTTTTTGGTTTTGGCTGAAAATCTATGAGCATGTAAAATGGGCACATTCCGTTTTCACCGAGGGGGGAAGGATATATATCTTCTGACTCTAATGCATTTCTGGTTGAATGTGGGATAAAACATCAATGTACATGGTCGTATAGACCTCAATAGAATGGAGTTGTTGAATAGAACAATAGGTCATTCATGGAGTTGGCGAGGTCTATGGTCAATAATCAAACTTTACCACATAGCTTCTGGCTTGAGGCTGTTATGCATGTAGCATATGTACTTAAGAGGTGTCTCATTAAAGCATTGCATTCTATCACTCCATATGAGGTTTGGCATGGTCATAAGCCATCTGTTGCTCACTTGCATGCTTTTGTTTTATGTGGCATATGCATTAGTGCCTCAACAACAATGCAAAAAATTGGATGATAAAGCACTGAAATGTATTTTTGTTGGATACAGTTCTAAAAGCAAAGGCTACCATCTATATCATCCACAAACTAAATGCATTTTGGTTAGTCATGATGTTGTTTTTAAAGAAGTTGCTATTCAAACATTATTTTCATGTACTAAGGAGACATCATTTAGCTCCAAAGACATGTATGACACTTTGCTGCCTCCTTTTACACATGGACAGTCTAATGTTGGTTCTAATGAGGCAACATCTCAGCCTTTACAGGTTTCATGTGATGATGCAGATCATTCCATTTCTAATGCAGATTTACATGATGCACTTGTTAATGAGAGAGTTGATATTGAGGACGCAAAAACTATGTCAAAATGGTTGATGTAGACTTTTTGTGATAGCAAATTAGATGCACCTCTATCATACCATACTCATTCAGGCTCTGATAGTGCCTCTCCTGCATCAAATTGGTATGTTATGGCTGCCTCTAGTCTTTATGATGAGAATGAGCCTGTTTTGTTTGATGAAGCACAAAATTTTGAAAATTGGATGGCTGCTATGCCATCAGAATATGATCCTATCATGGTAAATAGGACTTGGTCTTATGTGACTTGCCTCTTAGCAAGAAGGCCATTGACACTAAGTGGGTATACAAGCTGAAGCATAAAACAAATGGAACATTTGACAGGTATAGGGCTAGGCTTTTTGCAAAGGGCTATGTGCAAGAAAGAGACATTTATTTTGATGAGACCTTTGCACCTCCATGCCGAATGACTACTTGTTCGTAGCATTTGTGCACTTGCAACTCATCATGGTTGGAATGTACATCAGTTGGACATTAAAACTACATTTTTGAATGGTGACATGCATGATGAAGTGTATGCTCTTTAGCCCCATGGCTTTGTGTAGAAATTGCATGAAAACCAAGTGTGCAGGTTAAAGAAGGCATTATATAGTTTAAAGTGAGCACCACATGCTTGGTATGAAAAGATACATGCCTATCTGATTGCATAAGGTTTTGAGAACAGTCCGATTGAGAGCACCTTATATGTTAGGCATGCAAATGATGTACTTTTGATCATTGTTGTGTATGTTGATGACATGCTACTCACTAGTCCTCATGAGAAGCATATTGCTGATTTCAAGGGTGATTTGCATGCCTCATTTGAGATCTCTCCTTTATGGCATTTGCATCATTATTTGGGCATTCAATTTATGCAAGTTGATGGGAGAATAGCTTTGTGTCAAACAAAATATATTGACACATTATTGTAGCGCTTTGGCCTTGAAGACTACAAACCTATTTCCACTCTTATGGAGACAAGGTTCATGATTGAGTCTTCATGATGCTAGACATGCATTTTATGTTGTTTTCTATCAGCAAGTTGTTGGATGCTTGATTTACTTATGCATTACTCGACCAGATATTTAGTTTGCTGTCTCACAAATGAGCAGGTTTATGCAATGCCCATGTGTCAAACATTGGCAGGCGGCTAAGTGCATCTTTCTCTACTTGAGTGGTACCGAACTACTTGGATTGTTTTATTCTAAGAAGGGATCATTACTGCCAGATTTACATGCTTTTTCTAACTCTAACTAGGCTAGTTTCTATGACACTCATGTGTCCACTAGTGGTTTTTCTTTCATATTTGGTAGCTCATGTATATATTGGTTGAGGAAAAAGCATTCTACTATGGCCACTTCTAGTTGTGAGGCTCAGTATAGGGTAGCTTACACAGTGAGTTTTGAGTGTGTGTGGCTTAGATGCCTTATGGCTGATTTGGGTGTTGGTCAGTTTTTTGCCACCACCATCTTCACTAATAGTTAGAACCTTGTGCTCCATGCTCACACTAAGCACATTGAGGTGCATTATCACTATGTTAGGGAGAGGTTCTCTACTAGAGAGATTAGCTTGGTATATGTGCCCACGTAGGAGAACATGGTAGACCTTTTCAGGAAGGCTCTGCCTATGGAGAGGTTTGAAGCTTTCTGCAAAGCTTTGGGTGGATTTGTCGATATATTTAGGTAGTGATGTGTGTGAACATAGTAGGACCACCTCAGCACTTTTATCCCTCTTTAGGTGGTTTTTTCCCTCGGCTTGTATATACTCCTATTGTCCTAACATGATACTTATCTTTGTACATTCTAGTTGTAATACATTCAATATTGTGTGTTGTGCTCCAAGCTTCTTCTTCTTCCTTGTGCTATTTAGGTGCTTTTGTAGACCTCAAACTCCAACAATGGTTGCTTGTGTGACTTACCAAATCGACATGCACTACACTTGTATATCATGTGTTGCTTTGAGATATTGGGTAGTCCGAGCACACTATGATCTCTATTGATTTTTTTGAGGGATCTTTCTCTAATTTGAGCTAGCCTCTTATGCCAAACCTCTAGTTTTGATAATGTTTGGGTGCCATAGTTGAACAAGGAATTATTCTTCATGTCTTGGAGTTCAAATGTAAAAAACCTACTTGTCTTCTTTCCCTTTGCTATCTTCTTGAAGCCTTGGTATGGATCCTCAAAATAGGCTCCATGCTTGGTAAATCTCACCTGCAATCCTTTCTAAAAAAATTGACCTACACTCATAATATTCTTTGTAATGGTTGGCATATAAGGAATCTGCTTAGTAGGTTCATATTACCATTAGATATCTTTACATTTCCTATCTTCTCAATTGGATGTCTTATGTCATTTCCTATTTGGACTTCATGTTTTTTTCAAGTATAAGAGTAGAGCTACATTTCCTTCCACATTATTCGAGCATCCAAATTCTATATCGAATACAAGTTCTTTAGAATTACCTTCTTTCATTGTCATTTTCATGAGTAGACATGAATCCTCTTGACCTTGATCATTTGTGTAGTTGTTTTAGTCTCTACTTCCTTTGTATTATCCTTGATAGTTGTTTTTGTATGAATTTATGGTTGTACCTAGAGCATCTAAAAGATCATGTATTCAAGGCATGTATATCTATGCTTGATGGTAATCTTATTGATTGATCTATAATCAACACACATCCTATAAGATCCATCTTTGTTCTTCATGAAAAGCACTAGTGGTGCAAAGGGTGAATAGCTAGGTTTGATCAGCCCTTTCTGCAAATACTTGTCCACGAACTTGCAGAATTAATTCTCCTCTTGCAATCTCATTCTAAATGGTGGTGGAGTGGTCCGATGCGCTCTTGGTACCAATTTGATTCTATGCTAAATGTTCTTGCAAGGAGGTAAATGTGAAGGTAATTCTTTCAAAAACAACTCTTGGAATTCTGCTCTTACTTTATATGAAAGTACTTGAGAATCCCAACTAGAGTTTTCATGAATCCATGAATCCATGAATCCATCACTACACATGATGAATACACAAAATAAAGAAAATGAATATAGAAACTTGGTAGCGGTCACCAATTGCATTTCTTGGAGATTTGGATCTGCATGGATGAGTAGTGGCCTCCCCTCTTGCTCAAAGTGATAAACATGTGAAGTAAAGTGTATGACTTGTTGTTTCCTAGCATGCCAGTTTTTACTTAGGAGTACATCAAAATGGGCAAGTCGTGCTATCTCAAAATCCAATCTGACCTCATAGGATTGGATCTGAATGGGTAACCCTACCACTCATTAGTCCCATGTCTTAGTTTCCTTTCCATTGATAAACTCTACTATGCAGGCATACTCTGACTGCATAGTCTCTAAGTATAACCTCTTCACTAGTCGGGAACTAATAACATCATCTATAGACCTAGTGTCAAAGAGTACCTTGACATGTTGTCCTGCCATGACTTCTCTCATGACAATGAGCCCTATGTCTAGGAATTGGAATCCTTTCTGTGCCACTAGCGAAAGCACAATGTCTCCCATCGTAGGAATCTTCTTTGTGACCATCATGGCCAGTATGGGAGACGATATCTCGGATGAGGAATCACAAAAATCCTCATCTCCATCACTCCCTACCTATTTCAGATTGATGACTATGGTAGTTGCTATCTTTTTCTTCTTAGGATAGTCCTTAAAAGGGTGTTGTCCTATACATGCATAACACAACCCTTCCTTCATTGCTCTCTCTTTCTACTAAGAGGTTTTGATAGACTTATTGTATACCCTCTAAGACAGAGCAGACACTATTCTTTTTCCTCTTGAAAATGTTTTAATCATGTGCACCTACTTAGCCTCTTTCTCATGTTGTGCATTGATCGAGCCAAAAGTGGAAAAGGGTCAACTCATCTTAGTCCATGAGGATCTTTGAATCTAGGAGCCTATGCCCCTCTGGCCATCCTTGTGAACTAGATTCATATATTATAGAACAAGACTTTAAATTGCTCCCATGTCATGGGCTCTTTTTTTTCTTGCTTTATCTTACACCACCACTTATGGGAAACATCCATAAGATTATATGTGGCCAGCTGAATTTTATGCCTATCATCCATGATATGGCATAAAGAGAAGAACTTCTCCCACTTGCTAAGCTACTACTCAACAACATCAGTAGTCTTGGCACTATTAGAGCCGTGATATCTTGGTGGCTTAAACCATCAAGCATCTCTAACTAGTATGCTCTCTCTTGGAATCTTGTGAGTTTAATGCTCGTCTTGAGCATCTAAGTCCATTCCTTGCATGTCGATCACTTGTACAAATTCCTCTTTCTTGGAGCCACACATGTGCTCCAAGATATCATGAAGTGCACTCTCTAAGTGTGCTATTCTAGCACTCATGGTCTCTATAGGCTCTGAGGTATCCTAAATCATGAGTGTATTGTTCATAACTAGTAAAGATGATCCTGATTCCATTTTAGGATAAAGTGAAGGTCTTTTTTTATGTTTTTATGGTTTTATGTTTTTTTTTTAAGTTTGTCTACTTTATGTATACTGAGACAACAAAGTGGCATTTGAAATGAACTAATAACAAGCCTTCGCATAAAGAAATGATAGAAGAAGAAACTTTTAATATGCTTTGCTTACTTTTTATGAATATGCATGCTAAATTTTAAAAATTTTGATAGCATTTTGATAGGAAAATGGAAATAGAAGAAAAAGAACTAAGTGCATTACACACACTTTCCAAACCAAAAGGTGTTGGTAACCACAATATATACACAATGAAAACAAAGGGCACTACATGCCCTTGTAGAAAACCTCATGCTTGTAGCACAATATAATAAGTAGGAACGTTGGGAGTTCTTATAACTTCTTGGTTGTACAAACACTAACATACTACTTTCATGCAAAATGCACAGCCGAACAAGCCTCTAATCAACCATATAATCTTTATTCTATGCATTATTCTTGTTCTAAGTGCACAATGATGCATGAAAAGAGCAAGAATGCATAAAAATTACAAGAAAACTAATCTTATAGTCCAAAACTTTGATATGCAGGTCCGTGTAGGTGTTGGAATTGATCAACACACACTCTGCTTGATTCTTCAAGAATATCTTGATGGTTATTGCATTGAAAGGGTCTTGTATGGGGTCCTCATGGTTGAACAACCAACTTTGGAGCTCTTTGTAGGTCTAAAGATGGGTTCAAATGATGACTTATACTCACCCAATGGATAGATTTCTAAATGGAGTGAAATCACTCAATTTGGATACCAAATGAGTGACATATTCCAATTTAAGTGAAGGTAGTGTTGGTGCAGACCAATCACCAATTGAAGATTTGAAGACAAAGAATGGAGATTAGAACAATTCTTGAAGCAAGAAGGTGGATACATTCACAGGATGAATGATTTGTACACATATGTACATTAGTGAAGACATAGATCACTTAGACTTTTTGATTAGTCATAAGTCTGTACATATTTGCCTATAAATACTTGAAAAAATGTCGGGGCAAATAGAGGAGACAGTAGGAGAGTATGAGAATAGTGTATTGAGGAGTTGTAAGAGTTATTAAGTCTCTTAGAAGTGAGTTGAATTGTCTATCCTCACTCAGTTGTAAATTTTTGAGAAATAGAAGAAAAATTGCGCCCGATGTTTCTGTGTTTTCTCCTCGTGTAGTAGATCTTTTGTGAATTCCTTTTGGAGATATCTAAGTCCATAGTTAATCAATCTATGGCTAGAGTTTGAGAGTCTAATTGTGATCAGGCTAAGAGAATTGTGTGTAGGAACATTTACATGTGAGAAAGTACTCACTGGTTCCTGAAACAGGCACAAATTTTGATCTTAATGATTTGATCATTTCTCACTCCACAGTTTAAAGTTTTGTGCAAGTAAGCACTTAATCTTTAAGTTGGAAGGTAAGCTACTCGTGGCTAAAAGCATTTGCTTAAACGGGTTCTATACTCAGAGAATTGAAGTTAAGAAGTTAAGGGTGTCCAAATCGACTTCTCAGAAGTGCAGATTTAGACATAGCTAACTTGGTAAGTAGATTTCTCAAGATCTACTGAATCTTTTGGAGTGATTTGACTTGGAGAAGGTGCACAATCTTTAGCCGATACCTTGTGCAAAGTTTCATAAAAAACTTTACACATTTACTCAGTCAATGAGCAAAATTTATGCAGCAGACTTTCTGAGTAATTTCCTTCTTCACAGTTTAGTCAAGAAATTGGTATTTGGTCATTGATCTCTTAAATTGGTGAAGGTTTTAACTTACTCTTGATATAGAGGCGTTCTAAATTCAAGAGTAGGTTGTTCTTTTGGAGATTAACACTCTCCATCAGTGGTATCAGAGCAGGAAGCATCAGAATTGAAGAAAAGGAGGATCCCGACTGCTGCAGCTACAAAGAATTTGACATCTGAAGATTCAAAAGGTGAAAGCTTGCAAGGAAAGCTTGAGAAGGAGATCATACGACTTCAAGGAAGTCAAAAGGAGTATCATTCGAAGTAAAGGTAAGCTTATACTTTATAAAGGTTGAAGAATTCAATATACAGGTGAAGGAAGATGGGAGATTCTCTTCAAATAGAGAAGTTGGATAGAGAAAACTATCCTGCATGGTCACTGAGGATGGAAGCTCATCTAATGAGCAAAGATTTGATAGCTTACATTACAGGAGAAGAAGAAAAGCCTCAATTCAGAGATCCTAGTGTTCCAACTAGGGAGGAATTGTCAGATTTGAAGAATTGGATGAAGAAAGATGCTCAAGCTAGGAGCATTATCTATATGGCAGTCAATGATTACTTGCTACCTCACATTAGAGGTCTTGAAAGTGCAAGTGATATATGGAATGCCTTGGAAGAGCATTTCCAAAACACCACAAAGTCAAGGAAGGCATCCCTATGGGCAGAATTTACAACTTTCAAGAAGAAGGCCTCTCAATCCATTTCAGATTATGTAACAAGGATGAAAGACATTGCAGATGCATTAGGAGCTGTTGATGAAGATATTGAGGAGGATAAATTGGTAAGGCAAATCCTTACAGGTTTGAGAGGTGATGACAAATGGAAGCCATTCATTTTGTCTACAGAATTATCACTTGATCATTTCACTCCTGATTTAAATCAGTTGCTAGGTCATATGCTAACATTTGAGCAGGATGTTAAAGGAGATGGTGACAAAAGTACAGGTCATGCAATGTACTCAAAGGAAGAAAGCTAACAAAGGAAAGCAACAATCAGGTGAAGATGAAGGCACAACTAGTCAAGCCAACTTCCTAAGAGGTAGAGGAGGTGGCAAAGGTAGAGGAAGAGGTAGGAACAACAAAGATGGAGCCAAAGCATGTTGGATTTGTGGTAAGACAAATCATTTAGCTAATGATTGTTGGCATAATAATCAAAGTAATGGAGGATACAATCAAAACTATAATTCAAGAGGAAGAGGAGGCAGAAATCAAAGAGGTAATTTCAGAGGCAGAGGTAGTAGGGGTTACTTTGGAAGAAATGCAGGTAGAGGTTTCCAAAGTCAACAATATAACAACACCTACTACAATTATGCTTCAGATCAAAAGGAAGATTCAACATTGATAATGAATGCAACTTGTGAAAGGCAGAGTGAAGATCAAAGAGTCTTCTATATTGAATCAGGGTGTAGCAATCACCTGAGTGGTAATATAGCCTTGATGACTGATTTGGAGAATAAGGTATCTAATCATGTTGTTCAAACAGGTGACAACACAAAGCACAATGTGAAGTCAATTGGATCAGTGAAGGCCAAGGATGCTAGCACCTTATTGAGTAAGGTCTTGTATGTTCCTACAATTCCTAAGAATTTGATAAGTGTAGGACAAATTGTGGAAAAAGGTTATGAAGTAAGGTTCACTAATGAAGGAGTGTTTGTGGAAGACCCTAGCAATGGGTATAAACAAATTGTTTCAGGGAAGAAAGAAGGAAGATTGTTCACATTGAAGATTCAAGGTAATGTTGGTCATGCCTTGTTCACCTATGGAGGACATAAGATCTCTGAGTTAGATCTTTGGCACAAGAGACTTGGACATTTCAATGAAAGAGGTATTAAAGACATGATTAATAATGGTTCAGTGTTTGGATTGCCTAATGTTGCAGGTCAACATATGACATACAGATGTGAGGCATGTCAATTAGGTAAGGCTCATAAGCAACCCTATTCTAAGCATGGGTTTATGTATTCAGAGAAACTTGAGTTGGTACACACAGATGTGTGGGGACCATCAAAGGATTTGAGTATCAATGGTTCAAGGTATTATGTGATTTATGTTGATGATGCTACCATATGGATCACTATCTATGTGATCAAAGATAAGTCAGAAGTATTCAATACTTTCAAACATTATCATATGTATGCAGAAAGAATTACATGACATAAGTTGAAGAGACTAAGGTCAGATGGAGGGGGAGAGTATTTCTCTAATGAGTTCAGTGATTACTTGTGGAATGCAGGTATAAAAAGAGAGGTTACTTGCACGTACTCTCCACAACAAAATGGTGTAGCAGAAAGGAGGAATAGGACTCTTGTTGAGTTTTCAAGGTCCATGATGAAGGAGAAAAATTGCCCAAATTATTTGTGGGCTGAGGCTGTAAATACAGCTACTTATTTGGTCAATAGGCTACCTTGTAAAGCTTTGCAGGGTATGACACCTTATGAGGCATGGTGGGGTAAGAGACCTACACTAGACCATTGCAAAGTATTTGGATGTTTGGCCTATGCATATGTGCCATCACAATTAAGGCACAAATTGGAACCTAAAGCTGAAAAATATGTGTTTATTGGTTATGATGAAAAGCAGATGGGATACAGGTTGTGGAATCCATCCACAAAACATTTTCTTGTATCAAAAGATGTTACATTTGATGAGCAAGGTACTTGGTATGCAGGTACTATCAATATTAATACAGATGATGAAGAAATTGTGAGCCAAAGGAAAGGTAAATCAAAGGTTCAGATATTTGATGAACAAGAGAATAATGAAGTGCAGGTTGAAGTGGAAGAAACACCAAGATTTAATCCTGAATATGAAGAACCAGAAACCTCAAGAAGTGGAGAACTTAGGAGGTCTACAAGGAACAAATGGCAACCTACAAGGTATAGCTATGATACTTCATTTTTGGCTACCAAAGATTATGCTTACATGATTAAAGCAGATGAAGACCCTTCTACATATGAAGAGGCAAAAGGTAAAGAAAATTGGGAGAAAGCTATGCAGGAAGAATATGATGCATTGATGGAGAATCAAACATGGGATTTGGTTCCAAAGCCAAATAGTCAGAAGATCATTGGATGTAAGCGGGTTTATAAGACAAAAAGATTTGCAGATGGAAGTGTGTCTAGGTACAAAGCTAGACTTGTTGTCAAAGGGTTTGCTCAGACATATGGTGTTGACTATGATGAGACTTATAGTCCTGTGGCAAAGATGACAACCATCAGGACACTTATAGCGATTGCTGCATGCAAAGGTTGGAAATTGTGTCAATTAGATGTGAAGAATGCTTTTTTGAATGGTTACATTTAAGATGAAGTTTTCACGGAGCAACCTCAAGGATTCAGAGATGGAAGATATCCAGATTATGTGTGTAAGCTCAAGAGAGCTTTATATGGCTTGAAGCAGGCCCCAAGGGCATGGAACTATAGACTTGTAAAGTTCCTAAAAGAACTTGGATTTCAAGTATCAAAAGCTGATAGTAGCTTGCTTGTCAAAGCAAGTGATGATGGGTTTATCTACATGTGCATATATGTTGATGATATCATTCTTACAGGTACAGATGAGAAAGGCATTCAAAGCCTAAAGAAGCAAATGGAGAAAGAGTTCAAAATCAGTGATTTGGGAGATTTGTCATACTTCTTGGGCATGGAGATTTCATACACTCAACATGGAGTGTATGTGACTCAAGAAAGGTATTTGAGGAACTTGTTAATCAAGTTTAAAATGGATGATTGCAGGGTAGCACCTACTCCAATGGAGGTGAATCACAAATTAAGCAGATTTGGAGGTGAAGAGTTCAAGGACATGAAGCAATATCAGAGTTTGGTTGGTAGCCTTATTTATGCTACATTAACTAGACCTGATTTATCATATGCAGTTGGGGTTTTGTCTCAATTTATGCATTGTCCTAGGAAAGAGCATTGGATTGCAGGTCAAAGAGTGTTGAGGTACATTAAGGGTACACTCAAAGAAGGTTTGTATTATGGTTTTACATCAGATACAAATATCAAGATCTATAGTGATGCAGATTGGGCAGGTAATCCAGATGATAGAACGTCAACCCATGGATACATGTGTTATGTGGGAGATAAGTTAATCTCCTGGTGCTCAAAGAAGCAACATACAGTTGCTTTGTCATCTACAGAAGCAGAGTACAAAGGCATGGTTGAAGCTGCAAAAGAAGTGATTTGGCTTAAGACTCTAATGAAGAGTTTTGACACTATACAGAGCATACCTATCATTTATGGTGATAACATGAGTTCATTATATCTAGCTGCTAATCTTGTTTTTCATGCGAGGACTAAACACATTGAGATACAGTATCACTTTTTAAGAGAGAAGGTGATGGATAAGGAGATTGAAGTCATACATACTTCAACAAAAGATCAGATAGCTGATATGCTTACAAAGAGCTTGGATGGACCAAAGCTACAGAAGTTTAAAGACATGGCAGGCATAAAGAAGGTTAGAGAAATCTCAATTGATGATTGAGGGGGAGCTGTTGGTGCAGTCCAATCACCAATTGAAGATTTGAAGACAAAGAATGGAGATTAGAACAATTCTTGAAGCAAGAAGGTGGATACATTCACAGGATGAATGATTTGTACACATATGTACATTAGTGAAGACATAGATCACTTAGACTTTTTGATTAGTCATAAGTCTGTACATATTTGCCTATAAATACTTGAAAAAATGTCGGGGCAAATAGAGGAGACAGTAGGAGAGTATGAGAATAGTGTATTGAGGAGTTGTAAGAGTTATTAAGTCTCTTAGAAGTGAGTTGAATTGTCTATCCTCACTCAGTTGTAAATTTTTGAGAAATAGAAGAAAAATTGCGCCCGATGTTTCTGTGTTTTCTCCTCGTGTAGTAGATCTTTTGTGAATTCCTTTTGGAGATATCTAAGTCCATAGTTAATCAATCTATGGCTAGAGTTTGAGAGTCTAATTGTGATCAGGCTAAGAGAATTGTGTGTAGGAACATTTACATGTGAGAAAGTACTCACTGGTTCCTGAAACAGGCACAAATTTTGATCTTAATGATTTGATCATTTCTCACTCCACAGTTTAAAGTTTTGTGCAAGTAAGCACTTAATCTTTAAGTTGGAAGGTAAGCTACTCGTGGCTAAAAGCATTTGCTTAAATGGGTTCTATACTCAGAGAATTGAAGTTAAGAAGTTAAGGGTGTCCAAATCGACTTCTCAGAAGTGCAGATTTAGACATAGCTAACTTGGTAAGTAGATTTCTCAAGATCTACTGAATCTTTTGGAGTGATTTGACTTGGAGAAGGTGCGCAATCTTTAGGCGACACCTTGTGCAAAGTTTCATAAAAAACTTTACACATTTACTCAGTCAATGAGCAAAATTTATGCAGCAGACTTTCTGAGTAATTTCCTTCTTCACAGTTTAGTCAAGAAATTGGTATTTGGTCATTGATCTCTTAAATTGGTGAAGGTTTTAACTTACTCTTGATATAGAGGCGTTCTAAATTCAAGAGTAGGTTGTTCTTTTGGAGATTAACACTCTCCATCAGGTAGGTAGTCACAAAAGGCTATGGTAGGGGGGATTTGGATATGAAATTAAGGAAAAAATCCGAATTTTTCTCCTCTCTACTCTTCTTCAACCACGAACAAGTGGTGACCTCTCTACACATCCCTTAGAGACATGTAACAATGCCAAACTTGTGTATAAAGACAACTTTGTGAGTGTATCTTCTACAACAAGTGAACGAGGATGAAGAAGAAGCTCTTTCACACATCTATGTGCATATGGGTGTGATCTTTGTCCATGGACAATCATGATCTCTATCTGCGGCCTTCTTGGTTGAGTGTGAATTAAATGATGTGGATTCATTTGAATTAACTGGAGTAAATGATGTGGATTCATTTGAATTAAGTGGATTCATTTGAACTATGTGGATTAAATGATGTAGATTCATTTGAACTACGTGGATTAAATGATGTGGATTCATTTGAATTATTTAAAATAAATGATGTGGATTCATTTGAATTATGTAGATTGAATGATGTCAATGATGTGGATTAAATGATCTCAATGATGTGGATTAATTTGGGTTATGTGGATTAAATGATCTCAATGATGTGGATTAATTTGAGTTATGTGGATCAAATGATCTCAATGATGTGGATGGAATGATTAAAAACTAATGTTTTTGTTTTGAAAATTTGGAAGTAAAACATGGCAAGAATGAGAGATGTGAATAATGACCTTGATCATGTTGAATCTCAAAGGATTTTTTTCTGAACAAAATGCTGAATTTGCACAATCAAGACTAGCATTTTTGTTCCACCAAGATCTAGAACCAAAGGGATTATGAGAAGAACCATTATCAATGAAGAAAGTAAAAAGCTATGTCCAAATAAGCTTTTTCATGATGTTCTCTTTTGAGTTACAAGAAGGGCAAAAGAAGCAACACCATTAAAGCTTTTTTTGGCTTGCAACATAAAGGATTAGCACGAACTTTACTTTGACATTTTGTTGAATTTGAGAGATCATTACCAAATAATAATCAAGTAGAAGTATATTTCATTCAAAAAGTTTTGTTACAAGATATGCTTCATTGACATGTAGATTGGGATGATTGCCCAATGAATGCAGGTATAGGTTTGGGCCATCCTCAAAATCATGCATAATTTTGTAATCAAGGACATAATGACCCTCTTCGTCAAAAGCGGCCCTATATTCTGCTACTTGAAGGACATAACCTTATGCATGATTTATTATCACAAGGAGTAGAATTATACAATGAAGGATTAATGATTCTTGGGTTAGATAGAACAATTGATGACCAACAAAAGACAATTGATTATTTAGAAAATCAAGTGAAAAATCTATAAATATCTCTCAACGCTTATGAGAACATATATGAAAGACTATTAGAGGCATCATCATCTTTTGATCAGATCGCAATGGATGAACTATTCAATCAACAAAACACTAGGTAAACAAGCCACTTTTTGTAATATTTAGAATCATCACTTTATGATAAAAATAACATTATCGTAATTGAATCTAACCAAAATATTCATACAACATCATTTTCTTCAGTTTGAATAACATCATTTGTTACAGGTACCATGTCATCTATTGTTCCATGTATAAACCATCATTGTGATCTACATCTAAATCATCACAAACTTATTGGTATCAACAATTCATAAAAGTTCCACAAAAGGTTTAATGATATAAAAAATTATTTTAAGTTTATGCCAAAAATCTAGTGATTGTATTAGAGAATACACTTTGAAGCTTCAACTCGATAAGAAGGATACTTCTGTAGTCATGCCTCTCATCTTTGATCTACAATCATTTCTACAAGTGCTGGTATGACTTCGAATAATCCACTAACCATAATATAGGTTGTTGCAAATCATGTAGCACAAAAGATATTAAAGTGCTTTATTGGGAGATTTTGAACGAAAGAGAAAATATGAAAATTGATGTTCTCAGATAAATTTGACAACATGATTTGCAGCCAATAAACTTTGTTTAATTAATTATAATCTACCTATATCTTTCAACAATAGATTTAGTACGAGTTGTGTATGGAACCCGACTAATACCTTCATACTTGTTCTATATTGCAATTTAAGCACTTAAAAAATTAGATGCATTATTACTCACTATTGCAGTGATATTCTTTGGACCACCCACACTGGATATAGCATATTCATATGTATGAATAGTAAAAGTTGAACTTTTCTCTTTAAGAGAAGTATCATCTGCTTCCAAAAACTTGCTTCCCTTTGGACATATAACCAACACATTAATCAATGCCTTCTTCTGACAACTTTTCCATTTGTCTAGTGCTATTGTGCATCCATACATGGGTACATAATCGAGCACTATTCATTTTAAAATAGATTTAGTACTATTATTCACATTATCTACATACTCTCTTCACATTTTATTGTAATGTGGCATGGTGAATCCTTTATGTGCAATTCATGTCAAAGCATCTTTGAAAATAGGATTATGAACAACATTGAAAGGAATCTCACATGCTAAAATGCTTGAGTACATTTAAGATGAAGCTCAATACAGTCTTTCTTTTCAAGAGCTATAGGTATTGTGTTATTTGATTTAGTAGGAACAAAGCATGGTGATACATTATTAGATCCATCATCTTTACTACATTCACTAGGTCCACTCTTTCTTGATGTAGCTTGAGAAAATGGAGTACATGTATCTTGATTATTCTCGAAAATAGTTTGTGATACTTGAGTAGAACTATCATGAGGATCCTTTGTTGTCATTGATACATCTACTTTTTCTTGATCTATCTATGGACTACTTCAAAAGTATTGTGAACTAATCATGCTTTTTAATCTTTTTGATGTGATACCTTGGGATTCACATTTTCTTTGCATAACTTTCAAAGTATACCCATATATCACTATCTAGATTAGAGCATCTGTTGAAGCTCAAGGTCAAGGACAAGCGTAATAAGTGCATCAGAGAAGGGGACGCACAAGAAGAAGGAGCAAGTAGGGAGATCCAAGAAGTGTATGTCAAATTTTGAGAAGAAATCCTTATAAAATAATGATTTTCATCACTAGAAACCATTGTAAATATCATTTCATATTTTTATAACTCCATTTTTTTCAAGCCGAGGAGTCCTCGAGCTTGAGGAGTACTAGAAGTATCATCCTACCAGTTTTCATAATTTTTAGAGTCTGTTTGAGCCCTCAAATAAGCCCTGGAACCTAATTTTTAACTAGGCCAGACACTAGGTCTGGACAAGGCCAAAACTACTAAAAAAACTATAAAAACAGCTAGAGAGCTCATTTTTGAGGTTAGCTTGTTAGAGAATAAAGCTTTTGTAAGAGAGTTCCTTTGCAATAGAAATTTTTCCATTGTTCTCTCTTTGATCTTACCTTGTGTGCGTGTGTGTGTATGTGTGTGCATGCTCGTGTGCTTTCACTCATGCACTTGTGCCTTTATTTGCTCATGGTCTTCATACCGGTCCTCATGTCTCCACAGATTGACAAGTAAAGGAGGTGGTGCTTATGCTTGAGCTACACCAAATGTTGGCGCTGTTGTCGGGGAGAGAGCTCCGAGGACGAGCGTTGTGATGGTAAGATCATAGATTTGCGACATTGGAAGGTAAAAAATAGTTATTTTCTTTTATTTTTCTGATTTTTCTTCTTCATCTTCATCATCATCACCGTCTCCATCTTCATCCACCTTCATCTTCATAGAAATTTCTTGTTTTTTAGTGCATTTTCACCACTTTCATCCCATTTTTCATGCATTATTGTGCGAGAAGGAGTTAGGAAGTGCAAGGGAGAGCAAGCACTTGTGTTTTTTCACGTTTCTTTGCACATACGGAGCTCGCCATTGCTCGACGCTCAGAAATTTGAATTTCTCGCCAAAAAACATGATTCTAACTGAAAATTATAATTTTCATAAAACTCAAAATTTTTCAAAAAAATGGGATTTTCTATTTCTCGTCTAAAAGCTTGTTGAAAAGACGATTCTGGGGTCATTCTTAGAATCGTGATTCTCTGGTTGTTCTCAAAATCGCGATTCTCTAATATTCTAAAAAAAACACAATTTTTAGCCAAAATCACTATTTTCATATGAAAACACGACTGTGAAAAAAACACGATTTTCAGTGGGCTTAAAATCGCGATTTTCACAAATCATGATTTTCAGCCAAAAACACGATTTCGAAAAAATACGATTCTCTGTTGGCTTCAAAATCGCGATTTTCAAAAACACGATTTAAAAAAAACACGACTTTCAATCAAAATAGCGATTTTTTGGTCATTCTCAAAATCATGATTTTGAGACTAAAAACACGATTTTGATCAAACACGATTTTCATTCAAAATCGTGATTTTTAGGCCAAAACACGATTTTCTGTCAGGAGCATTTTTCACGATTCTCACTCAAAATCGTGTTTTTCACGATTCTCACTCAAAATCACATTTTTTACAATTCTCACTCAAAATTGTGTTTTTCACGATTCTCACTCAAAATCACGTTTTTCACGATTCTCACTCAAAATCACATTTTTCACGATTTTCATTCAAAATCGTATTTTTGGAGTGCTCAGAATCACGATTTTCATAGATGCTCAACATCGCAATTTTCATGATTTCACAAAATCGTGATTTTTGCGATTGCTCAGCATCACGATTTTCATGATCCCTCAAAATCGCGATTTTCACACAAAATCGTGATTTTTCCAAAAGGTTCTGTTTGCCTATTTTGACCCCCAGGAGCCTGATTTGACAAAACTTTTTCATCAAAAGTCCATTTTGTGAGCTCTATAGCTCGTTGGATAATGTGTTGATTTTCAGATAGTCTAATTTGAAGTTGACCCTCAAGTGAGGCTAGGAAACCAAGGGACTCCAAATGATTTTGAGTAATACTAAGGGGAAATTTTGGACTCTTAATCAAAGCTTATGAATCTGAGATCTGGTAGACACCTAGGCAAGGATAGACAAAGCATTAGATCTTCTGAGGGAAGTGTCAACCATACAGCTAAGTCTTGGGCACAACAACTAAGTGGTTATCCTTACATACTAAGCTCTAACACAAGTGACTTAGAAATGTCTTTTGGCATGGGGAAACCTGTAGGTGGCTCAGGAATTGCCTATCTACAAACACCTGAAGGTCCATATAAGATAGATTTGGAATATATTCGGACCAACCGATTTGGTTCTCGCATCTATGAGGACGGCATAAGGCAATCAGTGGTCCAACTCAAAAATCCAGATCAACCCTTTGGACTTGAACACCTAGTAGTTAAGTTTGAAGAAGCTTCATACATTGATAAGGAAGGAACCATATATGTGGTCACCAACCTACCTGATAGGACAGATGAGTTTGGAAACGTCATTCCTAAGAGTGAGATAGGAGACCTAGAACAAGGAGATGTAGGATGAGAACCCAAGACTCCTAGAGGCAAGGCAGTTTTGACCAGAGTGATCACTCCAGATTGGATCCCTCAAGACAACAAAAGCATAGAACTATTCTTGAATAGAGAGACAGAGGAAGACTTTTGCAGATTCAAGCCAGATCAACCTAGCCAATTGGGCATAGTCATCATCTACGAGTTCAAGGATCGAGAGATACCAGGCAAAGTTGTTTACCTGGATAACACATCATAGAAAATGTTCGTGGTAACAGAACATGATAGACATGCATATACTTGAAAGAGTGAATTTATTTTCCCTCCACCAAGATCCAATGTTTTCCATGGTCTCCAAGGAGTAGGATCATCCCACACTCATGAAGCCCAAAGAGAAAGAACTAGAAAGAGACCTGAGGTAAGTTTTGCACACACTGTGGGTAGAAATAAATCAGGACTTGAAAATGAAAGACCTGAAAGAGAGAGATATCAAGCACATAGGCAACAAAGAGATGAACATGATTTTCCATTGCCTAGACCCTGATAGCACCTAAGAACCCTTAGACCCACTCAAGTGATCAAGGCAATGAAGAATTATTTTGACGGGTCAGGAGATCCTGATGATCATGTGTTCGAGTTCAAACAAGTATTAAGAGCTGAACAGGTTGAGGATTTGTTCACCCAGTACGAGGCATTTGGTTTGACTCTTAAGGGCACTACCTTAGCTTGGTTTCAACCACTGATTCATCGCAACTATCGCGATATAGGTCAAATGCTAGAGGAATTCATTGTAGAATTTTCCAAGAGTGGTATCAGGCATAACACATCATCTTTGATCCACAGCTTCAAGCAAACGCCCCAAAAAATAGTGCGACTAGCAAGTAGAAGGTTCAGATAGTACTTAGAAAGATGCCCTGCTCCAAAGTTACCCACACCAGCCAAACAAGTGGCTTTGTTTTTAGATGGCTTACTAAGCACCAAGTTAAGATCATATGTATACTTGAAAGAGCCTAGAAGCATAGAACAGTGTGTGCGGACCTGCATTGACATAGAAGACAACTTGGGTGAGGAGTTAGGACTATCCAAACTCTATAAAGACCCTGACAGTTCTACTAGTCATACCTCTAGAGCCTTCACTGAGCTGGAAGAGATAGCATACCAAGTTGCCAAGAAGCTAGGAGTTCAAAATAGACAAATACCAAGAGTCACCTCATTGAATTGGTGTTATACTTGTGGAGGTGACCACATGGCTAATGTATGCCCATTGCACAACCAGAACATAAGAGAAAGGAGTGATCCATATTGCACTATTGAGAGAAAATACACAAACCACATGGCTCAAGATTTTCCATACAATAGACAGGCTGTTAGACAGAATTATCAGCAACCTTACCAATAAGGTAGGTATCAGAACCAATACCAACAACCATATTATAGACCACAACAACAATATCAGGCACCATATAGGCCACAATGAGTCCTATGAAACCAACCACCTGCTCTTGCCAATATAATTCCAGTTAAGTATGCAATGGCAGAAGAGAACCCTAATAGAGCATTGGTGCCACTAACCCCATTGGTCTTAGAAAATGACTCTCATGCTCATAGTTTAGACTACTCCCATGAAGGTAGTTCACATGCTTATTACACAAAGTCACCTAAGCATAGTGAGCTTTACTCGTATCAATATGAGGCACAACACAAATCCTAACCCTAGGCCCCAATTGAGACAAACGAGACCACAAGCCCCTAGAGGACCAGGTTTTAGATGTCAGGGTGACCATTTCATTTGTGAATGTCCCCACTCACCAACTCTAGGACAAGGACAGAACATCACAATACAACCCTTTTGTCCTGAGTGTGGTAAAGACCATCTCCCCAGAGATTGTCCAAGAAACCCCTCTAATGCACCCAAGGTTACACCCATTAATGTGGTAGGCTTAGTGGTGGATTCAAGTGCAAGTAGTAGTAATGTGGCCCTTGTACATGCAATTACTAGGGCACAAGCATTAAAACAGGATAAACCAGCTGAACAATCAGAGTCAAGTGAATTAGGAGAGCTTAGTAGGAGGAAAACAAGAACATGGAAGGATATTAGAGAGAAGGCCAATCGCAAGTGGAATAAAAATTTATCGGAACTAGAAGAAATCCTGAAAGAAGCGGAAACAAAAATAGAAGACATTGCATCTCAAAGTCCTTTGCATGTCGAAACTCCATCCACACCACCTCATCCCGCTCCACCACCCATTATAAATAGATCGCAACCAGGGTCAGTTCTTGCAATTCCAACCCCAGAAGGCTTGGACATGATGTTCAAGACCTACCACGCTCGACTTCAAGAAGGGCCAACAACTGCAAACCTAGGCAAGAGTTACCCTAGAGCCGAATTAGAGATTGAACGGATGAAAATGTGCATAAAAATGGTAGAACTAGCTAAAGCTATGCTTGATACTAGTCAAAAGTTCAATCAGACAAACCCTATCAAACCGGATTTGCATTTCCAGGGCTTACTAGAAAGATTAGAGCAGTTGGTAAACAAACCACAAGTTTCTTTACCTCCACAGGCTCAACTAGTTGTTGAGAGAGAAAGCTTTCCACCAATGAAAGCTTATGTTCCTAATTCCACAAATGTTGGAACACCTCTTTCAATTCAAGAGTACTCCCAAGAGTTCTTGTGAGAAATACAAGAAGAGAAATGGACCAAGGAGGAGGGTAATTCCCCTCCCATTCCTGCAATTGATGACCTTCATGATCAGTTTCCCCAAGACATTCCATCTATTTACGGAGACCAAGCTGAGCAACAAGAAGAGGAAAGATAAGATTTTGAATCCAATTCTTTACAAGAGTCGCCACAATTCACTGGTCCCTAGGAATCTAAATCTCTTCACATCAGAGCTCCCACAATACTGGTAAGAAATGAAGACTCAGTGGTTCCAAGGAACCCTGATGTCGTGAAGAACACTAAGGTTCAGTTTCATCTCACTGTAGAAGGGCTGCTCAAAGCAAAACCTGAGCTATGGAATCATGTGAAGGATCAAGTTCCATAACTTGATTCCAAAATGCCAAAAGGGGGCTCTAAACAGAAAGTTCCAGAGATACCTCTAGACAAAATAGAGGACATGTGTGAGGGTGAAGAAGGTAATACTTATCTTCCAATCACCTACCAAGGTTACACAACCAAAGCAATCATAGATTAAGGTGCTGGTGTTGCTATTGCGACCACTCCTTGTGGAAACAATGGGGCAAACCCACATTAAGACCAACTAGAATGAAGCTTCAGATGGCAGACGCCCACGTTGAAAGACCTCTAGGATTGCTAGAAGGGATAACTCTAACCACTTGTGGTGTAGAGTTTGAACACACATTTGCTATATGTGACTTTGAGAAAAATAATGTCTACGAGATGATCCTAGGAAGACCCTTCCTACGACAATTGCAAATAGTACAGGACTGGGGAACCAACTCCTTGTACTTATAGCACTAGGGGTCACCACCAAGGTCAACTTGAAGGATTACACCTTTAGAGATGTACCACCCCTATAGTGGAATCCTATACACAAAGCGAAAGAAGATTCTATCTCTGTGCATTCTAGAAGTTCACGTGATCCATCATGGCTACATGAAGATACTCATTTGTGGATGTGCAAGGTCGTAGAGGAAGAGGAGAAACACTTAAAGGTGAGAGAAGAAGGGAACCTCACCAGGACACAGACCAGTTAGAGACTCAACCTACACACCGATGATCTTTCTAGATGAGGAATTTGAGCCTCATGGTTGGACAGAAATCTTAGCTACCATGGACATTGCACTCAATGAAGAACAATGGACACCTCATTGTGATGAGGAGGCTTATGATATTTTAGTGTTCATGTGTCAGCCCTTCTTAGAAGAATGTGACCCTAGTGATGTCATAGAAGAAGAAGAGAATGAGGATGATCTAGAGTCCATTGTGATGGATAGTTGCTTTAACCCAGAGAAGCACTTTCTAGAAGATATAGGAGTGTTTACCCAGAAAGAAGAAGATCTCACAAGTATTAAAATGGTAAATTCAAAGGATGGAAGTGAGAGCAGTCAAAAGAAAACGAAAAGAAAAGCTATGAAACAAGAAAAGGAGGAATCATTATTTGAAGTACCAAGAAAACTTCAAGAAATATGAAGTGGAAGATCAAAAAATTTTGGTACGAATGCCTAAAAGAGAGGCCATTACAGGAGAAGCGTATGACAATAAAGAAAATACCAAAAAAATTATTGTAACCATAGAAGGGAACGAAGAGCGATGTATGTACATAGGAGAAGACCTAAGTGCAGAAGAGGAAATAGAGCTTGTAGCTTTATTAAGGGAATATAGGGATGTGTTTGCATGGCACTATAGAGAATTGAAGGGGGTAGATCTGAGAATATGCTCTCATACGATCCCCATGACTGCTGATGCCAAGCCTACCAAACAGAAGCCCTACACATATAATGATACATATGCTGCCAAAATTAAAGAGGAAATTGATAGGCTGATTGAAGCTGGATTCATCTATGAGATTGAGCATACTGAATGGGTATCCCCCATTGTAGTGGTGCCCAAGAAGAATGGAAAGTTGCGACTGTGTATTAACCTTAAAAAAGTTAATGTCGCTACAATCAGAGATAGTTATCCATTTCCAATCACCGAACATTTATTGGATCGTGTTGCAGGCAAGGAAGTTTATAGCTTCGTGGATGGATTTTCAGGTTACAGCCAAGTAACCATTGCCCTAGAAGATCAACACAAAACAGCCTTTGCCACCGAATGGGGAATCTTTGCATTTCGAGTGATGCCATTTGGGCTCACCAATGCACTTGCAACCTTCCAAAGGCTCATGTGTCATGTCTTCAAAGAGTTCTTGTGGAAGAGCTTAGAGGTATATGTGGATGATTTATGTGCCCATTCCCAAGAAAGACAATACCACATCCCTGAGCTCAGAAAAATCTTCAACAAGTGTAGAGAATATCGAGTGTTTCTGAACCAAGAGAAGTGTGTTTTCATGGTTCGACAAGGTAAGATCTTACATCATATTGTTTCTAAGAACGGAATATCAATAGATGAGGATAAAGTAAGAGCCATAGCCGAGTTACCAAGGCCGAGGAATGTTAAAGAGGTACAAGCCTTTATGGGCCATTGTGGATATTACCATAGGTTTATCCACATGTATAGAGAAAATAGATCAAATCAACCATAATAAAGAGGGGTTAGAGTTAACCAATAAAAATGATTTAATTTTCTTGGACGTCAACTAGAAGGTGGAAATCTTTCCGACAGTGGGGCAGGACAAACGGTGGCACATCATCCACAGATACAACTTTCCATGTTAAACATGTTCCTTACATGATGCTGGTGGGGTTTGAACCCTCAGCCCTGCCTCAAGAGGTGAGAAGCCCAACCACATGGACAAATGGCCTGGGACTATTTATGTATTTGTTGTGCACAACGTGTCTGAAGTACTTTATAGCAGGACCTTTGAATAGCCACCTACTCATAATGATTCCCCTACTTGAATAGCCACCTACTTGAAAATTCTATGCAGAAATCCTAACATTTGGCACGAAATCCTTTCAATACTTATTCGATAGTTAAACATGCGTTTCGATTTGAAGATGCATTAGCTGAGTTTTTCAATGATGGTCATTACCACTTCGAAGATTATGCTTTTTTTCCTTTTTAGTGCTTTCAATATTCCTATTCTTGTCAAAACATCCTTTCTAAAGATACTCCTGTTAAAGAAAGATGAAGACATGATCTGGGTGTCATCTAACAGACAAAGAGATGATCTAGGTGTCTTCTGGTAGAGTGTGATCTTCTCAGTTTTTTTTTCATAAAATGGAGGTTCACCAACCATCTACTCCTTGAGTTTTAACTTTGAAAGAACAACTGTATAGATGAATGAGGATAGTACCCGCAAGACCTCCCATATTCCACAAACTAGGACTTAGTCAAGGTCCATGTCCCATAGGCGGGTTCGTTAAGCACTAACCTCTTGAAGTGGAGCCTTGTGTTCAACCCCCGGGCTGAACATGTAATGGCTTTCGCTAGTGTTAATCTTCCAAGGGTTGTTCTGATCAATAAGCTAAAGCAAGCAGTGTAAATTCTATCGATCGTGAGTCCGTCTCCCCCTCATCACCACCATACAGGAGCACCCATTCAGGATTATTAACTCTAAAGAATGCTCAAAAGGATCTAGCTTTCCGCATACAATGATATGAATTATGTATGTATATGTGTTGCACAACGCTTTCAGTATTCATGTTATTGTCTTAACATCGTTCTATAAATACTCCTCTTATAAATAGAACATGAAAAATTATTATGTTTCCATGAAGATTTTTCTTTGAAGAACTATTTGTAACGGCATCCATGATGTTATAATATATGATAGGATTTATTATGAGATATAGTGTATTTCTATGATGTGATAATATATGGCAAGAGTTTTTACATGAAATAAAGTGTATTTTCTTGTTTTGACAATGTTGCTATATTAAGGTAGTGATGTGTGTGAAGACACTAGGATCAATGGGGCTTTTTTTCCCTCTTTAAGAGGTTTTCCCCCTGGCTTGTATATATGCCTATAATCCTAATGGGTAACTTATCTTTGTACATTCTCTTTGTAATACATTAATGATTGTGTGTTGTGCTCCAATCTTCTTCTTCTTCTTCTTCCTTGTATTGTTCGCATGCTTTCACAGACCTCAAACTCCAACAATTGGTATAAAAAAAGGTCATCGTTTCATCTACGGCATCATTGACACCTTTGAACACACTATCACAGTGCCTGTGTAAGAATTTTGTCTTTTTATGCCAAAGATATATACACTTTTGGTTAGCCAATATAAGCATCTTGAAGTCTACTACAAGTTTAGCATAACTCAATAGGGTAGTTCTATTCAAATTTTTGAGATACAATCATTTTTCTACATTAGGGTATTTTATTCAGTGGTCATGGTTGAAAGAAGTGTTGTATTCTATATGTGGGTTGTTGAGGATAAGTTGGATGGTACCAATTACCCATTATGGGCATATATATTGATGCATCATGTATTGGTTGCAAAAGGACTATGGAATATTGTGCAAGGTGTTGAAAAACGTTCTATTACACATGAAGGTGAGTTAGATGGCATTGAAGACATCGATATTCTTCATGTTCCTATTCATGTTGTGGTTCCTTCTACATCTACTGTAGAGAAAATTTATTGGGATGGTAGAGATGTTGAGGCACATGCATTGATAGCTTTGTCTATCAAACGTGCCATTATTCCTCACATTCACTCTTGTATAATAGCAAAGGATGCTTGGCATACACTTACCACTTTATACCAGACAAGGAACGAGGTTCATGTTTCTTACCTCCGAAAACAGTTGGAGAGTGAGCACATGAATGAAGGAGCTTCCATGGACACTTTTTTTGACAAAGATCAAAGATTTGAAGGAGTAGTTAATTTCTACTGATGAAGTCTTGCCTAATAGCTTGCTTGTAACACTAAGTCACAACAAAGAAGATCAAAGACATGTTCTCTTTCTATTTGGACCTAAACATCATGAAATCAAGAAAAAAATGATTCATTTCATAATGTTTAGTGCAAACCACTTGTCTCTTGCTCATAAACAAGAGAAAGAAGCTTGAATTTATATATGAAGTAGATAGAATAATTTTTTTGGGGCCAAGAAAAGCAACTTCACGATGAAGTACCCCACATCATAACCTTCAACTCTAGAAAAAAGAAATTTAGGATAAATAATAATAAGTGAAACCTCCTCATTTACTTTTTGAATCTCTACAAGCACAGATGATAAGAGTCTAAATGCTATTCAAAATTTGCATTACATGTGACGGAACAAAACTTTAATGTTTTTCATAGGGCAATTCAGATAATAATCATGTCATTGTCTAGTACAGACATTGAGATTAGGTTTTCTGCATACCACATTGAACACCACAAAGCATTTTCTAACTAACATTTCAAAAAGATGACCTTAAACAACCATAAATGTTAAACAATATCCACACATTGATCACACAAGAAAGCTCAGCATAGCGAAAGATAAGCACAATTAGAAACAAAAACTTAGCACAATATTTCTATTAAATTGATTTTTTATAGTTAAGATATTATTTACGAAAATAAAAAGCTTCTACAATAGGATCTGATCATATGTTTCCTCAACTTCATGCATAATATCATCTTTTGGAGCTTTAGAACTCGTACTCTGTTTTTCTTGCTCCAAGTTTAGCTCTTCAAGGTCATCCATGTCTCCAGGTTCATCTTCTTTGGCAAGGTGAAGAAAAATGTGAATCATACTCCTTTGCATAGGTTTGTGAGTTCAACTGAATGTATTACAGTCGGTTATTATGCTGAAGCAAACAAAGAGTCAGGGAACAGTGTAATGAGAACATAATCTCCAATGTACTCATGCTTCCTGCAGTTACAAAGAAAATTCGTCATGTGGCTAGGGACAAGACATTGGTTAATCCATATCAAAAGCCACAAAAACTAATTATGTGATTAATTCAATTGTTTTCCAACGATGATGATGTCACGAGGAAGGAGATAAGGAAGAGAGCTCACACACACACACTCTCACTCTCAAGGAGAAGCACACACACAGATTGAGGCAAGGAAGAATAATCTTCTTCTTCTTCTATTACATAAAAAGGAATGTACAAGAATGACATAGAAACAAGAATACAACAAGTGCAATATATAAAGATCAGTACATAAGGAAAAACCTAATGTCTCCGAATGAGTGAGTTGGCAAGGAACAAATGTGCCATCACTCTCGATAGATAAATATAATAAAGCTGAATGAAGCATCCCTGACATATACCAGCATGACCACTATACATGTCAGAGAAATGAAAAATTGGTACATGTCATCCTGGATCATCACATGTTGAGCTTGATATGTCAACACTCGACCTCAAGCTCAATGCTATATTGTGTAATCCAAGCAACTCCCGAAACTTCTTCAACTTCTCAGCTCCAAGTGCTTTGGTGAAAATATCAACAGCTTGCTCATCGGTTCTCACATAAACAAGATCAATATCACCTGTTAATACCTTCTGTCTCTGATGAAGTGATAATGTACCTTGATATGCTTTGTTCTGGTAGGGAAAATAGGATTCTGTGCTAACTGTATGCTGCTAAGATTATCGCAATAAATAGTGATAGGCTTTCCCACTTCCACACCTAAATCTGCAAGTAGCATTTCTAGCCATGATGCCTCACATGTTGCCATTGTAGCACCTCTATACTCAGCCTCTGTAGTCGACAAAGCAACAGTGGGTTGCTTCTTGCTGCTCCATGTAACAGCTGCACTCCCAAGTGAGAATAGAAAACCACTAGTAGATCTCCTATCTGGAATGCTACCAGCCCAATCTGCATCAGTGTATCCATAAACCTGCAAATCTACACCAGCTTCATAAAACAATGCATAATCCAAAGTAGCACTCACATAACATAGAGTGCACCTCAGAGCATCAAAATGTGGCTTCCTGGGAATCTACATAAATTGACTTTCAAGTCCAATAGTATAACTTAGATCAGGCCTTGTAATTGTGAGATATATAAGACTTCCCACAATTTTCCTGTACATAATAGGATTTCCAATGCCTCATCTCATGTAGTATCCAACTTCAAATTCTGATCTAATAGCATAGAAATTGGTTTATAATCAGCCATACCATAATTTTGCAGCATATTCAAGGCATATTGCCTTTGCGACATCCATATACATGTTTCTGTATGTATAAACTCAGTGCCCAAGAAATAGCGCCGCAACACACCAAGATCTTTTTTGTCAAATTCCTACATAAGAAGTTGCTTTACCTCTTTGATGCTTCCTTCATTATCACCACCTACAATTAGGTCATCAACATAAATAGCCACAATAGTGATGCCATCATTAGCCTTCCTTGCATATAGTGAGTGATCTGCATCACACATAGAAAACCCAATGCTGGTTAAGTAATCAACAATCCTTGCATGCCATGAACGAGGGGCTTGCTTCAGCCCATACAAAGCTTTTTGCAACCTGCAAACATATTCTGGGTGCTTTGAACCTTCATATCCTTGTGGCTGGTCCATATATACTTCTTCCTATAACTCATCATGTAGGAAAGCATTCTTCACATCCATCTGATGCAAAGACCATCCTTTTGTTGTAGCTAATGCAACAAGTGTTTTGATAGTAGAAATTTTAGCTATAGGGCTAAATGTTTCCTCATAATCAATGCCATATGTATGTGCATATCCTTTAGCTACCGATCGTGCTTTATACTTGCTTATGCTACCATCAGCATTATGTTGTACCTTGTAAACCCATTTGCAGCCTATGGGTTTCTTTCCTTGCAGCAATGGAACCAGCTTCCATGTATCATTTCCATAAAGTGTAGCCATCTCCTCATCCATAGCTTTTTCCCAATCTGCCATTCCAATTGCATCTTCAAAGCAAGAAGGTTCAACATCTTGTATTACCTTTGTCATGTAGGCACAGTGACGAGCCATGTAACTATCATATGTCAATCCTTGCACTGAATTCCGCATCCTCCTAGATCTTCTTGGTCCTGCATCACTTCTCCTTGTATCATGTGCATGTGCCCTTCTTACTCCTAGAGTCTTCATAGAGGGCAATCCAAGTTCCTCATCAAGACTCTTTTTTGAACTGCTTGAATCTCCATCAACGTCTTCAAAACCTGCACATGTCTTATGACCAGCACAAAGCTTTTCTTTACCCTTCTTGGATGTATTTGATGAATTTGCTGGACTGAAATTTCCATGCAATCTTTCAGTCCATGGATTTGAGTTGGAACTATTGCTTGGTGATGCATCCGGTCCACTCAAAACTTGAGATTCAGCACTTGATTTTTCAGCATTTTCTTTGTCATTTGGTTCAAGATTCAGTCCTTCTTTGGCATCTGCATAGAAGCTTGACATTTTATCAAATACCACATCTCTGCCCACCTTTACCTATCATGTGAGTGGGTTATAACATTTATATCCCTTTTTCTCAAGGGAGTATCCAATGAAGACACACTTCTCTGCTTTTGGATCAAGCTTCATCCTCAATTCATCTGGGACATGTACATATGCAATACAACAAAAAACGTTCAGATGTGATAAGTTTGGCTTTTTACCTATAAACTTCTCTTCAGGTGTAACTTGATGTACAACAACAGTCAGAGTTCTGTTCATGATGTATACAGTAGTATGCACAACTTCTACCCAATAACAATGAGGCATATTCTTCTCAGCCATCAAGGCTCTTGCCATTTTTGCAATATGTCTATTTTTGCATTCAGCAACACCATTATGTTGTTGCGTGTACCTTCATGAAAACTGATGCCGAATTCCATGATTATGTAGAAACCTATTGAACTCATTTGACATGTATTCACCTCCTCCATCAGATCTTAATGTTTGAATGTACTTCCTTGTCTTCTTTTCCACCATAGCTTTAAAATTATGGAAGTGAGTGAACAACTCGCTCTTCTCTTTAATGAAATATACCCATACTCTGCGTGTATGGACATCAATGAAAGTAACATAAAACCTGCAACCACCCATAGATGTGGTCTTTGTTGGACCCCAAACATGTGTATGTACTACTTCTAGTACATTCTTACTAACATGTTTGTCATGTGGAAATGATGCTCTTGATTGTTTACCAAATTGACATGCTACACATACCTTTTGCATTTCTACAACTTTGAAATTTGGTAGTCCATCAACAATCTCCTTTGACTACATCAATTTCAGCCTTTGTAAGTTTGCATGTCCAATCCGTTTGTGCCACATCTCTATATATGCAATAACTCCTGCAGCTTTTGCAAACATGACTACATTTATTTCAGGAATCTTCACATTTAGGGTGAACATCCTACCCACTTTGTTTCCTTTGGCAACCAATTGTTCATCCTGCTTGTACTCTTCTACATATAATCCATCATCATTGAACCTGACTTGTAATCCCTAGTCAACCATTTGTCCAACAGAAACTAGATTCTTTGTTATATTTGGAACATGCAGCACATCAGCAAGATGTTTTACCTTTCCATCCTCCATCGATAGTGCTATGTTTCTTGTATGCTCAATAGGATGTGTTCATCACCTATTTCATGTTGATATATTTAGGTAGTGATGTGTGTGAAAACTCTAGGACTGCCGGGGCACTTTTTTCCCTCTTTAGGAGGTTTTTTTCCCCCGACTTGTATATACGCCTATTGCCCTAATGGGCTACTTATCTTTGTACATTCTCTAGTAATACATTCAGTATTGTGTGTTTGTGCTCCAAGCTTCTTCTTCCTTGTGCTGTTCGCGTGCTTCCGCAGACGTCTATCTCCAACAATTGGTATCACAGCAGGTCGTCGCTTCTTCTAGGGTGCCTTCAACACTCCTTCGTTTGCAGTCTCAGATTCGCACGAAATTTGGTGAGCATACTCAGGGTGTTTTTGAGATCAAAATAGCTTCACTAAGTGGTGCCAAAATCGCGATCTGAGCTCATTTCGGCCTTTGAACGCACTATCACAGCGCTTGTGCAGGCTATTTTGACCTTTTGTGCCAAAGGTATATACCAGTTTCTGTTCGTCAGTTTAAGCGTCTCGAAGTCTGCTACAGGTCTAGCAAAACTCGTCTAGGCAGTTCCATTCAACTTTTTGAGATACAGTCAATTTTTTGCATCAAGGTATTTTAGTCACCGGCCATGGCTGAAAGCAGTGATGTATTCCGTATGTTGGCTGTTGAGGATAAGTTGGATGGTACCAACTACCCATTATGGGCTTATATGATGCGACATGTACTGGTTGCAAAAGGACTGTGGAACATTGTGCAGGGTGTTGAAAGACGTCCTGTTACACCTACGACTACATGTACTACAAATATAGGTGCTGGAGGTGTTGGAGCTGATGAAGATGGTGTCGAAGATGATATTCCGTAGATTCCTGTTCGTGCTGTTGTTTCTGTTGCACCTACTATAGAGGAGATTCGTTGGGATGGCAGAGATGCCCAGACACATGCATTGATAGCTTTGTCTGTCAAACGTGCCATTATTCCTCACATTCACTCTTGCAGAACAACAAAGGATGCTTGGGATACACTTACCACTTTGTACCAGGCTAGGAATGAGGCTCGTGTTGCTTACCTCCGAAAACAGTTGGAGAGTGAGCACATGAATGAAGGTGATTCTATGGACAATTTTCTCACAAAGATCAAAGACCTGAAGGAACAATTGATTTCTACTGATGAGGTTATACCAGATAGCTCACTTGTGCAGACCGTTCTGAATGGTCTTCCTGATTCATATCAAAGTTTTGCCTCTACTCTTCGGTTGATGATGAAAGGCAATCCGAATGCCTTGTCATTTGAGGAACTAGTCTCTGTTCTGTTGCAAGAAGATCAGTCCAGGCAGAACAGGTCCATTATGCGTGTTGTAGATCAAGCTTTCCTGGCTAGTCAAAAGGGCAAAGGAAAATGGAGCTCTTCTACTAGTAAGCAAAAATCTGCAAATGCTGCACAATCGAAGAACCAGGATAAAGATGAGAAGAAATCAGAAAAGCAGAAATTGTTCTGCAAGTACTGTAAAGGAAATGATCATATTATAAAGAACTGTCCAAAACTAGCTGCTAAAGAGGCAAAGAAGAAAGAGGCTGGAATGGTTGTTGTAGAGGCCTCTACACCAAAAACAGAGTCTGCAAATCTTGTGCAGAAAGAAGAATGGGCGTTTACTACTGTCTGCAGTTTTGACCCATCTTCTCATGATCAGTGCATGTCTGCAATAGACTCAGATGTTTGGTACTTTGACAGTGGGGCGACCAAACATATTACCTCGCAGCATAGTTTCTTCTCTTCACTCGAGCCTGTCCCTACAGGGAATACTGTCACATGCGCCAATAACTCCTCTTATCTTGTTATGGGAGTTGGTAAGATCATTCTGACTACTGCTGATGGTAGTTCTTTCACTTTGTCAGATGCTTTATTTGTGCCAGGGATCAAAAAGAACCTGTTATCAGTTTTTGCATTAGCCAAGATTGGCTTGGTTGTGAAATTCGTTGATGACAGGTGTACAGTCCATGATCTCTCAAATGGCGATGTGATTATTGCTTCTGGCATTTTATGTTGTGGGCTGTATAAGCTCATAGACTATGAAAGATCTGTGAATGATTCGGCATGTGCAGTTCATGATTCTCGGGCTATGTCAGATGCAAAGCTTTGGCATGCACGCTTTGGTCATCTGAATTTTGCTAGTTTGTTACGCCTGCAGAAATCTGAAATGGTGTCCT
Organism: Ceratopteris richardii; assembly: GCA_020310875.1. Taxonomy (NCBI): domain Eukaryota; kingdom Viridiplantae; phylum Streptophyta; class Polypodiopsida; order Polypodiales; family Pteridaceae; genus Ceratopteris; species Ceratopteris richardii. The sequence continues at coordinate 177,090,342 of CM035414.1, forward strand.
CTTTGCCCAAACTTGAGGCACCTCGAAAACTTGTTTGTGAAGGCTGTATTTTGGGCAAAATGCAGCATTCTTCCTTTCCAAAAGATGGTTCAGTTCGGGCTACGCAGAAATTGCAGCTTGTACATAGTGATGTCTGTGGTCCTATGCTGACACCCTCTTTTGGAAATTACCTTTACTTCGTGACTTTCATTGATGATTTTTCTAGGCATGCATGGGTATATCCACTCAAAGCAAAGTCCGAAGTGTTCATGTGCTTCAAACAGTTTTTGGTTTTGGCTGAAAATCTGTCAGCATGTAAAATGGGCACCCTCCATTCTGATCAAGGGGGGGAATATATGTCTTCAGATTTTAATGCATTTCTGGCTGAACATGGGATAAAACACCAGTGTACAGTGCCGTATACACCTCAACAGAATGGATTTGCTGAAACAAAGAACAAGTCACTGATGGAGATGGCGAGGTGCATGGTCAAAAGTCAGGCTTTACCACATAGTTTCTGGCTTGAGGCTATCATGTGTGTAGCATATGTACTGAACAGGTGTCCCACTAAAGCGTTGTAGTCTATCACTCCATATGAGGCTTGGCATGACCGCAAGCCATCTGTTGCTCATCTACGTGTTTTTGGTTGTTTGGCATATGCATTAGTGCCTGAACAATATCGCAGAAAATTGGATGATAAGGCAGTAAAATGTATTTTTGTTGGGTACAATTCTGAAAGTAAAGGCTATCGTCTGTATCATCCACAGACTAAACGCATTCTGGTTAGCCGTGATGTTGTCTTTGTGGAAGATGCTATTCAGCCATTGCTTTCATGTACTAAGGAGACATCTGTTAGCTCTAAAGACATGTATGATACTTTGATGCCTCTTTTTACAGGTGGAGAGTCTAGTGTTGGTCCTAATGAGGTAACTTCTCTGCCTTTGCAGGTTTCAAATGATGATGTAGATCATTCCATTTCTGATGCAGATTTACATGATGCACTTGTTGATGAGAGAGCTGATATTGAGCAGGCAAAAACTATGCCAAAATGGCTGGTGCAGACTTTGCGTGACAGCAAATTAGATGCACCTTTGTCATATCGTACTCGTTCAGGCTCTCATAGTGCCTCCTTTGCATCAGATTGCTATGCTATGGCTGCATCTAGTCTTTGTGATGAGAATGAGCCTGTTTCTTTTGATGAAGCACAAAATTCAGAAAATTGGATGGCTGCTATGCAATCTGAATATGATGCTATAATGAAGAATGGTACATGGTCTTTATGTGACTTGCCTCCTGGCAAGAAGGCCATTGGCACTAAGTGGGTATACAAGCTGAAGCGTAAACCTAATGGTACAGTTGACAGGTATAAGGCTAGGCTTGTTGCAAAGGGTTATGCTCAGGAAAGAGGCATTGATTTTGATTAGACCTTTGCACCTACATGCCGTATGACTACTGTTCCGAGCATTTGTGCACTTGCAGCCCATCATGGTTGGAATGTACATCAGTTGGACATTAAAACAACATTTCTGAATGGTGACTTGCATGAATCAGCCCCGTGGCTTTGTGCAGAAAGGGCATGAAAACCAAGTGTGCAGGTTAAAGAAGGCATTATATGGTTTAAAGCAAGCACCACGTGCTTGGTATGAGAAGATACATGCCTATCTGATTGCACATGGTTTTGAGAACAGTCCAACTGAAAGCACCTTATATGTTAAGCGTGCTAATGATGTGCTTCTGATCATTGTTGTCTATGTTGATGACATGCTGCTCACTGGTCCTATTGAGACACATATTGCTGATTTTAAGGCTGATTTGCATGCCTCATTTGAGATGTCTGATTTAGGGCATTTGCATCACTATTTGGGCATTCAGTTTATGCACGTTGATGGTGGAATGGCTTTGTGTCAAACGAAATATATTGACACATTATTGTAGCGTTTTGGCCTTGAAGACTGTAAGCCTATTGCCACTCCTATGGAGACAGGTTTAGGATTGAGTCTTCATGATGCTGGAGATGCATTTGATGCTGTTCTCTATCAGCAGGCTGTTGGATGCTTGATTTACTTATGCATTACTCGGCCAGATATTCACTTTGCTGTCTCACAGATGAGCAGGTTTATGCATTGCCTAGGAGTCACGCATTGGAAAGCGGTTAAGCGCATCTTTCGCTACTTGAGTGGTACTCGACTACTTGGGTTGTTTTATCCCAAGGGGGGATCAGTACCGCCAGATTTGCATGCTTTTTCTGACTCTGATTGGGCTGGTTGCTATGACACTCGTGTGTCCACCAGTGGTTTTTGATTCATGCTTGGTACCTCATGTATATCTTGGTTGAGCAAGAAGCAGCCTACTGTGGCCACTTCCTGTTGTGAGGCTGAGTATAGGGCAGCTTTCACAACGACTGTTGAGTGTGTGTGGCTCAGACGCCTTATGGCTGATTCGGGTGTTGGCCAGTCTTCTGCCACCACCATCTTCACTGACAGTCAGAGCGCATTGGCAGTTGCGAGGAACCCTGTGTTCCATGCTCACACTAAGCACATTGAGGTGCATTATCACTATGTCAGGGAGAGGTTCTCTGCTGGGGAGATCAGCTTGGCATATGTGCCCACGCAGGAGAACATTGCAGACCTTTTCACGAAGGCTCTGCCTAGGGAGAAGTTTGAAGCTTTCCGCAAAGCTTTGGGCTTACTTCCTTTTGTGGAGTGATTTCCACATAGGTTGGCACTTCCTTATACTGAGTGCCAGCTCCTTGTTCACCGCATCACTCCCAGGGGGGATTTGTTGATATATTTAGGTAGTGATGTGTGTGAACACTCTAGGACTGCCGGGGCACTTTTTTCCCTCTTTAGGTGGTTTTTTTCCCCCGGCTTGTATATACGCCTATTGCCCTAATGGGCTACTTATCTTTTTACATTCTCTAGTAATACATTCAGTACTGTGTGTTTGTGCTCCAAGCTTCTTCTTCTTCCTTGTGCTGTTCGCGTGCTTCCGCAGACGTCTATCTCCAACATTTCAACATATCTAGGAACTGGCAATTTCTGCAAAGTACTAAACCATTCCGCATGACTGGTCATGTGATTTTGAAGCACTTGAACCAACATACCAGACATTATCATTTGATTTTGAAACACCAGCAGACATTGTATTCATCATGTGATGTTGAACCATGAACAACTTCTCAAAATCATTTGTACTTGTGGATGCATAGTTATTCTGTTGCCTTCTGTTATTTTGATTCTTCAACTTGCAATCACGTTCAAAGTCCCCAGGTTTACCACAATTCCAACATCCTTTACTGTCATTACTTGAATCATTTCTTTGGAAATTTCTGCAGCCTCTTTGGCTCCCCCTGCCTTGAAACTGTCCTCTTCCTCCTGCATGATTTTGTTGTTGACTTTGGTCTTGGTTACTATTTCATCTTCCACTCCCAAAATCTCTACCTCTGCCTCTTCCTCTACCAGAGTAGAATACCTGCTTAGAACTAGATTTTCCTTGGGAGTTTGAATCCTCACCAAGATTCTTTTCATCAATAATCAGCATAGATACCAAATCAACAAAATTCAGAATATTTTCCCTGGTCTATATAGAAGTTCTGAACTACTTATATGTAGCTCCTAAACCACAAAGACACACTTCCGCCTTATCATCATCATCTAGATTCACACCAATAGATGCAAGTGACTCACATATGCTTTTGATTTTCAAGGTGTAGTCACTTACTAACATGCTCTTCTTCTCCAATGTATGTAGCTCGTTCTTGAGTTGCAATTTTCGTGCCTTTGTATTGGTCTTATACAATGTGACCAAATTGTTCCAAGCCTCTTTTGGAGTCTTGGCATCCTGTATGTGTCCAATCATGCTATCCTATATGCTAACAAATAGCCAATACATTACCTTTCATGCTCCTTGATTCCATTCCTCATATGCTCTTATCTGATATGCAGTCTGATTCCTTTCTGGCAATTGTGGAGCATTTTCATTCTCTTCTTCGATGTACTTCCAGTAGCCTTTTCCCATCTGGAAATTCGTCATTCTGAATCTCCAAGCATGGAAGTTGTTCTTGTCTAGCTTATCGCTCATAAGCTGACTCATTCCATCTGCATCTGCCATTTCTACTACAATTCACAACACTACAAACACTACAAACACTACAAGCAGCACTTTTGCTTGAACATTGTCGCATTATGACGTGACAGTTCAATCTCAGAAAAACACAATTTTTGTGTATCAACAGTACACATAATTGCAAGAAATTTTGGATCTAGAATATATGAGTGTTGTCAAACACAAGGCAAGTTACAGTTTTTGAAATTGACCTGGTTTTTTTGCGGGCCCCACCTTGCAGGCTCAAAACGGAGGTCGAGATGGCTCCAAAACTTCGATCTGACAAAAACAAGTGACCCGAAAGGATTAAATGTCAAAAATATTTTGAGGCCTTCTACCTTCACGCTCATTTTCGTAGAAAATGGAGGTCGTTTGTGAATCGTGTTTTCTCCATGCTTGCTACATACTCTTCACCGTCGCCTTCTCCACGAGCTCTCTACAGCCATGCTGGCTCTGATAGCATGTCATGAGGAAGGAGATAAGGAAGAGATCTCACACACACACACACTCACTCTCAAGGAGAAGCATACACGTAGATTGAGGCAAGGAAGAATAATCTTCTTCTTCTTCTTCTTCTATTGCATAAAAAGGAATGTACAAGAATGACCTAATGTCCATGAATGAGTGAGTTGGCAGGGAACAAATGTGCCATCACTCTCAGTAGATAAATCTAATAAAGCTCAATGAAGTATCCCTGACATATACTGGTGTGACCACTATACATGTCAGAGAAACGAAAAACTGGTACGTGTTATCCTGGATCATCACATGTTGAGCTTGATATCTCAACATATGATTGGGTCCTTTGTCTTTTCTCTGACACAAATTGTAGTTGTAATGTTTCTCATTGACCATGTTTCTTAATGTGCCTCTATTTACTTTGCTTCCTTTTTAGGAACGACTCTTCATTGGCCATTAAAGATTTTCAAGCATTGCATAGCTGTAGAGAAAGATGAAGCTCAAGTGAGCTTCATAAGAATGAGGATTAATGGGTTGAATAAATGCCCAGATGAGGACCAAGAGGTTGGAAGGAAGCACATTGCAGATACTAAAAGATTCCAACCTGCTTCAAGGGAGCCTATTCCACCTCCTCAATCTTCATGTATACTTTGTGACTACATTTCCAAATGTGGATAAAATTCTGTGAGTTCACTAATGAGAAACACAAAGCAAAGTAGATTTTAAAAACTCTTCAAGACTTAAATCCTTGGAAATTACTCTTGATAATGTTGATATTATAAAGTATCATCCTTGATCCCTTGTAGGGCTCTCCATGGTGTTAGCTTCATATCCTCAATAGCCTTTTCAATGGAAAAGTCAAGATTCTTTCCTTTTCCCTTTACATCCACCTAAAGATTTAGCCTTGACTTCCTCTATTTTTGGCCCTTAACCTCCTTATTTTGCCACATTGTAAAAATCTTGTCTTGGAGATCCCATATTTAACCTATTCTAAAGGCCAATCGAAACCAAGGGTCGAATTTCTGCAAGGCATCTGATTTTAGATTCTCATCGACAACAATCGAAACCTCAATAAGTCATTGCTTCCTCAGATTAGGATGTACTCTCCTAGCACCTTTCCTTAGAGAATCTTCATGCTCATCATGGAAGAAGCAAATTCGCTCAATAGATGACATTTTCTGCCTGTATTCATTGTCATTATTATGGTCCCAAGCCAAGAGCTTGGCTTCTTTAGTAGTAAATCCTACATATATCTTGCACTCTGCACACCTAAAGAAGAAGGTTGTGGGGTGTTCTTTCACCAGCTATCTACGGGCCTCTATAGAGTGTGGTCCACCAATTACATAGTATGTGTAATCCTCAAATAAACCCTCATTGAAATCTTCTATAGATCTACAATCATTTGGGTCCACCATCACCAAAAAAGGAACTACAACTGCATGAGTGTTGATCCTCAATTTTTTTTTTAGGTTCAACACATGTAGATTATGTGGCTCCCTTATCTCAAGGGGTCTCCTTCGTGTCACTAGATCAATTGGTGGTCTATGGATAATATTTATGGGAAGGTGGAATATATTCCCTTTTTTAACAAGTTTTATCTTAGCAATGTCTTCCCTCATCCTGTTCTGTTGAGTACCTAGGATCTCAGATGCAAGTTATCCACCCAGTGCAATGATAACATCCTCTAAGTTAGAACTTGACTCAGTGGATACTTCATCTACAGTTTTCTCCAACTACTGGAGTAGTTTCTTCTATACACACCTTACCCTTTGCCTTTATTGGGGTTGTCTTCTTTTGTTGTGTTGGTATTATGTTCCCTCGGATCCAAGGCATTAAATCCCTGATTAGATTCTCAAGGTCCCTATAAATATCTGCAAGCTTTTTTGGCACACAACGCTCTTGGCACAAGAGCTCCATTTTGCATATTGCATTTTGTAAGCCTTTAGATGTCTCCATTAGGACGAGAAGGTTGTCAAATCTTCATCCTCATAATCTACTTTGAACACCAAGCCATACTAAAAAGCATGTGTTGTCATGAGCTTGCCCCCCCCATAGGCTCCTGCAAATACCAAAAGGGTTGCATTTTTCTCTTCAATCTATTGAAGAAACCACTCCAGATCTATCATGTCCTAAAGTGGTCTATCTTTCCTAACAACCTCAATTTCCTTTGACCTCTCCTTCCTCATTGAATCATCATCACTAGGTTTTATAGTGCAATGTCCACGAGATGAAATCGCAATCAGGTTGCTTGCCCTCTTAGAGGATAATGAAGCCATGCTTTTCTTTCCTTTCATGGGGTGACCCATGCTCCTATCATGAGATTGTTCTGCTCTGCTCACAGTCACCTTAAGCTTCTTTACAATTTTTTCCACGCTTCCCTTGTTGTCCCTAAAGTGTGCAGAAATTTTGGCTCTCTCTTTGTGAATGTCCTCAATCAGGTGCTAGTCGATGCCAAGTATTGAGTTTAAGGTGCAAGTCGATGCTTGGCATCAACTTTGTGCTGCAAGTTGATGCCTCACATCGACTTTGTGGTGCAAAGTCGATGCCTAGCATCAACTTTGTGGTGCAACTTGATGCCACGCATTGACTTTCAGTGCAAGTTAATGCTAGGCATCGACTTTTAGGTTCATCTCAAAGTCAATGCTTGGCATCGAATTGCACTCAAACTCGATGCCTGGCATTGAATTGCACCCAAAGTTCATGCCTCGCATTGAATCGCACCACAAAATTGATGCTAGACATCGGCTTTGCACCACAAAGTCGATGCTAGGCATGGATTTGTAGCACAAGGTTGATGCCAAGCATCAACTTGCACCTTAAAGTCGATGCTTCGCATCAAAGTGCACCTCAAATTCAATGTCAAGCATCGACCTGCACTATAAAGTCGATGCTTGGCATCGACTTGCAGCTCAAAGTTAATGCCTGACATCAACTTCCTACTGGCTAGATAGCTCATGCATATCAATGGCAAGTCGATGTCAGGCATCGACTTGCACCTGCAAGTTAATGGCAAGCATCAACTTTGTAGTCTAGGTTGTGCCAAGCATCAACTTGCACTTCCAGGTCGATGTCTAGCATTGAATTGTCTCTCAAATTCGATGCCTAGCATTGCGTTTGAGAGATGAGTCAATGCCAAGCATTCCCTTGCACCTCTAGGTCAATGATTGGCATCAACTTGCATGTAGAAACAATGAATTTGCATGTAAATAAAAGTTAAGAACCTAAAAATATAGGAATTCTCTACGATAGTAAAAGGGAATCTTTTTGCAATCTTTTTTAAAGCTAGATTTTTGGGTACCTCTGAGTATTCTTGGCAGCGATCTTCTTCTCCATTTGCTTGTCTCTACTTGTTTGCTAGGCTTTGTGCTCTTTTGCTCTTAGTGCTCTGTTGCTGTCTCTCAGCTCACGGATTTTAGAAATGAGACTGATCTCCTCCTCCACTATTTATGGGCACTTGCATGGCTTGAACTAGAAATTGAGTAGATCTAACTAAATTTGACTAGGCCCTAACCAGATTAACAAAGTGGACGTGTAGTTGAACCAAGAACCACTAGGTATGCCAATTTAGGGTCTGATAAGAGAGGTTATTCCAACTTAGGAAGCAATAGGTATGCCAATTTAGGCTGTGATAAGAGAGGTTATTGAAATTGATCACAGATATAACTAAGAAAGATTTTCAAATCCATAATTGGCTATGATAAATAATCAATAATCCATTGATAAATAATCAATAATCCACAAATTGACTAAGAAAGAGTTTCAAATCCACCATTAGACAATCAATAAACCAATAGCTAAATGAATATTAATAATCCCACAGTTAAATGAATATGAACCTAGATGAATAACATCACAAAATACTTTTTTTGTGTGTAGTAAAACACTTCAAATGTTATTTTGTTAACAACTCAAATATCTTTAGGAAATAGTAGGCCATTTTGAAGGACTTCTTTGTAATTCATCATTGTTAGCAAGAAAGCATGGTGTAAAAAAAATTATGAGAAAGTACATTAAATAGTATATGCAAGAACATTTGAGGCCCAAAAGAATAAAATAGTTAGTTGTGTCTCTCAAGGAATTTAATTTATCACTTTGTCATCAAACATTTTCTTTGTGCTCACCAATTTTAAGACACTCAATAGAGTTGGATAGGGGAGGATTGGCTCTCTTTTCTCCACATTCTTGTTTCCTTTCTTCTTTTGGAAGGTCAACATAGTGGATAAGGAAATGAGGTGGTTCCTTTTTATTCCATTGTGTAATATCACAAAACTTTATGGTATCTTCATAATTAAACATAACGTGCTTTATTATGTATCTCAAATTTTTATTTGTTGGAGATAGATGTCTGCGGAAGCACGCGAACAACACAAGGAAGAAGAAGAAGCTTGGAGCACAAACACACAATACTGAATGTATTACTAGAGAATGTACAAAGATACGTAGCCCATTAGGGCAATAGGCATATATACAAGCCGGGGGAAAAAAACCTCCTAAAGAGGGAAAAAAGTGCCCCGACGGTCCTAGAGTCTTCACACACATCACTACCTAAATATATCAACAAATCCCCCCTCGGAGTGATGCGGTGAACAAGGAGCTGGCACTCATGTATAAGGAAGTGCCAAGCTATGTGGAAATCACTCCACAAAAGGAAGTAAGCCCAAAGCTTTGCGGAAAGCTTCAAACTTCTCCCTAGGTAGAGCCTTCGTGAAAAGGTCTGCAATGTTCTCCTGCGTGGGCACATATGCCAAGCTGATCTCCCCAGCAGAGAACCTCTCCCTGACATAGTGATAATGCACCTCAATGTGCCTAGTGCGAGCATGGAACACAGGGTTGCTCGCAACTGCCAATGCACTCTGACTGTCAGTGAAGATGGTGGTGGCAGAAGATTGGACAACACCCAAATCAGCCATAAGGCGTCTGAGCCACACACACTCAACATTCGCTGTGAAAGCTTCCCTATACTCAGCCTCACAACTAGAAGTGGCCACAATAGGCTGCTTCTTGCTCAACCAAGATATACATGAGGTACCAAGCATGAAGCAAAAACCACTGGTGGACACACGAGTGTCATAGCAACCAGCCCAATCAGAGTCAGAAAAAGCATGCAAATCTGGCGGTAGTGATCCCCCCTTGGGATAAAACAACCCAAGTAGCCTAGTACCACTCAAGTAGCGAAAGATGTGCTTAACCGCTTTCCAATGCGTGACTTATGGGCAATGCATAAACCTGCTCATCTGTGAGACAACAAACTGAATATCTGGCTGAGTAATGCATAAGTAAATCAAGCATCCAACAGCCTGCTGATAGAGAACAACATCAAATGCATCTCCAGCATCATGAAGACTCAATCGTAAACCTGTCTCCATAGGAGTGGCAATAGGCTTACAGTCTTCAAGGCCAAAATGCTGCAATAATGTGTTAATATATTTCGTTTGACACAAAGCCATTCCACCATCAACGTGCATAAACTGAATGCCCAAATAGTGATGCAAATGCCCCAAATCAGACATCTCAAATGAGGCATGCAAATCAGCCTTAAAATCAGCAATATGTGTCTCAATAGGACCAGTGAGCAGCATGTCATCAACATAGACAACAATGATCAGAAGCACATCATTAGCACGTTTAACATATAAGGTGCTTTCAGTTGGACTGTTCTCAAAACCATGTGCAATCAGATAGGCATGTATCTTCTCACACCAAGCACGTGGTGCTTGCTTTAAACCATATAATGCCTTCTTTAACCTGCAAACCTGGTTTTCATGCCCTTTCTGCACAAAGCCACAGGGCTGAAAAACATACACTTCTTCATTCAAGTCACCATTCAGAAATGCTGTTTTAATGTCCAACTGATGTACATTCCAACCATGATGGGTTGCAAGTGCACAAATGCTCCGAACAATAGTCGTACAGCATGTAGGTGCAAAGATCTCATCAAAATCAATGCCTCTTTCCTGTGCATAACCCTTTGCAACAAGCCTAGCCTTATACCTGTCAACTGTACCATCAGGTTTACACTTCAGCTTGTATACCCACTTAGTGCCAATGGCCTTCTTGCCAGGAGGCAAAAACCATGTACCATTCTTCATTATAGCATCATATTCAGATTGCATAGCAGCCATCCAATTTTCTGAATTTTGTGCTTCATCAAAAGAAAGAGGCTCATTCTCATCACAGAGACTAGATGCAGCCATAGCATAGCAATCTGATGCAAAGGAGGCACTATGAGAGCCTGAACGAGTACGATATGACAAGGTGCATCTAATTTGCTGTCACGCAAAGTCTGCACCAGCCATTTTGGCATAGTTTTTGCCTGCTCAATATCAGCTCTCTCATCAACAAGTGCATCATGTAAATCTGCATCAGAAATGGAATGATCTCCATCATCATATGAAACCTGCAAAAGCTGAGAAGTTGCCTCATTAGGACCAGCACTAGCTTGTCCACTTGTAAAAAGAGGCATCAAAGTATCATACATGTCTTTGGAGCTAACATATGTCTCCTTAGTAGATGAAAGCAATGGCTGAATAGCATCTTCCACAAAGACAACATCACGGCTAACCAGAATGCGTTTAGTCTGTGGATGATACAGACGATAGCCTTTACTTTCAGAACTGTACCCAACACAAATACATTTTACTGCCTTATCATCCAATTTTCTGCGATGTTGTTCAGGCACTAATGCATATGCCAAACAACCAAAAACACGCAGATGAGCAACAGATGGCTTGCGGTCATGCCAAGCCTCATATGGAGTGATAGACTGCAACGCTTTAGTGGGACACCTGTTCAATACATATGCTGCACACATGATAGCCTCAAGCCAGAAACTATGTGGTAAAGCCTGACTTTTGACCATGCACCTCGCCATCTCCATGAGTGACCTGTTCTTTCGTTCAGCAACTCCATTCTGTTGAGGTGTATACGGCATTGTACATCGGTGTTTTATCCCACGTTCAGCCAGAAATGCATTAAAATCTGAAGACATATATTCCCCCCCTCGATCAGAACGGAGGGTGCCCATTTTACATGCTGACAGATTTCCAGCCAAAACCAAAAACTGTTTGAAGCACATGAACACTCAGGACTTTGCTTTGAGTGGATATACCCATGCATGCCTGGAAAAATCATCAATGAAAGTCACGAAGTAAAGGTAATTTCCAAAAGAGGGTGTCTGCATAGGACCACAGACATCACTATGTACAAGCTACAATTTTTGCGTAGCCCGAACTGAACCATCTTTTGGAAATGAAGAACGCTGCATTTTGCCCAAAATACAACCTTCACAAACATGTTTTCCAGGTGCCTCAAGTTTGGGCAAAGAGGACACCATTTCAGATTTCTGCAGGCGTAGCAAACTAGCAAAATTTAGATGACCAAAGCGTGCATGCCAAAGCTTTGCATCTGACATGGCATGAGAATCATGAACTGCACATGTCGAATCATTCATAGATCTTTCATAGTCTATGAGCTTATACAGCCCACGACATAAGATGCCAGAAGCAATAATCACATCACCATTTGAGAGATCATGGACTGTACACCTATCATCAATGAATTTCACAACCAAGCCAATCTTGGCTAATGCAGAAACTGATAACAGGTTCTTTTTGATCCCTGGCACAAATAAAGCATCTGACAAAGTGAAAGAACTACCATCAGCAGTAGTCAGAATGATCTTACAAACTCCCATAACAGGATAAGAGGAGTTATTGGCGCATGTGACAGTATTCCCTGTAGAGGCAAGCTCGAGTGAAGAGAAGAAACTGCGCTATGAGGTAATATGTTTGGTCGCCCCACTGTCAAAGTACCAAACATCTGAGTCTACTGCAGACATGCACTAATCATGAGAAGATGGGTCAAAACTGCAGACAGTAGTAAACGCCCATTCTTCTTCCTCCATAAGATTTGCAGACTCTGTTTTTGGTGTAGAGGCCTCTGCAACAACCATTCCAACCTCTTTCTTCTTTGCCTCTTTAGCAGCCAGTTTTGGACAGTTCTTTATAATATGATCATTTCCTTTACAGTACTTGCAGAACAATTTCTGCTTTTCTGATTTCTTCTCATCTTTATCCTGGTTCTTCGATTGTGCAGCATTTGCAGATTTTTGCTTACTAGTAGAAGAACTCCATTTTCCTTTGCCCTTCTGACTAGCCAGGAAAGCTTGATCTGCAACATGCATAATGGACCTGTTCTGCCTAGACTAATCTTCTTGCAACAGAACAGAGACTAATTCCTCAAATGACAAGGCATTCAGATTGCCTTTCATCATCAACCGAAGAGTAGAGCCAAAACTCTGATATGAATCAGGAAGACCATTCAGAACGGTCTGCACAAGTGAGCTATCTGGTATAACCTCATCAGCAGAAATCAATTGTTCCTTCAGGTCTTTGATCTTTGTAAGAAAACTGTCCATAGAATCACCTTCATTCATGTGCTCAACTCTCCAACTATTTTCAGAGGTAAGCAACACGAGCCTCATTCCTAGCCTGGTACAAAGTGGTAAGTGTATCCCAAGCATCCTTTGCTGTTCTGCAAGAGCGAATGTGAGGAATAATGACACCTTTGACAGACAAAGCTATCAATGCATGTGTCTGGGCATCTCTGCCATCCCAACGAATCTGCTCTGCAGTAGGTGCAACAGAAACAGCAGCATGTAGTACCTGTAGTCGCAGGTGTAACAGGACGTCTTTCAACACCCTACACAATGTTCAACAGTCCTTTTGCAACCAGTACATGTCGCATCATATAAGCCCATAATGGGTAGTTGGTACCATCCAACTTATCCTCAACAACCAACATACGGAATACATCACTGCTTTCTGCCATGGCCGGTGACTAAAATACCTTGATGCAGAAAATAGATTGTATCTCAAAAAGTTGAACGGAACTGCCCAGACGAGTTCTGCTAGACCTGTAGCAGATTTCGAGATGCTTAAATTGGCGAATAGAAACTGGTATATACCTTTGGCACAAAAGGACGAAATAGCCTGCATAAGCATTGTGATAGTGCGTTCAAAGGCCGAAACGAGCTCAGATCGCGATTTCGGCACCACAGAGCAAAGCCGTTTTGATCTCGAAAACACCCTGAATATGCTCACCAAATTTCGTGCGAATCTGAGACTACAAACGGGGGAGTGTTGACGGCACCCTAGAAGAAGCGACGACCTGCTCTGATACCAATTGTTGGAGATAGACGTCTGTGGAAGCACGCGAACAACACAAGGAAGAAGAAGAAGCTTGGAGCACAAACACACAATACTGAATGTATTACTAGAGAATGTACAAAGATACGTAGCCCATTAGGGCAATAGGCGTATATACAAGCCGGGGGAAAAAAACCTCCTAAAGAGGGAAAACGGTCCTAGAGTGTTCACACACATCACTACCTAAATATATCAACATTATTATGTATCTGAAAACTTTACTATGTATCTCAAAACTTTGTGAGGTCAAAATTGGTCAAAATAAATCACATAGTTAATGGTCTGATCAAATTGTACTTTTTCTTAATCTTCATATCTATGCATAATAATTTGTGCAATCTATCTTCATATCTACTTGATGTGACACTTTCACTTGATGTTACACCTCCACCATTTAAAAAGGTATCCCATCTTCATTTCTCTTTGAAGTAAGTGAAGATGAGCTCCATCTTTTTAGTAGATGTCTGGGCATCAGCTTCCTCTAGTCACCTTTATAGAATTCTCAATTCATTGTTTTCAGTTGATCCTTTCCTCACAAGTGATGTCCATGGCTTAGAATGTGTTGATTCTATGTTTTCAATTGAGTCATTTAAGTTAGATTCTCAATGCAATGTTGCTCAACTAAATGCACCTCTTGATCTTACACCCATTGATCTCCCTTCTTATTCAAGTGCATGTGGAGCAAAGGATGTTAGCAAAGAGAAAGGAAAACAAAGCATGCTCAATCTACATTTTAAGAGAAGGCCTCGTGAAGTAAGTCAAAAAAGATTTCAATTTCTTACTTCAGATAGACAAATTGCATTGGATATTGTGAAGCATTGTTGTGGTTTGAAATGTTTGTATAGCTTAGAAATGAAGAAACTAAAGCACTTAAGAGAATAATTCCTCCATTTAGATAGTGAAAGACAGGTATATATACCTTGTTTCTCACATGAAAATAATTGAGGATAACATGTCAGTAACATGTGTTACTTTTGAATATTACTTCAATCAAGGGATGCGGTGTTGTAGGGTTGCATTTAAAATTGTAATGATTGCAGGAAATTTTAGAATACATAAGGTTCAGCACGGGCTTAAGAATGGAGATCTCGTTTTGGATACATATCATGTTGGGACCAAGGGATCTATTGGACTTCATGCAATGAATCGGATGATGAACTATTTTAGCTTGCATTGTGAGGTTATGCCTACAACTAGATGGTTACACTTGTCAGATAACTGTACGCGTCGAGAAGTATTTGAAGTATATAAAGAAGATATGGAAAGTAGAAATGAGAAGTATGTGTTGTATCATCAATTTACTTGATTATGGAAGGAGGAGTTTGTTGATATATTTAGGTAGTGATGTGTGCGAACATTCTAGGACCATCGGGGTATTTTTTTTCCCTCTTTGGGAGGTGTTTTTCCCCTGGCTTGTATACACGCCTATCGCCCTAACGGGCTACTTATCTTTATACATTCTAGTGCTAATACATTCAGTATTCTGTGTTGTGCTCCAATCTTCTTCTTCTTCCTTGTGTTTTTTGCGTGCTTTCGCAAATGTCTAAGTCCAAAAATTGGTATCTGAGCAGGTCACGGCTTCATCTAGGGCATCATCGACACCTCTCCGATTACAGTCTCAAAATCACATGAATTTCTTTGAGCATACTTAGGGTGTTTCAGAGATCAAAACAGCTTCATTCTATGGTGCCAAAATCATGATCTAAGCTGGTTTTGGCCTTCGAATGCACTATAGCAACGTTTGTGCAAGATATCTTGTCTTTTTAAGCCAAAGATATATACAAGTTTTGGTTCGCTTGTCTAAGCATCTTGAAGTCTGCTACAAGTTTAGCAAAATTCATATGACAGTTCTGTTCAACTTTCCGAGATACAGTCAATTTTCTGCATCAAGGTATTTTTGTCACTAGCCATGGCTGAAAGCAATGATGTATTCTGTGTACTGGTTGTTGAGGATAAGTTGGATGGTACCAACTACCCATTATGGGCTTATATGATGCGACATGTATTGGTTGTAGAAGGACTATGGAACATTGTGCGAGGTTTTGAAAAATGTCCTATCACACCTGCAACTATTACAAGTGTAGGTACTGAAGTTGATGGAGAAGGTGTTGAAGATGAGGATATTCTACAACTTCATGTTCGTGTTGTGGTTTTTGCTGCACCTACTGTAGGGAAACTTTATTGGGACGGTAGAGATGTCCAAGCACATGCATTGATGGCTTTTTCTATCAAACGTGCCATTTCTCCTCACATTTGCTTTTGCAGAATAGCTAAAGATGCTTGAGATACACTTACCACATTGTACCAAGCTAGGAATGAGGCTCATGTTGCTTACCTCCGGAAACAATTGGAGAGTGAGCACATGAATGAAGGTGATTCTATGGACAATGTTCTAACAAAGATCAAGGACTTGAAGGAACATTTGATTTCTGCTGATGAAGTCCTTCGTGATAGTTCACTTGTGTAGTTTGTTCTGAATGGTCTTCCTGACTCATATCACATTTTTTCTTCTACTCTTTGTTTGATGATGAAAGGCAATCCAAATGCCTTGTCATTTGAGCAGTTAGTCTCAGTTTTATTGCAAGAATATCAATCTAGGTAGAATAGGTCCATTATGCATGTTGCAGATCAAGCTTTCTTGGCTAGTCAGAAGAGCAAAGGAAAATGGAGCTCTTCAACTAGTAAGCAGAAATCTACTAATTGTGCACAATTGAAGAGGGAAGACAAAGATGAAAAGAAATCAGAAAAGCAAAAATTGTTTTGTAAATATTGTAAAGCAAATGATCATGTCATTAAGAGCTCTCCAAAACTAGCTGCTAAAGAGGCAAAGAAGAAAGAGGTCGGAATGGTTGTTGTAGAGGCCCCTACACCAAAAATAGGGTTTCCTAATCTTGTGCATGAAGAAGAATGGGTGTTTACTACTGTTTGCAATTTCGACCCATCTTCTCATGAGGAGTGCATGTCTGCAGTAGACTTAGATGTTTGGTACTTTGATAGTGGGGGGACCAAACATATCACCTCTTAGAGCAATTTCTTCACTTCACTAGAGCCTGCCCCTATAAGGAATACTATCACATGTGCCAACAACTCCTCTTATCATGTCATGGGAGTTGGTAAGATCATTTTGACTACTGCTAATGGTAGTTCTTTCACTGTATTCTATGCTTTATTTGTGCCAAGGATCAAGAAGAATCTGTTATCAGTTTCGGCTTTAGCCAAGATTAGCTTGGTTGTGAAATTTTTTGATAACAGGTGTGTAGTTCATGATCTGTCAAATGGAAATGTGATTATTGCTTCTGGCATTTTATGTCGTGGGCGGTATAAGCTCATAGACTATGAAAGAGATGTGAATGATTTAGCATGTGCAATACATGATTCTCAGGCTATCGTGACTTTCATTGATGATTTTTCCAAGCATGCATGGGTATATCCATTGAAAGCAAGGTCCAAAGTGTTAATGTGCTTCAAACAGTTTTTGGTTTTGGTTGAAAATCTGTCAACATGTAAAATGGGCACCCTCTGTTCTAATCGAGGGGGGGAATATATGTCTTCTAATTTTAATGCATTTCTGGTTGAACATGGGATAAAACACGAGTGTATAGTGCCATATACACCTCAACAGAATGGATTTGCTGAACGGAAGAATAGTTCATTCATGGAGATGGCAAGATGTATGGTCAAGAGTCAGGCTTTACCACATAGTTTCTGGCTTGTCCCTGTTATGGGTGCAACATATGTACTTAACAGGTGCCTCACTAAAGAGCTGCAGTCTATCACTCCATATGAGGTTTGGCATGATCACAAGCCATCTATTGCTCATTTGCATGTTTTTGGTTGTTTGGCGTGTGCATTAGTGCTTGAACAACATCGCAGAAAATTGGATGATAAAGCAGTAAAACATAGTTTTATTGGGTATAGTTCTGAAGTTAAAGGCTATCATCTATATCATCCACAAACTAAACGCATTCTTGTTAGCCGTGATGTTGTTTTTGTGGAGATGATATTCAGCCATTGCTTTCATGTACTAAGGAGATATCTGTTAGCTCCAAAGACATGTGTGATACTTTGCTACCTCTTTTTACAGGTGGACAATCTAGTGCTAGTCCTAATGAGGCAACTTCTCAATGTTTTCAAGCTTCATGTGATGATGTAGATCATCCCATGTTTTATCTAGATTTACATGATGCACTTGTTGATGAGAGAGCTGACATTGAGGAGGCAAAAACTATGCCAAAATGGCTGGTGCAAACTTTGTGTGACAACAAAAATTAGATGCATCTCTATCATATCGTACTCGATCAGGCTCTCATAGTGCCTCTTTGCAAAATATTGCTATGTTATAGCTGCATCTAGTCTTTGTGATGAGACTAAGCCTATTTTGTTTGATGAAGCACAAAATTTTGAATATTGGATGTTTGCAATTTCTTTTTGTTAGGCATCCAACAAGAAAGGAAAGAAATCAGGGAAGGGATATTCTAGTGAGTAAGAACAAAAACCCTATGAGAGAGAGAAGATTGACAAGCATACTAGCTGAAAAAGTTTTTCCTGAATTTGTTCATAACCCATTCCCACCTTTGGTTGAGGGTCACTTGAAAGACCATAGCGGTACCTAATAGTCTAAAGACTTCACCATCTTTGATGATATCACATCCCAAAGTGGAAATACAGTCAAGCACAAGGTTGTTGGAAGACCTAAAAGCAGTCTTTTTATGATCGACATGAGAGCGACTGGCAAGACAAAAAGTATTAAGGCAATCTAGCACACATTTGACTGAGTTAGCATCAACCTTCACTATGATGTTGTTATCATCAACAAAGGCCTGCAAACAAAGTTGGTTGTCAGCTCGAGGGATAGAGATGCCCTCAATAAGATTATTACTCATTGCATCTTTGATAAGCCAACCAAAATCATCACTAGCAATGAAACAAAGAAGGGGGGCAAGAGGGCATCCTTGCCTAATGGATCTTCCCAACCTAAAGTGAGGGGAAAGAGACCCATTGATGGCACGGTTTGAGTGAGCATTGCCAAAAAAAGGTGCTCAGAGCTCTTATGAAGGACTTTCTAGCCCCAATATCATGAAGAGACAGAAGCACAAAGTCCCATTCAATTCTATCATAAGCTTTGTCAAAGTCTATTTTTAAGAAAAAATAGGGTTGATTAGATTCTTGGGCAAAGTCCATCCCTTCCCAAAGGGAGATGATAGCATCTAAGATGAATCTCTCCTTAATGAACCCTTTTTGTTGAAGAAGAATGATATCCTTCATGAGAGGACTAAGTCTCCTAGCAATGGTAGAGGCTAGAATCTTGTAAATAGATGTCAAACATGTGATAGGTCTCCAATTGTTCATGTCCACTTTAGGTCCCCTTTTATGAATCATCTTTATGATATATCCTCCCCCCAGTTGGGAGAACTAGAGAAAACATCAGTAAAGAAGCAGGTCCCCTCCTGCAAATTCTCCTCAACATTGATAGCAAAACCATCAAGCTTTTTCATCAACATTGGAATGAATTCCTTACTTTTCTTCTTTTTTAGCAAAGAGAACATGCATTTGTTAGGTCTGTTCAAGTTCCCTATCCAAAATTCTCTTGAAGAAGAGAGAATGCTACTAGCTTCAATGTACTCCTCATATTTCAATCTTTCCTGAAGAAATAAAATTTTATCCATTTCATTGGGACCTTGAGAGGCTAGGATACTATCAATCTCTCTAGCTATGGTTTGTCTCCTTATAGCTCTAAGGTTCCTGTAATAAGTGAATAAGCCCATTCAATTCTATCATAAGCTTTGTCAAAATCTATTTTTAAGAAAAAATAGGGTTGATTAGATTCTTGGGCAAAGTCCATCCCTTCCCAAAGGGAGATGATAGCATCTAAGATGAATCTCTCCTTAATGAACCCTTTTTGTTCAAGAAGAATGATATCCTTCATGAGAGGACTAAGTCTCCTAGCAATGGTAGAGGCTAGAATCTTGTAAATAGATGTCAAACATGTGATAGGTCTCCAATTGTTCATGTCCACTTTAGGTCCCCTTTTATGAATCATCTTTATGATATATCCTCCCCCCAGTTGGGAGAGCTAGAGAAAACATCAGTAAAGAAGCAGGTCCCCTCCTGCAAATTCTCCTCAACATTGATAGCAAAACCATCAGGCTTTTTCATCAACATTGGAATGAATTCCTTACTTTTCTTCTTTTTTAGCAAAGAGAACATGCATTTGTTAGGTCTGTTCAAGTTCCCTATCCAAAATTCTCTTGAAGAAGAGAGAATGCTACTAGCTTCAATGTACTCCTCATATTTCAATCTTTCCTGAAGAAATAAAATTTTATCCATTTCGTTGGGACCTTGAGAGGCTAGGATACTATCAATCTCTCTAGCTATGTTTTGTCTCCTTATAGCCCTAAGGTTCCTGTAATAAGTGAATAAGGCTTGAACATCGTTAATGGCTTTAGATTAGGCAAAAAAAGGGCTCCTGTAGGTACCAAAGTGGTGGGTAAAAATCGACTTAGTTTTCTCTATCACATAAGGAAGGTGTAAAAGGGAAGGGTCAAGATGGGCCTAGCCAGATTTAAAACTAGGACAATTTTGCATCAAGGTTATGGCTGAGGGATTATGATTAGAGATGCAGATGGATTGGTCAATGGAAGCTTTAGAGTACCAAAAGTGTTGGGAATAAGGGATATTTATATAGCATCTATCAAGTCTAGCAGCAAGGAAGCTCACTCCTTTCTGCTTATTGTTCCAAGTACAACCAGATTAAGAGGAGATGTCTATAAAGTCATGGGTCGTGACCAAATTAAGCCAAGCATACCATTCTGGACCAAAAATGATGTAACCTTTTTTATTGAATCTATCATTTACGAAGGTGACCATATTGAAGTCATCCACAATGATGATGGGACGATTCAGACTACTAAATTTCTCCCAACATTTGATTCTGAGGGAGGAGTTGTTGGAAGCATACTTACTAATTATGGTACAATCAAGGGGCTTCATGAGGAACACACTAATCCATTGATGCGAGCGGATAACCTTCGTGTCCTCGACTAAGTGGGACATAGAGTGAGAAACAGCTATAGAGGGTCCACGCCTCCCTTGAAGGCATTGGGTATAAAACTAGTTATGTTTATTAGATTCCATATTCAAATGTAGCTTCAGCTTAGGAACTGAAACCTTGAGTTCTTGCAGGTAGATAAAGTCAAGAACTCTAGATAAATCATTCAGCCATTTATATAGACACTTAGCTCTGACAGGATCAGATAAACCTTTAATGTTGTAAGAGAGAATACTAATGTTATTCATTATGAGAAAAATAATAAAGAAAGTTTTAAACACCAGATAAATCATTTTTTGATATTTTTTGTTAGCTTATTTAGAGATAGTAAATTTTCCAGGACGTATTTCCTCCTGGACTTAGCAATACCTTCCTTTCTCTTAGCTTTGGTGACTTGCTGATGTGGAGGAGCTTTGTTCTCCTTGTGATTCACTAGGAGATCCTCACCATCATTGCCATTTTGTTGTAGAACTCGAATTTTTGAATCATCATGATTTGAAAGTCCAATGGAGAACCTATTATCATTAGGAGACAGAATATTATCATTGCTCAAAGAGGGGTTTTTATCCAAATTAACAATATGCCATTGGCTATTACTATTTATCTTTTTCCTATTTACAACCGTAGTCCACCCTTCATTGGAGTCTTGATGGTGACTAGATCCCCCCTGACTAGAAGAGGGCCAGAGTTTCTCTTTGAGAGCAGAGGAGTCCCCCAAAATACTTGACAAATTTTTGACCTAATCTAAAGGACCTTGATTATCACTTGAAAGTGGATTGAAAACTTCTTCTAGCAAAGCGTCAAAAGACTTCAACCAGCTATCACCTTTCTTATTTACTTGCTGCTTTTTGTATAGGTTGCTAGGAAAGACGCCTTTTGGAGCCTATTGATTATCTTGAGTCTTCGGTTCAGAAGCAAGAGCATCCGCCTTGAGCAAGGGGCAATATTTTATCCAATGGCCCTGCCTCTAGCAATTAAAGCAGGCATTAGGAAGATTCCTATAGAGTACCTTCTTCTCATGCAATCACTTACCTTGAGAGTCCTGTATTTTTAAAGAGGTTCTGATTGGTTTGTTAATATTTATCTCAACAAGCACTTGTAGGTCACATTTGGGATTAATGTTACCTCTAGATCTCTAACCCAAGAGCTTACCCAGGAGAGTGCAAAGGCCATCAATCCATGGGTAGAATTCCACCGGGAGCTCGAGGAATTCTACCCACATGGGGACCCTATCGTAGTTTTGGGTCCGCTAGGGTTGAAGCCAAAGAACCACCTAAAAAACGAGATTGGGGTTGACGTAATTAGCCACTGGCCTTTCTTGATTACTCTCAAGGCAGAGTTGGAGTCTTCAAAGAGAAAAATGTAATAGTCATTTGGAAGATACTATATCTATTTTACAAATAGCCCCCTACTTTCCCAGTTACTCTTAATTCATTGTCTAAGGATTTCCTGAGGTGGTCTAGGACCCTTGCATAAAGCTATCACTACACGATTAATGAGTTGACTCTGCCATTGGTTGAACGACTTTTTATCTATACTAAAGTGGAATTGTCAGTGGAACAACATCTACTGCTATCTCCATTAATAAAGCTCAAGAGTGTACCCAATTGCAAATGTACATTAGATATGAGTGGAGTCAAGGCACTTACCTATCGGGTTGGAAAACCCAACATATATGTGTTCGTTGGAGAGTACCTTAACAAAGGACTTAGGGGGAACATCAACGGGTTGGGTTGAACAGGCCTTGAGCAATGAACGCGGCCATACCACTTCATTAACCACATCAAAGGACCTTTTGCTTACAGATTTAGTAGCTAATGGAGTAGCCATGCCTCCTTCATTTAGTAGAAATCGTGTGTTTTGTACCTGAGATGAGTTCCAAAGGGTGCCCATACCTTGCATTTTGGCAAGAGGTGGGGCAAACCGTCCACTGTAGAATGACATTCCTCCCCCCCTCAGAGGGGAGAGTGAAGCTCACACACAGGTGCAGTCGAAACTAGAATAGAAAACCTAAATGAGAAACCAAAGTAGGGGAGTTAAACCTCCACTTCACATGCATGCAAGAGATAGAATTGAGGAACTAGGTTTTTTTTTTTTCAATTGCTTGATTCGATTTTTTGTATATAAGTGTGAAATGAAAGTAGAACCTTAATCAAAAGAAAAAAAGAAGTGAATTAATAAAAATAGAAAAATAAAAAAATAAAAAGAGAAAAATAAAAATAAATAGAAAAACCAAAAACACAAAAAAGGTTTGATTTTCCAAATTAGAAAAGAAAAAAGGAAAATATTATGAAAATAGAAAGGAAAAACCTAGAAGGATCTAAAGTTCTAGAAAAAGACCATCAAGAAAACCTATAAATACATGCTAAATTTTCATTTAGTATTCCATGATACTTTTCACGTACCCCTTCTCCTTCCCCCTCCTTTTCCATGCTTTATGGATATTTCTTTATTCTCTATGACCCTAACTCTCAAGCTTTGCATCTTAGGCTACCATGCCGATACACACACACACACACACACACACACACATATATATATATATATATATATATATATATATATATATATATATATATATATATATATATATATATAGAGAGAGAGAGAGAGAGAGAGAGAGAGAGAGAGAGAGAGAGAGAGAGAGAGAGAGAGAGAGAGAGAGAGAGAGAGAGAGAGAGAGAGAGAGAGAGAGAGAGAGAGAGAGAGAGAGAGAGAGAGAGAGAGAGAGATGGAGTAGATCGGTCACTATAGAGATCGCAAAGCAAGACAAGTCTCAGGATGATGATCAAT